>JAWWEV010000083.1:7406683-7533000 GCA_035583235.1 Hafferia zeledoni | reverse complement strand
ATACTGCTGGGTTTTGGGAGTTGAAAGCAACTTCCCTTTGTGTCAGTGTATTTATTGTATTATTATTATTAAATTGTGGCTCTGATTTATAATCTCTCTCGTGTTGAGTTCATTTCTCCTGCTGGTTTACTTTTAAACCAGCACAACTTCTATTTCCTGACTCTTCTGAATAAAATCTATTTTCCTATGATAATTTGAGTTCTTGGGAGAAAATTCTTACTGCCTCCTAAAAAAAAAATCAATTATTATTTTTAGCATCTCTACCTTTAGGACTTTTTTTTTTTTTTTTTTTTTTTAATGCTCATAAAATAGAAGTTAGAGCACTGATGTACAGAGACTTTCTGATTGACATTTTCATTTTCTCTGTGTGCTTTCATCCTTATGTCCATGGAAATGATAAATGATGCATGGAAGTAGGTAAAACTGTCTTTTTGGGTTAGTAGATACAGCACTTGCATTATCATTAGTTTTCTTAGTGAATTGCAGAATCATAGAATGGCTTGGGTTGGAAGAGACATTAAAGATCATCTGCTTCCAACCCCCCTGCTGTGGCCAGGGACACCTTCCACTAGACCAGGTTGCTCGGAGCCCCATCCAACCTGACCTTGAACATTGGCCAGGGATGTAACATCTACATCTTCTCTGAGCAACCTGTTCCAGTGCCTCATCACCCTCACAGTAAAGAACTTCTTCCTTTTATCTAATCTAAATTTAACTTGATCAGATTCCTGATGAAAAATTTTCTCAGCTCACAAAAGTAAGATGGCACCTAAAACAATTGCACAATAAGATTTCCCATCCTTGCAACCAGTTATACCAGCATCTAACAAGCAGTGTATCACAACCAAGCTCCTATAATATTAGTGACAAAGTGGTTTCATTAAAAATTTCCAGAAGACTTAAATTATATTTTTGTCAAATTAACTTTAAAGTAGTGTGAGGATAGCTGGGAGAGTTTCTAAGGGGAAAGAATATAATGTCCTCCCTTCTAAGTTTCAAGTCCCAGCAAGTCCTGAAACTGCAAACCAGTTCTGCTCTGATGACATCCAGTGACCTTGGTGCAGAAACAGCAGTTTTTCAAAAAGAACTGTTGATTCATCATGTTTAATACCAGCCTTCAGAATTCCAGGAAAATGGGTGCTCGATGAAATACCAGTTATAGCTTTTATGAGTAACATTTTTATGCTGAAAGCCACTGCTTTTTAAATCCACCATGATTCATACTAATAAATGAATATACCTAAAGCAGTTAGCATTTTGTGCATAGGATGGCAGAGAACAGCTCAAAACCTACAGCAACTGAACACTCAGTGCCAATAGATGAATCAAACTCTGTACTCTGCACCTTCAGCATATATTGAAATTGGCACATGTAATGTGTAACAAATACAAAAAATAGGGTTCTCAATTGTTTTTGACTACTCAAAGAGCTAATTGAAAAATCATGACAAAGCAATAAATGTTTAGTGTGTGATGTGTATGCATTGAGGCAACACATAGAAACACTGGAAGAAGAAAATGACATTTTTCTGACCTGTCTGATAAAAGATGATCACAAGAGAATGTTGTTTTTTTTCCCCCTCATTTCTGTATTACTGCAAATTGCTCTTCTGTGAAGGAAAATCAATTGTTATTATGACTATTGAGTGTTTTTTAATAACATTCGTATATATGGCTTTTTGGTAAGCGTTACTCTAAATACAAACATCTTTTTAAATCTCTTATGTGGACTATCTTATGACTTAGATATGATTCAAGTTATGCTTGTAAAATCTCCACTTAAAATGAATCTCCATGAGACAGGTAATTGGCTGCAGGCCTGTTTTTTGTTATTGATTTAACATAATGCCAATGTACACAGGTGTGTTGGCGGGTTGTTCAAGCTTCCAAGGCACCCACATTTGGCAGGACAATAAATTGTTGCATAATAAGATTATTTTCCCCCTTCAATCTTAAATCTTTTCAAGAGTTGTATTTTAAACCTTTGTAGGTATGTACGTGGGTGAGAGAAAAATACCTGACAATGTTACCATGAGGCATATTTCAATTTATTGTTTGAGGCGCTCAAGGAAACAGCAACATGTAGATAAGATATCTGCAAATATATATGTATATATTTTCCAGTAAAAAGAAAAAACAAAACCTTTATATAAATGGACTTGTTTCTTAATTTGTTTTTTTCATGCTAGAAAAAATTCTACGTTATTGTCAGATGGAATAGGTCATTTTAGAAAGAAATACAACACTGAAAATATCAGCTGTTCAATGTGCTTTAAACGCAGACAGCAGATGTGATTTGCCCTTGCACACAGAAATATCTGCATCACAGACATCCAACTGAGGCCTCATTTGAATACTTTGAGCAAAATCCTGGCTCTATTGAAGTTGATGGGAATTTTGCCATTGATTTTAGGGTGGCTTCGGTTTATTTCTCTGGTAATGAAATATGTGGCAAGGTCGGTGTCCTTGAGGAATACACAGACTTATATGGAGAAAACAAAGAATGCCACAGCAGGTCACAGGTAATACAAATTCTTGGGAGAGCAGTGACCTTGGAGGGAAAGAAGGGGAAGCACTGCTGTTAGAGGGCTTTTTACAGAGAGGTGGGAGGAGATTTCATGCAAGGATGTGGAAGAGTGTTCCAAGTATAGCAGGTAGCATGATTGAACGTGTAAAATCATGAGGAGGAGAAAACACTTCTACTTTCACAAGCCCGAAGAAAAGAACGAAAAATGAAGTGTTGTTTCCAAACTTTAGAAGAGTCTGAATTGGGGGAAAAGCTCTATGATGATGTCTCTCCTTTCACTCAAATGTTTCTCTTGGGTTTAGTTCAAAAGGAAGGATATGTTTAGCTTTCCAGATTTGTCCACTTACCTCTGTTTTAGAGGAAAGCTCACTGTTCCCTCACAAGGGGAAGGCCACAGCTGAGAAAGCCAACTCAGCACAGGAGCGAAATGCTTCACCTGGATGATTCAGAGCAGCAGTGTTGCCCTGGAGTGGGCATTCAGGCAATGCCTCTCCTGGGCCAAGAACTAGTTGTCTTCATCCCAACACTTTGTTTCTTAAGAAATACAATACCGTCAGCAAGTTCATATGATGGCAAAGTGCCAGTAATGGCTTTGAAAATACCATGGTTTGATAGTGTTTTTCCAGAGTGATTTTAAGGAGCCATCCTCCACAGCCTGGGCTAGTTTAATAGAAGTTATTAGATACTACTGGTAAATACATAGCTGGGACTCTAATATATACATTATTGCAGATCTAGTATATTTTATAATGCTAAAGTTAATCCATCCACTTGTTGGCATAAGTTTCAATTACTTCAGAGGAGCACTTACAAGGCATAATGTCACCTTATGCTCTGAGGTTCCTTAGGTTAAAAGTCATCAACACTTTGGACAAGAAGTTGTCTGGATCTGTAGTGTAAAGCAGATGATACACATTCACTAAAAATCCTTATGGAATATTTATCAAAAGATCATTGTTCTGGAAGCCCACTAGGCACTATTTTAAAATTAAGTAACTGTTTTGGTTTTTTTCTCTTTAAAGAGACTTTATTCCAAAGCATAAGGTAATGGATTAAAATATGCTGAGTCAAAACCCTCTCTATATAGAGCTTTGTTTTAATGTAGGTGAACATGAACTGCTCAGAAATAGTCTCCCATTTTCTTTGCAAATTTTTCCAGCTGAAATATGTCTGTCTATTTGGAAACAGGATACTGTACATGTATACATGTGAAAATGAATATGATGGAGGTTTGCACTCCTCCAAAGAGATGTAGAACAACATCAGAGCCAGGTCACTGTGTTTAAAGGGTTTATTAACCCTGATAAACAAGGCTGGGAGAAACAGCATCACAGATGGAAAAGGGTCCCAGATGCTGTGATCACAGCGCAGAGGCAGGTACTGCCATGTGTGCTCTTGCAGACAGTGGGAAGCCCCCCTCCCTTCCCTTAGCTTAAAACTAATTTTCTTCAATGCACAGAAGAGAATGTTTGGCATCTGCTACTGAGCAGCATTCTTGCTGTGTTTCGCTATCTATCAAATGGCACACTCGTCCTCTGCCAAGAAAAATACTTGTTCCCAATACTAATCATGCTCCCTGACTACCCTCTAGTGTATATTCTTCCAGGGCTGCTCTCCATCCATGCAGCCATTTGAAAGATATTAAAATTATTATGATGAAATCTCTCACTCACTGTGCTGGCAATAGCTGGGATAATCTCCAGAGGCAATGCACACCATTCCCAGGGAGAAGGGAGTGCCTTACACCTCTCTTTGTCAAGTGCCCCATCTAAATGAAGAGATGCCATTGTGAGGGCTCTATGGAGAGTCACAGGCAGGACTCTGGTTTGGGGGGAAGATTGTCAAGGTACAAACTGCTGGAGAAATTAAAAATAAATGGATGAAAAATAGGAGTTAGTAGATAGATCCCAGAGCCTCTTGTGATATAGGCTTAAAGAGAAAAAGGAAATATCATTGTAAAATACCTAATGATGCTTGAAAGACAGTAGCTGGGAACTCAGGGAGAAGGTTTCTCTTTTCTGCTGTTTATTTGGTGAGATTTACTTGCTGAATCCACACAGGACCCAGTTCCTCAGGGTGGGGATGACATAACTACAGAATGCATCCCTTGTCAGATCCCATAGGTAACTCCTAAGGATAAAATTGAGACTGTTCTCATCAGTCTCTGCAGTTTCTGGAGGTATTAGAAATTTGTTCCTGAAAAATTACCTTGGATTTCTCTAGAAGAAAAGTACTTGTTTTCTGGTCTCTGCCTGGAAATGAAATGTCCTCATTTGGTCCTGCATGATTCTAAGAATTGAATCTCTTTCAGGAATCTCTAAAACACTTGAGATTTGGGCCCCTTCCTACCAGGAGACTGTGACTGCAGCAACTGGTGCCCTGAGACACCTCTGCAAACTGCTGATGCAGACCAGCAATCACAGAGCAGCCAGAAGCATCTCCTCATGGTGCTGTCATGTGCTCTGCAGGCTACAGCTAAACTACCATCATTATGGTGAATTCTTCAGATGTTTGTACACATGAGAGAGTGGGAATCACGTAATTCATCTTTCAACATCTACAAAGTAGATGTCTACAGCTGTGCTCATCACTCTAGGTTCCCTTTACAGTCAAGGAAGAACAATAAGTATTTTTAGGGTGCAATTTGCCTGGCTTGTTACAGACATTTACTTTAGCATGACATGAATCACACCCAGGGTTCCTACATGCACAGCCTGCTGAGGTACTCACTGACTATGCCATCAGCCTGGGGTGACTAGCTTAAGCACACACACTATATATATTATATGTAATATATGCATTTATGTCCCTCTGTTTCATTAGATGAGAACCACCCACTGCCTGTTACAGACCTGGTTTTGAATACAGGTGACCTAGTGAGTTTCTGCAGAAGACTGGAGTAAGCAGTGGAGCACCCTCTTTCCCCAAAGTAGAAGCATCTTCACCTGAGGATCCTTTTGCATGAAATATAAATGTACAATGATCAGTTACAGAAGCCACATTGTCTTGTTCCTCATCTCTCTGTTCCTCCATGGAATGTGAGCAGCAGTACTACATCCCAAAGCTGCAGCACATGATTAAAAGATGGTCTGATCCCTGGTCTCCTGCATGCTTTTCCTTCTTCTTCCTCTTTACATCCCCCATGGGAGATGTAAATGTAAAATCAGGGGCCGTTGAGGTAGGTGAGAGCAGTGTGTATTGTAGGAGAAGGAGTTAGCTGAGCTCAGAAGTAGTTTAGAGACATAGTAAGGTGCCCTGGCTCCAGAAGAACTGAAGGAGGTGGTGAGACACTGAAACAGGCTACCTGGAGAAGATTTGGATGCCCCATCCCTTGAATTGTTCAGAGCCAGACTGGACGGGACTTTGAGCAACTAGTTCTAGTGGAAGGTGTCTCTTCCCATGGCAGAAGGGTTGGAACTAGATGATCTTTAATGTTGCTTCCAACCCAAACCATTCTATGATTCTGTGATTCTATGATCCTGTAATACTTTGACCTGGTTGGGGATGCACTGAGGAATCAGATGGAGATCTTACCCATGCCTGCTTCAAAGGTGGCAGTACCTCTCTGCCTCATTGCCTGTTCCCAGCTCTTTCCCTCTCAGAGGCTCCTAAAAACTTTCTCTTACACCCCCGCACTCACCTTCCCTTCTTTCCAAACCCCAGTAAACCTACTCTCCCCACTCTCCAAATCAAGCTCAGATGCTTAGTTGGTCCCTTTTTCCTCCTTTCCCCAAAGCCTCACTCTATTTCCTTTACTGTGTGAGGGCACTGGAGTATCAGATGGTGCATGGTGGTCATGCAATGGTCTGCACTGGTTTTGGGTTTTATTTTCTGTATCCCATGTTTGTATAAAACAGTATTTGAAAGTTAGGATGACCCTCTTTTAAGGAAACACTTTATGTGCATGATTACATATCCTATTGAATAAAAAATAACCCTTGAAGCAACCAAAGGACTTAGAGGGAAAAGTTAGAAATTTCCTCAGGAGCTCAAAAGGTTGCTTAGAAAAAATTTCAATGAATTATTACTATTGTTTTTAATTTAAACTGCACTGTGAATGTTCATAATGTTTAACATAGTGGTGTTAAAGAAGACACGAGAGTCTAAAGATATGAGTAGGACAAGTTATATATATAGGAGGAAGACATAGATTTTATCAGCCTGATTGATGTATTGGGAAAGCAGACGAGCTTTAGGCACGAGGTCTTTGGGTAAACAGTAACAGGGAGACTGTGACCTCAAATGTAAGTTAATGGATAGTATAAAATCCACAGGGGTTGGGGTCAGCACACATTTCTAGGAGTCATTTGGATGGGTGTTTGTCAGAGGAAGTTTTTAACAGGGACAATAAACTGGTCTTGGTTCAATTCTTGGCTTTTAAAGCTGTGCGGTGAATTATTTTTCCTGTATCTGGAAAATATTTTACATTTTGAAAATGTTCCTGTATGAATGCATTAAAACCAGAAATTGCAACAAGTTTATGAGTCAATAATGAAGAAATGCAATGTTTGATTTGACAACTATGTCATATTTCAGGGCAGTTTTAGTACTGATATTTATTGCTGATATTTTCCTACACATATAATAACTTACATTTAAAAATCCAGTGCTTTTGAAGGCAAAAGAATAAATTATGTTAATAAAATATTAATGAAAAAAAAGAATTCTGCTGAAAATAATCAGTTTTAAAAAGATTTTTTTTTCCCAAGGAGTGGAAAAAAAGCACCATGCAGATCCAGCACAGACACTCGACACTTGTCTGTCTCTTTCAGCCACTCTGGCTCGTGTTTATAGCCAACTCCAGGTTTTTAATTGTGGGACAGTCTCCATCTCAGAGCTACTACAAACCCCTCATCCTCTCCTGACCATGTCACCTTACAGTGCCTTCTCCAGTGCAACCGGACACTTCAGTTTCACCAGGTTTTTTGTACTGCATAAGCCACTCCAAAAAACTAGGAAACCTGAACCTTCTGCCCTCTGTTATTATGGATATCTGATTTTCTAAAGCCTAGACATTTGTTGAACAAACTTGGCCTACTGGGAACCAATGACTGCAATTATTAGACCTTAGATACATCAAAAGAATAAATAGTATTTAGTATTAAACTGGATAATAAACATGCTTCTTTTTGTGCATATTGCTCATCATGACAACTGGTGATAAAGAAAGGAAGAAGCTGATCTTGACATTCCTTGAATCGTACTGCTCTATTACAAGAAGACCCTGACACATCATGCATACATAAAAAGAAAACTAATTGCTAAGAGGATATTTTTTCAGTAAATGTGGGCTTGATCCTGAATCTCAAATTCATCTCACCTTCCAAAAGAGTTTTCAAAAGATTTTTAAGAATTTCTGTAAGATGCATGACATGTCTGACCCTTTCCCAGACCTTTATCCTCTCTTCGCAAAAATCATTTTGCTGTGAGATTTCCATCTGCCAGAGGCAGTCCCAGCTCAAACAGAAACATTCCATGAGAGAGGAGATGTTGGGACCTTGCAGCCCCTCCTCACCCTCACTGTGAGACACTGGCCACCAAATCCTGATCCAGACTGAGCAGGTTTGCAAATGTGGTAAATACCAGGAGAGGAGTCCAACCAACACTGAGACTTTTGGGGACTTTTCCCTCAGTAAGAGGAGAGAATAAGACAAAAAAAAAAAATTGCAAAGAACAAGAAACAACCAAAAATGAAAACAACTTTAAGAGAGGTTTAATATTTGAGCAGCACTATGATCCAGATGTAGTTGGGCATGTTATTAAGACAAGGGTGGGTATAGTTGAAAAAAAAAAAAAAGAAGCTAACAATCACAATAGTTATTTTCAAAATAATCAAAAAAGTCCTGAAATAGATAAAATAGATACATTCAACATCCATAACAAAGAACAGTATTCAAACCATTCATAATCAAATACTGTCCCTGCCACATTCTACTGGACCCTTTCTCCAGTTTGATACATATTTTCAGATGGATCTGAGAAAAATATGTTTTGAAGGATCTGATAAGAGGGAAACTGTTTCACAAATTTGGCTGTTGATATAGTCATAAAATATATGTTTATACACAGTTTTATATATACAAAATGAACCTCACAGCCTACAGTATCTTCCTGAAGCTCAGATGCAGTGCATGACATGTTATATTTGCGGAAATGGGATCTATATCCTAATGTATTCTTGCATCAAAGAATAATGTCACATAAATAAATCATTACAGCCTGTCACATCTATGGTTTCACACTATAGTGTATAAAATTATGTATTTTGAGATATGGAAGAAGGTGATTATCTAATGTTTCAACAAAAAAATTTATCCTGTGCTAATGCATGTGCTGTCTTGGAGGTGTTGTTGCCTTACCACTGTTCATTGTAGACTAATCCATAATATCAGATGAAAGACAGCATTTTTGTCTTAAAAATTGGTGCAATTTGTGTGCAGCTTTTCTCTTTCAGTAATTAAGAAATCAAATAAGCCTGAGTGAAACTATGTAAGAGGTTCTAGATATAATTAGAACACCTCATTCTCTCATAACTAATTCCTAATTAAAGTAATTTGTCTTTTTGCCCTTCTTTTCAAGGGTGAAGAGCAAGTGGTGATGAATGCTCAAAATCAGGAAAAGTGAAAATTGCAGTGTGTTGATTTGTGGTGATTGAGCATGTTCCAGTTTTTAACAGCCACCTTCAACTGAAGTGGTAAATGAATCTCCAGCCTCTGTTTACATTGCATATGTGCTACCTGGAGCTTGACAAATGGTAGAATTTGTCATAAAAAATATCTACCACTATCCAGGAAGTCTGAATATATGAATGCTGGTTTTTTAAAAGAATATGCACATTTCAAGGAGGGAGGGGAAGGAGACATAGGGAGTGTACAGGGATAAAAAGTCTGAAATTTGTTCCATAGGGTGAAAATTGTCCTTTTAAAATTTTATTTGCAGCTGTGCCCAGATGATGATGGATTTATCATATGAACCAGGGATTAGTAAACAATGTGTACCCTATAAAGAACAAAACAAGTCCTTGCTCATCACTGCACTTAATTGCAGTGGTTATATCAAAGCCATATAAAATTTAATCATCAACCACAAGTAAGACTTTGCTTTAAATGTGTGCTTGCTTCCCTGTTTTTCCACCTGTTTAAATGAAAGATTCTTGGAATATCACAATATGTAAATATTGTTTATGATGCAAAAATATGCTCTTTCATCTCCTTGCTGCTTTGATGTCGTGATATATAAAGCTTTTAGTGCCACCACCTACCTGACACTCAAAGGTCTTATCTGATTCATAAACATGTGTGCCCAGTGCAAACAGACTGTATCCAATAGATGATTTTTCTTTTCCTTGTAATGTTTTTTTAACAGACAGAAAGAGAAAGAAAGTGTAAATGACAGAATCACTCAGGTGAAAAGAATATTCTAAGCATCAGGTAAAGATAAGCCTATTATGATGGAATAAAAGGATGTAGGTCAAGACTGATCCTAAGAGGTTAGTTATATATATAGGTATCTTGTAAAATGTGTTTTAAAAGCTTTAACTTTTTTTATAAGAGTTTTGATCCAAGTGGGAAATAAGCAGCAAGATCAGATGACCTCCTAAGAAATACAAATATCTCTAATTAGCAAGAGAAGAAAGAGAAATGCAGGAAGTAAGGTCAAAGCTGGAAACAGGGCAGATAAAGCTAGGCTTAAGGTGTAGGCAATATTTCAGATCTCTAGTTCATTGTGAACAATTTTAAAGGAAAGTGTCCTTCTTATTATATAGCATACCGCTCAATATATGGTATGTCCTAAATAGCTATTTTTGTATTAATCCATCTGTAATAAAATGCTGGATTGCAGCACCAGCCTGGCAGAGCTTGCGTTCCATGGGGATGTTGTCTCCAGATGAAAATGCGACAGTCACTTTGGGAGAGGGGTATCTGCTGGTCAGCAAAGGTCCTCAGGGCTTTTTAGGACAAACTCACTTTCCAGAGTCTCTGGGATCCTGAAGGATCAGGGATCCTTGCCATGTGTGTGGAACAGTCAGCACTTGTGGGTCTGCACAGCTCCAGCTGACTGCAACTCTCTGAGAGCAGAATCTGGCCTTGTAATGTCAAATGAACTGCCACCACTGCAAGAACTTCAAGATTTAATGTTGCTTCTTTTTCTTTTCTTTTCTTTCTTCTCCCTGTTGGTTTTGTTTGGGCATTATTTTGCTTTTTTTCAAGTTTCCAGGAGCACCCTGGGAAATCCTTTCGTGCTCTTTATTTCCATCTAAGCCCTGGGTGGCTTTGAACAGCAGAGGTAATTGTACGGGTGAAGTTCAGAGATTTGAAGGGATCAAACTTGAAAGCCTTTGACTGAAAGTGCAAGCTCCAACTGGAATGCTGTCAGGTGCTGCTCGATGGGATGTGGCGGGATGCTGCTGCAGAAGGAATCCCTGCTGCAGGGACAACATCAGCACAGGCTCAGAGGGCAGAGAGAGCATAACTCTGCATTTGAAGCCTCATAATAGCACTATAAATCTATAAATTCATGTGTATGACTATGTGACTTGACTAAGGGCATGTATATGAATCTTCATCAGAGTGTGAAGAAACCATCCCTAAGTCTCTTTTTTAATATACTCTGAAAGGCTTTCTCTGGACATCACAGCAGAGCAGCCAAAGAGATATGAGCTGCAGGTCCAGATCTTTTTTGAGAAGTATATGTTCCTTTGACTAGAAAATTCTAGGGGATTCAATTTAAAACCAATAAACTAACCACCCAGAAAAACCCAAGAAGTATATTTAATAGAAGTCTAGAGACAATTTCAGAAACGAACAGAATTTAAGAAAGTAGAATTTAAGAAACTTGGTTGTTGCAATGCCTAAGTTTTGTAACAGGGTTTTACATTTTTCTAATTTTGTAGGACAGCCAAAACATTACAGATGTTTTAACTTCCACTGCCAGGTTTCCTCGAGCTTCCCTTTGAGCGCAGGTGAAGCTCCTTATGTTCGAAGGCAGGGCTGGGTATGATCTGATTCCATTTTCCACACCTTTCTCATGCTGTATCTGACTGTCATCACTGCTGTAATCCAGGAATACAAGAAACATGAGGGAACATTAGCCCTGGTTGGATTTTTCAGATTTTGAATGTATTTTTGCCACTGTGGAAAAGAAGTAGTAATGAGATAATTAGTTTTTTCCCACTGGATTGCATACAACTCCAGCTCAAAAAGAAATGAAAATTATATTTATTTTATCTTCAATTAAAATATTTGTCTTGGCCAAGAAAATCTATCTCAGTAATCACATACTGTGTCAACACCATCTGTCTTCTTGTGACAATAGGTATCACAGTGGAGAGTCAAAATTTATTTGAGATAGTAAGAAGTCTGGTAGAAGTCTATTTTAACATTTTTTTGTTGTTGTTTTATCCTTTCATGAGGCTACTTTTCTACAGAATTATGTTTCAGTGCAGTATTATTGATTAAGGTTCTCTCCCTTCTCTCTGGAGACTGTTTCATCTCCTGAATTGCCATCTACTGATGCCTGATAACCCCTCTGCTGAGAATATAAACCCAGAGAGATGCTGGTGATCTTTCACTTCTTTACTGATGGGTGAAAATATTTTCTCTGCTTGATTTGTTGAACCTCACCATGCTTCTTGGTGCTCTTGGTCTTTCAGTTTATGCCTAGGAGACAGAGGTGTGATGCAAACATTCCTAACTGATTCTGTCCAAATCCACATCAGTTCTTCCACTTCCAGGCCTCTCATATGGGCAAATTCTTTGATCCTTTCTTCCTAAATATTCAACAACTACAATATGGCTTTGGGGAACCAGCTGAGGACTAGTGTTGCTCACTAACTTATCCATTTCAGGCTCTCTGTGTGATGAAAAGCTGTGAAATCTTGGTCAGCACAGCTGGGTACTTGTACTATGATGGTAAACATTAAAACAAACTCTCCTCTAACCACTCCGAGTGTGGCTGAGATAGGTGGAGGCCCAGACACAGAACCAAATTGTTCAAGCACTGCCCTCTCCCAGTTTTCTCAAAGTCAAGCTCTTGGTGGGAAAATAGCTGATGACAACTGAGTCTATGCAAGTCCAACAGGAAAAGAGAAAGTACCCAAAGTTCATTTTTAGGCTGTGTAATTGTGCAAAATTTCCAACTTTCAGACAAAGCCAAATTGTCCAGCTGATGGTTCATTTTTAAGGAGTGTGGGCTAGCTGCATTGCCATTATAATGATAGTAGCATCCTCTTACTCGTTCTTTACCTTGGGAGCTATTTGCTTGTGTTTGTCTGCACCTGGATTTTGTGTAGGGACAGTGTCACATGTTGCTTCATGGTGTTCATTACGGATCATTCCTATCTGAGCACCTCCTGCCAGAAAAGGAAAGCTCTGCAGTCTGAGAAATACTTTTCTAGCCAGGATGCAATGAGACCTATCCAGACTACTCACTTTTTCTTATATAATTAGCCTTATAATTATGGAATTAAGTCTCTTTGCAAAGCACATATTATTATTAATGATAATTTGTACTACAGCAGTGCCTAGAGGAAGGGATGCCTTATATAAGGTACATGAAAAAACATACTTATCTGAAGTTCACTTTCAGATTCAGCTACAATTGGCAGGCATGCAAAAGACTAAGAGAGAGAAGCAGAGAGAACTAGCACAATGGTGTGAAGTCAGGCTTTGAAAAGAGAAAGGAATTGCTCAGAATCATAGAAGACAATCTACAGAAGCACAAAGAGTTGTACATGCACCTCCTGAGCTGTACTGTGTTAGACCACAGTATTCCCTGTCCTGCTCTGCTGTTACTGTGCTGTGTAAAATATGGCTCCATTGCTGACCACACAGACAGCACACTGACCCCATCATCTTGTGTGGAAATACTGTCACACAGAAAAAAAATGTTCAGACATCTAAAGGAGAGAAAAAACAGAGTCCTTATGCCCTTGTATCCTCCCAAGTTTAAAACAGTAACTTCTTTCCTATATTTTTGCAGTTCTAGTGACGTTAGCTAACCTTACTGCTAATGGCAATTTACCAAGATGCCTTGGTGCCCACTGCACAGCCAGGACTGGTATTGCAAGGAAACCAATGCGCTGCAGTCTCCAAGGCATCAATGCTGTCAGGCACTTGTGAAGGACAAGGAATAATTTGTACTTTACATTTGAGCCTTTTGTTGGTTTGCAAAAGGCTGCCTAACTGGAATGAGATGCACACCATGAGCTCAACATTTCTTTCAAATTCCAAACATACTTCACTAACTCCACTTATTATGAAAATCATGATTTTTATCACTCAAGAGCACTAACACATCAACAGAGAAGAATGTAAGAAAGCTCTACTGCTGAGATACTGGTCCTGTTGCATATAGGAAGTCAAAATGAAACTATTCTAAGCAGAGCAGAGATGCTTAACAGTCCGTGTGCACTTGTAAAGAAACTATATTTTGTTTGTCATTTAGATCCAAAGAATGTGTTGATTCTGATTGATTTTTGAGATATAACTCTGCCTTTACACCTAAGTGCTGTGACCATTGGGTTCTAATATTACTAGTGGGAAATGGCAGGAATTTTGCAGTATTAAATCTATATCTTGTCTGTCCTAGTATATCCATCTTTAATAAAACACACTGCTCTGCAGCTGACAACTAAATTATGAGCACACAAACAACATGGAGAGGAGAAATTGAAGACTTTTACACAAGGTAGGAAGAACTCCTGACCTGCAAACACAATTCTGGAATGGTTAGTTCATGGCCTTCATTAAATTTCTTATTGTGGTGGTTGAAGGTGGCATGGTGCTTAGCACTGCACCAAGTCTCAGAGAATGTACAATCCAGAATAGCTGATCTCCAGGGCTGTGGACCCAGTTCCTTATGAATCATTGAAGAAAAGTAGTATGGCTTTTACACTGTGTGAATATAGGTCTTGCATCTTTGCTAATTCCAGGTGAACCAAACTGTGAATAGTTGGTTTTGCAATCTGCCCCTTGACATCTTAGGCTGAAATGCCACAAGGATTTCTAATTGCATTTTAGGTGGTCTAAAACCACAGTCTTTTATTTTTTCTTTTTCTGCTTGTTTCTTTTTTTTTCTTTTCTTTTCTTTTTTTAATCTGCATATTTTATTTCACACACTGTAATAGCTCCAGGAGATTCAGTCAAGGCTGGGCCCATTCTCAGGCTCCTTGTCCCAAATCATGGTGCAGACTGTAATTTACCCAACCCTGCAGATGTGCAGAGAAGCGAGAAGGGAGCTGTCAGGCACAGCACAGCTCTTATCTCTTCGATGTGAAAGAGGTTTTTGCTTCACACTCTTTCATGGCCCTGTACTCTGCCCATCTGAGTGGAGTAGGTGTCATGCAGATGGTGAACAAAAAGTTTTGGTCTTCTTAAAATGCAATGATTTTTATTTCTTTAGTTATTTGGCATGGTGTCTATGGAAAACACTGCATGAGATGAAGGTAAGAAAAGAAAATCTGACAAAATGAGAAAGCAACTAAGCTTCAGAAAGGGCAATTTCTATAAAATAATTAAATGGAGAGCGGACAAACAAAAAAATAATTTGCACTGTTGCAAACATACCTCCAGTTTCCTGGCAACAGATAGAGACATTACCTTCAAATCCTGAACACTGAGCAGTGTCACCATGCACTCACACTCCTCACCCTGAAGGGATCTGTAGGAAGAAATATAATAGTTTATCATCTATCTAAAGGGAACAAACAAACCCAATTCTATATGCTACACTTTCCTTTCATCTGACAAGTTTATTTGGTTTATTCAATATTCATATATTTCAGGTATGATGCCTTTCAGTGGCTCTGGTGTATATGTTCAATTCATAAGGACTCAATACCAATAGTCAGTGTTTCTTCAAGATACTTGGTAGGTTGGCACATTTGCGCTCATACTTGGATTCTTTTTTAAATTCCATTTTTCATTGAAACAATGTTATCAGATTGTATTTTTGTAGATGATGGGGTCAACAAAAAACCATTTATTTTTGTGTTAGGTTAATGATCCTCAGATCATTAATCGTATGATGTTACCCTGCCACAGGATGATTTTGAGGAATTTCAGAGATATGAACCAACTTAGTATTTTGAAAATTACAGTATTGTTTTTACTGCTTGCCTTACTGGGATAACACTGGATGATTGTTTTCACAAGACATATGTGTACACTTAACTTCTGTTTTCATTCTTCAGCACCACAGACAAGTTTACTATAACTCTACTTGTGCATCACCAGTAAAAGATTGTTGGTTGTTGCACTCATCAGAAGTCACTGCTCAGTCCTGGTAAATGTCAGTTCAGAGGAGTGTATGTTTTTCTACATATAGAAGTGTGCAATTTTCGAGAAGGTCATTTATTTTGGCCTATAAAGAGGATATAACTTCTAGCCTTCTTTGTTGACTTCTCTGTCCAAGAATGTCAGAGGAAAAATGGGTGTTAGTTTCACTGTTAGGCCAGTGTTGGCTCTTCATGAAGTTTTTCTATGTGAGATCACTTTAGTTCCCTTTAATGCTTCTTATTTGTTTTGTGAGGTATTTAAAAAGTCTTGGCAAGGTAGGCTGCATATAAATAAAACATAGTCTTCTATTACCACTATTTGAAATAGGAGAGATTAATCTTTGACTGAGTATTCTCAGGGAATGAATTTATCTCCTTGAAACTCTTCACTAATGTGTTAGTGCATTTAACCTGCATCTTTCTGTAAACATATGGCACCCCAAGAGGTGCCCAGGGTGTGTTATCACAGTGGTGATGGGGATGCACCATATAATGCCTCAGGTGCTTGTGGCAGTGACTCCCCCAGAGCTGCAGCACTCTAGCCAGAAAAGCCTCTTTTACTCAGATCAATAAATCATGTCAGCCTCCTAAATGCAGTTTTTCAAAAGGGTGAAATCATGATTTGTGTTCGGGATATTTATCTTGCTCTTCCTGATGCTTTCCTAAAACCTCTCCTTGAAGGGGAATAGAAGGTGGCAAATGATTTTTTGCCATAATTAGAACTAATTGACTGCTAAAGGGGTTTTGGACTTGTGTCAGGTCTAATCTTGCACTGCTCAGAATTAGTGGGACTGATCCTGACCTCAGTGACATGAATATAAATCAGAGTAAGTGTGCTGGCTTTGAGAGCTGGCTCTGACCTGTGTGATAGGTGTGCTGCAGACTGAGCTGGAATAAGAATTAAGCCATAGTGAGCTGGTGCTAGAAGGAGTTAAACAGTTAAAACTCATCAAGACTGCAGCGAGTGTGAGCTCTCAGCAACTTGGAGCTCCAGACTGGTGATTTCCCCTCCTGAACCCTGGGTTAGAGAAGCAAAACAAAGTGATGGAGATGGGAAGAGGATGCTGACCCTCAGGCTGTTCTCTTGGCCCCTGTGTGTGGACCAATGTCTTGGAGCCAACGGTACCCAGTGCATCTTGACAAGTAGAATGGCCAGCTCCTTATGCTCCCTGCAATTAAACAGCCAGTGTAAGCTCTGAATGCACCCTCTGCTCTGTGATGGTATTGTGGCCTCTGCTGTCCTGCAGGATGGGCTGAAAGGCCTGGAGTTTGCAGAGGAACATGCTGCGTCAGGCACAACTGGGCTGGCCCCACATAAAGTCAATACTTGTATGAAAACAAATAAAATCTTAGAGTACGAGGCAGAGGCTAAAGAATGCCTTCACCCCTTTCCTTCAAGAAACTATTTTGTTAACTTGAAAGACTGCACGGGTGATCTTACTCCATTCTTTCTCTACAGGTCAAATACTTGTCATAGGAGACACCCTAGTTAATATTAAACTAAAAATTAATAGATTAGATAACTATTACATGCTTTTAGTGCCAATTAATTTAATAGCTGGGATTTTTTTAACAAGGTAGGTGAATATAGAAGCACGGTTTACTGTGCCTGTGTGAGCTCTCAGATAGGCCTTTTGTGTTACAATTACCTGCAATTGATTGGGCTGACACGTGTAATCCCCTCTGGATCGCCCAGCGATATGATGTCAGTAAGAAGTCCTTCAAACAGGGCTATTAAAAAGCACATTAAACAGGTCCTTATTGTAAGCTTTATGCTAGCCTATGCTAGAATAACAGTGATACAGTGGTATTTGTTTGAAAAAGAAGGGATTATATGGTCTTTGTAAAATGAGGAATTTAGTATTGGGGAGGGGCAGTCGGATGGTGATTTATTTTTTGTTTATGTTTCTCTGAATCCTTTGATATGTCAACTTCTGTCACTAACCATTAGGCCACTTGTAATTTCTTGTATCGACGAAGATGAAACACATACTGCCTCAAATAATTTATGTCAAACACTGAGGGGCATAGATGGCAGTGCTTATTGTGACATTGTAATGAGAAGAGAATTGAATTGGGGTCTTCAGAAATCCATCGGTAATTTATTGTTAAAGACCAGTCATGAATCATTCTAGCCTTTAATTGTCATGTGGATGCACTTTGCTTTCAGCTTGTGCAGGAAACAAATTGTGAAAATAGAGTGATACCTCAGAAGAGGGGTTTCACCATGACCCTTGCTACTTATTAATATTGCTTCAAGAGGGCCATGTCTTCTCTTGGGTCAGATTCTGGTGTGTAATTGTAAGGGATGCTTGAAAACTTGTATTGCTCTTCATCAAAAAGAGTAGGAGCACATATAAATACAAATATGTATATATATACCCCTTACAATTACAGGATGAGAGTCAATGAGATTTGTGGTATTTACAAAACTGCACAATAAAGGTCACCAGAGGATTTTACAGCATGATTTAACCGTGTCAACTCTGACATGAAATTAAACCTAAATTTGTTTATAATGCACCAACGTCCTCATCATTCCTCTTTGCTCTGCTCTCTTTTATCTTATAATGCCAAAGTAACACTCAGAAATGGTTAACCAACTGCTGTGCATATGTTACATAAACGTGCTTTGTTAGCTCATGCTGCTTAGCACAAAAAGAGAAATTTCATTTTTAGTCTCTATCTAGTTGTAGAATATCTTCTTCAGAAAGTCAAAGCTACCAGCAAGATGATATAAATTATTTGCAGGGTCTGGTTTTCCTTCTGCTTTAATATCATGTGATTAAAGGACAGATTACTCAAAATTACTCATCTTGAGCACTTCAGTGTAGTCATCACAGCACTCCTCTGTGACTACTTCACGATTTCTCATAATGCAAGAATTAGGGGGAATGCAGTGAAACCATGAAGCAGCAAGCTTAAGACATCCAAAAAAGAAAAGTTTTGGTGTAGGAAACATGATTAAATTTTGGTGCACCTTGACAGTGAAAGTCAAAAGTATAAATTATAAGAGAATTTAATACATTTGTGAAGAATATATACTCTGGTGACTACTAAGCCATTTCAAGGAGATCATAACTCAAATGACTAGGAGGATGAATTATGCCAGAGAATAACTCTATATTGGATCTATCCAAACAATATTTACCCACTGACCCTCATCAGACAGAGGATACTGGGCCAGACTGGTTTAATACTCTGCAGTTATTCTTATGCGCTGTCTGATGCCACAGAAAACCCATGAGGATTTGTTGGTTTGAATAATGAAATGTGTCTTTTTGTGCTTACTACTAATAATAAATTACCCAATCATCATATAATGCTTGGTATGTTACAAAACACTATATATTACTTAAATGCTTTAGGTAACACTCTGTTCTTGTGCTCCTTTCTCTGAGAACACTCTTTCCATGAATAGAGTAAATGTCTGGAGATTGGTTTTGGAAGTGAAATCTGGTGTGGATTTGAGATAAATGCTTTGGTTGTTGCAACTTACTCATCATTGCCTTAGTTGACAGAGTGGTTTTCTTATGTGCCACATAGATTCCCTTCAAAGATGAACCTGGAAGCTCCAAGATGTGCCTGCTACATGCACCAACCTCCATGGAGCACATATAGGTCCAAACCAATGACTGATCTTTCAGACAGCTTCAAACCACCTGCATAGAAGTTCAGATCAGAGGTCAGGCTATACCATCTTCAAGGCAGATTTCCCAGACTACATGTATGGCATAGAGGGAGGGACCAGCTGAAATACTATCACGTACTGATTCACTTCTAGGGGCTCATATTAATTTATTTGCTCAGTCACACAAAACTAAAAAGACTATGTTCACTTAGTTGTCTAAATCCAAAAACTGAAGCCCAAGAACATTGCACTTCAGCTACCTAGGATGCAATGATTGAAAGTAACAGACACCTAAAGTTCCATTTCTGGGCATATCAGAAGTATTCTAGTGCTAACAATGACATACAGCAAGGCAGCTTATTTTCACATGATCACAAGTCCACCCTCACAGCAAAGCTCACCCCTGGAACACATGCTAGGAATATGCCACTTCATGGACAGTCATGCAAGGCACCCCCCCACCTAAAGGGTAAAGTAGCACTGATCATATTCTAAATCTCAAGGGCTCACAGGCTCACCTAGAGCATGAGAAAATATGAAGTTGCAAATTGCACTTTTAAGACACAAGTTCCTGCAGACTTAAAGGTGAAGAGATGAATCAGGAAAGAGAAATGGTGGTCAGGAGGAAACTGGGGGTTTCTCATCCAGCCTCCCATGAGATGTAGGACTGTTGCCAGATGGCGATGAGTTCAGCCATAGCTTTAATAGAGTCTCAAAAACCACTGAGGACATGGCTCTAATTACCTCTCCAGGCACCTGTTCGTGTGCTGCACCACCATTCAAGTGCACTGTTTCCAGAATGTCCGACTTGAACATGCCAAACTTCAGCTCGTGGCCATTCTTATGTTGTCTAGCACCACTGAGAGGAGTTTGGCTCTGTCATTTTTGTAACTCCTTGTCAAGTAGGTGTCAACTGCTACTATATTGCCCCTTATCCTCTTTGCCAAACTAAACAAACCCAACTCCTTTAGCCTCTCCCTCTGAGTCATGTTCTTTTGGCCCTTGACCATGTTGTCAGCCCTCTGCTTGGCTTTTTCCAAGCTTTCCACCTCTTTTCTGAGCCATTCCTGTGCTCATGCTTCCATGCCACTGTGCACACAGTGCTTCCCAGGGCACAGTTGGGAAGTATTGTGTGCTTTTTGCACAGGTTTGTGCCATGTGAGAGCAACTCATAAGTGTTAATTGAGAATTCTGTGTTTACTAGAGATTAAAAGAGCAAAAATTAGAGCCTGGGAAAGCATCTGTCTAAATCTGAAAAGAAGTAGTCTGGGATGCAATATTTAGGAGTAATGACAGTGGTGATGATAAAGCTGACTTTTTCTAGCCTTGGTAAAATATGTTGCTATGGCACATTATGCTGAGGAGTCACCTTTGCTATCACAGGCTTTATGTCCATAATACTTTATGATTTTAGTCTTTAAAACACTTACCTTTTGGCAGGGTACCTAAGCTACACAAGTAGCTGTTATTCCAAGACTTGACACATTTGCTGACTGAGCCAACAGTTGCACGACACTGATGAAGTACAAAAAGGCAAAATAAGCACCTGTGGCCACTGCTGTGTTTCAGTCTTGGCAAATAAATGCATCAGGATCCTTCACTGGCACTTGTAGATGGTGTTACAAAGCTGTTCTTGCATCATTATACAGAAACAACTTACAAAGACTTACTGATGTGTTAGGGTTTGTTTTTGAAGATGAGCTATTCATACTAGAAACTGATGTGATTTTTTTCTGTAATCAACTAACAGATCAGAGTAGGCACTCACTATTCTGTAACTATTTGTAATGGAAATAGTCTATGAAAAGCTACTCTGGGTCACAGAATCATAGAACAGTGGAATTGTTTAGCCTGGAAAAGGCCTCTAAGGTCAAGTTGAACTGCTAACCTAGCACTGCCAAGTCCACCATTAAACCACATCCCTCAGTACACATCTACACATCTTTTAGATACCTCCAGGGATGGTGGCTTCACCACTTCCCAGGGAAACTGGTTCCAATGCCTGACCACCCATTCAGTGGAAAAATTTCTCCTAATATCCAGTCTAAACCTGGCCCAGGCAACTTGAGGCCATTTCCTCTTGTCCTTGTTACTTGGAACAAAAACCCAATTCCCACGTCACTAAAACCTCCTTTCAGGTAGTTCTAGAGAGCTATAAGGTTCCCCTTGGGCCTCCTTTTCTCTAGGTTAAATGCTTCCAGCTCCCTCAGCTGCTCCTTGTAATATTTGTTATATAACAATAAGTACCTTCACCATTCTTATATCTGCTTTGCAAACACAATAACCTACTGTATTCTAATTTAATGAAGTACTTCTTGGAAAACAATTTCTGCTACATAAATAGGCTGAATGAAGTGACTAAGACCTTCCCCATACCATCATTTTATTGTCCTGTGTGTTAACAGCCTACCTAATTGTAGCAAAAGGTGTAACATACCTTTCTGGGAGCAGAAGGGACATCCCTGTGCCCATGCTGCAATAGTGGCCGTGCCACATCAGTGTGCATCTGTACCTTGAAATTAAGGTTTTCAGGAGATCCAGATGATGGCTCAAATGCCTACAGAGGGCTAGTCATCATCACTCTTCTTTCAAAGAAGTGAGGGTCTGACAAGGTGAGAAAGGAACACCTCTTACACCTCTTATTCTCTACATCTCTCCAGATCCAGGCAGAGGGCTGCAGTGATGCACCAGGCTGCCTCAGCTCCCACCAAAGCTCGTAGAAGCATGGAAGCTGAGGGTCCTCCCGTGCTCAGGAAGGGCTGAAGCATCCCTTCTGCCAGTCCTCCACACCAAGATAGCCTGTGTAGAACAAAAGGTGCTTGAAGTGAGACAATTAATCTTCATGATTTAATAAAGACTGGGAAAAACAACAACAAAAAAAGGACAAACTCTTAAAATAGAGAACCAGATATTGCTTATAGACAGCACAGAAGCAATTCAGGTGCCAAAACATAAGCATGTAGCGTCATTTTCAATGCCTGAGGCCACCTGAGACATCCACACAGGACTGGCAGATATGACACATGATCTATGAAAGACCTACTCCCTTCTGGAACAGCAGCTGGGGGCCAGATGCAATACCTCAAGGCATCAAAAATGGCACTAGACGCTTATGTTTAGGCAGCTGAATCCCACCCTGTGCTTCCAGACTTCTGATGAGTAAACCTCTTTTTAATTGTCTCGGACTCAAATCCCAGGTTCTTGAGGTGCTTTCCCTAGGGCTCAGCAGTGTGGGGTAGTGGCAAATTTCATTGGTTTAACTTGGAGAGAGTTGTTACAGTCCTTTGTTATGTATTTTCAAAATTGCTTTTAGGCTATAAAATCATGAAGCGGTTTCTGCTTTTATAGGCTGTGTGCATAATCCAGGTGAGACCAAAGGTTTTTCTTCACTACAAGATGCTGATGTGATTACTCTAAATCCCATCTCCTTTGAATACCTATTCTGTCACAGCTCCCCATTAGAGGCATGTTGTCAAATAGCCAGATTTATTCTGAATTATATTGGAGAGCATATCCCTGCTGCAGTTGTTATCTCAGACAGTTACACAGAAGCTTAGAGCTCATAGGAATATTCTTAGTTTAAATTGAACAGCACAGATCTTAATATCCCTTTGTATTTTTCCAGGTTATTTGGTGAGGAAGAGATTTGGTTACTGTTTACACCATGCCAAGAGGGAAAGAAGAGGAAGGAGGAACTGAATTACTTGTATTTGTTAGCCTGAAGTGTGAGGAGGGAAAAATTGCTCCTGTTTGGATTATGTGGTACATTTTTATGGAAATGTTCTGAAGAATCCACCAGAAAAGGAGTTTTCCAGTAAGGGCATATTTTCATTGAATACTTCCAAATGTGGAGTTTCTGGCTGTCTGCCAATGTGATTGCACACTGCTGACAGGTCTTGAAAATACAGGTTTTAAGGGTGAGACAGAGACTAAAATATTTGCCTGTTTTCCTAGCCTAATACGTTAATATGTATGTAGATTGTTTGGTGTTTTTTTACTCTCTCTGGGATGATTTCTTTAATGATAACTTAAAGAAAAGCTTATTACATGGTGTTGGCTGTTATACCACATTTGGTCCTTGTCTCATCATTGAGAAGGAAGGTCAGGAAGATGAGCTGGGACTGGGGAACCAAGGAGGGAAAAAGGATGGGAGAAGAAATAGAAAAAAAACACTTAAGGGTCAAAGTACAGGTCTCAGCTGCTTACCAGCAATAGATGTGGAGAGGTCAATAAATTTGCCATCCACTGTGCTGCATTGCAGGAAAAGACTAATTAACACTCATGAGTTTTGGAATCTAATTTTTAGTAAGCATGCACAGCAGTCAAGGAGTATGAGGGAGATGAAATATACATACAATGCCCTCACTGTCCTGCACTCAAATTTTCTTTCTGATAAGCACAGCCTGAACTGTGGGTTGTGCATGGGGTGAAATCTCAAGGTTGTTGCATGTGAAATCCCTGTTATAGCTCTTAATACCTGCTGCTGAGAGGCTTTAGAAAGAGCAGCAGACAGCTGCTAGTGAGCAAGCATTGAATACATCCTCAAAAATACTTCCAAGTTGTTCTAGCAGTGCATTGTGTTAACTTATTAAACATATAAAAATAGAAAGCAGTAAAAGTATTGATACACTTCCAAAATGTTCACATCTTGCTATATTCTTTGATATAGATTCACACCTGAGTTGATTGCAGAAGTTGTACACACATCTCAGTAGCTTTCTCCAAAGCCCATGGAAAATGAAATCTAGATGCCTACAAGCTTCCTCAAGGCTGCCATAGCTCAGAGACCCTTGTAGCCAGCTGCAGTTGTAGCTGCTGAGCCCACAACTGATTACCCTCTTGGTTTTGAGTGAAACAGGGAATGTGAAGTTTAACATGATGTTGGGACTCAGACACCGTCCTCATATTTGTCTGACTGCTTTGTTACTTAGGCATTGAACTGCAGGACTGCTTCCAACTCTGATTTATAACTATTTCTGTGAGTGCTTTGAGAGGCTCAGCTATCAAGGCAGGCAATGTGAGGTGATGGAGAGGTTGCTTGTCCTCATTCAGCAGGAGCAGTAAGACACCAGAGAGAATTACAGTGCAAGTACCCTTTACACCATAATCCTACCTCTCAGGTCTGTAGGTCTAATTAAAGTGTGTTTTTTGATGTTCTTAGTTTGCTTTTACACACAGCGTTAAGTAGCTGCAGAAAACTCCTCTTGGTTGCATGACTTGGGAAAGCAATTCTGCTGGGATCTCTGGACTTGGCATCTGCTCCTAGATGACTCTTTGATCCCATTCACTTGCTGACTGCTACTGCACAGTGATCATTTTGTACTCAAAATAGGGAGAGTGGAAGTAATCAGGCCACTTGATTATGTGGTGAGTTCAACCTCATATCTTCATTTCATCCTTTGTGATGCCATTCTAGTCCTCATTGGTACCTACAGAGCCCAAGTGGTCTGGATGGAATCACATGTTCAGGACTGGCACTGGAAACTGGGAGGCTAAACAGAAAAGTTGCCACTTACCCTCTAGGCCCTCACTGTTACCTGTTATCTGTGGCACTACTTTAAGGTTGCTGGAAACTTGGGCTACCCAGCAGAGCAGCTATGATGCTTCTACAGCTTCTCACTTACTCAAGCTTTTTGTTTTACCAGACCTATTAGTAGACTGGAGCTTCACTGGTTTTAATTGCTTGACCTTTTGGGACATTATCTGCAGAATTGATCTTTACAATCACAGAGGACGACGTCAGGTCTATGAATATTCTGAATACTCTGGTTTTTTCTCTCTTCATTAAAATTTTACATATTCCTGATTGATCCCCTTATAACCAGAAGAATATTAAACTCATTATAACTGAAAAGTTTTAGGTGGGGGCTGCTGAACAAGTTCCTTTTTTTCATTGCTGTTGTTTCTTTAGTGATTTTATATTTTTCCTCTGTACAAATGAGCACCTGTACAGTATTAAAGACTACTCAATTTCATTCTTATGCTCTAAAATCTGCCAGCAACAATGCCCTGTGTACACTGTCTGTCTAAGGAGATGTTCTGCCTGCAAATTTTCTTGTTAACAGCACATCTATTAATAGTCCCATAAGCACAGAGAGGGCTGGCTCAGGGCACGTGTCACTTTGAGATCAGCCATTGAGCAGAGTGGTGTAAGCTGGCTTTTCCTCCTAAGATGATGAGTGCCTTAACAGCAGCCAGGAGTGCCATTGTCACACAATCCATCAACTGCGTTCCGTCCTTCTCAGCTGAACCCACGAATTAAGCAACTGTGGTTAAAAAGCAATAAAATTAAAAGTTGTAATGGGGAGTCATTGACAAAAGGGTTACAATGCGCTGGTCATATATCTTTTAACTAGCTAAATATAACCATGGGTTTCCATAAGTTCAAAGAGTGGTGGCCTGGAGATGAATACAACTGTTCCAACTGAATTCTGGGCTAGGAGCCAGAAGATTGTTAAAACACCTTAGAACATGCTTATTCCCTCTTAGAACATTTTTTGGTACTTGCTCTATTAGTATGGATTTTATTTCCCCAGCAAACGAGTTCTCTGCCTTTGAACCATAAACAATAATGGCACATCTGTCTCTAGGCTGCTGTACTTTGAAAACCAATGCTAAGGACACAGAGGGGTAGATTTTCAAAGCGTTGCGTGGGAGTTTGTACCAGGAGTCTAGCCAAATATTTTTCACTCATACTCATCCCTGAGCCTAACCTTTCCTCACTTGTTAGAATGGCTCTGTTTGCTCTGCCCACATGGGGACATTTCAGACAGCTTTTACCTCCAGGGACAGAGCTTCAGTTGGTCAGAAAAGCCTATAAATAGGGTTTTACTGATGACCTTTCAAATCTAGCCATGGATCTTCCCTCTGACCTGTTTTATTTTACTTTTCTGGCTTTGTGTTTGTATGTGATTCTCAGTTTCTGCTGAATTATTTACCATTAGGCCACAATGCAACTAAAATACCTGATAACACTGAGACAGGTGGTGTGAAGTGATTGCTGCTTAAAAGCGATTGCAGCTCAAAACTGCGTTGATGCTCCTTGTGCCCACGTGTTTTCCGTGCTGGGTAGCTCAATGGCAGCCTTGTGGGAATCAGAGAAATATGTGCTGCTTTTATACAGCCACTGTGATAAAGCAGCAAATAAAGTAGTGAATTAAAAAGGCCTCCCTGTATATCTCTTTGGCTGTAGAAATTTCTTTATCCACTAGCTCCGAAGATAAAAACATAAGACTGCAATAGCATAACTAGCTACTTCATAGGGACATGGGTGGCTTTCAGTTGTAAAAATTGGTAAGCTACTGGGAATGGCTTGGTTTTCCAGATTTTCTCTTTATTTTTTATTAATTTTTCTCTGTTATTGGGAATGTATTTTTTTAACAGATTTTAATCATATTCCAAGTGATGTGGCTTTCCATTCAATAAAAATGTCTTGCTCTGTAGTGTTCTCTGCTTCTTTGGAAAGACTTAACTCTGTGGTGGAAATTTTCCCGTTTAAAGACTATCTCACAGTGTTTCTTTGCAGATGCAGCACATAGATATTTGCTGTATCACAACAAACTCTCCTTATAGTTACTACTGTTCCTTTGATTTCGATGCACTACTTGCCATGGGGGTGTTATCATTTTTCACAGTTGAGAATCTCCTTTGATGAAGTCAGCTCAAAGTTCTACCTTTGGGTAGTTTCCCAGGAAAAGCCTTTTAGCTACTAGCAAGTTTCCATTTAGAATTGTTTGCTGGTTGAATTCAATTAGTGTCCTTGGAAACTTCTTTAAAGATACCATCATTCTAGGGTTTTGACTGCTGGATCTCAGGCATCTTTTTGTGTTATCGAAGGTCGAGGCCAATAGAAAGCACTTATTGAAATTCTGCTGCTTTTTCACGGAGACACCATGATACAAGGAGAGGAAAACTTGTAGATCAGCAAGTTAGTCAGGGTGGAAATGGTTGAATCCTTGCAAAGTGTTTCCATACCAAAGGAAAGCTCTGGGTTTATAAACTGTATGGCATGCAAGAGGTGTGACTTGCTAAAGCTGGATCATGCTTCTACAAACCTTCTACTGAGGAAACAAATGCTTTTGTAAATAGTCTTTGGCATGAATAATAAAAAAAAAAAATTGGAATCCAAACACCTGCAAAGTTCACTCACGACTTCCTAGTTCCTGGACAGGAAAAGATGTGATTGCTTTGATTGCTGTATACACTCAAAAGACCTGCACGTCATCTCCTCAGGGTCAGAGAAACAACATCTCAGCCCTATTCTCATTTCAGTCTTTGTGCTGCATCCCCATGTGCTCAGAGGTTTTCACTTAACAACATGTGTCCCATATGCATGGTGATGATGTAAGATGTTTTAAGTATTGTTCCAGCCATTTAGTCTCAAACATTTCTCAATAGATACTCTCCTTTTTTGAGTATTAGACACATCTATCATTAAAGTGTAAGAATGGATAATGAGCAGACCTTCAAATGCATGAAACCCCCCATTTTCTGATGTGACAAGTCTTAAATAAGTCTGGTACCAATATTTTAATATTATAAAAGATGATGCACTTCATTTGTTAAGAACTTGCAAAATTAATCTGGGCAGGACATTAATGTAGTGGAGAAGGTAGGCAAGTGGATCTTTGTTTTTTATTATCATTATTAGTTTCTTTTTTTGCTACTGGTTGTATCAATGCCTTATCAGTTAAGTGCAGGAGCTTAACAATGGGTTCTCTCAGCAAGACCCTCTCTTTTTGCTGGGTGAGGTTAAAGAACAAACACATTGTCATGAGCTTTTAAAAGCTTGATTTCAATTACATGGTAGTAGGGCAAAGCTCTCAAACACACAAAACTTTGACTTTGTAAAGATTGTGACCTCCCAGGTACATGTGCTTTAAGGAGAAAAATGTACTTGACATGTCCCTCTGCTGTTTCCACGCACCAGGAGCTGTGTGTATCGGGAAGAGGGGAGGGCAGGAGGGAGGCAGAGGTGTTCAACTTGGAATGAAGGAAAATTGTTCCTCTGGGAAAGCAAAGCTCCTCTGTTTGACTAGTAAGAATTTGAAAGATAAATATATCCCTTATCATGGAATGATAAACAACGAGGTCCAGGAAAGACTCTTTGAATAATTGAGTCTGATCTCCTGCATTTTGCAAGACTGTTTACCTTCACATTCCTATTAACATCTTATGGGACTTAGTCTTTCCTCATGTTTGTTTGTGGTAGTGCCCACAATGTTACAGGCACTTTCCAGGCTTTCAGGAAGAGCTGATGCTTTCAGTCTCTGGATGGATAGGCAGATAAACAAAGGTCATGGCAGAGGAGAAACAAAAGGACTTTTTTGTGCAAACTGAGACCTGCTGTAGCTGGTGTGAAATTCATGAAAGGGGTTTTGCCCTTCAGTTGCCTGGATGTGGTGTCCATGCCTGCAACCATAGCCACACGGCTCTGCAGCATTTACACAGCGCTGCCTCTGGCATCAACCAGACTGGAATTGCCTAAAAAGGGGGCATGAAACTGAGTGTGAGAGACTGTAGAATGTGCATGCCTCTCTGCCAGGTTTTTCATCTATGGGAGAACATTTTATAAAGATACTTGGAGAGGTAAAATGTTCACTGAAAGCCAACAGTAGCTGGTTCCCTACTCATCCTTTGAAAATCCACCCTGCATTTTAACACACAGAAACTGATAAGGCTACACCACTGATACTGCCTATGGCACTATCAGTGCTTAAAGAGAAAAAAACTGAAACCACAAAGCAGTGCAAGGCACTGAAATGAACTGCTTTGTCCACACTGAAATTCACTTTTCCTTCTCAAGTCTTCTATAGGACTTTGACTCTAAGTGTGTTGCAGGGAATTTAAATAGCATTCCCAAACATAAAGTGAAATTCCTAATCTCCTAGTCTTTCATAGCTCAGACTGTTAAATATAACAATCAGTCTGGAAGTTATATCATACATGTAAATGCAGGCTACACTGTTTTGGAAGTAAAAGTAAAGTGAAAGATGCCCACAAAACTAAATCAAACTGCTTGAAAAAGTGTCTTAACTGCTAGGAAACACAGCAGGGGGCAGATCAGCTGGAACAATACTGAAGCCCAGAAAATATTCCCCAGATGACACAGGATGATCCCTACTGGGTTTGCAGTTCTGGTTTCACATCTGTGCACTTGGTGGTGCAAGGGCAAGACTTCTGTCCTCTCTCCCTCCCTGCTGCGCATCCCCTTTCGGGGTGACACCCCCAGGACAAGCAGCCCTTGAACAGGCAGCTCAGCACTATGTGTTCCATGGGGTCCGTTGGTGCTTGCACTAGGCTGGTGGTCTCTCCTTGTAGTTATTCACCTGCCTGTAGCAGTTCTGAAGTAACTTGGTGTGTTGTGTGACAGGGGAGGTGGAAGAGTTAAAAATATTTCTCTTTTTCATGCTAGGTCTACTATTTGTGGAGCAGGAGCTCTCTATCAGGGTTGGGCTTTGTAATATATTCCATCTATTGATAAGAAGGCAAAATAACATTTCTAAATGGTTCAGGGTGTTTGCAGAATGCCAGGGCACTCCAATGGCCTTCCATACAGAGCCCTGCTGATGATAAATCATAAGAGATATTCTAGAAGTGCCTATTTGCTTGTGGAAATATCTGAAATACTGGAAAGCTCACAGATTTCCCAAGGTGGGTGAAGAGGCCATTCAGCAAATTTTCCCTCTACTTAAATCCTAAGTACCTAATGAAAATACAGCGCAGTCCCCATGGCTTCCTGCAGTGAGACGCTCCAGTCTCAGGCTCACACAGTCGAGCAAATAACCTCCATATATTATTTTGCACTAGCTGATTTCAGTCTGCAGCACATTTTGTTTGAACCATACGCCTATAAATGCCTTCAAAGGAGGGCAGGAGCCTGCCCACTGAGGAATAAATGCAGGAACAGAACCTCCTGTGCAAATATTAGTGTTCAGCATGCAGTGTAGCCCCAGTGAATGTGTTCCTAACACATGTACAATTCAAATGAAAAGGTTATATGCAGTACATGGACGTGTACTGACATGGCCCATGTGTTTCATGTGGAAGCACATTCACTGTCCTAAAGTAAATGTTGTCATCAAAAAAGCACCTTATTTTCCTAATATTATTGATTCAAAGGACTAACAGAAAAAAAAACCAACCAGCAGATTTATCTGGAAAATGAAGAAAGTTTCACCTAATTGTTGTGTAGCTTATTCCAAATCCTCTTCCTAAGTTACTATGTTAAGAGGCAGCTATGTCAATAAATTATTTGGAAGCAGGAGGCTCACTGCAAGGAGTCAGAACTGTGGTTTGTATGTTCCTGCACAAGAGAAAAGTCGAAATCTTCCAGAGGTACCTATAAGATAACCTATCAATAAAGAAAACCTTTCTTAAGTCACACTACAGGCTTGCTTATGCCCTGAAGCTTAAAGGTTCCAAAATGTTTAGACTGAAATCTATCTTCCAGTGGTGTTAGTAGCAAATTGGTCATTATTCCAGCAGTCCTAGAACACCATGGTTACCCTTTTGTTTCCTTTTCTTCATCACACTGTAACTCTGTTCAGTATTCAAACGCTGAGACAATTAAAATTTTATTTATTTAACTGAATGTATCTAATGTATCACTGGCATAGCAGCCACCACTATGCGCAGCATTGGGACGCTGAATAAAAGGCAACAGAGATCCTGTGAGACTGCAGCATGCTGTCTGTTTACATATGAAAGCAGGTTCAATATGCACTACATTGTGTCAGCCCCATGATGCCTCTCTTCGTCGCTTGTTAGTCCAAGAGCCTCCTCACTTTCTCAGAGCTACTCCTTATGCATATGCATAACTCCTCATAATAATGCCATAAGGCTGCTAATCTATTCTCCTTCAAATCCCTCCTCAAAACTCACTTCTTCTGTGGCTGCTGGAAAACATCTGACAATAGCCCAGCAGCTGGTGTGCTGCTACTTATTCTACTGAAGACGATAAATATGCTGTTATCCCGACTGCTTTATTTCCCTCTTCGCTATATCCACCTGTTGTTTTCATCCCATGCTAAAATGGTGAGATTTTTAGAGGAAAGACTATTGGGATTTTTCATAAGTACACTTCACCTGCCATGACATGGTTGTTTGAGTAGGTTCTCTCCTTACTAGCACAATATAAATAATTACAGACATATTGCCTAACCAGTTTTATCCCTTATTCCTTCCAAATACCCTGCTAAGTTTGCATCAGTATCTGCTCTGCCCATTGCAAAGCAACTAAGAAGGCAGAAAATATCAGTCTTTGGGGGGCAAGCAGGATGTCATCTTTGTATATGATGAGGTACAGCAACAACAGGTGAGCAGCACAGAAATGGCTTCTCCAACACAAAGCCTGATGTTCTTGCCAAAAGGCCCACAGCAAATTCAGCTCCAAGCAGCATCCAGGCACGTGTTGTGTGCAGTGCTTTATTCTCATTTGGCACCTCCTGCCCTGGAGCTGACGTAGCTGGGCAGTCCCTTCTCTGTCAAGGTGTCAAGGTCCAACCTTCACTCAGAACTGATTCCTCTTCAACTCTTGTCAACCTACATTAGAAAATAATTTTTTTAAATTTTTTTTTTACAGTTGTCACCATTTCAATGGGGACTTGTTTTAGAAATATCTTAGTCATGGTGTTATCTTATTATGTGAGGCTCTCAGTTTTCAGGATTTCACAAAAGCACTTTCTGTCCATCTGTTTGCAGAGGAGAGTTTGAAGCTGCCATTAATGTATTTGTTAAAATTGAGTTATCTTTGGCCTATTTCATATTTTATATGACTAAACGTATTCTTGTGCTCAAAAATACCAGAAGAGTGAAATATCCTTTTTGTTTTCTCTCTTCTGTATTTTCTTTGTAAAATCTGAAATTTTCGTTAGGCTATTGAAGCACAAAATATAGTATGTATCTGGCACTTTTTGGGCAACAGCTGTTACAGCAAATAGCTATAATCAAGACATTTTGAAATTAATTAATTTGCTGTCTAAAGTGGACAATTGTCACAATTTTTGTGAAAAGCCAACTATAAAAGCTGTTATGAAATTGAAGATGTGGGTGATTTTGCATTTATCCAGTCTAGAATTTGAAACTGCACAGATCGTGTGACTTTATGATTAGCCAGAAAGGAACAAACTAACTGAACAAAACAATCAGAACAATCCGAGAATAAGCAGATAGTTTTTAATCTGAAGGATGAGAAAACTGCAAAACTGTAGTACATCAGGATGAAATCATTAACTGGATAACTTATAAATTACTTACTCATCATAGGATGACATCTGTAAGATTGATGATACATCCATGGAGTGTCTGAAGAGAAACAGAAAAGCTCATGTTTTGTGGTCTTTTAGGCTGTCCATTGGTAACTGAGAAAATCTTTGGAGAGTTCTGTAAAGATCCAGAAGGTATAGGAGAAAGACTGTTAGGAAGCTCATTGAGACTTTAAAAGCATTGACTTAATTAAGAAGATGGAGGCAAATTCAATGGACAGGGAATCCTGGACTAGCAATGTCCACGGATGATTCTGAGTGTCAGGAGTGAAACAGGAACACCTTTTCTAGATGTCAGCTCAGTGGCTGATCTGCCAAGGTGCTGCTGCTGACACTCATGGTACCTGCTAGGGCCTTCAACACAACATCTTTCAGATTATGTGTGTTGGAGTCTACAGGTCCCATGAATGGCACTGAGAGTAGAAATGAGTTCCTTTTAGCTTTGGAAATTGTTCCCTCAAACATTTACTCTGTTACAGGTTTTGAAATGGTCATTTAGCTCAGTCATATCTTCTTCCAAGGATTTCCATATGTATTGTGATGCCTACCTCTGCATCCAGCCAAGCCAGTCATGGGTGAAGAAGCTCTAGAGTACTTGGCAGTTCTGTTTGAATGGGAATTACCACCTTCATTTCTCAATTTTATTTTTCTCATTTTTTTCTACCTTGGCTTGCTTTCCACCACTCCTTAAAATCCTGTCTCTTTCCTGACCCCCATCCTACTGCTCCACCTTGACTTGCTTTCTCCTCATCTTTGTTTTTGTGTCCTAAAAATAAGACCAGCTCTCAACAGCAGTGGCTGTGGCATGACCTGACAGAGTTTGTTGAGGTTTTTTCCCCTCCCTACCTTTCCTGTTCATGGGACCTGCTGCTCAGGATGTGCTTGGGTGAGAAAGCTGACCACTCACATTTCAGTAAATGGGAAAGGACTCAAAGTGACCTAAGAGATGCTTTGTGCTTTCTTGGATAACTTGCACTATACATATGCTTAATAGCCTGCAAAATGGGCAGAGTAACTGGAAGACTGAAGAGGGCACTTGAGTGATTATTATGGAGTCACTGAAACCATGACATTCAAATGCAATGCATTAATAGCCTTACCAAGAATAATTTGCAATAGATTTGTAAGTCAGCAAGAAAGAGCAAATAGGAGCTGTGTGTGTACATGCAAGCAAATAATTCTCATTGTTCTCAGGGGTATATATTTTGTACCAATAGGCACCAAGACAACCATTACCGCTGACAGGAAACTCTATGTAAGTATAGAAGCATGAAATAGCTAGTGATCAATGTAAAAGAAACAACACCTACGAAAGCAGAAAAGACTATTACCTGGTATATGATAATGATCTCTGGGTTCTTGGAGCTTCACACAAAGACAAAACGAGTGACGTGCTGGGTGGAGCTCACAAAGTTAAGACCAGCCAGGGGATAGAAGCCTGTAGAGAGGTGAAGGTAATGAAAAGCAGTTTCTAAGGTGGTCAGCTCAGTTCTTAGTCATAATAGGTCAGTAATGAATGGATGGCTATTTGGAAGTGTGAGCCTGTGTTGGGAGGTTGTGCCATAGAAAGAGAATAGTGTGCTTTGCAAAGGAGGTTGTGGAAGACTTACCAAAATGATATTGGTGGAGCTGTTATGCTGAGGCTGGGTGTTAGCAGTACAGTTAACAGTTGCTATTGCTTGAAGGAAGAATGGGGGATGGTGAGACCTCTATATATGTCCTTTTTTTTTGCATTTTGCCAGAATCACCACCAGGACATCCACTTCAAAAGAATAGTTTGTCTGGGTTTAAATTATACTTGGGGCCAATTGCACAGCTATGCAGTGATATTAAGTAGCACAATGTCATATTATATGCAAACGCTTGTGTCTGTAGAAATGCAAAGGAAATTCTATTAATTAAAATCCAGTGAAAAAAAAATTCAATTAATAAGCAGCACTTCTTTTAGAAGGTCCCATGCTGAAATTAGAGGCATGTAAAACCTAACTTTTAGTTAGATGTTGTTCAAATAATTTACCATGTCTTTTTCTGAAAGAAAAGGGAGAAAAAATCAAAACAAAATAATCTTGTGCTAGTAGGAATAATAACAAAAAAAAGAGCTTTATGTCAGCTGTGGCACGTTTAAACACCCTAAATATTTCATCAGACACTGCACTTATTTCAGTGTTTTAAATAAGATTTAATAAATAAGTGCATGTTCAGACTTGTACAGCCCTACTTTTGTCTGTAGTTGGCAATGTGCTGCTGAATGTGTTTGACTGCACAGTTAAGAATTTTAATTACTTACCTGTTCTATAGAGACACTCATTCTCTTTTAACTGTTTATTAAAAAATAATACTGTGGCCATTGTGCAAGAAATCTTCCATATACTGTACAGCTGCAGTATTGTCCATAGTATGCCCCTATTTTCTGAATGTACCCCCGCATTCTCCTCATCCCCTACTCCCAAAGTCCACCCTCTGGAATTCCTGCAGACCTGAGATATTTATGTAACTGAGTCACTGAGTTTTGTGACCATTTCATGCTGAATGTTTTTTACTGTTAATTTTACAGAGATGTCTGAGATTTTTGCCATCTGCACACCCAAATGGATGGCACAAGCAGTGTTTGTCTTATTCTCAAGAAAACACAGCTGGAGATGATACTCTTTCTTCTGACTGTTTTTGTTTTTGTTTGTTTGTTTGTTTGTTTTGTTTCCAACTTCTAGACTTGTTTGGTAAAAAAAATATTGAGGAGAATTGAACAACCTCCCTAAAATTTCAGTTAAGTGATAATAAGCTGACTTATCATCTTCTTTGTCTGATGGGCTCCCTTAACAGTGACACCCAGCATTTATAATTTTGCAGTACCTAAAGACTAAATGGGTTCAAGATGCTGTTTTCCATAACAAGTTCATGATCATTAGCCAAAATAATTACAACACTATTTAAATACGAAAAAAGAAAAGATGACAGGATGAAAATGTTCCTTAATTTTAAGCTGATGATCAGTGAATGAGTCACAGTTGGTGCTTCACATCTGAAGAAGTTTGTTCACCGCTATAGAAGCAGCCTGGCTTAAACTAGGTGCTTAATTTTTAGATACCTCAAGTTATGTGAGATGGATGTCATCATAAGGGTGCATTGACAAAGGTGGTTCTAGACAGATACCAATTCTTATGTCTCCACTCCAAGCTGACCAGTCTTGAAGCAGCTCTACAATCTATACCATATGGAGCACTTTTGGAGTCAACGTATTTTTTTTATTTATCAACAGAAGAGTGAAGAAGAGAGTAGGAAGATTTCTGACCTTATTCATAAAGATGCTTTGTCAGACACACAGAAACTGTGGCTGTCCTAAAACAAGGGGTGTTTGTAAACAGCCATATATATATAGTAAATGTTTGTAAACAGCTGTAGATAGGTAAATATGCAGATAGGAATTAATTTTCCAAATTACATCTGATTTGTGGTTTCATAGTCCAGAATGTGTCCTGAACACAACAGAGGAAAAACAGCTTAAAAGGTGATCGATTACATAATTTTGTTTCTAAAACTTGGGTGCAAATGAAGTAGATGTATGGATTTGAGCCAAAAATATTACAGGTTATCCATTAAATATGTCTTTTGATAGCAGTATACTCACTATTGGATTTCTAGATACATCAAAGGTGTCTAAGAGAATCTTTAAGGACTAAAGTCTGACACTTTCAGGAACACCTTAGTTTCTCTAACATATCCAGACATGTTTGTCTGTGGCTGTTCTGCTGACATATCCTTTGGTCAGATGAGGTCAGTGGCCAAGACCTTGTATTGTTAGAGCTGAGCTTCTCCTCCAAGCTCCATGTTCTTTGACTGGAGTGCTACAGTGATGTTTCCACTACTTCAAGTCTGGTGGCTTTATGTGGCAAAGCGAGGTGGGAGGCCTTGCATTTCTTGCTTGTTTTGCAAAGCTACGTTTTCATCTGAGAAATCTCAGAACACATGGTGTCTTACTGCATTTGTGTCCCAAATGTGATGACCAGGTCATGCTAGCCAGCTCAAGAGTGCCATCCAGTCTCAATCTATATGTCATGCTTACACTTTACATTGAACACTTGTACAGACCCTCAAATTAGCATCACAGAGGCTGTGGAATGACATTTCACACCTCTGTCTAGAGATATTTGCTCACTGCCCAGGCATACCAAAGTTGTATGAGCTCAATATCATGCTCAGGTTCATGGGCCATGACTCTGTGCAGGGTTACAAAATGGGAGTGCTCTCCAACCTCAACACAACCACTTTGCCAGTGCCATCTTGGGAGACTCCATCATTACAGGCAGCATGGGCACATGCTTAGAGGATAACTCACTGAGCTAATATGTAAGTGGATCCCACCCTGATAGGATATTTAATTTTGGTGTGAAAATTTTGTGAATGTACCAAAAGCATTGCTTGCCAACTTTAGATGGTTTTCAAAATTTTGGGGGGATCCTGCCCCACGATCAAATTTAGCAAGCCTGGAATTACAGTCTATATACATATGTCTTCATTTAAAAGCTCCAGCCAGGTGCCTATAAAATGTTAATATTCATGGGTTTTGGTGCTACAGCCTTTTTCAGTTTAGATATGTGGGGGGCAGTAGACCAGCACAAGAACACCTTATTTTGCTTTCAAAAGATTGCTTCTATTTCTTTTAACTTCCTACTGAAAACTGGGAGGCTGCTTCTCTGAAAAGGGAGAGTGGGAGGGAGAAAATATCCTTATTTGCATCCTTTGTTGTTGCTTTAATTTGAGTGTTTTCTTCTCCTTCCTCTTGCTTTTCTCACTTTTACTGCCTACCTTTACACTTGTTTCCTTGTCAGAGAAAGATGCTGATATCCTGTTGACCCATTAGCTATCTTTTAGCTTGATTTGCCAGACTACTTCCATATGCTTTAACATGTTTGGGAAAAATAGGCTTTTCTTTGATTTTTTAAAAAAGTATTTGTATTATATTTTTCATACTGAAACTTTTGCAGTAGAAATACTGTAAGTAATTCAATCAATAAATAGCAAATATTACTTTTGCTGTGAAACCCCTGGAAGCTGATGATCATTTTTCCTTTATCTTCTGCTCTATCTCCCTTTTTTATGCAAGAAGAACAGAGGGAGCAGGGCAAAATCTTTGGGAAGAAACAAGAAATCTCCTACTGGTCATTCTTCTGGAGTGAGCACAGTCACTGCATCCTTGCCCCTTCCTTCATCCTCCATCAATTTGAAAGCAGCAAATCGTTACATCAAACTGTGTTGTAACAGCAGTATGAGCTGGTTTAGAGTAGAAGTACCAGGAAAGCTATGAATTAATTTACTTAGTGTCAAAGATACTCTGATAAAGGCAAACATTTATTATGAATAAGCTGGAGAGAACAAAATACAGAAAGAAAGATACAAGTTCTATTTTAATATTTTTTCATGAGAACTCTGAGAGCTTGTCATCATTAAAGAACTCTATTTTCCTTTATTGGGCATAAAAATTAAAAGAAAGAAGAAAAAAAATATTTTTGTGGTAATTTTTCTCACACATCCTTATAGGCTAAGGAAAGAATGTAAGCATTGTTCAGAAAAAAACTAGTTTTCAATAATGTTCACTAAAATGCTTAAATTTGACTATATCTGTGCACAAATTAGGCATCTCAACTGGATTATCTGGCTCCATTACTGGATGGTGGGGAGGTACAGGTACTCCCAGTGGCTTTCTCTTCCAGGATCCTTGGCTACTTCAAGTAAGTAGGATTAATTGCCCTTTGAGAATGTTTCCTTTTCCTTGCCTATAAAAGATGTCTAAAGAGCTGTTTTATATAATAACCTGTAGCCTTGAGGGAAATTCCTGTGTGTGGCCTTTGCCCACTTGTTTATCCCCCAGCTCAGGTATTTGACGTGAGTGATCTGCAGAAGAATTACCACCATGTGTCCAGACTAAATGTACTAAGTATATATGACATAAACTGCATGTTAAAGGACTGTTTTCCTGCTCTGACCAGTGTGACTCCATTCCTGTAAGTTTTTACTTATAATATCTTTCCTTCCTTTACTGATAATGTGATTGATATTACTAGAAACCACCTGCAACAAAAACTGAAGCATCAAGCGTCAGAAAACTGAAACAAAAAGAAATATTTTGCTAGATATCCTACATGCTAGTTTTGCTGTAGAAAAGGTTTTTTTGACAGTCTTTTTGAGCAGTACTTTCTGAAATGAATTGATCATAGAATCATAGAATGTCTTGGCTTGGATGGGACCTTAAAAGTCATCTAATTCCAGTCAATGACAGGGACACCAGTCACCAGATCAGGATCCAGGTCACAAGGATGGGAATATTGCATGATACATCTGCACTTTTTAAGTGATCCTTCAAAGCAGTTTTCCTCTTTCACCCAATGTTGCTGTACTGTTCCTACAAGTGCTTTGCTAACTGAAAGTGCTATCTAAATGCTAATTATTTTTGTTCCCTGACATTGGAAAGCAGACTTTCCTCAAACAGTCCTTTGGGGATTATATATTGTCTGTGAACGTGCCTTGCTTATAATCCTGGGCCACTCACAGTGCAAAAAAAAAAAAAAAAGTAATAATGTCTAAGTCCAATTCTTTCTTCTCAATCTCTTTTTTTGTTTTCTCTGAAGTAGGTGAAGAATAAATATCATAGTTGGGCCACCTCTCTTATCTGATCTATGTCACTTCCTTTTCCAGTCAGGTTAAGTTAGAACTAGATAGGGATGCAGTGGATTTTACTTTGATTTTCTGTCTGTGGTTTCTGTAGCTCCTTTGTTTTGCAGTGCATGTCAGTGTATGGCATTATACAGCCTCTCAACATGGAGCAATCGGTGATTTCAGGGAGCTGACTCCATAGAGCTTCTTCCACGGGGCATGAGAAGGGCTGTAGATCCACCTTCTGAACAGAATGTGCCCTGTGAAAAGAGCTTCCTTCTCTGGGTTAGCCCTGCTCAAACCAATCTCTGTGAATGACTGAATCTCTCCAGTGGTCAAACCTAGAAAATGTTGTAAGATGAATAAGCAAAACGGCTTATTTAAAGATGTTGAAATACAGTGGTCTTAATTTCTTGTTGGCAAAAGAGGAATCCAGGTTTGTCAAACTCAACCCAACTTTACCATTGGTTGCAGATCTCTTTAAACTGTGAAGATAATCACTGTTGTATTAACCTGAAATGCATGTTCCAGTTTACCCCCTCCCTTCCCAGTATCTTCACACAGTGAAGAATTTACCCCAGTGGCCTGACCAGTTTGTAGTTCTCCAGATCTGACATAAGCAACACAGAAGACTCTATCCCTTATATTTCAATGAAAATATCTTTCTATAAGCTTTCCATCTTGTTAGTAAAAGGTGATTTTACTAAAGCACTTGGCAACTGCTTTATAGTAAATAAAATTCAATTTACCTCATATGAATATGTGATTTGAAATGCTGACAGTCAGGATTTATTTCCAACTTTAGTTGTTATATCGTTTGCTTTGGGAGGCTTAGCACTGAGGTGTCAGAGATATTTCTTCACTTTGCTTTTCTCTTCCAGGACATTAAAGGGCACTTTCAAGTTAAACTTATCACAAGACTATGTGAAAATGAGAGTGTCTGATATCTGGAGTAGGTGAGTTGGCCTAAGAGATTGTGAAGCTTCAAATTTATCTTTTTGTTCTGAAAGAGCAGTAGTCAGATCTGGCAATTAGAGTGAATTATGGTTCCATTCCCCAACCGTCTTTTCACCAGATACACAAAACCCCCCTATGTTTGTGTTTGCCACTGGTGTTTGGGGGAGACCAACATTTCTTTAGTCTTTGTTTGCTTATGGGAAGCTTAAGGCTTATGCAAAGATTGGCACCTAAGTATAAAATACTTTCCTGCACCGCAATAGCTCAAGGTTTTGAAGAGAGGTCAGCTTTTAGGCTTTACTTTAATTGTTGCTCTCGTAATCCCGAGATGCTGAATGTTTTTTTTAATGCAGACATGGGCTGAGTAGACAAAACTTATAAAACCCCCAGCTAAGTACGGTGCTAAGCTTCCGAATGTTTTCACAAGGCACCTCAGGGAATGTGGAGTTACAGTAGCTTTTAGCCACTTTGGTTTTGTGAAAATTTGGTATTGTAAAACCTTTCTCCTGCTATTGAAGCTGAGGAACTCATTGTTGGGAATTAGTGTGACAATGGAGCAGAGTTACTCTTGGGATCCTAAAAAGCAGTGTCAGTTCTAACTCACAGCATAGTTCCTTGAACTGCAGAGAGGAATGCATGTCTGAAATGTCAGCTCTGAAGACAACAAAAACAATTAGATGAAAGTTCTAGCTAATGTTAAATCTTAACTAATTGATTTCTTGTTTTCCAAACTGCCTTTCTTTCTGAAACATCAGGGATACAAAGCCCAACATTTTCCTCTACTGTGTTATTGTCTCTGTTGGAAATGTAGAACTTTGTTCTAAGAGGTAGTGAAGCTGTATCTTTACCCTTTAGAAGAAACACTGACCTAATCATAACAATATATTCATTTAAATGCAATTGTCACCATTACAGCTGGCTTGTTAAAAGGGGATCTTTAGTAATCATCAACATCCAAATTGCTTTAGTAGTGGCTGAATTCAGCTAAAAAGCTGAATGCAAGGTTGGTTACATTTTCTACTAATATCACTCTATACTTTACTAGCAGTTCTCAGCACGGGGCATTCTGCACACTCCACTGCTCTATTACAGCAGTGAATCAAGTCTGTTCATTTATTTATTTTTTCTAATAAGGATTATTCCTGGTTGACAGCATCACCTCTCTTGTGAAACATCATTCTTGACTTGGCTTGGACTGTAACCAGTGTCATTTACTTGTTTATTTTTTGCTTTCTGAAGAAAGCACAAATATCCACAAATATTTTTAGCAGTAACTTAAAGTATGAGGTCCTTAGCTAGTGTTTGACTACAAGGAAGCGTCAGGAAAGCCAGACATTATATCTGCCTTCCATTTTCAACTCCTCTGCATTTTGGGAATTAGGTTATGCTCTTGTCTGACTGAAGCGAATAAGCTCACTGGTCTGAGGTTTGGGTTTGATCCCTGATCTCAGCTACAGAAATCAAGGATCAAATACCTCAGGAGATGACTTCTATCTTTATTCTCTGGCCAAGACTGCTGTCAAGAGACGTAAAATTAAGCTGAGTTCATTCTTCAAGGGTGATAGTAACTTCCATCTTCAAATGAACCTTCAGATACAATGTGTTGGGAAGCTACAGGTTATTGTTGATCCCCTAGGGTCTAACCCTGAACTGGCTACACTGTTTCTATCTTTTAACTTCTGATACTCTATTCTGCTCCTAAGGGTGAGCTAATTGAAGCAAAGCAATTGTGAGGGTTTGGAAAGGAACCAGATGCAAGTGAGTAAATCCACTGTGCTGCGCTGTACTTGAGCCTTGAGTGGTTGCACCATGGTCTTATGCCTGAGTTACCAGCAAAAACAATGCACTAAACACCACGTTATTACCTCAAAATGAGGAAACAAGCAGCTGGGTGTTTGGTTGCCTGATTGAGGCTCCTCCTGGACACACACCTACAGCTTGGATCATCCAGTAGCCTTCTAACCTTTGAGATTATGTGTTTCTAAATCATCATGTTACTTTTGGTGTAACCCAGGAGGGTACTTCACATCTGTATCGTCTTGCTACTTCCAGGAGATGAACACAAGTAGTTCCTGGCTATGGCACAGCCTCCGTGACAACTGCACGTGAACACAAATATCTTTGCAAATGTACAGATCCTCTGCAGGTCTCACCACAACCTCAGGAACAGAGTCAGCATTTCAATCATACTTGGTATCCTGCTATGCAAACTGTTAAAAAATTAACAGATACAGACCTAGAGAAAGATACCCATTTGAGGTTTATGTTAGGAATTGCAGATCTGAGGCTGCCTAGAAGTAGCTCATCAGAGGATTATGAATAATGCATGCCATTTTTTGCTGTTGGAAAGCCAGTTCTAGCTGAATTAATCCACTCATATTTCTATATATTTATAAAAGCCTTAGCTTCTTTTCAGCCTTTATTCTTCCTGTAGTGTAGCAGGTATTTGAGTAAAGTCAGTGATTTTTCTTCCTGTCTACTTTAGAAAACAAAACTTGTAGACTCTTTCTTTGACTTAAACACATTCATTCTTCCTAAAGCTTTTAAAAGAAGCAGAGCTTTCAAGATCAAAGATGTTCATACAACACCTGTACTAACACTATTTTCAGTCGTTATTGACCATTCTTTGTGATATTGCTTTATGCAGGTGCCTTTCCAGTGAGCTCTTTAGAATGTGAGGGAATACAAAAATTAAGCATCTGTGTATCTTTTTATCACACTTTAAAAAGCAGAGCTAACAATGATGAATGGGGGGGAAAAGCACATAAATATAATCACTTCACTCCTCTGCTCCTTGTGATCCAGGGATTTAGAGAATCTTCAAATGGTTTCTCACATGATCATGAAATCACTGTGTATTCTGTAGAATTCATGGATATAAGCCAGGAATGAATGTTTGCAAGTGATGGCAAAATGTGTCACTTGATAATAATTTTCTATTACTTCTTTTTAAATTATGGAAATTGTCTTACCAGAGAGCAGATATAATTCCACATGTCTTAGGTTACCCATCCAATTTAGCCTGGAGAATGTCTGGTGAATACTTATAGGGAGCAAGTAAGAGAGAACTGGTAGGCTTAAAATTATTCTATAAAAGTACTTTTCAAACACTTAACAGTATCAAACAAGAAATAGGTGTGAGTTATCCAGTGAACAGAAAAAAAAAATAAAAGGGATAAACTTACAATAATTGCTCAACACAGGCAGGAGTTGAACTATTGGTATTGGCAGCTATGTAACATTTAGGGTCCTCTTGTCCCTCTATATTTCTCTTGTAGCAATTACCAGTAGTGAACTGGGCACATTTAAAGACTCAAGTATAGAAATAAGTACACATATTTAAAAATGGCTATACTGAAGCAAATGATAGCTGAACTCAATGACAGTTACATATGTAATCAGGAGCTGGATCAAGACTTGTGCAAATTAACCTACCTTTATTTGTTTCTTAAAAAGAAAATTTATATTTCCCTTCAGGACAAGATGTAAAGGTGGCTTTTTATGACTTTTATCTGAAGCAGTTGATTGTAGTGCAACGTTTGTATGAGTTTGAATGGTAAATTTCCTTTTTATCCTAGGACAAGAGTTTTAAAGGAAAGGAAGATGATAGAATAATCCTGTCCCAGAATGATAGCTCAGATTACAGTATTATAATCCAGGCATTATATTTGAGAATTGAATATTCATAACCATGTGCTTGAAGGTGAACAGACTGCAAATGAGTTAGAGAGAAACTGTGATGCAGGTTCCTTCTTGCTGATAGGCCCATGAACAGGTAATTCACAAACTGAAATAAACAGAATATATTTTGCCTTTTGTAAAAAAGGGTTTATTTTATTTTATTTTATTTAACTTTACATTATTTTATTATTTTATTTTAACTTTATCTTTTGCCTGCTTGTGGTGTCGCCCTGTGGGAAGTTGTGACATTTCTTGGCAACTCTGTGTTAGCAGTAGCTGAACTCCCTAAGAAACCAGTGTAAGTGAAACCTTCCGCAGTCCCCAGAGTCAGCAATAACAGTGTTGGGGACCATAAAGAGACAGGAGAGGTGTTCCCACAGCATCAGACCTGGGGATCTACTCCTGGTGCAGAGCACCTAAAGAAATCTGACATTAGAGATGAATGAATTCTTCCAAAAGAGGGCAGAAGCAGCATTTACAGAGTCCCCTTGACAAATATGTTCCCTTCACCCAACTGCAGTTTTCTGTCTCCCAGTGTCTCAGAATACAAACCTCTGGCTCTGCAAAACAAACAGTAAGGACCAGCTGGGAAGCCTCACAAGCATTGCAACACCTACACAGCACTGCAGTGTATAAAATGTATAAAATCCTAAGTGCTGTCTTCCTAACAGCAAACCCCAGCAGGGAAAGTACAGACTGCAAAATGGATGGAATGCCAAAGCTTGTTTTCAGTCCCTAATATTCATATTTTTCATTATGTTTTCACTTTGAATGGTTTAATAATAGTTTAATCAAAAGTCTGAGAAGTGTGTGAGCTTGTGTACAGCCCTTAGATGAAAGAAAGACAGATGAATAAAGAAATGGTTGTCAGAAAGCTATGTTGTTATGGACCCACGTGTAACCCATATAAAATTTTTGGACATTCCAGGTCCAAGATCAGACCCAATGTGTCACCTTAGCCCAAGGCAGTGAAATCATCAAATAAACGGCTGAAAAGGACCACAAGAGGTAATTTAGTCCAGCTCCCTGCCCTAAGGCAGGATCATGTCAACCTGCGTCATTTCTGACAGATGTATGTCCAACCCGCTTTAAAAAGCTGCACATGATGATGTCTGCCAGGTACCCAGGCAGACTTTCTTGCATGTTTGGCAGTGCTTCAGTAGCCTGTCAAACCAACAAAGTCTTGTTGAATTGACAGTTGAAAACAGCAGGAGAGAAAAAGAAATATCTATCTAATCTTTCTAATCTATCTATCTATCTATCTATCTATCTATCTATCTATCTATCTATCTATCTATCTATCTATCTATCTATCTATCTATGTCTTTGTACTACAAGAGACATTTTAGTTGATTTTATCTTATTGTCTCACTGAGAAATAATATATTCCAGTCATTTGGATTCTTTTTAATGGAGTGTTTAGGTAAAATATACATAGTGGGATGTGCAGGCCATCAGAACTGGGCTATGGCAAGAGAAGACAGAAACTGAGGCACTTGTATGTGGAAGAATTTTGTGGGCAGTATTAGAAATTTTCAGCCCAGTTTGGAAGACACTGCCAGTATCTACATCCATATTTTAAGGATTGCCTTAATGTAATTGAAAGAACAACACACCATGTTTCAACAAAATATTTGTTAAATAAACACAAACTTCCAAGATCCAGATCAATATATCTTTTCAAAGTATTTCACCCCAAACGTGTAAGAACAGTCATCATACAGCTCTGTGACTGCTGACCTTTGATGGTGTTAGGTTGTTTCAGCATAGACGCCCTGAGCTGGTATGAGGGCTTGACCATGCATAGACTATTCTGTGTGTTGAAAAATTTGAAATGGTCACAGAAAAATATTCATAAGTTCTGAAGCAGAATGGAAAGTTTATATCAATTTTAAAAGTTTAGTTTAAATGTTTTGATTGATTTCTAGTTTTTGACCTTGATCACTTTATATAAATAGAACTAAAGCAAATTAATAATTAAAAGTATTTTCATTTTTTGGTGCCTGGTATAATATTGCAGGGTATGTTTCAAGATTGGTAGCTATAGCTCTGAAAAGAGTTTGGCTCCATCTTCTCCATAATCTCTCATTAGGTCACTGAAGATAATTATTTTCCTTCTTAGCTTTTTCTTTTCCAGGCTAAAACAGCTTCAGTCTCTCTTTTGTCCATCAAGTGCCTCAGCCTCCTCCTGTTTTGGGGATCCTGTCATGTGAAAAGGAGGGACAGAAATGCAAAGATTTCTTGTCCCACCTGTATTAATATAGAGTTATTAGCTATAAGCGTCCTCGGAACAATCAAAGCTTTATGAACCCAGCACTGCCTGTCTAACAATGGATAGAACACAAGCTGGAAAGGTTTTCAATCTTCCTCTCAGGACTACACTTTAGCCAGGAACAACTTATTAGCTATAAGCATCTCCAGAATATCGAAGGCTTCTGAACCCAACACTGCCTGCCCAACACTGGGCAGCACATAGGCTTGAAGAATTTTTGACCTCTCTTAATAAGACCACACATAATAGCCAGGGAGATCTTTCCCGATGAAGATATTAGCTATAAGCATCCCAGAACATCAAAGTCTTATGAATCCTACACTGCCTGCCTAACACTGGACAGCACACAGGCTGGAAGAATTTTCAACACTGCTGTGAGAACCACACTAAATAGCAAGAAAAGAGCTTTCTCTATAGCAGATCATGAAATAACTTTTATTAATACAAGTATATGACAGTTATTGTGGGTTTTGCGTTGCAGGTGATAACGTTTAGCTGCATGATTGTATTTAATTGATGACCAAAAACCCCAAAAGAACCAGCACAAAAACACATTCTAAGGGACAAGCATACCAAACTTAAGTTTAAATACAGCAGTTTACCCTTCTCCATGACAGACTTAACTAACAGAAAAGTACTAACCAGAAACACAACAACCTAAAACACAAATGTAGAACCCCCCTCAAAACCACAGAGCAACAAAATGACCTGCACACCACCTTGTCTGTAACACAAAGCAAAAGGAAAAACTTAACTGTTTCCCATTAACAAACATGTTAAAAAAAAAAAAAAGAAAAAAAAAAGAACTATACACCTTAAAGGAACACACCAACCAATATAAAGTAAGATATATACCTAGTAAGGTACAAAGTATAAGGCAAGTTATAATTATTAGTATTAATGTAGCAAAACACAGTTAGTATATAAGGTGCCTTTAGAGTAAAGGTATATCCCACAGAAATTAGCATCAAAGTAGCTGTGAGGTAAAAGTGAAAGCATATTATAAGAATATAAGGTACTGTATAACATATGACTTAATAGGCGTAGTATAAGATAGAATGTATAAAGTAGTAGGCATTGTCAGAGAGTAAAGTATAAGATATAAACCATAAAGTATGAAGAGTACATGGTTTTCTTACGCCTACATTTTCTGAAGAGGTGGGAGGAGACAGGGCAGTCGCTTTCAGCTACCTCTGCAGAGATGACTGCATTTGTCCCCCAATTTTTGTTCATGCCCAATAGCTTTTATGCCTTTTTTTTTTCTCTTAGGTGGTTTGAGTGGCTTTAGTCAATAATTGGTTTTAGGGTGATAGACATATATATATATATATATATAAGAAAACCTTCAATGTCCAGGCTCATGTAAAAATTGCATCCTGCAAGTAGCTCCTGAACAGAAAGTTGCTCTTCTAGAAACAAGCAGCTGCTATAGTTTGTTCTGAATTCCAAGTTTTTCATCCCATATCCTTGCATGGTTCCTACTGTATATTTAATCTTATATATATGTGAGAGGTTTGAAAGAAAATAGGTCAACAGTACTTAGGATAAGTAATACTTTAATCAATTTTAACTTAAATTCTGATGGATAGTGACCGAGGATAACATACTGTCTTCACTAATTCCATTTAAAGTAGCACAGACATAAAATAATCATATTGTTTAAATTGCTTGGGGGACACAAATTATCTGGTTATATTCCCATAGAAACTATAATATCCCACAGAATACTGTGAAGGACATGCAAGAACTTTATTATCTACTATGATTATTATTGATATACAATGTACATGTAAATTCATACTTCAGTTCTATCCACCAGAGGAATCATTAATGTGTAATGGATCTGATGAAACAGAAGACCTTAATGATAAGTTGTAACTGGACTTTTACTCCTTTTATGCTTAATAGGTTTTTACTTAAAAGACACATCCACTCATCTACAGCTATCAAAATGTGTTCACATGTGGTTGAAGGCAAAGCATGTGAAGCACCATTTTTGGAAACTCAATATTAAAAAATTTAAAGTTAGTGTCATTACAGGGTTTCAAAAATAGAAAATGCACATTACTTTTTAATGCAGATCATCCCATGCAAGACACAAGCAGTAAAAATGACCTGGATTTTTCAGCAGAAATATCAATATTCCCAATAAGAATATTAGAACCAAACCTCTAGCACGTGCCTCTCAGAGTAGCTCCAATGGTGTCTATAGCACTATAACATTTTATATAGGCTTGAATCATAGAATCATAGAATGGTTTGTGTTGGAAGGGACCTTAAGGTTCCAATCCCCCTGACATGGACAGGGATGTCATCCGCTAGACCAGATTGCTCAAGACCCCATTCAACCTGGCCTTGAACACAGGGATGGGGTATCCACAGCTTTTCTGGGTCACCTGTTCAAGGAGTGACATAAAGAAAATGATGACTTGACTGTATATTTGGGCTTAGAAACTTCCTAGGAAGAGTGAAAATCTAGGGGGAGAAAAAAGTCCCATTTTCCAGGTGGTGGAAGAATATGAATAGTAATAGGTAGTGAATAGTTGACAATCAACAGAAAATGATGGACATGCAGATGCTGGAAGAAAAGCATGAGTGCAGTCCCGGACATAGAAACAGGGGAAGATCAAGTTAGAGTACAGACAGACAAACTTTTACCTCTCTTCATGGTGTAACCTAATGCACAATCTTGTACTAAAGGAACACAATCTTGTGATATTTAGATGAATTTAAACAGGCTGACAAAATGTATGAGTTCCCTCCTGTTGATCCAAAGGCCATGTACCAACTAATTCTTAAAAGAGGTGGTAATCACAAAACCTGACACAAGCAGTGATCTCAAGCCATGGTATAGAAAAGCTTTGGGAAATAGAGCTATACATCAATATATGAGATATGGCAGGGAAAGGTCTATCCACAGGACCGTTCTGAAAGTTCCTCCCAGGCACCGCTCCCAGGGACTGGCTGCTTGAAATGTCATGCTCATGGCTCTCCTTGTCCTCTTTTGGTGTTCCCTCAAAGATACTCATGATTTGAATGTCCCTCAGGCCACCCCATCAGCAGCTCTAGCAGGCAGCTGTTGGATTTTCTTTGTCTATTCCAGAAATCCCCCAAAGATATTCTGAGTTGTCAATTCATGGTGGGATAGGAGGCAAAGTGAGGGCAAACCAGCACATGAACCACAGGGTATGTAAATGCTTTCATAAAACTTACAATTTTACTTTAATGGGTTCTTGAATGAATTCCTTGAGGTCGTATGGGCTGTCTGCCATCCATTCCAATCAGGCTGAAGCAAATCTGCTTCCCTCTTGGATCAGGACATCTTAGAAAAGAAGGCAATCTCAGAGTTCCTATTGTATATTCACTCCAATGTGGTAGTGTCCACTGGAGTAGAATGAAATTGCAGAGACTTGGATCCAGAGATGTAACATGCATGTGATGAGCAGTGTATGTAGGAGCAGGGTTTTGAAGATGATGGCAAAGTAGTCTGACTCTAGTGGAAAATGCTAATTTTCTTCCATTTCTTTCATTATAAACACAGATTTGGACTCAAACAATCTGATTTGACAAACGGTTTCCAAGACTATAGAAAGAGATGGTCTTTTTCCTCAGGTGGTCAGTCTCAACGCTGCCCAAATCTGCTCTGCAGGCAGAGGGGTGTGGAACAAGACTCTGCTCAGACACACAGCACTGCACAGCATTGCTGCTCCAGTTTGTCCCTGCTCTAATCATTTAGGATAACAATTTCAGTACCAAATCCTCTTGCAGCAACAAAGAGAGGCTTTGCCATTCATTCACAGGAGAAAGGAGGGGAGGCAAAGCAGAGTTTCACCTCCAGCACAAACAGCCCCCTAAGTAACTCTTGAAGATTCAGGTAACATAATCCTTTAAAGAGATCTTTTCAGAGAGGTTGGTTTTTTCCAATGAAATAACTATTTCATTTGCAAGTGAGGATGGCTGCTGCAGGATGGAACTTCTATAGCATTTTGTTGTGATACTTTCCTCACTGTTACCAAAAAGACATGTTACAGTGAGGCAGCACATAAATTGTAAGCAAATTTAAAAAATTCTATACCCAGATTTTTTTGGCCTATTTTTTTACAATATTTGACAATTTGTGTTCCTCCTTGTGCATAGGAATAATGTCTCACTTTTCAAATTAAAAGATGCAGCTTTTTGGAAGCAGAGGTGAATATAAATCGTGATGTCTTAAAACAAAAGAGAATGATTCTGTAAAGCTCATCTAATAGTTTAAAATTTTGATCAGGGGTTGCTTCACAAAGCTCTTTAAATCCCCATAAATAGTGAAAAAATGTATAGAAGTGCCCTACTGTAATTTTCAGTTTGTGTTCCCATTAATAGATAGGTCTGCATAGCAACTTTCCCATAGCAAGGTCTTTTTCTGCACTTGACTACCTTTAACTCAGTTCAATGGCTCATGTGCTTATAGTCACCCAGGTGCTTAAGCACTTCACTTAATCAGTGCCTCAGGCAATGAGGATGAAGAGAAATCTGCCGCCCCAGAGGGACCAGTCTCTTTTCTATGATAAAGGCAGAAAATTGCACTTAGGCTGCTGAGAAAAAAAAGCCAACATAAAACCCGAAATGTAGGGATCATTATAGTCAGGATGTCTCCAGAAACTTTCTTCTGGCCTAGAAATGACTATGAAAGGGTTACAGGTGGGTGTTTGACATGGCGACGCTGGGGATGGACTGCATGGCTTGTCCACCCAGGTGCAGCACATGCACAGGAATCTCTCATGGGATTACAGCAACTTCCTGCAGAATCCAGGGTAACATGTATCTCCTGCCATCCTTCCCTTCAGCTGGACTTTGAGATTTTAAACTTAATCAGTTTATAAAATGTGAAGCTCTTATCATTTGAGTTCTCAACCCTCACTTCCTTTGGTCAGGAGGGGACTGGCCTTCCACTTTACCTCTCTTTGAACCTTCTCTGCAAGAGCACATGTGGATTTAGATTCAAACTATCAATGACTTATCCAAGGTGTGGTCCAGAGACAGCTCTAGGTAGAGTCTGTTCACAGCTGGGTGCAAATGAGATCTCTGCCCAGCAGTGATGTTTTGTTTTGGAGCACCATACACATCTTCTGTTCTAGAGAGTTCCCAGCAACATGAAAATTGGAGATTGTTTTCATCTGAAGCAGAAGAGAATTTATCAATAAATTCAGCCAAAGAGAACCATGCACATTACTGTGTATTACTAGGTGGTACAAGGCCATCCTAGCTGTTTTGTAACTGACCAGTGCAACCATTTCATTTTTATAGTGTTTTCAATGTAAACATAGTGATAAGTGTGCATTATGGTCTGGAAGAAATGGTAAAGCTCTGTAAAACATATAGGCAATACTGATGCACAGGTAAGATGTATGGACAGATAAAAGCTACTTTGTTATGAAGATGTCACTTTTAAAACGTGTTTGCTAGATTTAGACTAGTACCATCTAGAAATCTGCTGTTAAAAATAGCATTGCAAAAAAGCTAATGAATGTTTTAAGTATTGACTCACAGTGGCAACTCTTTAAGTGCTCAACTAATATAATTAATAAGGAGGTGATGAATTAACCTCTTTTAATTCAGTGGAGTTATCTCAGAGATAACTTTGACTCCATTGCTTTTTATGTATTTTGATAATCAGAATTTTGTTTAATTGTAAGTGAACCATGTCTTTACAACAAATGTTTTTTAAAAATCAAATGAGGGAAAACTTTGGTATAGGGTTTATATACACAATTATTTCCTTCTTGGACATGAAATAACCCCATTTATAATCAATTCAAAGTAATAGTGGGCAATTTATGAATTTACCTTTATACATTTTACTGACTTAGGAAATTAAGTTTTTTAGTGTAAATGAGAGTTTGGGCATAGTGCAGTGATACTGTATGTGTCCCACTACTCACCACCCCATCCTCACCCCCATGCTGGTCTCCAGACTTTGAGGCTGTTTTAGTTTAAGGTAAGCTAAGAACCTTTTTCCATTGATCTTTTTATTCTACATCTACAAAAGAAAATGCTAAGACGTTGCTACTGATTTTTTCCCCCAATATGTGGCCATTATAAGCAAAAAAGCAGCTCACACTTCTACCTTTTAATTGGGCATTTAGCAGGACAATGTTTGAAAGCAATTAATGGGAAAAACAGTTTTGTCCTGTTTTATCAATTGGTCTCCAAGAAAAATGCTGTCCAAAGTAACTATTATGTGCAAGCCAGGAAACTGTTGTCCTTTTCAGTTTTTCCCATGTCACAATTTATTCATTTAATTCAGTTGCTCAAAATTACTGCAGTGCCAATTATCTCTCTCTGTGTAGAAAATGAGTTTGGCCTACTTCAGCTTCCTTCATTTTATGCCTGTTTTCGGCTATTCTTCAATGAGTGAGTAATGTGCAATGTGAAAAAAGGGAGGATCTTCAAAAATATGTGAAGTGTCTAAAGTGGCTTTTTGGTACCTGTGAAGAGGCCCCTTGAAGAAGCTTAAAGGACAATAGAATATTGCAGCTAGCAGTGGTTTATTTTGTCCACATGACTCATTTCACACGCACCCAGGCAACTGATGAATGGAGGATTAACACAAGTTTTCACCTTATTGAAATGAGTGATTCAAAGCAAACAAATAGGACTAACTAGTTTGGAATATGAAATTAAAGTTTCTCTGAGTCCTTTTGTTATGCATCACTTTCAAACTTAATTAGAAATATGATGGCTTTGGAATTACTTTTAACCAACTTTGTTAAATAACAGTAGTTTAATGTTTGCTATTGTCACATAGTCTACTTGTCTGAAACATAAAGACTCCCAGGGACTGTTCAAAAAGTTGTTTTAAAACAAAATTAAAAAAATGCTACATATATACACATATTGTCTCTTTCTTTGGGCAGGTTTATGGACACTTACACAAAGAAAGAGTATTAGATGCATTTTTTATTGTTAGTTGCATTATATATCTATCTCTATAAATATTTATAGATGTGTAGGGAGCAGTACAGAAAAAATGCTTTAGATGCTGTATTCATGGTAACTTACACAACTCATTCAACTCCTTCAGCTTTGTAATTATATTCAAAACAGGATGGGGTTACACCATTCAACCCTACATGACTTTATATGACGCTGAGTTGCAGCACTCCACAGTCATACAAGTCATAAGCTCCCAGATTACCACTGGAACACTTTCCCTTGAGAAGGATAGTTTAGCACCTTTGCTAAACACACATAGACTCTCAAAACAGAACGTGTCCTTTCTACGCCTTCTATGGATGCAAAAAATTATTAGCACTCTTTCTTTGGAGCAGATAGCCAAAAACACCTTGCTGGCTGAACAGTTAATGGGGCATATGCCTTTTTGCTCTGTTTTTTGGAATAATGATCTCCAGTGCCTGTTCCCCGCAGCTGAGTTGGCTTGTTCTGTGGAACAGCTCCATGAAACCCTGCACACAGTTACACAAAAGCTCCAGGATGTAGTTGAATCACAAATTTTGTCATTATACTCTAAGATTATAAGGGTTGGACTTAATGATCCTTATGGGTCCCTTCCAACTCAGAATATTCTGTGATTCCACAATTATGAACATGACACCCTGTTAGGAACTTCTGCAGAAGTGTACTGAAATAAATGCAAGAACTTTGGTTTAGTGAGAGCAGTACAGTGGAGAAAAAGAGATACTCCAATTCACCATCTAACCTGTGTTTAGTGTTTTTTGAAGATTTGTACAAATGTAGGGGAGAGAGGGACCAGAAACTGAGTTTTGTTTCTGTTTCCCACACAATGAGGAACACTATGGAATGGCTCTAGTGAGATCTGGTTTTCTCATGGTACTGCTATTCCTGGCTGCGCAGGGATGGCAGGGGTTTGATGCAGCATGGAGAGGTCCTGTGACCACATAGTGACCAAACTAAGCTGGGATAGGGGATGAACTTTTAGCATTTCCACTGAAAATAGCAAACATTGGCCATATTTTGATATGCATCCAAAGTTTTATTCTTGGTTTGTGAGAGAGGTTTTGATTTGGGTTGGCATCTGCTCACTGCTCAGGAAGACAGGCAGGACCTTTGACAAATTCAGCTGCCAAAGTTTAATGAGTCTCCATTGAACACATTCAAACTTTAATTTTTCCTTCTCCAGAGTCTTTTACCTTCATTGGCTGGAACATTTTCACAAATGTACAAGACTCTCCCACAAATCAGTCTTTTTTGGCAGTTTTAAAAACCTCAACTAAGGCATGAAAATGTGAGATCTTCTCAGCAAAATGTCTACAGATGTTTTCTTTTTAAAGAAACAATACTTCAATATAATGTCGAAGCAAAACAAAAATCAAAGCATTTTTTTCTTATCAAGACAAAAATTCATATTAATAATAGTGAAACCTATAATTTTGGAATTATTGTCCAAATCTTTCATCTGGTCCAGCAAAAAATAGTTCCTCCAGAGGAAATTTTGTATTTTGGCGAAGAAGGAGTTAAGATTCAAGAAAGTACTGGTGACTGCAAACCCTGGAAGCATCCTGGAAGCGAATGGGGCATGGGTGGATACTATTGGCCTGTCCCTGGTCTGGGTGCCATGGTTCCCCAGGAAGCTTGGGCTCAGCACTCCCAGCACTTGGTTTGTCCTGCTGAAATGCAGGGCTTTCTCCCTTCTCTTCTCCCCATGATGGAGGGAAGACTTTGGTTAGTTTCAATGGGCATGAGCTGGATGCTGAAAACTGCTGTTATTCATCATGCCGAGAGGAAAACTGCATTCCCATGAGATTCTCCAAAACTTGGTCCTCAGTGAAAAAGATAATCTGTTACCTCTGCTAAGAAGTAGTTAGTTTGTATTGTGAAGATGTGCCATGAACATTTTACTTCTGTCACAGCTAAAGGTCATCACCTAACCCACAAAGGCCTTTTCCATACTTATCATTACCAAGGTTTTACAGCACAGTGTCTCTGCCTGTTTGGGCTCGACCCGGAACAGATGTACAATTTGCTTTTAGAACTCTTGATAAAGTTGGAGACTGTCATTCACCATCCCAGGAGATAATTCTACAAAGGTAAATTCTCTGCTGCAGGTAATAATGAAGTAAATACATAATTTAAAAGGTGTCATCACTGGACTTATGAATGCAACCATGATGGGACTGTATGCATTGTATTCCCAAGTGCTGCCATATCTAGTTCATAAATGTATGGTTGTAAATCCTCTTGAATCCATAATACTCAGGGAATATTTCAGTCTTCTACAGAAAGTTTTTCAAAAGAGTGGATAAAGAAAATCCTGTCATAGAATGCTCTCTACCTCAGAGAGTGAAGCATTCAAATGGAAGTGAAGGTAGAAATTGCTGAAAGCAGAGAAAGACACTGCACCACATCCTACACTGAAACCAAGATTAGTCTCAAGGTGAAGCAGACAACATTGCCAGTCTTTGTTGAATGAATCCTTAACACTTTTGCACTATAACGATGTCTCATCCAGACAAGATTTTGATACAAAAAGGTCAGTGGTTTCATTTTCAAACAAAACTTGGTGGAAAAGTTTTATGAATCACTGGTCTTGCATTTAGTGTCTTGGTGGATGTGATAAGGACAAAGTTATATGGACCAGGAAGATATGTTGTTACTGTTCTTTTCGACAATAGAGAGCTATTTCTAACATGACAAATACAAGGAAAGGTTCCCATATCCATTCTTGTTGGCTGAAGCTGTCCACCTGAAGACGATCATCATGTGATGATGCAATGTGATAACTGCATACCTACATCAGTGAAATCCCTATGTAAGAAGTACCTAATGTAAGCTGTCTTGTATTTTAACTCTGACAGCAAATATTTTTATGCTTCCCCACATACATCACAGTAAGTCTTTCTTTCATACGCATTCCATGCCATTCTGAAACCTATGGATAAATTTTTTCTATCTTTTTCTAGGGTGGAATGCAGCTTCACTATTACCTGACTAATGGGAAAGGTGATTTTGTTGAAATATGCAGAAATTTGTATCATCCCCAGAAACTCTCAACTCCCTCCCCAAGAGGGAAACCTTTACTGAGTGCAGTGACATTGCAGACAGCCCAGCTGCACACTAGCACAGTTGCTGTCTCCAGGCACAACTTTTAGACTCCTTGTTGAAAACATGTTTATGTGGCAAGGCATAAGTAGCATTTCAGACAAGCACAACCTGCATCATTGGGCAATATTGCACTTCCTTTGTGTTTGACTAGGAATGATCCAAGTGTGTTTCACAAGAGAATAAAATTACAAGAGCATGGCAGTTTTTGAACTTCATGAAATTATGACAGGGACTATGACCTGAAAGACTGTCTTGTGTTTTTCCAGAACTGCCATTGATGGGGATTTCATACGTTTTTTTTCGAGGTCCATTTCACAAGACAGTGGTGCAGAGTTTCCAGCTTGTCTTCCTTCACTTTGCAGATTTACTTTTTTATTTTTTTTTTCTCTGTCCTTTAGTTTTTAATTTTTCAGCTTTCAGAAGGAAAGAGCAAGTCTCAGGGTTAGAGTGGTGGTATTAAGCTGAAAGAGCAGCACTGCAAGAGAGAAACAGTCCAGAAGGACACAATAAAATCAGTAACATTCATGACCACAATTGTAAATGAACTTAAAAATATAAAATAACATTTTCCCTCTTACTAGCTCAGGTGTTTATATTATTAAACCCAGCAGCCACAGTACAATGAGCTCTGCACTCTAACTGTTAGTAGAGGAAAAGAAGGTAAAAAAATGAAAATGAAAAACTATACTACTTTCCACTAAACACACTGATATTGCAGAGCTGTTAGAAAACTCATCTTTATTCATTTCTCTCCCTCATTCCATTAACTCAAAAATCCCAGGGAAGTCACCACCCAATCACACACACCCTCCTTTGAAACCTTCTCCAAATGCACACATCAAAACCACTGTCCAATCCAAGGAGTCACACCATGTCTGGTTTATTTTCTCCTGCCCTGCCACTGGATGCTGTATCGAGTCCTGTTGCCTGTTCAGAGCTGCTGTAGATGCTGCTGTGGGCTGTGAACCAGCTGCTGCATTACAGACCAGGAATGACAGCTTATCAGGAGGGAGTTAACGTGATTCCTCTCTCTGTAATTTGTAAAGTGCTTTGGGGTTCCACTCAGTGAAGTCTGCTCTCTGAATGTGTTATTGCTACATCTGAAAGGTTACACAGTGGAGCACTGCAGGGTCCCAGTGCTTCTGATAATTCTGATGGTTTTCTGGGAAGGACATCTGTGAGTGCCTGGCTATGTCTAAAGACTTGAAAACGGGGGGAAACGGGTCATTTGGCAGATGTGAGGGGTGCCACGTGCCCCAGTGATGGGAGGGTGGGGAATGTTCACACAGGCTGTAGGGTTGCCTAAGAATAAAATAAGGAACGATTTGTTTGCTCAGAGGGAGAAAGGAGACAGCTCTGGTTTACTGAAGGCTGGAGCCATGATTCATCCTGAATCTTCATGGATGCCATCTCTGGCTCTGCTGAGCAGCCCTGACTCATAATTATCTCCCCCCACCGCAGTCCCCATCCCTCCCCCAGCCCAAATTGGGAAAAGGCTGAGAATTTGTCTCGCTCCAGCCCTCACCAGGGCCACGAGTGTCAGCTGCTCTGTCTGATGACTGGCACACTGATTATGCACCTATCCAGACACATGGAAACTCCACAGGGAAAAGCTCCCCAATACACACACATTTGTAATCTCTTGTGAATAGAGTCCTAAGTGCCCATTAACTATTGCTCAATTACACGGGAACTCTGCAGAAGTAAATATGGCATGCACATGAATATCAATTAACGCCATTATGATCAGTGTGGTCTTGAGTCAGGAGGGAAATGTGCATAATCTTGACAGAATTACCAAGACACACTTCATTTTACTCATGTGCATTGGAATAGTATGTTAAGCTAATAAAAGCTTTTGCATTTTTAAAAATAGTTTAACAAGCCCAGAATAGTTTTGAATCACATCCGCCTCTGATTTCAGCTGTTAAAGTCAGCTTTGAAGATCTTTTTTAATAGACTAGGAGGGAAAAACCTCTCCTGCTCAGCCTGTAATTTCTCAGTTTCCCTTTCCTCCTTCAATTGTTCAGCATTCATATAGCCCTATCCTACCTAACACCCCATAGGTACAACTGGAAATCACATACTTGCACCAAAAAAGGTTGATAGCTGAAAGACAGATGCAGAGCAGCAAACTGGCAAACCATTTCTGCTGAAAGCAAGGGAGCATCTACATTGGGGAATCTTATCCTGAATCCTTCTACCCACCTACTCTCAGATCAGGGGTAAATTCCAGGTTGATGTCAACACCTCTAATGTAGGTGGAAGTGTAGAGCTGCACCACATAACAATGAAGGCTTTATAAGGGATGTCTTTACTGTCACAGATTTTTGCCCCAGGAGGAGAAGGAGAAATGATATAAAAGGTCTTCACGGGCAGGCTGATTTCAGAAGCACTTACAGGACTACCCCAACAGTTGTGGCCTCATTTCCACCCTGATGGGGAATTTCAATGTATGTTGCAAACTTTCCATATAATTTTCTTTCAGTGAGCCAAGGTATCCTGGCACCCTCTCTTGTATTTTCTCTCACACACTGTTGTCCAAGGAGCCTAAAGTTGACTTTGCAACACACAGTGCTTATTGTTCGAGGTGCATTCAGTCCAGATTAAGCTCACACTAAAATTTCCATTATTTTGAAATCAGCCATGTTACCTCCTGGGCTGAAAAACCATGCAGGCTGTATCCTTAGTGGTAAAACATAGATGGCCACCGAAGGCCAGGTACTGACCACTCACATTGTTATTTGATAACTGTGCATTTCTGAGGATCAGTGTGACTTTGGAGTCCTTGCAGGTGGATGTGGAAGACTTTGCTGTGGGAATGAGAGTCACTCTGCAGTTTGTTTTATTTATTAAGTGGTAGACATAGCCCATATCTTTACTCATACACTGAAGAAGAGCATGGCAGCAAATTCAGCACTTCCTGCTGTGGTCCACACTGTTTAATTATTAGCAACTTCCCTGGCACATTTTTGCCCCATGCCATCACACCTCAACATGATGCCCAGACACAATGCAGGCAACAGGGACCACTCCCAGTAGGCAGGATGGAAAAAGAAGGATGTAACCGTATGGTTACTAGCCATGCCTCACCACTTGCCATAATGTCAAAGAACAGGCCCTAGTTCATTTTAAGTGCGATGATAGTTGTACTTATAGAGACCAAATTGTCTGTACTGCCTTTAATTAAAGGAAATTTCATGGCAGTTCTCACAACAGTCTAAGTTTGTGAGATCAGGGTGATGTCTGATCACTGGAGGCATGTAGAACGAAAATATACATTGGTGCATCTGTGTCAGGAAGGCAGATATTCACTCTGGATGAAGTACAAGTGAGCTGACAGGCAACATTTATTAAATAAAGCAAACAGTCTAGTTTCTGAGTGTAATGCAAATTTGACCTTGCAATAATTTAAGAAAACAAGTTGGGACAGTTCAGAAGGACTTTTTAGAGTTTTTATACAAGAAAAATGTTAACTATATTCATATAATTATTTTCATTTTTATCTTGTTGAGGGAAGAGCTGGAAGATTTTGGAGCTGTGAGTACATTTAGGATACTTAGCAATTTTCAGCGATGCATACGGTTATATCTACAGATAAAAAGAAAGGTATATAGTTCAGCAAATACAGTCAAAAAAAGGAAACATGAGTAAGTAAATATTATGAAATCTGAACAAATGTCAGCTGGCCAAAAGAATGAAGTATGGCTGTATGAGATGGAATACTGAGGAAGAGTTATTTCAGCCCAAACATCAGTCGGTGTTTGCAGAAATATATTTTGCTGTAGAGTTACTAGAGTAGGACTCATCTCTTGGTATCCATTGTGAAGCATTGTGCTTTCTGTCCTTTGTTGGGGCTGTATGCCACAGACAGCAGCACGCTGAGTACTAAGTCTTTGGCACAGACTTTTCAGGATAAATATTAACCCAAGACAGTAATCAGATTTCTTTGCTGAATCGGGATGTCATTTTCTGAAAACTAAAACCTCTCAGTAGCAATTTTTAACAGACTTTATGGCTCTGCTCTGTAAGTGCCCAGCAGAACCATTGGGCTCTATTGCTAGTTGCCACATGAGGAAGGAATGAACCTGAGATACTGAGAGCATCTTGTAAGTCAATTGCAGTCCCTTGGCTGTCACTGATTTTACCTAGTTTTGGAAGTTAAACCATTCAGATCTTTACTCTCATTTACCTGATCAATAAAGTATTCATAAGATCCCCCTTGCAGGAATGGGTTAAATTTAATTAGGTAATATTGAAAAGCACTCTGGAGATGAAAAGTGCTCTGCTATGTAAGTGCTGACCATTAACCATTATTAGGTCCTCTCTTATTTTTCATATGTTAGCCCAACTAAAAGGCAACTCAAAAAGTTTTTCATTATATGCAGGGCTTTGCCAATTTAAACCAGCCAATTTAAAGTATGTTTAACAAGTTGGATTGGTATATTTTAATGGTCTATAAGCAAGTTTGTGGCAAAAGGGGCAGAAAGTTAATTTCTGTACCCGCTTCTTTAAATTAATAGAATGTAATTTGTAGTGAAGGATAAAGTTTCCAAAGGAAATCATTGTGTTGGCAAGGCTGGTTAAATAAAGCATCCTACAGAACTAGGTAATAAATAAAAACCCTGCCTTCACAAGGTTTTGTCATTGTCTGGAAAGCAGAGAGAGAGAGACTAAAATAATTAAAGGTGCTTATTCTAGTGTAGTAGCTCAGTAAATGAAGTATGCCCGGATTTTCCCTTCACAGGAGCTAAATCTGTGACCTTCTGTACCAGAGGAAAGAGTCCTTTGTGTTCTGAGCTCTAATAGCCTTACCATGGTTTCATTTCTACCAGAGTCCGTGAAACACTTGTTATATTTATTTTCATTACTTTCATTCTTCTCTCACAATGAGCCGTTAGTTCAGTCTTTAAGGAAAGACTAGATTGCTTTTGGGTTTTTTTACCTTGATGGGTTGTATGCCTTTATGTCTTTGGTTTATCTCATGTGTTTCAGAATGTTTCTTTTACCTTGTGGAATACTGTTAGAAGTCTCTGTACAAAAGCAAAAGCTGTGGTTGCTATAGCAATAACCAATCTGATGAAGCTGTGACCTAAATCATGACTGAGAAAAATAGTACCTTTTCTGTATCACTGCAGTTACTGCTTCCTTGGATTATGTTACCATTATGCAGGATTTATTACCTAAGATGAACTCTTTGACTCCAGGATACACGAAAAAGTACAGTGATATTTGTAAAACTAGAGTTGGGCAAGGACATGCACAGCTTATATCTATTGAAATTTATAGGTGAAAAGATGTTCTGCTCTTGCTAGCACCTTTGTGCAGCACAATCTATTTCTTGAAAATCTGGGGAGCTTTGACAGCTGGAAGATACTTAAATCAACATGATGTACAGCTTAGATTAATTGAGCATTGCAGAATCAAGAACTTGATCAGCTTCCTGAAGTCTTTGCTACTGCCATGACATATAGTTACTGAGCAGGAAAGGAGGGAAACATTCTCTAGGAGCATTTTCTTCCTTGCTCACTGAAAATTTGGTGAGGTAATTGGTGCAGGCATCCAAAGGCCATTACCTAAAACACAAAATTGTTGGTTCTTATTCGTCTGTGACTGTCAATGACCCCTCAGCTGTAGGACCTACAGGTGAGGCCATTTCTGCATGTACTTTACTTTCACAACTGGCAAGGGCATGTAACATGGAAGCTAATATTATGAAGGATAGTGGGAATTATCCTATTGTGTTTCTGACAATTAAGCCTATGTTTAGAGATTTAAAGGTGTAAATCTATGCTTATTACCTAGGCTCCCTCTATAGTCAATAGAGGGCAGAGATATATATATATATTTTCCTCTCCTAAAAGAGGCATATGGGACAGACGGGGGAAAAATTGGGAAAAACATCTCTGTCTCTGGGCTACAGAGGAAGCATGAACTGCTTGTTTAGATAAAACGCATGACTTTTAGATGGCTGCAGTTACATGAACTGAATGCCATTAAGCATCAAATTAGTATGGATAACCATTGCTGCTATAACGATATGGTGGGAGTGAAGTGGACAGATCTTCAACTGTAACAACAGTAGGTTGCCCTCACCTCTACCAGAACTGAGAATAAGAAATGACTGAGCTGCTGGAAGGTGTGAGTAAAGGCAATATTGAAATTACTTGTATTGGAGAGGATGAAGAATAGCAAGTTTGCAGAGTTAACTAAACTCTCTTTGCTGGGACAGCAGATGCAGATTGGCAATTGTGACTGCATTTGCCTGACAAATAGCTAGCTAAGAGGTACTTGTGCTGTTATTACCCCTCCTGCTAGACCCTCACCAATTTTCTGCTACAAATCCAAGTGGATATACCCTAAGGATCAAGAGAATCAAATGAGTTTGAGGATGCTCTTTGGGGAATCAAAGTTGTTGTCTTTGCTGTCAGAGATTTGGACTGGAGATGAACAAGAAGTGAAGAATCCTGGCTGCTGAAACATTTGTAGAGATCTAAAATTACCATTTTCTTATGGCTACCTGATCTCTTCAGCATCTGCTGTGTGCCTGGCTCAGGGGCTGCCTGATTTCTGAAATCACACCACATACGACATAATGTGTCAGAAGTAGTGTGACACAGCAGTGACATTTAAAGGGACACAAACAAGGCTGTCGGCTCTTCTAGAATGCATGCTCTAGAGCTCCTGCATTTTCAGGTGGTTGCAAAATACAAATTAGACCATTTGTGACCATTTTCAATTGTCTTGGGGTAGATGACCATGGACAATCCTTCATTTCATGAGTGGTCACATAAAGCAGGAGTTATGTGTAGTGCAAAGACTTAGAAATCCCTTTACTTTTACAAAAACTCTTTTACATCCTCAGCATTCATGTCTGATGGGTGATGGTGTGTTTATGAACTGGAAATTATATGACTATTGGCCAATATGCAATATAATAAAATATTACAGTGTGGAGACTTAATATTTCATAGCCAAAGAAGCTGAGAACTGACCCGTGCTGGAAATAGCACCCACACACAGCCTTAGCTGGGAATGATAATACAAGTGACAAAAAAAAAAAAAAAAAAAAAAGGCCAGGGGTGGAGCACCATTAGGTTGGACTACAGAAGCAATACTAACCATATACTGGGCTGGACCCAAAGCGGTGTGGGCAGCAGGTAGAGGGATTCCGTCCCTCTACTCCACCCTGATGAGACCCCACCTGCAGTGCTGCAACCAGCTCTGGGGTGTCCAGCACAGGAGGGACATGGACCTGTTGGAGTGAGCCCAAAGGAGTGCCATGAAGGTGATAAGAGGGATGGAGCACCTCTCCCACATGGAAAAGCTAAAAGAATTGGATGGGGAGCTGAGCAGTCTGGACTAGTGGAAGGTGTCCCTGCCCATGGCAGGGGTTTGGAACTAGATGATCTTTAAGGTCCCTTCCAACCCAAGCCATTCTATGATTCTAATGCCAAAATATTCAGCTCCTTCAGTGGCTGGTTGTGGCACTGTGGTCTTTAGGTTCATTTTGACTGCTTCTTCAAGAGTCCTTTTAAAGCAGATGCTCCCCATAATCCTTTGGTTATAGTTCTCTATTTTACTTTATGTGGACCCTCTATTCCCTCTCCACTTTGCCTGCCTTCAACAACCTTTTGTTTAATGTATGGAAAAGAACAAAAACTGTTCATATCTCTGTGGTAGGAAAAAACCTCGAAACATCAGGAACATCAGCAGTATTTCAGGTCCCTGGAAAAACAGGGGCTTGTTAAGAAGATTGTCCATTTGATCCTTGGGTGTATATTTTTTTTAGAGCTGGATCTGTTTGACAAATTTGTGTGTCCCTGAGATGAAGGGTTTTCTGGTTGTAAAACCTGCACAATAACATTTTTAAAAACAGCTCCTCTCTTCATCTAGGACCCCTGTTTAGTTTAAATCAGCTAATGAGTAGCCTTTTCAAACCATCAGCTGACCTTCCCTTTGCTTCCTTCTTGTATTGCTTCTTTTTTCTCCCTTGTGAAGACATTATTTTAAAAGCATTTTGTAGTATTTTAAAGTATTAAATATTTTAAAAGTATTTAAAATTATTCCTAAACCAAAGTCCACTTTGATAGCATTTGGAGGGAGCGTGAGATTAAAAATCCTCACAGCTTTTCTAATCCACCTGCTTTGTTCTGTTGCATTAATATTCTCCCTTCCTAGAGAAGAGCAAATAGGTGCAGAGATTTACCTGGGCTTGTGTTCATCATCCCCTTTGGGGATCCTTAGTAGTCAAATGTTCATATGCATGAATATAGAACAAGATGCCTTCTTCCAAGAGCTGAGACTCTCCATTTTTATCCACTGCCTGTTAGAAACTGAATTTCCTTCACTGCTCAACCTCTTTCTTTATATTGTGGCTGCAATACGCCATTTCAGAAGTGTCATCACCTTTATCTTTTTACATTCTGATGTAGTCTGTAATCAACACTAGCTTCAGCGACTCTCATTACTAGCTCTTGAAGTGATTCTTCAGACTCAGCAAGAACAACATCATCATCAGATTACAGCATCTGCTTCCTCCAATTTCAGCCCTGCCACTGTACCCAACAACAACGATGCACATTTGCATTTCAGTGCACAGACCGAGCTGATGCTGTGCCACCGTGCAGTCCTGATGGACTTTCTTCCTGCCCATCAACCACTGTGCAGTGTCCTTTGTTGAATCTTTCTTTTCTCTTGTGTCTGGTCACGTACAGCACAATAAATGATACAAATCTATAAGAAAGCCCCCACAGATAATGACAGCTGCATGTAGCATTCAACTGCTTCTTTCAGTTCTACAGCACAGGTCTTTTTGCACTACTTTTTCCTATGAATTCCCCCTCCCCCCCCCCCGCCCCAGCATTATTCTGAAAGCTGATTTAAACCATCATCATTGTGTGTAAACTAGCTTGCATTTTGTTCTTTCTGTGCTCAATGTTTCTTTCATATTTTTCAGACCCTTTCTGCAAACACTAAGCCCATTTTTTCTCCCTGTGTTTGAATAGCAAGTGGAATTATTTGGCAGTGTGCACATCCTCTCAGGCTCTCCTTCTCTGAGCACAGAATGAGTTTAGTGTCTCTCATTAAGTCCCTTAGCCGCTGCCCTGTTTTTTCACAGAAGTTTGCAGATCTTACGGGAAATCTTGATACCAATCTAGCATTGGAGTGTTCTCTTCAGGTACACAAAGCAGGCAGGCATGAGAATGTCTGAAGCATGTAATGATGGCTATTTTATTTAAGGACCCCTCTGTCATCCTGAATGATTAATTCAGATAGAAGGTAAGAGGTTCTGATGTTGAAATCGTATTCTGATACATGAGAAGACGTAATCTCGCCTTTTGTTTATTTGTCTGATAATAACATATATGCTGATTTAATTTCCTGTATCTCTGCGGCACTCAACAGGAAAGAACCTTTATAAAACACTGAAGAGGATTTACAAGCCTTGAATGCAGGGTCCAGTACAGAGTCTGAGATGTCCATCCTGCTGCTACTCTCAGCGTGTGCATTCCAGCTTTGCTGTGTCCTGCAGGGGCAGCTATTCCTCCTACAGATAAATGGGCTCAGCTGAGATTCACAGGTGGATGGGTAAGATGCTGTCCCCATCCTTACCTTGTTGCCCCCTCTTGCAGAGGCTTGTGGGTTTAATGCTGGTAGGCAGAAGGATCGCCTAGTCTTAAGCAAATGAGCTGAAATTCTCTTCTGTATGTGTATGGAGAACCTAGAAAAATGACATGTATGCACAGTGTCACTGATCTGGAAACTCCCCTGCCCCCAAACTAAAACTTTTAAAGGCCAAATTTGAGAGCCTCTGTGCTTGTTCAAGATACATAGATATACTCTTTGTATGACTTCTGAGAGGGAGATTAAGCATTCCAAAGCTCACCAAGTTAACTAAGGACAACATGAAATATTAGTTCCTAACATGGAAACAATATTGGTTCATAACCAAGCAGGATGAAATTATTAGTAATTTTTACAAACAGAGATTTAGATTTTCTCCAAGACTACCAAAGGATTTGCTACTAGCATTTTCAGTCCTAGCTAATGTAATTGAAGACCTCTTGTAGAAATCAAATTATTAGATTCTTCAAATTCCCAAGTGGTGAGCCCACTAAGAGCACCCAGTCTCATGTAATGCAGATTGATGACTTTTGATACGGTCCATTTCCATGTTTCTTTTATTATTTTTAAACAATTTCATTTTCTATTGAGACACTGAAAAATTAAAACCTCACTGAATATTTCTTTTAACTTGCTTGGATTTTGCCATTTTTGTTTTCTTTCCAGAGGCTGCAATATTTGCAGCTTCCATTATAGTGAAATTCTGTCATACCAGTTGAGCTCATGTGAAATCAAGTTACTAAACTAAATTTTTTGTGATTAAACAATGAATGCTATTGCTTTTTGCATCTTCCAGCCAAATTATGAACCAAGTTAAGCCATTCTGCAGCTTTAACTCCCAGAAAAAAAAAAAAAAAAGAGGGAAAAAATTCAGTATACAGGCAACTAAAGTCTAGCATTTTACTTTTCGTCTAAAGTTTGTATTAAAGGCTGACAGTGCTTCCAAGTGCAACTCTGGTTCAATCCCAGCAGTAAAGTATGCTAGAGGCATATTGGTACAAGTGTTAATAAAGTATTAATAAATTCTCACTATGTGGGAGTAGTATTGCAGGGTAGGCATTGACAGAGAGTATTAGGTCACTTAGAGGGGCTGGCTGGGGTCCATGTGCTCACCTGTCATCCCTGGGTGGCAGCAAAGAAATAGGTACCAAACTTTTACATAGGGGGCTTTAACATTTTTTTTAGCATACTTCTGAACATGAACATCAATTCTTTATGCATTATTCAGCATATTCTTCTCATGAAGACATTGCTTTATTTTGTAGTATTTGTAAGAAGCAAATGTACTCATCAGAAGAACAAGTCTAAATTTAAAAAAATAAATAAATAAAAACACCTGCCAAACAAGAAAACAACAAAAAACCCCAAACACACCATCACCCCAACACTTCCTCTCCCACCTCCGCTCCCTCCATCCCCAAAGAAACAACAAAAAACCCACATAAAAGCAGGAAGACAAAATAATATAGGCAGAGGATTGAAGGGAGAAATTCTCATGTGCAGCACCATGTAGAACAAACTTTTGTCTACAAGATGAGGACATCTGAAGACTTTGGCCTTCAGTGTGTATTCTTCTGACAGTCTCTTACTCTAAGACTCATAACTGAATGCAATATCCAAAACACTTCAAGCTTCCATTTTCTGTATTTGGCATCAAAAGAAATATCAAGAGCTTTTTGCAGTATTTCTAGCCTGATTCAGTTAGTTCCATGAGATTTGAATGAGGTTTAGATAAGCAACCTGAAAGAACAGGTAACTATAAATATCTATTGTTTACCCATCTATCTAACAATATCTGGCTTACTAGAAAATGACCTTGGGGTTTGCTACAAACCATCACTGTTTTTCAGTCAGTCTTATGGAGTTTGCTACCTTCCCAGGGCTACAATTACTCTTATTGGAGGCTAAATTCCTGAAAAGTATTGCAGCTACACTGAGAATAGGAGAACATTATGTGAGCAAATTCATAAAAAAACCTCCACTGTCCACAACAGCTTAACAGAAAAAGGGGTGTGGTATCCACCTGTGGAGCTAAACTGGTGCAAGATGACAAAGAACGGTGAGTTCTTTGTGTTGGGTTAATAGCAGAAAATCTTTGGTAATCTCTTGGTCATGCTCAGAACTTTAGACTTTTTCACTGAAATACTCTGCCCTCGCTCTTCCAGGCTCTGCCTCTAGTTCATTCCACCACAGTGAATTGGGTTACACTGCCACAGGATTAAAAGGATGAAAAATGAAACAACCAGCTTTTATGCACAGTTACAACTGAAGAATGGGGGTCATGAAGAGAAAGAACATTCATGGTCTTGAAGCCAAATATAAAATGTAAATCTGACAAATTAGAAATTCTTCAGATTTAGAGTCCAATAAGAAATGTACAGCTGTAAATGCCTTGCCAGCTCTTCTCAATGTTTCATATAATAAGTTGATAATAATTTGATTTCTATCTATTGTCAGAATTAAATGTATTGATACACATTGGGCAGAAAGTGTAAAAATTTAAATTTGTATACCAGTGTGCTCAGCAGAGTTGTAGTTAAGGGCAGAGTGCACAGAAGGATGTAAAAGCAATTAAACACAAGGTTGTCAGTAGGCAGAGAATCAGAGAATTCTTCACATGACAGAGACAAGAAGAGGAGGTCATTAAGGCACATGCTATTTATTTTAATATTGTTCATGATCTGTGTTGTACTAAAATTATAAATAGGCTAAGTGTGAGTGATCCAGAACAGTTTGGCTTCTGTCCTAGCTGGATTTAATCGCAGTTCATGTTGTCCTCCTTCCTACTCATTTTCTGCCTTCAGCAGTGGCACTGCCAACATCTGAGATTTCTTTCTCTCCTGAGGCTTGCATCAAACCTTTTGCTTCAACATTTAGCATTCAGCTCTTGGAGGCATGTGTTTTCCATGAAACATGAGGTTTTGAGGGTGTTTAAATAGCACCTTGTTTTGCCAAAAGATCCTCACAGAAGAGTTTCATGCCAATAGGTATGTACAAAATTGTACTGGTATAACTACCCTGAGACAGTAACTTCATTACAAGGTGGTGTTTGGGCTGATTTTTGGAGGTGAGTTAAATTATAACTTTGCCCAAGCTACATAAGCTAGGTCCCAGTGTGAGTGGTCAGCTGAAGAAGGAGTTATATTGAGCTAACAATATCTTTTTAAATTTACATGTTAGATTAGGACAAAAAAATAATCCCATGTAGGCAAGACCTACATTTTTATTCGTTAGGGCTGTGGAGAAAAAATGACTCAAGTGAATTGCAAAGGTTTAGATACCAGAAGGCAAATAAAAATAAACCCAGTTGCAGTATTAGTACTTTTTTTCAATTTCATTATTTTTTTGCCACTCTAAAGGTTTTAGGGCCTGAACTCTGAAATTGTGAAACCTCAGGGACAGCAGAAATATTGACTATAATTAGATACCATAATCTTTGGGACAAGGACTGCCTACCTATGTGTTCATACAGAACTCAGCACCAGGGGCTGCTAAACAGATGCAGCTTTCTGGTCCTACCACAGTGCAAACAAAAAATTAATATTAATACAACACACCCATCTCACTTCTAGGTGCACATCTGCTATGTGCCCACAATCCCTGCCCATATCCCTAATTTAGACTGAAGTACATCCTCCCACAGTTCAGCTCTATTTTGACAGAAGCCCTTACCTTGGCTTTTTATGACTCTGTGTCACTCTGAACTCTTTGAGCCACAGCCCGTCTGTACTTTCCAGTGAATCTGAGCAGTGTACAGATGCTTTGACAGGTGTCTTTACACACACAGCCTGCTGTGGGCTCACATAGGAAGCTACAAGGTAAAATGAATCATGCTAATTCTTCTGAAAGGAAAAAGACAAAAATTCAAAATCTTGCCACCTGCCTAAATTTATCTTTTTTATTTTGTTATCTTTTGTTATAGGATGAACAGTACCCTTGTGCAGATGGTTCAGATAAAACCTTGCACATAACTGAAATCACAGTTAACCAATTAATATGTACCTTTGAGCTGTCTTCATTGTCCTTTCCAACTTGAACCATTCTATTATTCTATGATGTTTCAGTCCATGTTCCATGTGTCTGTAGTAATGAACTATTATATTGCTTCAATGTAACGAGCTGGATCCTTTACCCCCAGGACTATAAAAACACAAGAAGATACAGAGTTTGATGGAGCTCCTGTGATGCATCTCACTTTATGACAGATCTTGTGGAGCAGTATTTCCTACTAGAATTTCCAATCTTGTTACAAGCCCCATATCAAACACTTACTCCAAGAAATGCATATGGATGTTCCTCAGAGCCATGTATTTTATTTCAGAATCATTTAGAGAAAAAAGTACACAACCACCCTTATGACCCTGGAGAAGAACCTGTCAGGTTGCTGAGCTGAGGTAGCTTTGATCTAAGTGCTCTTCACTTGCATGTAAGAGTGTCCTGGAGGTAAGTACCAAAGCTGTACTCAAAAACTACTCCCTCTCTAAACAGAGATGTTCCACAGCGTTTGTCAAATGGAGAAATTAATATTTTTAGTTATTTCTGTGGTTTTTGAGCAAAATTTTATCCTTTTTCATGAGTCAGTAAAAACAAAAGTGAAAACTAAATCATTTATTACAGTTCTTTGTCAACATATAATCTGGTTGCAATTTGATCTAAGTCTTTCAATCTCTTATTTTTATGATAGACTCTTTACAAAGATTAAACAGTGCAAAGCTATCAATTCAGGTGTTTGAGTATTACAGCACTGTAGGACTGATTCCAGTAATTCAAATGTGTTTAGGGAACTTCAAACCCATATATTTTGTGCCAGACTGAGTGGACATAGTTAGTATAAGGAACACTATGAACTGAACTAAGACTTTGATGGACACAACACCTTTATCTCTTCCTGAACTCCCATGTTTTTCATCTACACTGGGAACCACCATAGCAGTTTGTTTCAATGACCTCACTTTTAAAATAGCCCCTCAATAAAGTTTATGAAAAAAGAGCAAAATATAGTCCACTAGAGAGAAAATGCAGGCAAGGGCACATGTAGAATTTTTTCACACTATTGCATTATCAATAATAGTGCATTTTTTTGACTGAGCGGTGTCCAAACAGTGTCTTATGTGTTGCACTTTACAATTGGTGTCTTTATACTGCAGGGGGGTGTGAGGGGTGTGTGTGTGCGGCTAAGCGTTGGGTTTTGCTGTGAATGATTTCTTCAGCAGTAGTAAAAGGTGCTATTAAAATGTCAATGCAGTCATTTAAATAGTTGTTTTCTAGTAAATGGCTGATTTGTGGAGTTTGCAGTCCTCAGCTGTTAATAACTTAGCTTGTTCTGTTGATGAACAAGTTAAAATTGCATTTTGACAATAATTCTCATTTATCAACCAACATTTGCCTTCTGTTCACTTTGTGTCATTGTCACAATCTCTTAATCTAGTTTGGGGCCTCTGCAAAGATTATAGCAAAAGACTAAACTTCTCAAAGACTAAGAAATACTGCTTCTTTTCCTCTTCAGGAGGAACAGCTCTTGCAGTTCAGCTACTCTGGCAGCACAATTTCCTCGGGAATCACTTAATACCTGAATCTCAGATTCCCAGTACAAGGGGCCAGATCCTGTGCTAGAGGGTGCACGTGTTCAGCAAGGGAAGAGACTGCATGAACCTCAGCCTGAGCCTTGTGCAGTGCAGCCTGTGAGCCATGGTGGTCAATGAACCTGGTGACGCACCCACTGCTTCAATAGGAGGGCAGGGCATGTGTGCACGTGTAACACAAACTATACTACAGTGACTACAGATATCTCACCCTAATGCCAGCAAAGTAGGATGTGCTCCCACTTGCATGAGGTGCCAACTGGCTTAAAGGAGGTGAAGCTGAACAAGAGAATGTAAGCCACACAGTAGACACTCAGGAACAGGCTCAAAGTCTTACAGAGGTGAGAAAAGACTGGAGAACCCAGAAAACCTGATGGGCTGTGAGAAAAGTCCTGATTCCTCATAGACATGTTTATGTGAGCAGAAGAAGCAGTGAGAAGCACTTGGTGATACTCACCCTGACCCACTGAAGACCTGGAGATATCACTCTCCAACTGCTGTATGGTGACATGGCATATCTGGGGAGCTTGGGCTTTAATGACACCTCCAAGAGTGCTCTGGTAACTCTGCTTATGACTAGATGATCATCATCATGTTCTTAGTGCCAGCACATGCCCTGAGGCAAGGGACCAAGTGCTAGGGTTTGTATGCCAAAATGAGGAAAGTTAATTCAACACCCTTGATAACAACAATAATACTTTGTGCTTTTGATCTTCAAAGCACTTTGCAAACATTAGCTAATTAATTAATCCTTACAATACTCCTCTGCTATTATCCCCATTTAGCAGATGGGGAAATTGAGTCAGAGGAGTTAAATGATTTGCCCAGGGCTATGTAGAAGTTGGCATCCAGGCTGTGATGGGGAATTCCTGGCTCCTCCTTTCAAATCTCCAAAACAGCTGTGGCTGCTGCTACAGACCTGAGACTGCCTTAACTACAGACACTGGAGTGAGCAGCTGGGCAGGAGCACTAACTCTGGGGTGCACCTTGCCCATCAGATGTGGACAAGTCAAAGTTCAACATACAGACTTGCACTGTGATGCCAACCTTGAATAATGTTGGGATTTGTGAAGAATTTACTGTGCTCCCCTGTCTACAGAACTTCTGGAAAGGAGCTGACTCATGTCTGGCCAGCCTGGCTGTGATCTGGCATCTGTCTGTGCAAATATTCATATTCATCCCTCACATGAGGGTCTCCCAAAGATACTGCCTTCATACCAGATGGGGAAATATTAATCCTGCTTCATAGTCAGAAGGCAGGGAGATGGAGACAGAGGTAAGGACAGTGGAATATAAGACTTTAATTTTTTATTTTATGAAGTCCTCATATCTTATATGAATGAACTTAGAGGTGACAAATCAAAAGGATGTGGACAGAGTGCTGAGGAAATCATGAGAGCTCTTAATTTTTAGTCATCCAGGTATTTCTATATCTGATAGAGTACCAAGATTCCAACTTTTTCTACTGCTTAAGGATAGGGTTGCTCAAGACCTATTACAAAATCAGGATAATTATTTAATATCAAAGGAATCATTATGCTATTTTGGCTCCAGGTAATCTAGAAAACTTGTCAATACTACTAGATAACAGTTATGCATTAGCCAAATAAGCTTATGAAAAGTAATTGTAGCTTTAAAATTACATTATCTGCAAGCAGCAGATAATTACAGCAGCACAAAAATATACTGTTGAATAAAATCAAGTGAAAAAATTAATAAATAGGCTCTTTCACTTCTATATGGTTGTGAGAAATGTTTTCAAGAAGACATATGCCAAAGATACTGTGTTAGAAATGTACTAACTCTCCAAAGCATAGAAAGGATATCTAAGCTAAATACTGAAGTAAAATTAAAGTATTCTCCCAAAGCTAAGGGAAATTAGCACAGAATCAGAGTGGGGGAGTTTGAAAGACATCTCTGGAGCTTATCTAGTTCAACTCCTCTGCTCAGTAAAGGGTTCTTTAATGCGGGTTCCTCAGGGCTATATCCAGTCAGGTTTTGAGTATCTCCAGGGATGGAGAATCCACAACCTCTCTGGGCAACTCATTCCACTGTTTGACCACATACAGAGTAGAAAAAGGTTATTATTTCAATGACATTTATGGTTTGTGTCCATTCCCTCCTGTTCTGTCCCTTGTCACCCCTATGAAAAGCCTGGCTCCACCTTTACTTCCCATCAGCTCTTTATACATATTAGTTAGATCTCCTGGGACTTCACCTCCAAAGACTGAACAACCAGAGGTCTCACAGTCCCCTGTTGCTGACACATACTCCAAAACCTTCCTCGTCTTTGTGATCCTGCCCTGGACACACTCCAGTATGTCCATGTCTCGGTTGCACTGGGGAGCCCTGCACTGGATCCAACACTACAGATGCAACTCACTAGTGTTGTGGGAAAGGAAAGGATGACCTCCCCCAAGTGGCTGGTAATGCTCTTCCTAGTGTAGCCCAGGATGCTGTTTTCTTTGCTGCAAGAGCACATTGCTGGCTCATCTTCAACTTGCTCATCAGAAGCCTCAAGTCCTTTTCTGCAATACTGCTTTTCAGCTGATTACCTCCAGCCTGTGCTGGGATATGGAATTATTCCTCCACGGGGGCTGGACTTGGCATTTACTATTGTTGATCTTCATGAGGTTCCTGTCAGTCCATTTCTCCAGCCCATTGAGGTCCGTCTGAATGGCAGCACAATTGTCTGGTGCATGGGCCACTGCTCCCAGTTTTGTATCATCTGCAAACCTAAGGAGTGTGTGCTTAGGCCCATTTTCCAGGTCATTAATGTTGAAGTGAAACCATACTGGCCCCAGAACCAGCTCTTGGGGTGCACAATCAACAGCTTTCAGATGAACTTTATGCCACTGACCATAACACTTCAAGTCCTGCAGTTCAGTCAGTTTTCAACTACCTGCACTGGTCCTTTCATCATGGAAGGATATCAGGTTGCTTCAATGTGATTTCCCCTTCAAAAATCATGCTCACTACTCCCCACTTTATGATTTCCAGAATTAAGATTTCCAGGAGCACTTCTTTTATTGAGTTAGATCTTCTATTGTCCACAAGTCATGAGTGCAAAATGTGTCAACTCTGGAAAATAGAAGAAAAGTGTGTTGGTTAAATGAAAGCAGATACATTTCTTGAGACCAAGCTCTTTGCTGCCATATTTAAATTGAAAACTGTGTAGTATGCATAGTCCTTGATCTATAACTTGACCTGACTGCTGAGTATATGTTTCCCATGGCGAGGAGGGAGATTTCCCAAATAATGCACAATCATTGTCCCAAGAACCTATGCTTGCACAGCACACAAGATGGTTTGAGCAGGCTGTATCTTAACTGGACTCTTTCCTTTCTCATGGGAGCCATCATCAGTTGGCACAGGATGGAAATACCTTCAGGCTAACATCACTTTTGTGAAAGACACTGCAAAACCTGGCCATAGCCAAGGCGACACAACCATCTCCTCATTTTCAGGGTTGATCGCTATTTATCAACCATGCATGAGAACACCAAGAGATGTGAATAACTCCAGACATTTCCATGTGGCTAGAAGGACACATTTCCCAGAATCCAAAAAGGAGAGAATGTGATTTCACTTGAGGATGCACAGCAAGCAAGCAGGAGGCAGTGAACACAGATTGCAATAGGGGAAATTCTGACCAGATAGTGGGTGAAAAATACCCGCAGTAACGGCAGTGAGTATTCAATTCAGACTCTACAAGAGTGTTCAAGGAAGTTGTGGGATATCCAGCTTTGGAGGTATTCAAACTGGACATAGTCCTGAGCAACCTGATCTAACTGGATTTGCACGAAGAGGTTGGATTAGATAGTTTACAAAGATCCCTTCAGACCTTAATGGTTGTGTGAGTCTATGAAATCCAAGTTTGCATTAGAACTCCACCTAACACTGGGGTAGGAATGTAGCAAAAATAGGAATGTAGGACACAGTGCTCATCTGCTGATATTTCCTAGACCAAAGGGAAGGAAATTTATGCTCTATCATTACACAAAAGATGGATGGGCCAAATCCAGAATAAATGCATCAAAACTGGGGCTCTTCCTTGTATTACCATAACAACAGTTCATTTGTTTCAGTAATAAAACTACTTCCACCAAGTAGTCACTTCTGGCATCACAGAAATGGAAGACTTGGCATTAAATAATTACAACAAATCTAAATTTAGTGGGAGGCAAATAAAGTACAAGAGAAGTTAAGAGCTTTGCAAGAGATATGAAGTTTGTCCATTATGAAGAGCTTTCTGAATAGAATTTGTAATGGTATATTCATGTTAAAAGGAGTTCAGTATGTTTTTAGAGGGAAAAAATAGCTCTTGGTACAGATAAAAATAGATTGCCCTGGGATTTTCCTTTGTTAGAAATTAAAGTATCTCACAAAATTATTAATAGCTGTGTGTCTTCATGATGCTAGTGAATTTTTCTAGGCAGTGATAATGTGGTAGTAGGTTCTGATATTCCTCCTTCAGCATTCTGTCAAGAAAACAATGGCTTCTTCACTATTTATTGTTTTAGAAAGAAAGAGTAATGCTCAGCTGCTTCACCTCAGAGGTGTATGATGGCACTTTCCACAATCAGCACTGACAGTTCAAGGCTGAAAGGTATGGTGTACATTCTAGTTACTCAAGGGTTAAAGAAGGTCCCATAAATAAATTATGGATGCATTTTTAGAGCACTTTGCTAAGAACAAGAATGGCAGAAAATATCACAAGGCTGTCAAATCAGATTAAAGCCCATGTGCTCTGAGTAATCTGTGGGGAAAACTAACAAACTGTATGTTTGTCATGTATTAAAGATATTTTCTTAAAAAGCTGATTGGCTGATTGAACATAGAAATCCACCCTTGCTTTTTCCTGTCTCTCATGGTTTGTCTCTTATGCTTAGTTTTAAGTATAACTTACAAAATAATTGCAGCCAGCAGTATATCCCAGGTGAGCAAAGACTCCATGAAGAATAAAGCTGTGGAATTGAGCATACATGTTAAGGTCTGTGTGTAGATAAAAATTCATAGTATATATATAAATTTTCTCATCAGGGTTTTCTAAACCCAGTGACTTGAGTGCCTCAAAAACTGAAATTTGCAACTTCTGCTGTTTCATAGCACACAGGCAGAGAGTTTACTCCTGATCTTCTCATACCAGATTTGAGGGAATTTACATAAATCCCTCAGAAGGACAGAACTACTGCTACAGCAGTTTGCAAGCTGTTAATCCATTATCCTAAAGATCTGGAATTCAAATCATCTAACAGAACAGAATCTTATCAAGTAATGGTGCTAAAACAGATGCAAGGGTCTTGGTAGAAAGGGTAAACACCAGCTCTGAATTTCTAGAACTGCCCCAGTAGGCTTTTATCCTGGATGCATGTTCTGTGTCCCACTAGACTGCCTGTTGGACTAATACATTGGGACATAGCCCTGCATCCTCTATGACTCATTTTCCATGGGAAGAAAACCAGTGGACCAAAAGGATCAATGGTGTGGCTTGGCCAGCCTTTTGTTTGGGAAATGGGATGCTTAGATGTATCTCAGACTGCCTAAGCCCAGCTGTGTCCATGCAAACTCTAGGCATAGCAACATATCACTTCAACCACCCAAACAACAATTAATTTTTTCCTTGGTCAGTTTTTAGGATAAGAGTCCTTCATTTGGCTATAAAACCATCTTCCATCCTCACATGCTATTCAACTCAGCTGGACTCAGAAACAAGTCAATGTAAATGAAATACTTCAATTCGATAGATGCAAACATCAGCAGAAAAAGGGCAAACGAAATAACTGAAAACCTGTCACTGAATGACACTTTATGATATGGCCCCTTGTAAGATGTGGAATGTGTTAAACACCCAAGGCAGAACCTGAGGGGGTAATTAAATACCTTGTAATTAGAGCAAGATGACTATGATGCTGTTAGATCAAGAGTAAGAAAAGGATGTCCAAATGAGCCTTGAATTATCTCTCTATTGGACTACTTGGAGACATATCTGAGATTTGGACCAGATCCCAAAGATTTTTCATTCCCCAATCTTCCTAGGCATGTCTGGATCAGCATGTCCCTCCAGCTGACTGATGGAAGTCCAGGATAATGGTTATTATGAGGGAAAGTCCAAGCTGAAGTGTACCAGTAAGCACAGTAAACCCAGGAAATTTTAAAGCCAAGCTGGTATGACTCTAAGTTTTTATTTAGAAGATGAGATTTGAATCACAGGATGGCTTCTTTTTTCCTTTTTTTTTTTTTTTTTGGTGGGGGATCTTTTTGGTGGTTTTTTAAAAATTATTTTATTTTATTTTTTATTTTATTTGAGATACATAAACTGAGCATACAATATTGCCTTTCACTGTTCCCTGTGGGTGGCCCAGCTCCAAAACCCAGTATCTCTCAGTGTGAGTGCAATTTGTGTATCAGAAAATAAAGAGTTTATAAAACCTAAGGCATTTTCTACAGCTGTACCTTTGCTGTAAAAATGCTTTTTGTGTTCTATATATTCTATAAATTCTGTGCTGTGACTTTGCAAAATGCAACCCTTTGTTTTATGAAACACTGTCAAGGTAGAGACTTCTGAAAAACCAAGGCTAATCTATCCAAGAGAGACACACATCTAGATTAGCCTTGGGTTTTTTAAAGCTCCCACAAAGGATTAATGAACATTTCTCTCTGAATTCCATTCACTTTAATGGCATAAGGAATTCTCCTAGTGGTGTTTATGCATGTAAACATCGTAGGATTGGGCCAGGTTTATAATCCAAAAAACTCTGAACGTATTAAGACCTGGAGTCACCCATTGTGGAAAACACCACTTGGTACCCATGGGATTCTTGTTTCTCTGCAGTTGAATTCAAAGCTCAGCAAAACCTGTGGAACAAAATTATTTTATCAAATCTTAACTACAAAAGTTTCTACCACACTAAGATGCCTAAAATATCAAAAATAAGAACTAATGCAGACAGGGGAAAGAATCAAAATGTTTTAAATTAATAAAATAGTCATCAGCATATGACAACTTGAAAATAGTCAGCGCTATGAAAGACAAACATTAATCAACTCTTTTTTTAATAGAAGGGAAAACATAAATCAATAAATAACATATTTGATTACTTTGTTTTACAGTTCCCAGGTAATTTAAGATGAATTCATATCACAGGAATGGATTATTGATGTAATTTCAAGAACAAGCATTTTAGAAATAAGTGACCATTCTCAATCTCATAATAATTGCTTGACCAGGAAAAAAGAAAAACTGCATTGACATATTCAGTATATATTACTTTTAATTAGAGTGGATTGGATAAATTCATTAAGCCCACCATGCTGAATGCTTTGTTGAAAGGAATGTTGTGAATATTATAAGGGCAAAAGTTGCAAGTGCAAAAGCTGTCACTTTACCAAAAGAAGTACATTTTCAGTAAAGGAAATTGCCTAGCAGAGGAATTCAGGTTCTTGTGCTGATGGAAAGGACACAAATCCCAAGGATATTCAGTTCGAAGCCATCAGGTTTGGATCTGCCTTACCATTCATGTTTAAGATGGAAAGCTCCCCAAACCAGGCTTCCCTGAGAGGTAAGTGCAGCATTGCTTCAATTCCCATCCTGCACGGGGATGCATGGATAATATATTTTACTTAACAGGCTTCCAGGAGGGCATGTTGTGCACAAGAAGGAGCATCTGCAGGTTTCAGGAGAAATGGCACTGCGGGAGCTGTCTGCATTCCCAGATTGGTTGCATAACTCTGCTGGTATCACTGTACCACCCTAACTAGGCCACCAAAACTCCCAGGGTGTGTTTGCGCACCGTATTATGCAATTTTAGGCAGTGACACCCAAACTCAGACTAAATGATTCTCTCTATTCAAGGCAGTCAAGCTGTGCTAGCACATTGTTCTGCCTTATGTGTTTTAATCTTTTACAGGCTTTGAAGCTGAGCAATGCTGTAATTAACCTGGCATTATCCAGGAAGGTTTTGCTGTCTAGTGCTGTTTCCAGAAATTATCATGACAAACAATACAGACAAATGCTAATACACTTTCTTCTCATAGTGGCAATCATTAACAGCATCACTTCTGGGAGAAATGTATCAGTTTGCTGCATGAAAAGAATTGCTGGATTTCTTTTCCCAAAGTTCAGATTTGTTCAAATCTTGAATTTTGGCACAGCAGACTGAGGAGTTGCAGGTTTCTACTGAAATGTCACTCTCCATTCCTGTTCTCAATTGTGTCTATATTTTTTATATATTACAACTATTCAAACTTCTCCTAGTAGATAATATTCTTCACATAAAATGCCACTTCCTCCCTAGAAAATACTCGAGAAAAAAAGAATTAATGGAAAGTTTGCCACTACTTAAAAGGAAAGATTTTCCCTGGGGAAAAACCCCAAAAACAAAAAGCCAAAAACCAACAAAACAAGAAATTGTGTGTTTTTCAATGGGGTAAAGTTAGGCTCTTTGCTGTTATAAAATCCTACAGAAGACTGTATGTAAGTACAGAACTTCTAAGAGTAAGGAAAGACAAAACAGCTGCCCTTAAGAGCTTATAATTTAATTTTTGCTCGTAATGACAGAGTGTTAGGGTGCCTGGGGACCAGAAAAAGAGGAATACACAGAACAACCTGCATGCTGAATCCGAAGCATGATGTGGTTTGCCTGTTGGCTTTGCATGCAGAGATACAATCACTTCTTAATCACCTAAAGCCAGGCAAAAGATTATCCATGACACAAAGATTGATGGATCAGAAAAAACGTAGGTCAGGACTTAAAACAGCCTGGTAATTTGGATGACCACAGCCTACACTGGGGAAAGCACCACCAAAACTCCTGCCAGTCCTCGTCAGCTCTGCCTTGGGAACAGAGAAATTCCCTTCCCACCCCAAAACTGGCAATTGGTTCAACAGAAGGACAAGAGTAAGGGGAACTGGTGTGATCCTGTTGTGCCATTCAGTTTACTTTCCGTTCCCCTGTGAGGAAGACAATGTATTGGATAAGCTTAAACCTATGTAGGAGAGTTTTACTTTTAACTTGAGGATGATCACAGTGTCTCCTTGAAATTCCTGCTCCAAGCAATGTAGAAGATGGAAGGTGACCGGTGACATAGTACTGCAAAGCCAGCACAGATATTCAACAATTATTTTTCATACATAACAGTGTCAACAGAGTTAACAGAAGTTACTTTCATACTAATCAATTAAATGTTCCTCACATAAAACCCTAGCTTGGAGCTCCTCTGCCATGAAGAAGCCCATATTCACACCATTAATTTCCCTTAACCTCCAGAGCAGGGTGACCACATGCAAAACCCTTACTGAACCAGTTTCTGGTCCACAACTCATACCTAGGAACTGTTTGGAAAATGTGCATTAGCTTAAGACAAAACTGGGACTGTGAAGTGAGAAGACGTTGGGCAAAGCGACCACAGGACTTCCTCCCAACCTTGATTTTTCTGTGATTTGATGTCTATTGCCAGTATGGATCAGCAAATTTCAGTGCTTGAAGCATTCCTTAGTGCATCTGTGTAGTTATGTCCCTCATGGGGAAAGTCACAGGCTGTGCTGCCTTGGCCCAGCCCAGCCTGGAGTCACAGCACCACGCAGGCAAGCATGGCCATGGACTTCTGCTCATTTTCTGTCTCAGTGGTCTGGAAAAGTGAAAGGCCAGTAAAGTGGGAGAACTCCTGACAGTGCAATATCCAAGAACAGGAAAACACAAAATGACCTGGAGTGACTGAAAGAACAAGGCCAGGTAGATGCAATTGAGGAAATTGAGAGACAAAAATGTGGAGATGAAGTTACGGAGATGAAAGCAAAAAAGAGGCGTGGAGAAGGAAAACTCAGGAAAGGTCTTTTAACACTCTACATGTAAGTTGGTGAGCACTGGTTGCAAACACAAACCTAAACACTTCTTGTGCTTCTTGCAAATTCAGAATATAGTTTTCATGTTAAAAATTTTTTGAGATTTTTTCCAGTACAGAAGTTTATTTTTTCTCAAATTTTCAATGCAAAATTAAAAAGGACTAATGCAGAAGTAAATATGCACAATAATTCTTTCTAAGCATTTAGACAATACTTATTTTCCTAAATTCTAGCCCTAAATAATATATATTCTACTTGATATAACTTTTTAAACAGCTTTTTAAAAAAGTTAGTTCTTTTAAAAGCATTTATGTCTACAACCTGCCTCACACCTCTCCCTTCTCAATCCTTCTGTCTGTGTAAGCATGCCTTGATGGAGCATCAAGGTAAGTGCAAAGTGCCACAGACATAGTTTCCACCTGCTAAATGCTGGAGCATTTTTAAAGAAGTTGGTATTGAAGCGAACATGCTTTGTACTGAATTGATGCCCAGTGGCTCAAATTTAAATTAAATATCCCAGGAGAAAGATTTTAATATTTGAAGTGCTTTTTTCCCCTCTTCTATCTTCCCTACCCAGATCCACCATCAAGTATTTGGTACTCAGAGCACAAAGATGGTAAAACTGTAGCCAGGTGGCTATTTTGACCATATCCCAACTACATTTTTCTCCTCAAGACATAGAAGAGTTTTACACGCCGTTTTAGTGTGTCCCTTTCTTCAGGATCTTCTTGGCTTTCATCACTTGCTGACTTTGGGATCCATTGTAAGTTTTTCTTTTCAAGATGCTGTCACATTCAGCTATTTCCACTGATCTCGTTTTGCCAAGAGATATGACTGAAATAAAAGGGCAGTCAACTTGCTTTTTCCTACTGAGTCAGTGAGAGATCTCTAAGCATGATGACTGACTGCTAAAATGTGAGGTGACATAAAGATCTTTAGAAAAAAACATTTCTTTCAATTTTTTTTCAATACTATTTTCCCCCCAAGAAAGAAAACCTAAACAAATGTGAGTAAGGACAAACACCCTTTAGATACATTTACAAGAAATAAAAATAAATGCTGAACTGTGGGCTTGATCTGAACAATATCAATCTGTGGACCCAAGCTGAGACAATGTTGATAAATTTTAAACCACTTCCCACCCAGTCCGCTCTCTGTATACAACATCCAGAGGTGCATTTTTGTATGAAAGAACCAATGCTTCTGTTTTGGAGACATCAAAGGTCAAAGAATTTCACTGATTCATTAACATTCAAATAACTCATTTCCCTTTGTCCCCTCTGAAATCCACCCCATTAAGTACGAGAACAAATATTTTATTAACCTGCAATCTAAATGATGAGAATGGGCAGAGTGGTGCCTCGTGTTTGAAGTAAACAACAGGAAGAAGTAATAAACAGTGCATTAAAACAAGCCACCCTTGAATGGAAAGGCCGTAGTTGACCCCAGGCTCTTCATGTTACTGTGAAGACCATACACTAAACTTGTCCAAGATCCATGTGAAAATGGAATAGATTTCTAAATTTTTGTGTTGAGCACTTACATCCCCAGATTTTATGGCCTCTGAAGTATCTTCATTGTTCTAGGTAGAGGTACAAAAATGTTCTTAATAAAAATAATTTCTTTTACTGAAACTACAGTATGCATTCACCCAACATTTATGTGCTCATGTGGAAAAATTTTGGAAGGGAGTGGTAACTGGGACTTGATTTTGGAAAAAAAAAATAAAAATCTGAACATATAAATATTTATACAGATTTCTGCATAAGTGTTATCATGCAGAAGATTCCAAAGGCTCCAGAACTGTCAGGTATTAATGATGTCATGTTAAGATAAATTTTAAAATTTTGTGAATCACTGCAGAATTTATATAATTGCTGGTGTTCCCAACTGAGTGAACACAACTTTCTGTATTTCTCTGGTTGCACAAACAGTAGATGTAGCATAAGCTGCAGTGCAAGATCTTATCCCATATCGGATCAGGAGAGTTCAAGAGGGACCAGATGGAATGAAGAGGTAATTCTTGTTATATTTGCAGAGGTGCAAAGCATGTGTTCTGGTCAGTCCTCCATCTAGAAAGTGTATTGTGAACAAATCTCTCATTGATTAAGATAACTCATTCTACCTGGACTAATTAACCATCATTAGAAAGCTGCCATTTTGAATTAATTATAGAACTATTGCTTGAAGGTGGAAGGCTCTAAAACTAACTTAGTCTTCCCAATGCTGGATAGAAAATAACTGAAATTACCAACAAATAATCTGAATAAGTCACCTGGGTTATAGCAAAAATTGCTGAGTGAATTCTAGGGTTACAACAATGACTTACAGGGAAGAGTGAGAAAATTATGATGTCCATGTACTAGAACAGGCACATTTATCTATTGTATTCTTTCATAGATAATCCAATTAGGAAAAGTACTAAACCTTCAGAATGCTTTTACTCGTTGTAGTGGGGAAATTAAAAAAGACCACAAGGGACAATTCAACCTGGAAAAAAAAATCCTCTGCAGAGATCTTAAAATTTCAGTTCTGTCTAGAGCATCTCTTAAAATTTGTTAACTCTTCTTCCCTCCTATAAAATTGGAGTTGATAAAAAAGACGGGATTTATTCTGTTATGCTACGGTTCTTGTGTGCACTGGAGACTGCAGACTGTCAAAGATGTGGTTGTAATCCTGAGGTTCTTAAATGCCCAACCATCTGTTGATGAACAGCACTGGAACAGCTTTGATTGGTACCACCACTTTGGGTCTCTCACTAAGCTACTGGCAGGGGAGTCGGGAGCAGTGGGACCTTAATCTGTGGCCTCATCCATTCCCTTCTTTGCTTGTACTGCCTGCATTTCCCTTAGGTATAATATGCTTCCCATTCTTTGAGAGAGGAAAAACTCCTGGGGCAACTAAACTCATTACACAGTCAGTGAAAGGGAGAGAGGCACTTCCAAAAGACAATTCACCTATCATGGAAACATTTCTGAGATTGGAATATGCTATCTGTCTTTGTTGACCACAGGACAAGACAATTTTAGACCTGCCCACTGGAATGGTGGCCAGGTAAACATGAGATTACTCAGAGTTTCGCATGTGTAAGAGCAGCATTGTGGTCTTCAAAAGCTGTCTTTTTCTTTCACCTTTTTCTGGGATAAGCAAACTTTCCTTTCCTACATCCTTTCTCTATAAAAGTTTGTTATTTTTTTTCCTACAATGTGATCAAGAGCAATAGATCAGCCACAAAAAAGTTACTGAAAATAATGAGGGGGGTTTGTTTAACCTCAGCACACACAGGTATCTCTGTATTGTACCATATTTTACTACTGAATAGTTTGGGGATGTTTCCACAGTTTGTGAATTCCTTTGTGCAGGGACTGTATTTGCACTGAGCTTTATATAACACTGATTTTTACAGTCAGCACGTAATAAGTTAGTAATAACAGTAATAGAATGACATATTGTGAGTCTAAAGGTTTATACGTTCAAGTTTTATTTTCTTCTTCAGGAACTGTGAAAAACACCTTCCGTACTATATTTTTGTCTGAAGTCTTAATCCATAATTATGGAGAAGCAAGTTACCAATGCCAGAGTAACAAGATTAATGCCTTTTTGACAGAATTTAATAATATGGTTTTATAATATTTAATTTTGTTCATAAAATATCTCTCAGTAGGAAACTTCTTTTTACTTACCTAAACATTATTGCTTTAAAACAATTTAATTGACATTTCCTGGCACAAAGAATTTATTATGAAGGCTTGTTGAGAATAGTTTTTTATAGGCTCGTGTAGGGATTAGCTACAACTTAATTTGGATATTCAACAAATTTTGACAAGTATAGTCCACTGAGGGCTAATAATACAGTTCTTAATTCATTTACCCTCTCTTAAATGCTCCAAGCCCTTTAAAATCATGTTATATGTGTAGTCTGGACAACGATACTCATGTTGGTTTTGGTTTTGATGTCAGGTGAAACTATCCAACCATCAGTGCAGCTGATAATGTTTTTGCCTGAGTGAAATGAGGATGAGGGATTTTGTGTAATGTATTAGCAGAGAATGTCATCCTCAGCAGCAAAAATTCAACGTGCAGTACCAAGCTTTCTATGCAGCACATGGGGTAGCAGAAAGCCCTGCCTCTCTGCTATGTACCAACAGCAAATGCCTCCTGCTGCTAAACCAATTTCCAAGCAGCAAATCTCCACTGCAACTGCATCTGGAATTGTACCCAGGTCCCAAGTTCTGGACCTGCACAGTCTTTGGTGCTTGTGGGAGGTGAGTGGGACCCATTTTTGCAGTTCTCCAAAGAGATCTTGGGGAAAAAGTCCAAAGTGCCTGGTGGCTGGGAAGACGTGTGGACAACATTGAGCAACTGAGATCTGCACCTCCATTCGATCTAAATATTCTGTGTGTGGTGGACAAGTGACAGCTTGAACAGCCACCTGAGGGCTGTGGGCTTGGAGGACCAAGCAGTTTTCTAGCCCCAGTGTTAGTTATCTACATACGTCAGTGACAGGTGAAATAATCAAATGCAAATCAAACCTTCAAATGTAAATAGACTCCTTCTCCAAAAATTCCAGGTTTAATCACAGGTTTTTTATCTCCAAATAGATATTAAAATGTTTCTTGGTCCAGGACGAAATAGTGAAGGTGTGCAATAACCTGAAAGAAACATTATCATTTCCACCAGAACGGAAAGGACAAAAACATTAAACTTGCAAACCTCAGTGCTGCTTATCTGGAAAAATGCCATAGTTTATTCAGAGCTACAACTTTATCCTTCTTGCAGCTGAATGCCCCTAATCCTCCATGGTATTTTGACATGGCATCACCACATGTACAGCAGTTTTTTATGGGGAAAAGGATGGCTCCAGTCATGAGGATCAGCCGCAGGCAACACTTGAGGAGACTTCACAGATCAGGGAAAGTTTCAGCTGTACATCCAATGGATGCCCCTTTGATTGTGTCTTCGTGTGAGAATAAATACATGGATCCAGTCTTACTCACAGGAATTCAAAACCTATCAACCTGCAGAATCCAAGATTTTCTCCACTATGAGATTAAATTGCAAAACTTAGACTCAAGAATGTAAAACGGACACATTACAGCCATATCTGTGATGAAAGAGGAAAAAAATTCTTAATCTTTTTTTTTTCACTTTAGTAGTGTGTGTAGCTGTGTGAATATACACACATAGTCATAAAAAGAAAGGTGGAGTATGTTTTAAAGCGAGTCAGGACTTTTTCCTTCAGTATTACAAGTGATGTGGAAAATATCCCTTGCAGCTACTGTGGGATAAATTGCAGCATGATCAGAGATATGGATCAGATGAGCACAAAAAGATGATGAGAGTTTAAGTAAACTCTGTCCACCTTTTCCTCTGACTTTACCTCCATAGTTTGTTACCATCTTATAAATCATAACAGCATAATTGAAGGAAAAGAATTGTTCCTGTCAGAATGTGTATAAACACATTTGTCCAGAAAACTCATGCCAGGAATCTTGAGTAGGAGCTTTTCTGCCTACACTAAGGAAAAAAAAAAAAAAAAAGAGTCTCATAGGATCATAGAACCATTTAGGTTGGATAAGACCATTAAGAACACTGGGTCCAATTGTAAAGTCTATGCAGCTTCCTAAATTTTGGTTGGGAAAAGTAAACAGAATGATTATTCCTCTTTACTGGTAAACAGAAATTAGTGGACACACAGAGGAATCAGTAACCAGAACACTCAAAGCAAATAAAACTAAGGAGGTTTTTTTCACTTACTGAGCTGTTACACTGTGGAACTTGCTGCTGCAGGATTTTCTGGATGCAAAAATATATAAAGCAGACAAAACAAAGGCCATTAGCAAAGTCCTTCAAGCATCAAGAAACAGCTAAATCCTCTGTCTCAGGAAGGCTCTAACCTGCACACTGACAGAGCCAGGAGGACACAGCTCAAGAGTAGGCACTGCTCTTCTCATCTGCTTTCTGCTGGCACCTACAACCAGCTAATGATACCAAGCACAGCTCTGGGCAGAACAGACATTTTCTTTAATGCAGCAGAATGGTTTTCATGTTCTCCAGTACAGTTTGATTTTCATACTCCTTACTGTACTGTATTTTTTCTTCTAGCAGAAAAGCTTCTATTTGGGATTACTAGAGTCTTTTAGCTGTCAGGGAGAGAGTCTGCTCACCAGCAAAAATCATCCTTGATATACCTGAATTGATTCTTCATAAGTTTTTAGTATGTCATAGGGGCTCTTAGTGACACTGAGAGGTTTTGATGAGCACCTCCTTCTCCATACTAATAACCATAAAAAATGGGGCTGTGGAATTAAGCCATTTACACAAATGAAATAGGAAAGACAATCTAGCTGGATAAAAAATGCAGGAGAAGAAGAACATGTCATTTTATATGTCTAGAGGACTGGATCTTGTGTTTATGTCTAAATCTTAATATCAGTGATACTAATGTTTTTATTAAAATCTTACGCATTTCCCAAATCCAGTATATATTTTTACTTACAGTTGCTCCTATTTAATCACTCCATTTTAACATCTTTGCTTCTTGGCTTACTACTGAGTGGCATAAAGGTCAATGCTCAATGCAGGATTGCAGTAGATACGCTTCTCCAGCTTCACTTTTGATACACCTTCATCAAGAATCTTCTAGGAAAACTGCCATTCCCACTAGTAGTAAGTTTCATATGCTAGTTGGTCTTGGTCTCGCTAAGTCCATTCACTGCTAAAATTCAGAAAATTGCTCAATAAGGAGAGAATTTGAGAGATGATGTTGCAGGAGATTTGTGAGGAGAGATGCCAGTAGTGAGTAATTTTTCTGCTCAGGAAGCTTCAGCTCTGATTGCACAGACTGATTCTACTTAATTCATTTCATTCTTTCCATGTAGGTGAGGAAGACAGCAGGTGAATAGTAAGATACAAAAACTGGAGTAAAAATGGGTGTTATTAAAGTGAATCAAAGTAACAGCTGGATTGTCAAGTACACCGGTAGATTATCTATGATTCATGAGCCATTATCAAAGAAATGAGTATATGAAGATGCTACTAAATCCCCAAAGTTTCTTCAGTTTTGTAACTTTCACTGTAAGTCCCTGAATTCATAAAGCTCTGTGAAGGTCTGAATGCTGCATTTTCTCTGAGCAGTGGGGTGGAGCAGAGATCTCTTGAGATCCTTCCCAGTCTGAATGACTCTAAAATGAGTGTCTTCACTTTAAAAAGATACATTGTCTCTCTTGGGAATTAAAAAATAAGGAACAGAAATGACATTTGAAGATGGCTCCCACAATAGACACTGAATGTGGACACTAGAATTGAGAAGTTTCCAAATAAAATAGAATCTTGAAAATATTGATCAGGAAAGCATTTAACTGAGGTGATAAAAGTAATTCATGGTCATCTGTCATATGAGGGAGTAACTTGGTAAAGAATGAAGTTCGAATCTACTTTTCACTAAGTCAATATGGGGCCAACAACAAAAAACAAGCAGTACCTGATCATCTGCTGTTCAGTATTTAGAACAGGGTCATAAGCTACTCGCTGGTGAAGACTAACATGTTCCAGGTAAGCAACATAAACCTCATTTTAGAGATGGACTGTGAAACCCCATCATTCATTTCTTAACAGCTCAAGCTGTGAACTGCCTTAGTTGTCCTGGTAGAGCTATATCCTTTCAGTAGAGAGAGGAATTCCCCAAGGGAGGGATGGATTTGCAGTCAAAAATCATAGCTCAGAGGAAATTTAAAAATTCAGATGTACAGAGTTAAAATTACAACATACAGCCCTAATTGAACTCACACCCCTGAGCTGTGAGATTTGGTCTCTAGGTGAGAACTAGAAAATGAATATGGCTGATCTTCCAACAGCACTTGGTTCAGTATCAACACAGGAAACTCTGGAGATTTGTCCAAGTTTATGTTTCTTTGGTATAAAGAATGCTGCACCTTCTAAGATCCATTATGGGATCCAAATCTTGCCAGTCATTTTTCATAAATTATCAGAATTCTCATCTTTCTTCAGAATCCTGATTTTCTGTTGATTGTTTTAGTAAGCTAATTTTCATTGAAAGCTTCTAAATTTCACAAACTTTAGAGTCACAGAGGAAAAAACCAAACCTTAAAAAACAGTAACATGAGTTATATAGGAAGAAGAATGAGAAAATATATGTGGCTTCTGCATTTTAACTAACTAACAGAAATTCCTGATGGAAATAAAATTATATTCTTCCACTGATTTCAACAGGAAAAAGGTATTTCACTTTGAGATTGTAAAGGATTACTTTGGGGGTGGGGGGTGGGAGTGGTGGTGGTGGTATGGAAATATGCCAGTAGTGTATTAAAGAACAACTGAAGCTAAAACTTTCTTCGTAAAAGTAGTGGAATCAACAAATTTCTTAAGTTCACAAAAGTTTACCACTTTGTTTGTTTCCAGCTGTCTAAACAATTCAGTTTAACATCACTATGTAAGAATTGGATGTCTTCTGGCTAGAAATTATGTTTTATTTTAAAATGTAAAGATAGGCACATAATGTGGTTAATGTGATGTAAGCTGGAGTTTGAATTTGCAGTAATTTAGCTCATCTGTGGTAACTGCCTGTGGGGAGACTTGTACATGGTTATAAATGTGTGGTAATTTGAGGTTGCCTATCCCTCTTCTGAATTCCCCCTCTTGGAAGTAAATGATCTTACATTTACTGATAGGTAAGAAGGTGCACAGTTATTACTAAGTAGCCAAACACTTGTGGCAGCTTGTTTGCACATCTTTAAGATCAGTTAATTACAGTAGGGAAAAAAAAAAGAGAAGTCATTAGAGCCATAAAAAAGCACCCCAAATTATATTTTAAAAATTGGTTTTATTTATTGAAATTTAATCTTTTATAGATTTCTAGCCATGTAAATATCCAAGATTTTTGGTCTTTCTTCCTGATTTACTAGACATTATTCCCAGATATTATTCAAAATTTCAATACTAGAAGATCAAGTTCAGCTCCAGAGTATGTATTTCATTTTACCTCTGCTCTTTCTCATAGCTGGCTGAAGTGAGATTTTTTTTATTTAGACTGTAAAAATGTTTAATTATTAATTGTGAACCCAAAGACTAACTCTATCTTGTTCTTATCTTCCTGATAGGAGACTATTTACCCATCTGCAGAACAGGTGGAGGTCTACTATATCATAATAAAGAGTATGAGACTCCATTTGTGAGGTATGACTACCATCACTGGCGATGAATTAGGTTTAGTTGTCTGTTGACCAATCCCCATCAAAAGGAGTGTTTAGGAGTTCAAGCAGGATAATGTTCCAGCACAAAGTACAACATCCCTCCTGGAAACTAGAAGAATCTGCATTCAAAGCATGCAAGTAGTGAACTTGGGATCTCCTCACTATGGATGTTGTGACACCAAAGTTTTATGTGGATTGGAGGGAAGACCTGAAAGTGACAGAGCTGTCTTGCAAGCCTGGGGTTGTAACGTCTCTAATTCCCCTCCTTTCCCCTCCAGTAGATCTAACCCTAATAACAGGGAGAGTAATAAAAAGCAGAAAAAGAAAGTTTGAGAATTAATATCAATGGAAGATTTCAGTATTGAGTTTTACCATAAAGCACCAAATGTTGTACCACTTGTTTTCAGAACAGTTGTTCAAAAATTCTTTGACACTTCTCTGTACTCTCCCTGCAGTAACAAAAATTGTTGACTAAGTTTACCGGAAATCTCCTTTAATTAAAAGTGGCCACAGAGTTAGCCTTTCATACAAACATTAAATTAGAAGTGTCCACAGGGTTGCATATAAATCGGAATCCACTGTTGCAAGCCAAACCACACACCGTAGATGTGGCTTTGTAGGGAGAACCCAAGAATTTTCATTCCAAAACCGCAGGTACCTACTACTATCTTGTTTAGCTCTACCAGTAACAAAACTGACAGCTTGCATGGAAACCAGCAATTCCATGTCCACACTGTGTAAGACATCTAATACCCCATTTGTTGGCTAGACTTAATGAACAGCCAAGCATGCCACAAGGCATGATGTTATTTAATTTTAAAATTGCCAATAATTTGTGTAATTCAAGCGGCTTTTCTCTCTTCTTCTCTAGAAACAGCTCACATATATGTTTCCCAGTTTTCTGTTCCACCCAGGCAGAATTACAGAGATGGGGAGAGAAAGTTGAGAATGAAGCATCCCCTCTTGACTTCATGTACTTTTTAATTTATGATAATTTTACAAAATTTGTAAAGGAATACATGAGCCTGGAGAACAGGCGAAACTACATCTGGTCCAGTTCTGCTGTGATAAATTTATTTCATCTGAGCAAACTTTTCATAAGCATGAGTGAAGTACCTCCAAAGCTGGGGTAGAGCTGCTCCACCTCCTGCACACCCACCAGGCTTATCAGATCAGTCATGCTGCGGGAACCTGCCTTGAAGTGCTTGCCCTCATAAGAATCCTGAACACACAGTCATATCAGATTCTTTCCCAGTGTTTCCAAAACACCAGGAGAGAACTGATTCCTTATTCCTTTTCAAGTTGTTCCTAAAGTGGTGCAAAGCTCAGTTTGGATGTCTCGCTCCCACTCACCACAGCAGGTTAAGCAGATATCTCCCCTGCTTTACACACACAGCGCTAAGGATGAGCAGAGATGTCTCTTGAATATCAGGGATCACAGACAGAAGGAATAAAACAGCATGTCTTGTGGGGAAATAGACATTTCATAATTGCTAATATTTCCTTTTTGATAAGTCAAAAGCCTGAACACATTAAATTAAAAAAAAAAAAAAGAGAGAGATATAATTTTTAGTTTAAATACAGCTGCAGTAATTCTTATACACCACACAGCTGTTCAGAGGCCTGGCAGCTGTCCATATCCTATGTGTTCTGTCATGTATTTTCCAGTATTGTCCTCTTGACACATAAAGACTGCCTTTAACTGTTGGGAAAAGATAGTCCTTGGATTAAACATATCCATATCTCATCAATGCTGGCTTTTGCACCCCCCAAGCCTCTTCACTTACCCCTCTGTGGCTGTGACCATGTTAGAGAGGAGAATCATGTGGGGTTTTTATTTCTTTCCTTGACATAAAATCCTCTGTACTAGTGGTAGTCCCCAAATTGTACACTTTTTTGTTAGACACAAATCAAAATAATAGCTAACACACATTTATATAGACCAAATAACTGGGATGACAAATGTTTCTACCAAAACAACAACAATGTGCCAGTTCCACTGCCAGTTCAGAGTGGGGAGGCTGGTAAGTTTTCCAGCCTGCAAATGATGTCATTCTGAATTCATTTCTCAAAGAATAGAATTTCTGGTTTTATAGAAAAAATAAGAATGAAGAACATCTTACCCGGTATCCTGAGCATTTTTTAAAATAAGCTTCTCAATTTTTCCTGCCAACTTTTATTCCAAGCAAAAATAGATGTGGTTGCAATGCTGTTCCTCAGACTGCATGGATGGCACGCATTATTATGTTTAGCTAAAGGCATCAGACAGCTCTGGGAAAGGTTTCCTTCACTCTGGCTTCTGACAACTTCCAAAATACAAGATCAAATGTCCTCACAAGGTGCTTGTGCAGCATTGGCAACATTACAACTGAGCAAACTAAGGGCCGGAGACACACAGCTCTCTGTGACATGTGACATGCTCATGCCTGCTGGTCTTCCTCCCAGTAGATTTATAGGAGCACTTTAGAGAAAGACAAAAGTGCAGGCAAGGTGCAACATGGCTCTGGGTAACTTGCCTGTGCTGCCTTTCCCAGGAGTTGACACTCCCAGTTCAGTTGGTGTCTTGTTGTCCACACCTTTACAAGGCTCTTTGTTGGTGCCAGCTCATGTCCAGCCAACTCAAGAGTACAAGCAAAGAAGTGCAGTGATTTCACCTGTCTTTGTAGGTGCTGCTTATCTTTATTATTATGAAATATAAAAATCACCTTAAAAGAACATTAAGGTTAAGCAATAGACAAGTCAAGCTTTGCCGCCTTCATGCATGGCACTGAATGTAATTTCCATTGTACTGTTCTGTTTTTTCTTTTTTTTTTCTTTTTTTTTTTTTTTTTTAAACTATAGTTTAACTTCTGTATCACCAGCTGGTCCCACCTTGCCTCCTCCCATATTTGTATATTCTAGCATATCAAAGCAAGATGTTTTCACATGATAAGTTCTCTTCTCTTTATGCAACTTGGGCAAATAGGTTTCCCAGAAATGTTTCACTCACTACTGTGTTAGATATGTCACCTGTAGTTTGTAGTAGAGTTTTACTCAGTAACTATTGTACAAAAGACATTCCCTGGTTCTATTTGCCCTTAATCTGGGAAACAGTAAGAACAACCACAAGTTACTATTCCTGTGTACCCAAAGATACAGAAAAAATATTAGTTCAGAGACAATAAGTTATCATATTTTATAATACATGTGCCCTTTTAAGCTATTCATTCCTGGGCACAGGGAAGTTCATTTTTAACCTTAATTCTGAGTCCAATACCATTTGGCATATGAAAATATGTAACACTGAAGTCTGTTTACAGAGTTATTCATTTCCTGGATTTTTTTTTTTTTTTTTTTAAGTAAAACTAAAGAGGCCCTTTGGAGCTCAGCAATTGAGCAGCTCATTGCATGTACCAGCTCTTCATCTCTCTCACATGAATATATTACATATTGAAAAGTAAAAATACATTTTGGACAGACTCCATACCTGGATTTTCAAATGCTAACAAGAAGATAAATGGGAAGAATTTCTTTTCAGAAGAAAGCTGCATACCTCTCTTAGTCAAAAACTCATTTCAAGCACACTAAATATGAGACTTGTCAGCCCTGCTTTTCCTCAGGTCTCCCTAAGAAGGTGTTTTTATAGAAAGGGAATTAAGACAGTTTCTGCAAGAGTAATGGAGATGGGAAGGAGCTGATGGCATCTTTCAACCCCAGCTTTTTCACAGCTGCAAACTTGTAAGTTCTTTGGTATCACAGAGAAGATGTTTTGGTTTCTTTTTTGTTTCTTCAGAACTGGTAAACCTCTTTGGTCAAACTTTCAGATAAGTGCCCACCAAAGGCTATTGCTGTCACAAAACATGCTGCAGCAATGGTTTTTCAGTCTCACCTAGGGGTCATTTCCCAAGAGTTTCCTTCTTGAATTTTTCCTGACACACACCAGTATATTCTTTGCTCCAGATTTTCCTTTTTGTTACTTCATAGGGCCCTGCAACCAGCTCCTCTTTTTCCTGGTGCTTATACCCTTGAGTTACTCAGACACTCAGAATGTCTCCCTTTAGCTATAAATATTCAGTTCTTTTAATCTTTTATCATAAATCAGTCATTCCAGTGCTTAATCATATATGTTATTTCCCCCCAAATGCTCTCCTGCCCATCTCCTTTCCTCCACACAATGTTATGTGCCCAGAACCAAACTCATTTTTCTAGTTGCATGACCAGAGACACCCAAAGCAGGACAGTCATCTCATGAATATATATAATGGGAGTCAGCTCAGCAAATAAGATTGGTGCATCATCACTCTCTTTGGTGCTGCCAGTCAGCTGATTATTTTGTGTAACTACTTTAAAAATAAGGATTCAAGAAAGGGACTTGGAGACAGGGGTGGCAAATACTAATGTGTCATTTCAGACATGGACTGACCCTTGGGACCCAAAACCTCATAGACAGTGTGGGAGTTCAGATCCAAATGTGAGCTCCATGGCTAACGAGATTCACTTTTATTTGAAAGATTCAGCTTTGCATCTCTCCTAAAGAAATGAGGCTCTTCCCAACTTCCCAGCTCCACTTAAAATTACCTGAGTGATCAGAACAGAAATCATCCATAGGCACATGTCACCCTTTGAATCATAAATTAATTACTAGAAAAGGAGACATAGTTAAAGAAAAAGAATGAGAGAGTAGAGTCTAGGGGTAAATAAGACAGCAGAAAGGCTATATTTTTGTATCTTTTATATTGACCTGAAGGGCTGAGGGAAGGAAATGAAGGATCTAGTTCTGCTGCTACACTTCTTCCTGGCCCTGAAGAAGAAAGACTCCTTTTCCTATTCTTGTTTGGGAAGACTGAAAGAGCAACTCACGAGTGCCTGGGAACTGCACAAACCTGGCCTCTGAAGGCACACAGAGATGTCTGCAAGTGCATCAGCTCTCATGGAGAGGTTGGGTAGGCTTTGGGGACAGGTCAGTGCTCCTGAGCATACTGCTATTGCAAGGGGAGGTACTGCCACAGGTAAGGGCACGATGCAAAGAGAGCCCTTACAAACACAGAAGAATGTGAAAAGACGACCAGGTAGACACAGGTGAATATGAGCACAAGGTCTGACAGGGGAGCTACTCCTAGTGGCTTATGTAAGCAAAACAATTTCATCACCTTCAAAGGCAAATGGGAGCCAGGATACTCCCATTCATAATTTGGGGGATTTTTTGAAATCATGTCTTTCATTATATAATGCCTAAAGCCCTCAGTCACAGCAATCAAGCCCTGCAATATCCGGTGTCATGTAAAGAAGTACCTTCTGTATTGTAACAAATATCATCAAAGGGCTTATATATAAATCATATTAGTCTGAAGAATGTACTGATTATGTTTCTGAAGAGTACATTTCCTTATCAAAAATTGTGTGTTTCTTGCTTTCATAATGATCTCGTTTTCTTTTTCAAATGGTCAGTCTGATAAAAGCATCCCTAAACACAAAAGCACTCAAATGTGTGCTTACATTTTTAGCTTACTTTATGTCCTTGGAACCAGGTGGTCTTCCCCACATGCTGCAGTGGTGCTGGTTCTGAGGTGCCTCCTTGCAGTATCAGTGACAGTTGTGACAACCTTTAAGGTTGTTTCGTTCAGCAGGTCATCACAACAGTCTATAAATGTTTGGCAGAATCAAATTTTGGCACATTCTTTTTGCAAATATGTGCCACATGTTTCTGTAAGTACACTGCTGGTCAACATTTTTTTATGACCAAGTACCACTGGCAGAAAAACCCCACAACAAGGCCTTGGTCTTAAAATAAAAGATGGGTGCTAATGAAGCTTCAATTAATTGTGTCTTCATTTGCTTGCCCACACAGTGACGAGATGCAGCCTGCTAATGTCTCATAAGCTGGCGGGGGGGACAAAGTCTTACCTAAGTTTGGCCACATGAATCTGTACAAATATGACCTACTGCAGGTACTCAATAGAGATTGAGCATTTCAGGAAGCCTTCTTAAATCTGACTTTTCAGGCAGAAGAAATTTTGCACTAGATTGAAAGTTCTGCATTGTCACCAGGGGCTTTTTCATCATAAATATGGAGCCATAACAAAACAGATGCCACTTTATGCTTCTGCATATGGTGATATTTTAATGTAATACTAAGAGTCCAGTCTGCAAGGAAGGCAAATCCTGAAATCTTGTCTTGCTCATTTCAATCAATGGATGACCTTCAACCTGAAAACTTTGTCTGCAGTCCAATCTTACAAGGTTTGACATGGTGCTGTGCCTCTGTGGTGTATTAAATGGGTACTTCTTCACATATTGTATTTCAGAGCTGCTGCACTCCATCAGATCCATCAGATGTATCATACTAACCTGTCAAGATGTGGCCACCACTAGTGGCTGAGACTGAAGTGAAAAGGTGAGAAAGCTTTAACAGTGAAAAACAAAGCATAAATCCTCAGCAGCTTGTTTGTCTCCTATAAATACTGAAGAAAAAAATCGAAACAAGCTTCTTGAGAGAAGAAAAGAAGCTGAATAAAGAACAATCTCTGCCAATGTCTATCACTTGACAGATGGCATACTAAGGAATGTAACACCTACCTGTGACTTACCCAGAGCTATCTCAGGACTGTGAGAGAGCTGTGGATGGATACCTTTCTGTCTGGTGCACTGAGATTTAGAGAGTACATCTGGGTTTTCAAGTCACTAGTATGCTCCAAGAATGACCTCTACAAGGATTGCATATTTTGGGAAAGATCTGGCAGACTTTCAGCCAGTTTTGAAGACCTCTTGTATATGCAAAGTGAAGTTTGATTTCATGATGAGTCAACATGTATAGCAGCAGTTGCACCTATTTAAATATTATGATAATGGGTGAAAAAACTACTTTACACTGCATTGAAGTGAAATGACATCTCTTAATGCTGTTGAGGTGATTTCTCTCTTTCAGTATTTGTGGGTATTCAGAAGGCTTTTTAGACACAGTATGCATTTCAAGAATGAGAAGTAAGTATATCTCATCTTTTAATGAGTCCTGTAAGTGTCATATCATTTTTAGGGTAATTTCATTCATAGACACAAATCATACTACTTCTCTTTCAAAACCCATATGAACTTTTTGTCTTCATATCTGCCAATTGTGTTTTTTCCCAGGTGAGGACTGAAGCCTTTACTAAAGACAGGATTTTGGCATTACAGTGTTCAGCACTCCAATATATAGCCTTGCTGCTGTCATCAAACTGGCAACGGAAATGAGATCAAGCTCAAAGTAATCATTATCAAATGAAGCTAGTTTTTAAATAGAAAAGTCATCCTCAGATTAGACTTTAAGCTAAGTGCCTGGTTCTTAGGTGTTATGGTAGGTTTCTATTCACAGTAATTACTGATTTTGTACATAAAACTGCAAAGTTTAAGAGAAAATACTGACTTTACTTAGGGAATAAAAATCACTTAGATACAGGAATATTCATAGGGGAGTTGTAAACAGATGAAAAGAATTTTATCCTGGCATTATCTGAGAGCATGAATTTTTTAAACTTTGTCTCAAAATACATTGCTTCAGGTGTGTTGTGTATATGGCCATTAATTGTTGTTTTCCATAAGCAATTCTATTTAAGTAAACAAATAAAACACATATTCATGTAAAGTTCAAGCAAGATGCGACACAGATCTTCTTGAATCTGTCTTTTTTCAGCCACTCAGCTGTAATTTTCTAAGCCCTCTGTTTTACTGTCAGACTATGTGTAAGAATTAGGAAAAACCCATGTATTTTTTGAGAGATGATGTGCAATTGATATGGTAATTGAGAATCTGTGGTGGACTAAATTCCCAGAAATGATGATGAAAACCAGGTCCAGCGTGATGACCAGATGGATGAAAACTTCTCAGTAGATTGTAAAGGTAAATGTTTTATGCAGAGCAGACTCAGTATCATGTTTGAATATTGCAAGATGCATTTTTCTGCTACGAGGAGAATATTTTCTTAATGTTTATTAAAATTTTGTATCAAAGATGCTTTCAAATCAAATGTAGATTTTCAGCTAAATTTTTCATGCTGAATTATTTTTTCAGAAACCATCAAGAGTTAAAGTCTTCTATTCAAACATAGGTGTTTCCCCTGTAGGCACAAGTCTCTGAGTTAATCAGCTGCACTGTTAGAAACATGTTCTTGGACAATGTGGCCCATCTCACCTTTGTAAATAGAGTTTATAACTCTGAAAACATCCATTTCATTCCATGACTATGAGAGCTATGTGGTACATGGCTATGTGGTGTACATCTCCACCAGACAATCTACATGTAACTTATTTAATGAAAAAAATAACTTTCCACCAAAGGGGAAAGTTTCAGAACTTTTGACTTTTCTACTAGAAAATTAGCTCCTCAAAACCTGAGTTTTATAGGCAAAACCAGAAGGAAACTGAAGAAGAATAAACTAATGACTTTGAATAATTAGATTTTTGCCATAAATGAAAATGTTTTTATCTTCAGGGAATATTCAGTTAAAATAAAGCAGAAATAAATATTCAAAATATTTCCCTATGTAGATATAGTTATGTATCACAGTTTTAATTACTTCATTTTCAGATGTAAAACAAAAACCCCTTTTGCTTTTTTTGAAACATATTCAGGCTGTTAACACTGCCAGGAAAGCAAAGTTAATAAGCCAATTTGTCTCCTTTTCAAGCAGACATCCTTGTGTTTTATCTCAACTTGCTTTTCAAGCTACTGAAGAAGCACCTGTAAACATGTGTTGCAGAACTATCTCATTATCCTCATTCAAACTCTTTGCAAGAACCGTTAGTCAGGCACAGTTTTCAAGCTGAGTATACAGCATAGTCTGCTTCTGGTGATGAGTCCTTGGTTTTGTGTGTGTCCTTTACAGTCTTTTGTACAAGGAGGTGCCCGCTGTCTGTTGCACAGGGACTGCAAGTCAGGTAGTCAGGCCAGAACTACAGAAGACAACATGAGAGCAAATATTTGGTCTTCCAGCAGATGCGCTTCTAAGCTTAATAAACCTTTTCCCAACACATGATTCCCTCATCTAAAGTTACTATTTTTTTTTGTAGCTCCTGTCCTGCTCAGTGGTCCTCTGCATGGAAACTTGACAATGGATTTGAAGTCTTAATAAGTGAAGGACTGGCAGACATACAGACTGATACCAATGTATTTCTTTCCAAAGCACCTGATTTCTTCACAGTTCATGAATGAACGTCTTGAGTTGTGTTTTTGAGGGTTTTAGAGGGAATGGTGCCAAGACCATGGGAACTATCAGATAGCTTTGTTTTTTCTTCTGATTTTAATTGCAGTGGGAAAAGAGTTCTTAGTTCTTGTTAACTTTATTTTGTTCCATGAATCTATTTGCTGGTTTACCTTTATTTTCCCAGATGATTAAAAAATTCCTGTAAGTTTAGATTGTGTGGGTCATTCAGATAGTTACGCTCATTTTAAGGCAACATGTGGAACCAAAGAGCTTTCAGGATGCCCCAGTGAGAATCTAAAGTTATCCTGATCTCATGGCCTTCAACATAGCCTAACCTTTAACACTCCAACCCTTAAAAATGTTCCTTTTCACTGCGTGCTGAGTAAGGCTTATAGGAAATCTATACCTGTACTTAGGCTTTTACAATTCTGCTTATCATCATGTTCAGCCAGAGCTGTTTTTCCTTAGAAATGACAAGAGAAAATATCAATAAAATATGTCTCAAAACAAAGCAGAAATTAAAAATAATGATTCACTACATTTCTCCTTCACTACATAGTTACTCCAGGTGACGAGGTGACTTCACGCAGTGAGTAAGTTTTTTTATTTATACCAGTCAAAGGTCTTAAGTTCACATTGAAAAGGAGTATAGAAAAGGGAATGACAGGGAAGTTCTGATGGGGAACATAATATGAAGAACAGAATATACCAAATACACCAAAATCCCAGTAACTTCAGTGGGCAAGCAGACACAAGGGAGATAGCAAGGCTTAAGTTCATAGTTATTTGCAGCAAAATCACACTGATAATTCATTGAGGTCTCTGAGCTCTCACAATAGATGATTGGTGATAGGAATACACTTCCCTGGTTGATAAGGCTGTGACAATAAGAGAAGATTGAAGTCAGTGCAGGTTTTAGGGAGAAGGGGTATTGTAGGGACAGCTGGACAACAAGTTCCTCATCCCACTGGCTGGCAACTGTCTCTCCACCTCAAAAAGGCAGAGTTATTCTGCATCGGTCAGATCCAATTCTGCAGACTTCCAATCAGCTGACAAACCCTTCCCTTTTACAAGATGACAGTTTATCAGGCAGCTCCCCTTCTTGCTTTCTATATACTGGAACAAGACAGTCTATAAACATGGGACGTGGTACAGCCCAGGGCCAAGGTATGGGTCCGTCTTGGCTCTCTGGATATAAATACAGGTGAGTCACTGGATGTGCCTGTACACACCTTGAAAGAAAAATACCTGAAGTGATCACTGACTGCCAGGAACCTGTGCCAAATTGTTTGCAATGTCCTTTGCTCCTCCTTGGCTCATCTTCATTCATGAGAGCTGAGCCAAGTCAGAGTCTGCCCTTTGGCTCATTTCATTGGCTGGGTCATCACTACAATGTACACATCTTTTAATGAACAATTGTTTACACCCATGTACATACATACACACACTCTCACACACACAAATTTCCCACAGACTTCAGCATTGCTTGTCATGGGTTTAGTGGCTCTTCTTTCAAAAGGTGTGTTGTGTATATTATTTATGCTCATGGCAGAATGCACAGAACTTCTTTTGCTTCTGAGCATTCACTTCAGTGTTTGCTTACTTGGTGCATGGAAGCCTTCTTGGTATTATTTTAATTTGCTTAGATAAAAGAAGAGGCAAGCAAATAATTTCTGTATGTTAGTTAAATAAATGCTTCCTTTTAGAGTGAAATTTCCTGTGCATAAATGGGATCTAATGGTCCAATTCTGATGTACTTGATGACATGAAAGCATTTAGGTAATTATTAAATCAGTGATCTTGTTATAGATCCCCACTGGCACATCTAAGAACAGAATTTTATTTGCAAATCAAAAGAACCCTAAGCTCTCTCTTTTTCTCTTTGCTGATGGTGTGCAAGGTGCTTTTTCACTGCTTTTTCACAGTACTTTTTCACTGTGGTGGGATGAAAGATATTTTCAAAGATACTCTTGCAATAACAAAGTGAGGGTGTTGTACAGCCAGGGTTTTACTGGGAAACGCTCCACTTTTCAAAAAAAATTTTCCTCCTCCCTATGCAAGAGCTTTGCCACAGGGTGTACATGTTACTGTTGCAGCCAAAATTACTGTTATAGCCAAGGGATGTACACGTCTCTGTGTAAATGCATTGCCAAAGGGTGTGCGAGTAACAGTTCAAAGTTACAGTTGAAGGGGCATTCCTTGCTTTAACGTATGTGATCTGCTTATCCAGTCAATTAAACGCGGTTTATTTTCAGATGGCTGAGGGGATTGCTCATGTGATGCAGAGCACATTGCTATGGGAGCGCTTAAAAACAAGTTCCCTTTTAACTTTTTACTGTTATGCAAGGTATTACTGGTACTCATGGTATTCCCCATTCCTTGTACAATATGTGCTTCTACAAAGAATAGCTTACCACCAATTAAAGAGGGTAAAAGTGCTCCTTTTTTTCTCTAAGGGTGCCAAATAAATTGTGAATCTGCCCCAGGCCATGCATGGCTGCTTAGCAGGCTACTGTGTGCAGCTGCAGTCACATTTTGCTTGATTTTGAATTAATGGCAATCCTTCAACAAACAGATCTGGTTGGCAGACTGAATTCTTTGGCCCAAAATATCAGTAGACAGTGGGGTCAAAGACATAGCATACAAAATGAGAGAAAGGACAGAGAACAGCTCAAAACTGTAACACAAGGAAACAGAAATGTTTGAAAATGTACAATGAATCTTCCACATTTTCTGTCAAGCACCATTGGAAATCTGATGGCTCTGGTCTGCCAGGTGTGTGCTCTCTCTCATGCAATAATTTCTTAGATTAATCCATTACTGTTGTATCAGAGCTCCTCACCAATGTAACTGCATTGCTTCTTCCACTGTGGTGTGTGATCTAGATGTCTCCATGCTAGAAATGTGGATGTGGTTCATCAGGTCTGTTTTGCTTTAGGAGGAGAAGTTGCACTAAAACTCCCACCAACACTGGTCACTAGATCTCCTTGGACTGTATAAGGAGCCCAGGGTGGCTTCTTCCCTGATGAAGCCTTATGTTCACCTTTGTCTTCTGACATTTAAAGAACTAACATTTGCCTCTAGACATCTACAGCAGAGCTAGGTGTTCAATATATCAGAACCAAAGAAAGACACCTAATCTTTCTGAAACAGGTATGAAAACGCTGTCCTCCTGAGGTGCTTGTTTTTCTCCACAGACTAGAGAATTTGCCAGGATTAAATCAGACTAGATCATGCCTAATTTCTACATGTATAAAGCTAGATCAGATAAATCTCTTTGTCTCACAGCTGATTCACAGCAGGGACAAGGTAGTTCAAAGAAAGACAAACAAGAGGAGTAGGAGCAAGGAACACTTCTGTCTGACATGTGTATGATGAGAAATTAATTTGGAAGGAAAGCAGATAAAGAATAGCATAAGGCTGTTCACTAGTAAACTGGGGGAAGTGAAATGAATACAACTACCTACTCCATTCCAGCAAAGGAACATCAAATAGAATGGAATAAACCTGAATATGGAAAAGGAGGATCCTTTTGTCCATAATGCAGAATCATCCCATAGCCATGACATAGCAAGACCCCCAATAGTATCAACGGAGTTGGAAAAGATGTCAGGTATATTGAGACAAGGAGGATACCGGCAGTTGCTTTAGTTAATGAGAAAATGCTTTTCTTTTCTTTCACAGGGTTAAAGGGTTACACTGTGCTTTGTGATACAGACAGATTGGTGAAAATTGAACTGCTGACCTTGTCATTAGTCATTATATGAGAAACTTAAAAAAAAAAAAGAAAGAGTGTACATTTGCCTCAAGCTTATGTTTGATTTCTGAATGCACAGCCGTATTTACCTAAAGCTTGTAAACAAGCCAAAACTTGCATGCATAAAATTGATATTTTTCTTTACAAATTTGTTTAGAATTTGCTCCTTATGTTGCATGTAAAAAGTAACATCACTTTTATTTGTTGAAATGAAATCACTTCTAACTTTCTCTTTTATGTCTTCCACTTTTACAAGATGTTTCTTCTGGCAATATCAGTCAACTTTCCTTACCTTGTTCTTTGTTCCCACATTGCCAATATTTCTGTGCTGCTGACTTCTGCACATATCCTCAGGAGTTTTTCTGATGATACCTTGAACAGGAGACCCTGGATGTTTACCAGCTCCTTACTTATTTATTATACCTGGCTCACTTCCTAGGACACAGTGAAAACATCGTCTGTTCTTGTTGATTGCTAAACAAACCTTGTAAGGAAACAGTCCTCCAGTATGTCTAGGAACATTGTTTCTTCCTTTGGGACCCCATCACTGTTGTCAAGCACAACACCTGGAAAGAAGTAGTGGCTGTCTGAGCTTATGTACAAATCTTGCTACTTGTACATTTATCCGTGTTTTTCTGCAATATGCAAAGGGATATCTGCTCTGATTTCTTGTTGTTGTCTTTAGTATTTATTGAGTTATACCTCAAAATCTGTGATCTTTATTGCCAAATGATACATATAATTTATTGAAACATTCTCCCCTACATTTAATCCAAATCTTAAAATTCGACACAGAGCTTTGACAAAATCATTAGGGTATGGAAAACTCTACGGTCAGAATGAAGATTTCTGCTCCTCAAAGAATCTCTGATTCTGCTGCAGGCAAATACACTGCCTGCTTTTCTATCTGTAGTATGCCCAGCATTACATAAGGCTGAATTTTTCAGCACTACCTTAGAGATTTGTTCCCTTAAAACATGATCCTATAGATTTACAAAAGAATTACAGGAATGCTTATACAGATATGACTCGTTTTCATCATCTCTTACTGATCTGCCATATGAAACATTAATACTTGCATAATTCCAAATGCATCATGTAGGACCTCCATGATGGTGCAGCCTTTAATATCAGTCATAGTGAATATCCAGCAATAAGAATTTGCATATTATTTTACATCTGCCAGGAAACTTGTATTTTTTCATCTTTTTTTCTTTTGGTCTGCCTCAATTTTAATACAGTGATGTGTCTGCAAGAACTCCTACCATGTGACCACTGTTTTAGAACTGAATAATATCTGGCAAAGGACAGTCAATGCATTAGTTCTGAAGGGCTTTTTAAGCTACTGAAACCCCTGACTGTCAACCTGCTACACAGCAGTTTATGTATGTCTCCTTTGCACCACAGGTCTCTGGGGTTTGTCAGTGTGAGTGTGAAACTGTCCAATCACTGGCAGTTTTTCAGTGGAAAACACTGCTAGGGAAGCACAGGAAAGAAAAGTGAAGGGGTAACAGAGAGGAAAGATATATAAAAAACATGAAATCATCTGAGCTGCTGATGTTATTTCTGAATTATTAAATACAGTTAAGTGCCATTTCTTTCTGAAAGGGCTTGACTTGTCTCACTGCTTGAGTGCAGGGTGAGACCAAAGAGATGATCAGAACTCTCAGTACAAGTCTCTGGCTTCTAGGTGTGTATCCCAAAGGGTCTCCTGCCTTAGCTCCTATTTCTGGAACCCCCAGTAAAATGTGGCAAGCACTTCTCTCTGCATTGCTGAGAAGGAGGGGACTTTAACCACATTTCTGAACCCACCTCACACCACAGCTAAGAGCTGTTACATTTCTCCTTGTCACACAGGAGTCCAGGACACAGGCAAAGGACCTGCTGAGCCTCCTTCGGTGTTTTCACACAAAACCATTTGTTCCCTGCTCCGCGTGCCTCTGGAGCCCAAACTCTATTTCTCAGTTTTATCACCTGACAATTTCCAAGGCTTTTCACATCACTCAGTCTAACAGGAACCCAGACTGTGACACTGTTTGATTCCTGACATGACTGGGGAATCTTGTGTAGCAGTACTGCAAGTTTGTTCTTGTACTGACCTGCAACTGCACAGAGAGCTGACTCCATGGTACAGGAGGTTACACACAGCTTTAATAACTGTAACTCTGTTGTTTTATCTGCCACATTGAGTGCATATAATGGCAAATATGGAGAGTAGATAAGCACCCAGGTGTGATGCAGAGGGTAAAGCCAGCCCAAGTATGAAACAGATGATCCTGCTTTCCTCAGCTCTATCAGTCTAACAGAGCATCCAGATCTGCCTTCATTGCCATGAAGCAGCAGGACATCTCATCTGACTTCCAGCCTGCTTTGAAAGTAGAGAGGTCGTAGTCTAACTCAAAATGCCCTTAAAGAGTATATTTAGTATGTAAGGACTGGCATCTGCTGGATGGGACAGGGCAGGAATACAGCCAAACCCAGGTGAGCCAAGCACTATAAATGCTGAAAGTAAGTAAGCATCAGCATCCTCAGTGGAGATTGTGTCCATTTCCTGATAATCATCAACTACTTGAAGCACTGTATGCTAGTCTTGCAGCTAGAGCATCTGCTACTGGTCACAAGAACATCATCATCCTTTAATCTGAACAGAGTTGTTCTGATGATTTTTATGTTCTGAATGACCACACTTCTTGTCCAACAAAGCTTACCTTGTCAGAGAGCTCAAAAGTGGGAGACCTTTGCAAAACTGTTGAAAACTCTCATGTTTTGTAGGTACTCTGGGACAAATCAACCAACCTGATCTAACTTGTATAAATCAATGGCCCAAAACTCAACATCTCTGGGCCTTTCCAGGCTTGTACTGGAATTTTCACAGCCCCAGATCTACCAGTGTTCAAGGAAGGACTGTGGAAAAGCAAGCTTTTGGCCTCCCGCTTTATCTTTTGAGGAAGTTAACCACAATAGAAGTTACTTATTTATACAATACTTTGGGCTGGTCTGGAGGAAAACAAAAATCAATCACACAGCTGGTTTTGGTTGTTTTTCTCTCTCTTGCTCTGATGCACAAATTAAGCTACTGATTAATCAAACAATTCATTGACAAGAACCCTGATTTATGTCGAGTTAAGTTACAGCATGCAAATATTTGCATAGTATTGGATGCAGATTTAAACACAGGCTCCATAAGTATTTTTTTAACCATGAACATTTCTTGAGGATAATCCAAGTGTAAAACTCAAGTTCTTCCTCCTTCCTGGTGATTTGAATGGATGGACTGTGGCAAGAGTCAAACTATTTGTGTTAAAATCTTAACATGATATACAACTCCCAGGATGATTTTTAAATGCACAAAGGGCAGTAATGTGCCTTTGCTCCCATTAACAATTCAACAAAGTTAGGCACCGTGCTCCAGTTTACATTTTTAAAGAACTCTCTTCTTTGTCCTGAAATCTGTGTTGACAGCAAGCTCCATTCAGGACATTCTTCCAAGAGAAGCCAACAGGCAATCTCAGACCTTCTCATGGATGTATGAAGAACAACTGAGTTATCAAAGAGCAGGGGAAGAGATGGATGTGCTGTAAATATGGAAAAAGTAAATTTCTCAAGGTAAAATTGTGAACAGCTTGTGCATGACTCAGAATCTGAAATCTCTTTTAAAAAGTACCTGCACAGTGAAATATATATATATATATAGATATATATATATACACATGCACACATACAGTGACATATACATATATATATACAGATGTATGGATATATATGTGTGCATGTGTATATATACACATAAATGTTATTTAGGTACCAAAAAGACCTTGTAAGGTTATATTCCTTTGCCAAAAAAAGGATGTGAGCTATTGTTTAAGAGTCTTTTGGAGAGGTAATCCAGATCTCCATCATTTATCATGTTGTCTCATTCTGACACAATGCTCTGTGCACCCTATGAGGTAATGCTTATGTGGGGTTTTTAATGCAATTTAATTAATTCTATTCAAATCTATTATTGTACATCTGTTTAACTCATGGATTAAAAAGATAGATCAAATAAATATTTGAGGCTTTGCTAGAGTTTTCCAGTTGTTTTGAGGAGCTGAGTCTAAATCCTGTTTTGCTAAAGCAGTGCTGGGCCCTAACAGCAATTCAACTATCTCTTCATTAATTTATCCATTAGATGGGAAGGAGAGCAATTTTAAGTGTCTTTACAGAGGTAAGCCACACTGTTTGCAACACAGCATAGTCTGTCTGACTTACTAGCATGTGGGAGCACAATGCAACTCCTTCTTTACCGTGTGCTAAATCCTGCACCCCTCCAGGGCTCCACTGGGCTCATCTCTGTGCTGGGTAATTCTCCACAGACCGGCTCTCTGGGCTGGTGCTCCCGTGCAAACAAAGCTGTCGTGACACAAGAGCAATGCCTGTAAGGTTGCCCGCAAACAAAGCCATGCTTACCGAGTTTATCTGCATGAATTGGTAGAGCCTGCCCGTTCCTGCCCAGTTCTTTTGGCTCAGACACCTTAATACTGACTATATCCCTTGCTATATGCTGAGTAATCTGTTGTGAAAAGTGCCTCCGAAGAGGCCCTATTATGCACGCTCTCCTACCAGGCAGCATTAAAATCCTGCCTAAATGGCATGCTGATTAAAGTCGCAGAAGTTTTTAAATGGTTATTTATGCTTCTCAACCATTATCTAGTGATTGTTGAAGCGCCTTGCTGGAAGCTTTCTTTATGGTGAGTAATGAAATAATGCAAATTGATGGGACCTGGTGCTGATTTTTAAAGGTGAACAGGCATCATTGGATGACAGGATCAATGTAGTGAGCGGTGTGTGCTGTTGGAAAGATTTGTCAATGGGCACATCAGACACATCATCATGACAATCCACACAGCAGGGTGTCAGAGACCAAAAATGTTCCTGACTTCTCTATTTGGGCTACCTGGGCAGTGTTGACATGAGAGGGAAAATGACTGGTGGAAAGAAGACATGGAGAAATCCCAGAATTATGTAAAGATTTGGCTTCACATGGCTTCACATGTACACTGAATTATGGATCATGACATCACACATATTATGTATTTTGCCACCATGCCAAGGTCACAGCAGGGATCACTGGAGCTTGCTTGGACCTCTGGCATATTCTGTGACTAGGTCTGAGATTTTTTAGATGTTTTAGGATTTAGCATCTTGTCAACAGAATATTCAAGAACTTGTCAATCCTAGATTTAACACTTTGAACATGATTTTGGCCAGCTATGGTTCAAATAATTGTTTTCTGCTTGTAGCTCCAGTTTTTGGTATTTAAAATGAACCAAGAGGCAAAACCAAGCTTGAAGACCATCAGATTTATGGAGCAACCTTCTGACAAAAAGAGAGAATAAATGTCAAGAGAAAAAGCTGACAAAGACCCTGAAATTCTAATGCTGTTTTAATTAAGTCTGATACTAGGATCATAGAATTCAGGGGCAGTGAAAACTCATTTTCAGGCATATTTTTGTTACCTCCATGACTTTGAAGTAACTTCTAAACATTAGTGAAAATAAGAATGAGAGTAAAAAGCAGCTCTTTCACAGTCTCTGTTTCTTTTGGAATTGAAGTTTTTCGATGTGTACTAAAATATTAGGGTTTTATTGGTTTCCTTTTTTGTCTGCTTTTAATTGGGCATTGTTCCTGTGGGAAAACTTGGACTTAAAGTTGCTGCATTGCAGGATGATGTGCTCAGTTGCAAGACTGAAATCCCAAATTACAGATCAACTGAGATTCCTCACAACTAGGTTTCATCTTAACTAAGTCTGGTAAAGGGCACCTATTAATTTGGGGACATATCTAGGAATGAAATGTCAGAAAAATATTTTGATTGGGGTATTTAAGTATTGTTTGTGTTTAAAGCTGGAGTTCACTCCCACTCTGCTGGGATTTTTCAGTGTTATCTTGTTCAAAACATTCAAGGTGAGATCCTGAGAGCTCATTGTGATACATAAAATTGAGCTGCATCTGAGTCTCCCTCTTAGTCCATTCAGACCTACCTCTCCTTTCTTACAGGAACCCTACCTTTGTTTGGCATCTACATGCAAACTGAGGAGTGCCTGTGTTCCTGCAGTGAGATCTCAGGTTTGTGTGAAAGTAACTCAGTTTAGAAATTTAAGTGATTTTTCTAAACTCTGGAGACCCAGCACAGCATTTAAAGAATGCCTAATACGTGCAAAACCCAATTTCGCCCAGCCCAAAGAAATGCAGTTGACACCACTGCCAACTTTTTGTTGCTCTTAATTAGTAATGTTTGGCTTTTCTGGTTTGCAAGAGAGGAATCAACAGCTCCAGAGATGTGTATTAGAGAGTGTGCCAGTACAGGGGTGCCATAGGTGTCCATGGAGTCACAGACTGTTGAATGTCCTCATATTAGGAAACAGCACCTCATGATGACATTCCAACCATCAATAGACATCATATTTGCATAAAAATAAATGAAAAATGCAGAGCCACCAACAGCTGTAGCCCTTACACTTTTTTAAAAAGTGCAAATACAATCATTCCTTCTAAATTTCCATATCAAAATTAATATCTTTGCCCAGGAGCTTGGGAGATAGTCTGTGGATAAATCTGAGACTGAGGAGTTAATGCTCACAACTACCACTTCCAAAATAGAGCCCTACACTGCAACATGTAGAGTATTTTGGGGCCATCATGTAGCCATATATGGAAGATCGATGGGGCCACATGACAAGGGCAAGGCAATCTAACTAATATTGGGGAAGATGTCGATTATGGACTTTATGCACAAGCTCATTTTTGTGGTTGGGCTTTTGGACACAGAGAAACAGCTCTAACCAGAGGAACCCACTGAGAACTTCTGTCTATCTGCCCTCTCCATTTAGACTACACACACATAGAGGCAGAAAAAGAACTTCATTCGTTGAGGCCATTATCTCACTTTTGGCCCCTGATTGATGAGGACAGTGGTGAACACATGAGGACAATAGTGATGCCCAGGTGGTCCATCAGAATGCCCAGGGACCCAGGGTGATTTCTGTGAAATGCGATGTCCATTACAGTTTGGCATTTCTGATCTCCCTTGAATGTGCAACAGCACTGGAGCCCTCTCCTGTTTTCAGGGAACTTTGATTTGCTCTCTGGCCACATGAATCACCATTTCCGAACTGTACACATAGTGCTTCATAGTGTGAAAAAAGGGCTCCATCCAAATAATGTGAATTAAAGGTAAAGCAGGCCTAGAGAATTCCTTCTTTGTAATAAGTTATCCATTAAATACCACTTAAGCTTTTCTTGTTTTAAAGCATATGTCAACATAATCTCAAATACTTTTTATAAAGTACTAGTAGTAAGTCATTAAAAATGACAAAAATGTCTTTAATCTATAAAAAATATTTTAATCAACTGAGATATCTTTTTCAACATAACTAAATAAACACAGCCCAGACTGGGCTATCTAATCTTCAGCTCACAATGGGATGGCTTTATAGCAGAATGTCAGAATCACCAGCTAAATTCATTAGGTGCTTACTGCTCTCAGGAGCTTTCAGGTATGTTCTCCTCACTACTGTGGAATATCCTAGTTCTTTTTAAATATTTACAGATGTGGAATATTTATATGGTTGTATTTCCATGGGGTAAATGTCTGAAAGGTGGCATGATAGAGAAATAGGAAATAACTTCTTGGTAGCCATTGATCAAAAGTAAGGTTCAATACCATTTGTGAGCAGCCATTCAGAATTTTCATCCCCTTTGTTTGATTAAAATGACCAGAAATCCTGGAAAAGGCAGAAAAGTTTGGAAAACAGGGGATTAAAGAGGAAGAACTGTTGAAAATCTATGACAATATTGGAAATTTTTCTGTGAGTAATGACATCATTCTTTGGAAGAGTTCAGTCATGGCACAGTTAACATCTGCAGTATTTAACTTCTGATTTCGGCTAGTTTAATTTGAGATCTAAATTTGAGATCTAATTTGAGATATAAATGTTCTAATTTGAGATCTAAATGTTACAGTTTGGGACTGTGACAAAGCCACAGTTCTGGCCTGATTGGTGTCCAGTGCTATGGTAGCTGGTCAAGTATAGTGGAAATTAGATAAATTGCCCTTTCCAATATATCTTTTTTTGTGCTTGCTGTGGCTGATCTTGAAGTGGGACAAAACTAATCTGACAGAAGATGTAAGGTCACATGGCACACCATCAGTATGGCCCTGGGAGGTGACAGTGCTTGCAGGGTACAGGGGACATGAGCTGCAGATGTTCCCCCCTGTGCCATGAGTCCCTCTGTCCTTTCACTTACGAGCAGAGAGCTTGTTAAAAACCATGAACACCAGCTGAAGTCCTTGAGCACAATGGAGTTTCACAAGGTGTGGGCCATGCTCACAGGGGTTTCCACCAGGATGGAATAAACCTCTTCCTGTGTTAAGATCACCACAGAGCTCCACACTTCCCACCACAAGGAAAGGCCTTCTTTGACTTGCTTTCACTACTACTCATCTGAGCAATTGTAGGGACCATATACATAGCACTAATATTTTAAATTTAATATTTATCCTTGTAGTATAATCCATAGTTGAGAAGGTACACTGAAAGGTAACTGTCTGTTTTTAAATTACCCTAATTGAAGCTGGTCAGTATTTTATATGGTGAGGCCATAATAAAAAGCAAGATGCAGCATAAAAGTTTATGATAATTATGAGCATGGTTTAAAATGCGTGCTTGATCTCTATTCATATTTCATATTTTATTGTATGACAATTATCAAATACCTCTTTTCTGTGATCCTTACTTCCTTTCATCCTTCTTTCAATTGAGCGGAAGAGATCTCCAGAGGTATTTCTAACATTTAGACATATAAATAGAGATGGAAATCTTTCCATGGTATTTCCCAAGTAAATATTTGCTGAGATTTAATAATCACAGTATCTAATGATGGACAAATCTAACTTCCATCCAAACTAGTTTTGTAAGGCAAATTTCACAAATTTATCTCTCCTCTACAAATCTAGAGCTATTTTGTGTTTTTATTGGAGCATCTAATAGATAGAAGGTTAGCAGAACCAAATGGACAATTTGATATTTATACTTGTTTTAAGCAGAGACTTCATGCCTTCCTGCTCACCAGCAGTGAAATAATAAATTGAAATAATTAGTAAAGCTTGTTGCTGCAGCCCATAGGGGAAGTTAGATCTATACAGAGATGGACAAAGGTTTAGTGGAATTCTGGATCCTTGAGAGCTGGAACACTGAGCAAACACAGGATCATCACCAAAGGCTGAAGACCAATCTTGAGGATTGCCTAGGAATAAAAAAACAAGCATCCATCACTTTTTCCACATCTGAATTATGGAAATCACAGAGAACAGCCCAGCAGAGAGACAACACCTCTGCACAGTTGTTATGACATGCGGAGCTGTTATGACATGCAGGTTGGTCCAAAGGAATGAGAAAGTGTGGACCTTGGCCCTGCCTCTCTTTCAGTACATTCAACACTTTGCCTAATACTGTGCTTAGGGAAGGTGGCAAGGGGCAGATGATGGTCTGTGCTCTGATGCTGGGTGGGGGTTGCTGGTGTAGCTGATCCTTGACCAGAGGGTCACACATAAGGCCTATCATGTACTCCTGGCAGCATCTGACTGGTTATCCTGGGACCCATGGAACATCCAACCCAAACCCATTTTGCAGGAAAGCAAAGGAAGACACAGAGAAGCTATTCTCTAGAATGGAGGGACTTCTCTGAAGCTCTCTCTTCAGTTCAAACATACATAGATGATACATTTGGTTCATGTGATGGTTGAAATCTGTGACTCAGAGTATTGGAAAATTTGGTCACCTCTGACCCAGGCTGGCAAGTTGTATTTTCTACTGTCCCTGAGGACTAAGGGAACCTGTTGCTGTCATACCTGCCAAGGTGCATTCACCCTAGGGAACAACACTCTAACTTTCACCTCCTGAGAATTTGCAGGCACTAAGAGCAAATATCATTCTTTGGAAGTGAACGTGTGACAAGAAACTAATGGCTTTATTTTCTGACAGTTGCCTGGTGCTGTATCCTCATTCCTCTTTATTAGTACAGTGTGTCGTGTGTGCACATTTCGCACATTCACACAAACACAGACAGATTTCTATCTCAGTACAGACAGCACAGAGGCCTTTTTACACCATTATTGCAATAAAGGGAGCCTTAGTGTAAAGGTGAGTCACAGCTAGTGAGAACACTTACTGCTTCTTACTTATTTTCTCGTGTACTGTGCATGCAAGAGGAGACACAAGTCACTCAGTATTCATTTTCTTTCTGAAATATTTCTTCATAATTTATTTGCTTCTCTGTTCTTCAGAAAAGGGTAACCAGTAGCTGAAATTTTTTGTTATTTTCTTTGCTAAAATTACTTACTTGTGTATGAGTTTGGAAACTGTTCTTGGAAAGTAGCCTGCCTCAGCTACTACAAAACAGTATTCCAATAATGCTTGTATTTATCACCTCTGGGCTGGGGAGACTATGAAAAGTACCTCCCTTTTTAACAAATCTTTCAAAACTACTCAGCCCCTTAATTTCATTATAAATTGGACTTGTACAAATCCTTACAAGTATGGTTGCCCTTTGACAGTTCTTCCTGCTTTAGTCTTAGAACAGCAATGGGAACAGAACTCTTGATCACAGCAGGAATGCGTTTATGATCATGCATTGCTCAAGTCTGTTTTTATTTCTCGTTTTATGTAAAATGCTGCAGTAATCCCTTTAGAATTCCCCTCAGCTTAAATCTCAGAGACTGTTCAAGACTGCCTCTTAATGTCTCAAGAGCACTTCAGCTCACATAAGCCTCATATTCAACAGGTAAAGCCCACTTTGTTCTATAGAGATGGCTGAAGTAATGTAAAATTAAAGATTTAATCTTCTGTGGTAACTCAGACTGTCCTCAGTGCAACACAAAGACACTAAAAGTCTGTTAACTTTTAAGTAAGTAGAAAATTCTTTGATTGACAGTGGTCTGCTGTATTGATCCCAAAAACTATGCCACAGAAAATTTTATTACAATTGGGTGAGAAGACTTACTGCACACTTTGGGAACGCAAGGGGGTTCATTTCACTATTAACAGGTTTTCTCCATTATAAACTTTAATTGACAGGATTTAAAGGCAATTGAATTCGAGACCAAACATTTTGGACAAATTAAGAGAGGATTTTTTGGGAGGTTTTGTTGTTTTGGGTTTTTTTAAAGCTAAATTTAAACAGAAGCGGTCAAAGGAAGGACTGGGCACTTGAGAGTTCAAATAACTGGTAATTATATGAAATGCAATATAGTCTGCACACTTCTATTCTCATTAGGAACTTCACACAGGAGCTTAACCGATCTGAACCTTTAATGTGTTTTCTCCCAGCTAGTGGACAGATGCTTGCACAATGGATTCCATCAATTAATGTGGCCTAGACTGACATTCAAAAGGGGTGAATATGGACACAGCCAAATTTAGCATATTTTTCCCCAGCCAGAGATCAATCAGGTACTTCCAAAACCCCCTACCCTTACCCTCAGCAAACCAGCAGCAGCTGTGTTAAAGTTGTCTGGGTCCGTATCCCTCAATTCTACTAACAATTTTGCCAAGAGGAACAAATGCAGCTCACAGATGACTCCAGGAGCAAAGCAGCCAGACATTTTGGTGTTGATGCTCTGGAAGCAATCCTGGTATTTGTGGTGCTTTTCTACCTTGGACTGAGACCAGAAGCTGAAATATTAATTCCTCTGCATACTTAAGTGTTCTGGAAAATTGCAGTTTGCCAGGGACCTAAATGAAATTTTGTTTGAGAATAATTAGTACTCTCTTGTTTCCAATACTATGGCTCCAAACCCTCATCAGAGATGTGGAGGACCAGGTAGATACCCAACACAGGATGATCTGAATAGCTTTTTAACATGCATTGACTAGACTTTACATTAGAACTTTACTGATGATGGTAGAAGCTTAGACAGATTCCTCAAATGAACAAAAACACATAGATCCATAGTTATGTGCTGTTATATGTGAGTTGAATTTTACCCAAAGTGATTAAACTGTTTTAGCTCTGTAATTTGCTCATGAAGACCACAGCCTTTGCAGTTGTCTCTTTTCCTTCTAAAATGTAACACTGCAGCATTTTTTACTAGACTTTACCATAATATTTGAAATTTAACCTATCTCTTTTGAGAAAAGTCCTGAGATGTGTAAGTTAGATATAAAATATAGATAAAAGATATAACGATATAGATGAACTATAGATACAAAGAACTGAAGCTTATGGGTCACTATTTTTGACTCTGTTTTAACAGCTCCCTATATAGAAGGATTCAGTATTTTCCCTTCTCTACCTTCCTCCCTCTGCTTTGTCTTGCTCTTACATCACGAATTGCATCCAAACTGACTGATTCAATATAAGAAAGACGAAATTGCTGGTAATATTCAAAGAATATTTTCAGTGGAGCGATTGGGTGGTCATGGGAAGCACTCCCACCCAAAAGGTGACTGGGCGTAATGCAGTGGGCCTCATTCTCCCCTTCATTGTTCCATTTCAGTAAAGTACTATCTTGTAAATGAGACAAGGATCATAAGAACATCTCTGTCTTTTTGTTTTGGAAGACGTCCCAAATCTGCAACCAGTGGACACCTGGAGTGCAAGGAGCAGAGAGAAAGGTTTGCTTCAGCCACTCTTCCTTCCCTCAAATTCCTCTGAGGCCTGGCAGTAAGGCAGAAAACTTTTGGAGATGCTGTCATCCAAAACTTTGATCATACATTAAGTCCTGACTACAGGCCTTGCAGAACAAGGTTGTGCTTTACATTGTAAGAAGAAGAAAAGTAAGGCTACGTTTACTTTTTCTCTTTCAGAATCCAAGGGTATCTACTTTCAATTTTCAAATACTTCAGTGAACAAAAATTATATATATGGGAAAATAAATCTTTTGCCAAATCTCTTAACATCCCAAAGTAAAAATCTCAACATCTCACCTCAGTTTGCTCAGCACCATCCAGAATCAGGCACTTAGCTGTCTCATACTTGCAGTTTTAAATGGCTTGCTGAAAATGTACAGCCTCATAGGCAATTTCATTTTGGAAATGTAGGTTCTCTAAGGAGTGCCAGGAAAAAGAAAGGACTATAATTACTTAAAGAAAAGGTAGGAGTTGCTCTTCTAGTATCCATCTCCCAACCTTAGAGATTTACACCTTTGCCAACTGTTACAGAAACTGAGTGCTTGCTCTGCAAAAGACCCTAACAACATGGGAAGGCTGGAAAGAAAAGGTAACACATCTTCAGAATGTCCCTTAGCCCACCTATCATCTGACTACTCTGTCATGGCATTGTTTAGTCTAAAGTAAATGGTTTAGGAATGTCTCTTTGAATATACAAAACCACTGGCAATGTCACCTTACTTAGGTCCAGTCACTGAGAAATGGTGGGTCTGGGGCTCCCATTAGCTTACTATTGCTTTAAAGTAGGATCTCAGATAAGTTTTTTTAACTTTTCAGGCTCTTAGTTGCTCATCCTCAAAGTAAGAGCAATTCTGTAATTTGTCTAGGACCTAATAGAACATCCAGGGAGAGTTCTGGGGCCAGGAACCAAACCTTAGGTGTCTTTTTCTGCGTAGTTCTCAATTACCACATTTGAGTTGCCATGTCTAGTTGTTTTCTCATCTCTCTCCCTCCAACATTCTTCAATTCTGTACTCTTTTCACTAGTAATAGGACAGAAAGTAGAGGCAGAGAGTGGCCCAGTATGGCCAGCTGGTGTGTGCAAAGCCAGTGTGCTCTTTGGGATCAGAGGGGTTTGATCCCCTTAGACTGAGGGAGCCTGGACTAGGCTGAGCTTCCCACTGCCCAAAGGCACCTAGGACTGCATTGGGGGAGACTTTGTTCCACTTCACAAAGACCTAATCCTCCAGTATCTGGTGAACCTTTAGGCACTAAGATGATGTCACCAATACCTGCAGCCCAAATTCAATTCTAGATGCCTGAATCTTTTTTTCACTGTGGCCCATGAAATCTGCATTTAAGTGCTGAAGTGCTTGTTTTGCTTTTACTGCTTTTGACATTCTCACCTCATGCAAATCAATGTGTGTTTTACCACCGACTTCAATACAGCTGGAATTCTTCCTTAATGTCTTGGAGCTAATAGCCTGTTACTTGCTACCAGCTATGATTAGGCAGTTTTTGTTTTATCAGAGGAGATGAAACATTCTTGATGTACCAGCTAAAATTCGTAATCAATCCAATGCAAAAATTCTCTTCCTAATAGAATATTCTGTTTCTCCCCTCTCCCTAGGAAATTCCATTATGTTCTGTCATGTGTCAAAATATATCCACTGAGTATTGATATCAAGCAATTATGTGAGATAAAATCATTTCTGTATGGTAAGAAAGCAGAGACAAATGACTGCATTCTGAACTGCCTGTCTTGGTAGCAATGTGGCAAAAGCTTCAAACCTCATATAGAAATGAGAAATGCATGTAAATTACTTTGTCTAAATGGATTTTCATTAGAATTGGATTCTGAGCAGTTCAAAAATCACTAATGATCCCTGGCAAGAGCCAAGTGGCTGAGTCAACGTCACTTTTAGTCTTTAGTGCTTCTTTTCTGTAATGCTGAACCACTGAAACAGTCTAAGATGAAATAGTCTGATCAAATTTGGCATTGCATTGTGCCAGATTAGTTAACTCACAGACTGACTCATCCTTGGGACATAACAAATGCCAAATGAGCTACTGGTCCTTTGCCTTGCTGGGTACAGTTTACTGTGAGACTAGGATGGAGACAATAGCAGATATTAAGAGTGGGTGTCTCTGTCCTTCTGTTTAATTATTCTTATTTATTCTCCACAGGTTCTCTTCTTCACACTAGATGCTGATTATTTTAGCTGTGATGGAAAAGAGAAAAGTCTAACACTCTTAACTAAATAACTAGAGTCAAGATTCTAGAAGTCAATTTGAACAAGTCTCGAAGTGTAGGTCTCAAATCCTTCATGTGTACATGCTATAACCTCCAGGATATGAAGAAGGAGGTGTACCATAAGGTCTAGGCAGGATTATGCATTGAAGAGATAATGAGTGTGCCCTGTTGTGCATCCAAGAGCATCTCTGTGCTCAGAGCATGCCTAATAGAGCTATGCTCGTCAGCCAGCCAGTCTGAAGGGAGTTGCTCCTGTAAAAGCAGATTCCTGACAAAGATATCCTGAAATCCAAAACACAGATGCTGACTGAAAGCCAGAACTTTCAGTGCTCAGTGAGGGCTTTTTGAATGTAGGCATCTGAAGTCTGGTCATGTGGAAGGCATCCTGATATTCATGTGTTTAGGTGCAGAACAAAGAGAGAGGAAACATGGTGACAAGGCTCCCAGCAGTCTTTCCACTGCCTCTTTCAGGATGCACAAGTTTTCTCTGTAAGCCTTTGCCTACAACTCCATGAAAGGACTTGCAGTTTATGGTCTTGTGCTCTCCATTTGCTTTGCTCTCAGGATTTGCTTTGGATTCAATCAGCAAGATATGCTAAATGGAAAGCTGTTCTCCTTCTAGGTATTTAGGTATTCTAGGTACCAAGCAGTTTAGTCTGTATTATTGGCCACTGTGGATATTCTTATCATGCTATTTGTGTTCACAACCATCATAACTAATGCAGACAGGCCTGCCCCATCCTTGTTTCCATTGAGCTCCATGGCATCCAACAGTTTAGAATTTTTACAGAACATAGGAGTGCATGGTTCACCTTTGCAGTATTAATTGGATGACAGTGCATTTAGGAAAAAAAAAAAAAAATTGAGAGCTGGCTTGGTTTAACTTTTTGTTCATTGTTTGAGACTAAAACAATTCTGCCTGAATTTATCTCAGTGATGCTCATATGGTACTCTGCAACATGAAATGTTTTGGGAAGATTTTTACCTTTTTTAAAAATAAAACAGAAAAACATTTAACAGAAAGGGATAATCAGGAATATCCACTCAATTGTGAAATGGAGGGATGAGTCTGCAGACTAAAGACAAAACAACTGTTCACAAGCCAAGCAGATGGTTGCACTGAACTAGTGCTATCTGCACTGTCCTGGAACTGGATACAGATGAAAGCAAACAACTGCAGCTGAAAGAAGTATCTGCAACAAGTTCTCAGCTGATTAAAGTCTCTTGATATAGGTAATATCATCTACTGTTACTGGCTTTCTCCTAGCTGGCACTGAAAGCTTGGGCACAAGTGTTTCTCCTGCTTTCTGAACTGTTATGTGGGACAGTTTGAGGTGCTCCTAAACTTGGTTTTGCTACAGAACCAAACATTTGAGATGCTCACTATTGGTGATACAATGGAACAGATTGCCCAGAGCAGCTGTGGATGCTCCATCCCTGAAAGTATTCAAGGCTAAGTTGGATGCGCTTTGAGTAACCTTGTCTAGTGAAAGGTGATCCTGCCCATGGCAGGACACTTGGAATAAGATGGTCTTTAAGGTACCTTCCAACCCAAACCATTCTGTCATTCTATGATTTGAGATACCTGAGCCTTCCTACTGCAATGTCTACATGACTGTCCTCCCTGAGTCTTGAGCTGTGAGTCGTGGTTTGCTCTTCCTGCCCATGTTGCACTAGACCCATTTCCCATTGCTGAGGCTGGGGTGGCTCCCCTCTGAGCTGCTCTCACCTGCAGTTTGATTGCACACCTGCAGGTGTGATTGGGCTGTACTCTCTGGGGATTTCATTACGATAAGTAAAAATAAACATTGAAACTTAGAAAATTAACTCTTATTTATTGAAATTCCATTTGGTACAGCAAAAGTACATCAAAATCCTATGATATACCTCTTTTTTACATCCTGGAGATGCTAGTAAATTGAGTTCAGTCCATGAAAAGTTCTCCCAGAGTAAAAGCACAAAGGCTGAAGTGCACTTGCAGATTCCAGATTAGGGTTTGAATAGCCACCTTCTGCTCAGCAATAACAATCCTTCACTACCTCAGCCTTTGCCAAATTAATTCCATAAATGCTTTAGTATTAAAATATTGGGAACCTGGAAAGATTTGATATGGAAAACGAGGTATTGTCTTCATCCAGGAAGGCTTGCAAGCCTTTAATGAAGGCAGGTATGATGTCAAACTAATAATCACAAGCTTAGAAACAGCCCTGGTATCTGGAGAGTATAAGACAGACCCATTAAGTAAGAAACAGCTACTGCTACTGGTGGCTCATGAAGCCATGAAATATGTCTGACATTCACTTTCCAGGTCTGTTAGTCACACAGATACCACATCTTCCTTCAGCTAGAAACGAGACCCACTTTATCCAATAAATTGAGCAGGCGAGGCTGTTCATTTGACCTTAATTACCTAAGTGTTCACCCAATACTATGCAGACAGACAACATCAGTTGACACATTGGTCCTGCTAATAGTGATACTTAGCACTCCCTACCATTTTTCATCTTCAAAGCACTTTCCAATTTTTACTTAATTATTATCTTTGAAGATGCCAAACTGTTTGCTGATATTTCACTGATAGTTTCTGCTCTTTCCAAAGCAGAGGAAAATATGCTGTTTCCTAATTAGATTTTAGTAAAGACACTACTGACTTCCCCTTCTTCTCATCTGGTTTTCAGTATCCTTCTATTTCCAGCAATCTGACCTCTTGCCAGTCGGCACCTGGGGAATTATTGCCTTACTTGCCTTTTAAATGGCAGATAACAAATTGTTGTCAAAGTAAAACTTCTCATTTTTTTTCCAGACAAATTTAAACATTACACTCTTAACTCTCAGAACTTCAATCCCTTTAGTCAGTAACAAAGTATGATTCAATTAGTTCAAAAAATTAAGCTCAGTGTTATAGTTTTTCTATTTTTAAAAAAGGTTTCACAGATAGACTTGCCTGACTTTTTGCTTGCTAGAGTCTTTCAAACATTTATCAGATGCTTGAATTAGAGGCCACTCTTTCAGTGGAAGTTTTGTCAGTTTGTAGAAATATGGATGTGATTCTGGACCTTTTATGTTTTCATGGAGCATCTAAGGCCACATACAGTATATTACATGTCATTAGCACTGCTGTGTCTTTCACCGTCACATGGGAATTGGCTATGGGCAGAGTGCACTCCAAAGTCACAAACAAACATTTCCACTGAGGTCATGAAGCTCATAACTTTTAAACACAGCAGTGTATTTGAAAAATATAAATCTACAAAGGATGGCTATATCTTATGAAATTAAATGAAAAAAGCAAATTTTCAGTAGATGTGAGGACAGGCTTTACAAAATAGATAGAGAGCAGGCTGTAACTAGACTGCTTCAGTACTCTCTGGGCCAGTAAAAAATTGGGCCTTACTACCTTACAAAACTCTCACTTGTTGAATTTTAAATAACCTAGACATTAAGGAAGATTAGTTTCCTTCTAGACCTTTTCATTTTGTTCCAACCTCTCAGCTATTTCTTCTAATTCTGCTCTAGCTATAATCATCCTTCAAATATATATCTGTCAGACATAGTACTGTCCATCATTTGTCTGTCACAAGTTAAATACAGGCACACACACTCACACGGCACACACGTGTGTGTCTGGCTAGTTCTTTCATCTGCAGTTCAGCAAAGAACTGAGCTTGTTTGCATTCTGTTCAACAAAGCACTTAAACATAAAAGTAAGGATCAGGCTGAAGTTAAGCACATTGCAATTAGAAATGCGTTGTTTAATGAAAGGATGAGATGGACGGTACTTTCTGATACCTTATAAACTATAGGAAGAAACCTCCTTCCACTACCTTTCTGAGATGAAAGAAAACCTATTTCAGACAGACAGTGCGTACTTCTGCTAGCAGAAAATCCATCTGGCCTAACTCTAATAGGATGCTAAAAACAGTAACAGTGAGAAACAACTGTTTCTGAGATAAGAAATACTTGCTAAAGACATGATCAGCAGCCAGCGTGCCCCTGGGGACTCACTGCTTACTCCTCTGGAAGTTTAGGGTGGGTTTTTCTGAAAGATGAAAATCTTTACAAAAATACACTCACCCTACAGAAAAAAAATACGTGGGTTGGAAAAAAGAAAAAGAAAAAACCAATTTGGAGTAGAAAAAAAGAGAGGAGATCTCAGAGAGAAACAATTTTAAACCAGTCTACTACTTCCCCCACCACAAGCCATTCTCAGAACAAAAGGCCTCTGAGAAGCTGCAGACTAAGAGAGCTCATAGAGGAGGTAGAGGAGATAATTTGTTTAAAAGAAAGAGTTGCAAAGCAAAGGTCACTTCAAAGACTGCCCAGAAATGTGGAATGCTGGTCTGCTCCTCCCTTTCACACTGTGGTTTTGCCATGTTACTGTGCTCTATCCTACTTGTGAAATTGTTTCTAACCACAGATAATCTTGGTACAATTTTCCCTGTTCTTTACGCAGTTTTAAGGACCAAACTGTTCTCAAAGCTCCAGGACTGAAAGGCGATATATTTAGCTGCAAAGTGGACTATCTTGGTTTGTTTGTTTGTTTGTTTGTTGTTGACAGCTGTATTTATAATTCTTCACAGATTGCTCAGCTGGGTTTTCAAAGCTTTTCTTTAATTGTGCTTATTCTTCTGGAAGTGACCTGGTACATCCTGCACTGGCTGAAACTGGATGACAAAATTAAAGCAAAAGAGCTTCACTGTCCTGTAGCAGCCAATTATGAAACAAGAACATATGCTGTGAAGAAAAGAATACATGTAATTAACAAACAAAATCCACATTGCCGTTCCTGATTCTGAGGTATTTTGGTTTGTTGTCTTCAGTTTGGACACCTTTCCAAAGCTCATTTTTTGTTTCTGGGCCATTCACAGTATTTCAGTTCCGTTCAGTTCCTTTGGTGTAGCACAACACATCTAAAGGCAATCTCCATTTGCTCCTGTAACTAACATGGGTGCAAATGTTTTCCATGACAGCAAGGAAGTGTCCCAAAGATGTCTTAAATAGTTTCTTTTTCTGTCCATTATTTCCAAGAATTCAAGTTGACAAATGGATTGAAACCATCAGGAACATGTAAGTTTAAGTAAAAATTACTCTGGAAGAAGATTGAAACCTAGTAGGACTACAGCAAGTCCAGTCCTCTATGTTTTAGAGCACTGGCCTTTGGTAGCGTTATAAAAATAGAAAGTAAAAGAACTCTTTGCTGCTTACTACTTCTGCAGAGTTATTTTTCTCAAATATATGTATTGTAACACTTTCGAAATGAAATCAGCATCGAATCCATCCATGAGTAATTTAACATGTAGGAAACAGAGAACAAAAAGAGTACTTTTAGATAAATCCTAATTAATTGTACATGCAAATGTCTTGGATGGATGTGGTCATGCAATTCAATTAGATGACTAATTATGTTGGAATTATAATACCATATTTAAATAGATAAACACACATAAAAGTGCCTGCCCAGGAGTTTGCATGCTGGAGACTGGGAATAGAATTATTTATTGGCTCTTTAGTGCCACCTGTTGAAAACTGAAAACTCATGCAAAAGAATCTGTGCGCCAATTAGGTGTCCATTTAGAAGGGGAAGGTCCACTCACTTGGCTGGTGTGAAAGTCATAACCTTCATAAATTTAACAGCTGGGGTGGAAGTATTTCAAACATGGTTGTCAGCCTGTGAAGAAAAGCGTGACATACCATTGGGGATGCTGGGAAGCAAGAGCCAAGCTCTTGGGTCATGTGGTATATCCATAATATCACATCCGTTCAAAAACTGAACTGGTTTCCCTTCTTGCCAATAAACCATCACAGGAGATATATCAAAATAGGCATCCTGGTTACCGAAGCCTCCTCTCCCATGAGTAGTTCCATAGTAGTGCTTCTTTGCTAATTAAGAGCAAGATTACAACTGCCGTAGTCATGCAGAGTTTTGCTGGAACCAGAGTGTCCACCTGTGTTCTGTGCTGTGCAACGGAGGGGATTGTACCTGCAATGTCTGTGGAAACAAGCAGAACTGAATTCGATGTAAGTGGCTCTGCCAGTACATTGTGCCCAGCTGTGACAACATGGTGGCCAAGCTGCTGACTTCAGCTCTTAGGTAAAAAGAGCAGATCAGAGTAAAAAGGCTGCTACAAGTTCAGTTTTGAGAAACAGCATTTCTTGCCTGCTTTACACTTTTGCTCTACAAACAGCATTCCTTTTAGATTTTATTTCCCCTTTGGTTTTAATTTATGTTCAAGTTCTATCAAAAATGCTAAATATGGTCAGGTCTCAGGTCTGGGCTGTGTTCTTCATCAAATGTCACATGATCTGCCAAAGATGAAATAATGTAAAATTTCTTAATAAACAAATCAAATCTATTTCTTGTGCAAAACCATTCATTTCGTCCCCTTACCTACAATTTGAAAAGCCACTCTTCTAATTAAAAAAATAACAAGAATCTTGACAACAGTAAGCAAGGTAGAGGTAAATCACAGGGCTGCTTCACAGACATCTCATGTGGCGTCATGGCTTAGACAAGTAGCACTTCAGGTGAGAAAGGAACATCCTGAATAAGCCGTGGTGGAGATTTTAGTGAGTATTCAGGCACACAGGATGGGCAGATAAGCTAGGACATTTTAGGCATGTTCTGTGCTCTCTCCAGCTCTGGAGGAACCTTGGTCATGGAAAGAGGGTGAGAGTTTAAGGCTACCATGTCTTCATTTCATTGTGGACTTTAAGTAGTTTTAGGGTGATAAAGCAAAATCACCATCTCAGTCTCTGCCTCCAGCTCTGCTGTGCCTTTAACCACAATGGTTCACACACATTATTATCTAGATGTGGAAGGAACAGAACCTGCTACCAGAGCTGGGTACAGAAAAGTGATCCCCTACTTTTCGAAGACAATGTTATGTTTTTCAAAATCTGGTCTCTTATGGAAACAAGCCTCCTCAGACATTAAAAGCCATTGAGGAGAAACTGGCAGACCCCAGTCCCACTGGTCTGTGGCAGAACCTGCATTCCTTCTCCTGGGACACCTATGGGATGAGTAGACATGGCTGGACAGTGGAACGACAACACTGAAATTCCGTCAGTGCCAGGTTAAAGCAAGACCTTCTCCATGGCTTGTGTTATTTCCTTCACCTTATCAAATTTCCACTCATGTTCACTGCATTTCTTTGAACGTGCCTGCCACAGAGCTTTAAGCTAAACACATGATTAAATCAAAGTATTACAATCGTCTACAGCATTTTTGACCTTTCTGGTTGACTTTCACTACCACTGACAGATTCAGCTGCCCAGATATTTGTCCAGGTGTCACTTCCACGAAGTTGCCAAAATAAGGGGTGTTTCCACCTGTTTGGCTGAGCTTTCTAACATTTCTATGTAGGTATTTGAAAGGATAATAAGATACAGAAATCATCCCACCCAAATGAAAGCAAACCTTTGTCTGAAACATCAACTCTAAGATGATGAGCAACTTTAAGCACAATATTTTTGGCACAAAATACTTCCTGTTTCAATTTTAATCCTTTTTAAACATTTTTCTTTTCTAGTTAAACACCTGTTTTAGCCCAACAGAAGCTGATTCTATAGAATTATATTCAATACCTATTATTCTGCCAAGTGGGAAAGAACTTCACAGAGAAAAGTAGAATAGCTACTATGACAGTAGCACTTTATTATGGAGTAGCTTTTGAGAAAAAAAAGGTAAGTCAGTGTCTGACAGATAATTGTGAATTCCTATTACACAACAGAATATAATTAAAAAATTGTAATATGTAAAATGTCTTTCACATTTCAAATAAATGTTATCCACGTTTTCCTTAGCTACCAAGTTAATGAGGCAGAGTTCTTGTAGATGTGAAATATGCACTCTTTGGGTTTCTTGCACAATATATGTTAAAAATGGAAAACTCAAAAAAATTTGGAAACATCAAAAG
>JAWWEV010000083.1:7371278-7406583 GCA_035583235.1 Hafferia zeledoni | reverse complement strand
AAATATGCACTCTTTGGGTTTCTTGCACAATATATGTTAAAAATGGAAAACTCAAAAAAATTTGGAAACATCAAAAGAATTTGGAAACATCAAAAGTATTTGGAAAACTTTTGGGTTTGTATTGATCTAAGCAGTCAAAAGTGAGTAGCTTTAGCCACTTAGAAAAGTCCAATTTGCAGAAATTAAGGGATCACCTCCTTCAATCTACTAATGCTTTTTAAAGCATGCTACTTTTAAGGAGTTTCAAGTTGGATAATCCAAATCAATACTCACAAAATTGGAGATCAAGGAGTGAAAGAGTAACTGGCTATATTGTACTGTTTCAGTTTCTGGGCTCCCATAGAAGAAAATCTCAAGTTGCTTTTGTAGCCTCGCAAAATGCAGAAATTTGTGCTAAAATGAATCTCCTTGCATGATAAGTCCTATCTATCTGCTCCCTGTGAATTTCTCTTGAAGAAACATAAAATAACCTGGTTCAGATCTTCATTCCATATCTGAAGGGTGCTATCAACTTTCACTTTATTGAAGAGGATTTTACCAATACATCCAAAATATAGAGGTTCTGTCAAAAAAGATGGGAGGACATCTCCTTAATAGTGCCCTTAGTATTTGCATCGTGTTAGCTTGGGGGATTGTCAGCTGGTGCAATGTCAGGAACAGAAGAATTATAACAGTAATGGAATACAGCAAAGTCTCATGCCAAAATCCCAGAAGCTCTGCCAGACTCAGATATAACTGGTTCCGCCAAAGAACTAAATCAGAAGAACTATCATCTCTCTTTTCTCCAAACACAGTGCTTATTAGAAGGGCTTACTCTGGGCTTGTCTGTGCTGCAGTAGTCTGGTAGGAGTGTCAGCTCTAGCAAATGGCAAGAGTATCTCCTGCAAGGCTTTGTGGGAGAGACAAAGAATTGAAGAGCAGTAGGTAAACAGCACTTTGTAACATCAATTCCTCATTATTCACTGATTTTCTACCTTTCTACTCTTTTATTCATGGAGGACACATCCAGGGAGTACCAAGTCGAAAGACCACTTTGGACATCATCTAAAGAGGGGTTTTTTTATTGCATGCTGATGATGCTGTGATCCCTGCCTGTGATTCAACAGGCTGCATGACGACAATCTATTCCACTTCACTATAGTGGTGTTTCATTGTTTCCAGCTGAAGAAAAACTCGTGAAATTGTATCTGCATACACTATGCACTAGAGGCACCTCACATGTTAACGGAGTGAAAAGCCTAGGAAAAAGACCAAGCAATTGAATAACAGGAGTTCAGACTAAACAGGTGAATTTATTCATATTTTGTTTTGCAGGTACTACATTTACCCAGTGCTAACTTGGACCACATCTACAAATGATGGTGATAAAAAAAAACACTCCTATGTTTCAGTTGATACACATCAGAAAACTCCACTACAAAACCAAAAACCACACTCAAACACGTTCCTGGGAGAAAAGTAGGCTAAAGATATTGTCTCTCTGCTTCCAGACAGAGCCTGTTCCTTGTGGCTGGTGAAGATGATTATCTCAGGTTCAAAACTAATAGGAATAACCTTTTCAGCTGCCTGAAAGAATATGAGTGTTCTTAAAAATATAGTAGCTATTGTCTGTTGTTATTTTCAAAGAAGTTATTGATCTGAGGAAGATAATTTTTTGTGTGTTTTTGATTTTTTTTTTTCCCTAGTGGAACAAGGAACTTTATTAGAACAATGAAGCTTCATGGCCAAGGAATAGCTTTATGTCAGAGTCATAACTGTAATTGCAGTTGTATGATGGAACACAGAACGTTCACCTGGAACTGAGTTTTCAAAATTATCCTTTTTTGAATGTAGAGAATAATGAAATTATGCCAAATAAAGACTATGAGTCTCTTATTTACCAAAAGGGATCCACTATCCTTTTCCTTTCACTCACTTTTCTTCCTAATTAGTTCTTCTCCAAAATTCCCTTGTACCAAATCCTTTTTGTTGTACATGGTAGAAACTGGCTGATGTCTTTGTGCTCTGTCTCCAGTCCTGTGGCAAGCTGTGCTGGGACATCCCAGTGATACAGAAGACCCTGTTCAAAAAGCATATTTAAAATATCTGGTATATGACTCTACTTTCTTCTGCAGCAAGCAATCCACTGACTTGTGTGAACAGCAGTGAAATACTAGGATTTCAACGACGACTTGCTTCAAGTATTTGCTCTAGATCACATTACTGACCCTACATTCATCAAAATAAGCAGCTGTTTGTGTTAATATGTATGTTTTAGGATTCACATACAAAGAAGCTTCCCTTCTAAACAAGATGGACTGGATTCCTGATGACAGCCCAGGTGAGGAGCACCTCAGAGATGATGACTTGAGACAGGCAGCAGCAACAGCACAAAGCTGATCCTATGGTCACAGGAATTTTACAGCAACAGAGGCCTTTTAGCTGTTAACAGATCTAGGTGCAACATGACTGTGGTTATCTTCACTATGAACTGGTAAAGATTTAGAATAATATCTTTCTCCACACCTCTCTTTTCTTTGCTTACACCTTTTCTTACTGCATGCATTTGTAAGGTGACAGGCAGAGACCTTGCTTCTACTCAGTGTGGAACTTCATTCCAGACTGATTGATGATACAGCTTTCATACTTGGGGTGTTGTTTGGGTAGGGCTTTTGCCAGACTCCTTGCAATTACAGAGCTAGAAAAGGCTACTAAAGAGTACTTTTCTGAAGCCGCAAAAGAAATTAGAGACAAGGAAGAGAACATAGATCCCCAGAGTTGTGCCTTTACCATTTAGCCTTGAATCGTGATTTTGCCATGCGTGTTTACTTGGCTGCTTACGGACTTGCAGGATGAAGAGCTTGGATTGCTTTGGTCAAAACTCAGTTTGGAAGTGTCCACCAAAAAACATTCTCTCCCAAATGAATTAGATCCTCAAAACAGGGTTGATTTTACAGAGTCAGATACTACTAGACCATTATCACATACCATACATGTGAAATTCATCTTTGCAAAAGGTACTTTTCATTATTCCTTCTGGACTTTACTCTAGGCTCATCAATAGAACATTAAAATTTCAGGGGAACAGGACAGCAGCTTGTCCCCCAAGCTAGTGGCCAATTTGCCCAAAAAGCACGAGCATATTTGCCTCAAAAGAGTTAATAGCATGACTTGCTGCAGCTTTTCCATAGAAAACTAATCTTGCAAACTTGACGTGTTGTTTTATCTGCAGAGTGGGTGGAGCAGAGAGCACAGCTGAAACGTGAACTCTGACAAAGGCAGACAAGAAAGTGTTTGCAGCCGCTGTCTGTTTGGTGCAAGGTTTTGGTTCATTAGCCTTGAAATGTTTCATTAACAGAATGCTTTTGGTATGCTATAAACAAACTGTAAGGGCCCTACCGGGTAACAACACTGTCAAAAATGAAGGCAGTTTATTCCCTTTTGTAAAATATTTAGAAAGTGAATGACAAAGTTAAGCAATGGTCATATTTGTGTGATATAAACAAAAAAGTAGCAACATGGTAACAAGCACCAAAAAGTACATTTGCTCCCTTATAGTTCTCACAATGATATAGTTCTTCTTCTGACTCAGAAATACTGTTCTCTCTAACTTTTGTGTTCTTTTTCTAAATGTTTTAAAAATAGGAAACCTATCTGAGTACATACTGGTTCATTTAAGTGGTTCTTAAAATTATTTAAAGCTAAAACTTCTTTCTCCATTTTGACCTGAATTAGTTCTTGCCCATCCCTGGTCTTGTATGTAAGGATCATATACTGCAATTTTTATACAGGCAAAGCTTGCTGTGAAGGCAGAATTTTTTTTTTTTTTTTGTACATAAACACAAGCTCTAGCAAACCAGCAAAAGACACGTGGAGTTTTGCCAGAAACACCCTCCCCCCCTCAATTTTGTAAGCACAGATTATTTTGGCTCAAATAAACAGAAAGAAAAAATATAAACAAACAAACCAACAAACCCCTGATCTGAATCATAGCCCACACTTTAAACTCAATCTTTTCTGAGATTAGAGAAAATTTTGCTCTTTATCCCAGGCTTTATTTTACTTGCTTATATATTTTGACAACAAATTGTCATGGTTCAGAGCAATGAAGAAGCCAAAAATGCTCTAATACAATGAAGCCCAGTGTTCTCCTTGAAGTACTTGAGCCCATGAAAATAGGCAATTTTTCTGAGTCTCTTTAGATGCACACAGCAATTAAGTTAATAAAAAGTTACCATACAAGCAAGATCTTCTAAAAGAGATTTCATAATATTTTGGAAATGTGTCCTTCTGTATTATGAATCTTTTCTAATGGTTTGAATGAAGTGACAGATCCTAAATAGATAATCCTGTGTATTAACCTTAAGAGGAGCTGGAGCAGAGGGCATAAATCCAAGAAATTCCCAAATTACCTTGGATGACTCAGCTGGGCCTAGATCCTTTGCAGAATTCAAGTTTTTAGCTCCTTCTTCTATGTAAAAGTATGAAATAGCATCAGCATTGCTAGGGCAGCTAACACAAAAGGGTATAACATAGGCTGGGAGCAGCTGCTGAAGTCATATGGATTTTGAATGGATACAAGTCTCCCTGCCCAGGTTCAGCATTGTAGCTTCTTAGTGCCTCCTGAAATCTCCACTGGTGATGCAAACAGCAGCTAATGCCTTCCAGGACCTGTGACTATTTATCACTGTAGGGATATCTGTGGCTCAGATGTACCTTTTCCCACCTGGAAAAGTCTACAGTACTGGCTGTCACAGAAAGTACTACAAGAAACAAGGAGTAATTCTGTGAGTTTTCAATTAAGTTGAATTTTCAATGATATTTAATGTAATACTGAGTACAGAACTGGGTCCTTTCCTATGACCAGGGGTTTTTTAGGAATTAAACTCTATTTTACCAAACCATACCTTTTTTGCTAGGGGTAATTTGTTTTCCAGGCAACATCAGAAGAAACAGGAGTGGGACTGGGGAGGGGGAGAAGACAGGGGGATTTTGGCCTTAAGTCTTTGCTATGTAAGTGACCATATAACACTTTATTTGCATATCTGGCATTTAAAGGGTTACACATGTAATTATTTAACGTAACTCCAAATAAGCTGTTTGATTTTCTTTCATCATGAGCCAAAATTAGGCTTCGAAAGGAATTCCTTTAAACTTCAATAATATAAAGGCACGTGGCAATGTGAAAGTTACAACTCTAGATTAAATGAGTCAGACATAAAAGTATTTATGACTGATATTCTCTGAATATACCAGCTTCAGACACTTTAAAGTCTAGTTCTGCTGTACAAGGATAGGTACAGCAATATCAGCCATCGCACATCTGCAGAACTCTTACTTTCAAGCAGAGTCCAGTACCTAAACCATTTTTTTTTCTGTTTTAAGAAGAAAAACCCAGCATAACAAGCCACACCAGGCCGTCAGCACCTGAAGCAAGTAAAAGCAATTCCTTTATGAACTTCCCATCAGTTATTTGTTTTGTGAGGTTCATGGAGAAAAAGAATAAAAAAAGCTAGTGAAAAAACAGTGTGTCCCAGTGAAAAGCATTGCACATGAAAGAGAGAAAGAAATGAACTGAATGTTGTTTTTTCTTCATGAAATAACAGATTTGATCTTAGGCTTTTTACAAACTCCAGCACAGGTGATCATCATTTGTTCTGTCAAAAGCATTTTCAATGACATGACCAGAACAATGCAGCTGTGATTACAAGGATCAGCATGGATTGAAAGATACTCAGAGCATTTACCAAAGGGATATTTATAGCAGTGCTAAAGACATTCGTTTTTTTAAACAGGCTCACAAATTCAAGGAACAGAAGATTTGAGATCAGGGTTTCTCCATTTGATTTTGCCTTTGCTATGCTAACCTGCACAGCCGTGTCCTCTTGCAAATGAAAGCTGAACACTTCAGTTGAAATGTTATTGTCATAAAGTCAAATCCAAATGCTGAAGAGGAAAATTGAGATAGTTTTCATTGTGAACTTTGATGTGAAGCATCACAGCTTTTGGAGGACGGCCATACCTTTGATCTTGCAGAAATTGTGAGGAATCAACCACCTTGAATCCAAATCGTTCAGCAGGTGATTTATAATGTTATAATATGACTGAAAGGACTTTTCAAAAAGTCATGTAACTAGCAAAGTAAAAAAAGAAATGACAAAGATTTAACAGAAATTTTAAGCAATTCTGGTAGCAGGCAATGTAAAGTTCATAGCATACTCTTTATTTACTGGCAGAAACTCTGAGACATCCAAGCTTCAAAATTAGTTTGCCTGACTTCTAAACAACACTGAAATAGATAAATGCAGCCGTTTGGGTGCCTCAGCCATGCAGACAGCCACGGGGCTCAGATCGTGTGATGCGAGGAGCAGGCAGAGCCTAAGGGAAGAAGCATCTCCTGATGGCAGACTGGCTCCCCAAAGCCTGTCTTCAGCAGGAGGGAGTGGAGAACAGCTGCAAGGCAAAGGCTGCCAACTTTAATTCTCTCCATTAGTGGATCATTATCAAACGAGAGAGTTAACGAGAGCAGGGATTGCGTTTACTGTAAAGGGCTGCCCTGTGCACGCCCAGGCTCCCTTCCCTGGAGGGTCAAGAAGACTTCACTGGCAGCAACCCTCAGGAGCTGCTGCAAAACCCAGGGGCATGGCCACTGTCAGACATGTGGGGAGTTCCCTCTGAGACAGACCCTCTGCAAGTACCAGAGACACTTCCCTGAGCAGCCTGTGGAAGGGCAGAGAGAAGGGTCTGGTGTCTGGCATCTCCTACTGGCAGAGCCTGGCACTCTGTGCCCCAGGTTGCTGTTGACCACAGCTGCATGTGGCTCTATAGAGAGGCTCCTCCCATGCCCCTTCACCCAGCACGACTTTAAAATTCACTTATAACTTGTCAGGGCCTTTCCAAATGTCTGCATCTTGCTTTTGTTAAGTGAATTGTTCCTGAAGCACATTCTACTGTTTTCCCTGAGAAGGTATTTCCCTCAGGAAATACCAAGAAGGTAGTTTTTATATACTCACTTTCTCATTTAGGATTTGATATCTTCTGCCTCTCAGTGATTCCTTCTCTACCTGAAGTGAACCGAAGCTTCATGATTGAGATATTTTGTGTTAATGATGCTCAATGAAATTAATTTCTCAATAGCATTTCCAGATCGATATAAGTACAGAGCTGGGTGAGCAACTGTGTCTCAGTTGTGTGGTCAAACTAAAAATATAAAACCAAATACCATGACATTAATCTAGAAGAGATAGAGGATTCTTTTGTTATATTCTTCTTGAGCAATTTTTTAAAATTCTCTCTTCAGAGCATAAGCATTACCCATAATGAATTTTTATTCAGTGTAGGGCTGAACCATGCATTTGATATTTTTTTCCAGTCAGAATGACTCACTTTGTTTAACCCAAATCCATCAATAGTTTCATACAGCCACAAAATATTTTTTGTAGATACAATACAAAAATTATCTAGCTCTGTTTAGAATGTGAGCTCCTTAAAACATATGTATCATGGATTATACTGTCTCTTCATAATTTGAACTTGAACTTGAACATGAGATCTTGAATTTCCTCATGATGACTATTTGTTTCTTGTACTTTCAGATTTGTTATGTTTCTTGTGACTTTGGATCTGCCTTCCCAGAGAACTTAGCTAGTTTAGGTTTCAAAGTTTGAGAATGATCTGTTTGGATAAAATTACTTCCTGTAGCCTATGGCAGTTTTTTATGTCATGACTTTTTTCCTTTTATTTTTGTGGATTTGTAGGATACAGGTAAAATTTTAGCAAGACAAAATTTCCCAGTGCTTTTTGATTCTCCTGCCATAAATCTTCCTGCTGAACTACATACTAGACATGTCTTAAGAGAAATCATATACAAGAACATGACTTGATCAGCATCCCAGTGAGATAGAAGATATTTTTCAGCTAGGGAGTTAATGGATGATGATACTATATTTGGCCAGTAAAAATAATGACACACTTTCCCTTGGTCTACAAGAACTACTCCCACATTGATTTTAACTTAATATCTCCCTCATTAGGAACCTGCACAGAAGTTTGGCAGAAATACCCAAGACACTTATTGGATCATTCGCTGGTAATAATAGATATTGCTTTTATTTTTTTAATTTTTTTTTCCTGAGAATGTACAGGCTAATCATAAAAAGGGTAGCCTTGAAAGAAAAGCTTTTTGCAAAATACAGATTTTTATCAACTCCATCACTGTTGAGGTTTAATATTTTATGGAGCTAAATAAAACTCGGACTTCTCCACTTTCACGTTGTGGGATGCAATAAAAGCTTAAGAGCCTGATTTGCTCCGTTGCTGAACGACATCCATTACGCATCAAATGCCCTTCACTTCACAGTGGACTCTGGCTCTGATATGATCAGACTCCCAAAGCCCAGGTAACTTGATATACAATTTCAAAATGGAAAAGCCCATGCCAATAGCTGGGAGTGGCTCTTCTGAGGACATGCTGTGGTTGAAGAACTGGATCCACGTGCTCACCAGCAAAAATGCCACAAAAAGCACTCTTTTTTCCCCTTAAATTGAGCCAAGTATTCAAGTCTATTTCTATTTAACAAAGCATCCACTTTAATTCCATTGCACTCTACAGAGTGTAAGTGTTGCCTTATGGGCTAAGCTTGAGCCCTGGACATGTCAGGCCAACAAGCACTGGCACCCAAGTACTCTGAGCCCCTCTGAAGGCACAGTGAAGGTATCAACGGCCTGGAGAGCAGGAGAACACTCAGCTGATTGCTCCTGTAGCTAAGAAAGTGAACGAACTAGTCAATGGTGACACAATTGAGACTAATAACTTGACTAATAACTCATTGCCTGATTGTTTTTTATAAGTGCACTCGTGAAAATTAAAGCTCTGGGTCTGGGGCATGAAACCATTATCTATGCAACAGCTCACAGAGAGGGTTATCTAATAGCATGAGAAATCTATTAGACTTGGTGGAAGCAAGAACTAAAGGAAATAAATCATGCAATAATGGTAAATCAGATCTCTAATTATGGCCTCACATAGGAGGCCAGAGTAGAAATACATCCCTAGGTCCACTATGTGGTATTTCTCATCCGCTCTCTTGTTTTAGAAGCAGTCAGTCATATCCTCTTGCCTAAATTCCACCAATGCCACAGTAATTTCTGAACAGAACTGATTTGCTTGGAAAGAAGATGATTAGCAATCACGAGTGTAAATTTTTTTCTAAACTGCTCACAGACCAAGATCCTCACAAATTTTTCTCTGCCATTCATGGTGGAAATGCCAGCATCAAAAACCTGTGGGGCCAGAGGAGCTTCAAGCCCTATGCAACTCCTTTATAACTGGCCAATTCTGCGATGGGAACAAGCAGTGCTGGTGTCTGTTCCTGCACACTAACTGGTTATATCTGCAGATCCTTTTTTTGCTGTCCCAGAAATTTGAGCAGTGGCCTGGCCTGGGAACCAAAAGACAGCAGTGAGTGGGAGCAAATCCACGTGGAGCCACAACACATTTTACTTCCTCTTAGTTCAAGAGCAATGGAGGAAATCACACATGGCAGTGGGACCCCAGAGCATGGTATTTCATTTTTCTGCTGCTCTGGTGCAAGACCTCTGGCAAAGCCACTCCTCTCTCTGTTTCACCTCTAAGGACTTTGACAGGTCTAATGTGTAAGAGTGGTTCACCTGAGAGAGACTCTAGAATTGCTTGGCACTCCTCACACGTACATGACTTGCAGCACAATCCCCTGAGGAGGCAAGCCACCCCTCCTTCCCCCTCCACATCCAGAGGCTGCATCATGTGCCCACAGGGAAATGTGAAGGTGTGTGACCTCCTTGTCCCAGAGGTCAGGAAGCTCCATGGGTGTCCTGCTATGGTGGTGCCCTGTGTCTGCCCTCTGCCCAGGGTGTACCTACCTGTCATATCCAGCAGTGCTAAAGCAAATGCACCATCAGAAGGAAACGGGCATGGAGCACCAACAGCACAGCTTGCACTTACCTGCAATGATCCAGGCAAACACATCTTAGCGCAGTGTACTGGCAAGCTGTTAAGGGTCGAACTCATCTCATCCGGCTTCAGCATCTTGAAGGTAGGCAACACCACTTTCTCTGTAGTCCCACTTCCAGAGGAAAATAATCTAATCTTTTTTTGACCTTTATTTTGGGGTGGCTACATTCCCCTTCTGAGTGTGCATGTCCTTTGTAAACTGAGGGAGGTGTTCTGCTAGGGTCAGTCACACCTACATGGCCTGAGAGAACATCCCTCTCCCAGGTTTCTGACCTCAGCAGTGCACAGGGAATGGTCAGTGAGAGACACATCTGTAAGGACTCTGAATCCTAACTTAATACTATCTAGCTACCATGAGCACCACTAACCAGCAGTGCAAACTTGCTCCAGGAGATAGGCAGTCCCACAGAATCTTTTAGGTATTTTGTTGAAACTGAGGACAGTGTGTACTTGGGAATTGTCCTGGTCAGAAAGCCTTCACGCCAATTAGATGTGCTCAAAAAAGGACATGACTCAGTGGAAATGCAGCATAAAAATTATTGCAAACATCTAAAAAAAAGTAAATGAACCACAGAGTAGCATAAATAATAGTGTTGAAAATCAGTGCATCAAATATTGCAACATCAGGCTTTTAATTTTAGCTAAAAAAAAAAAAATTATTGATAACCCAGTTTATCAGGAAGCCACGATTCCTTTTGCTTTATCTTGACCACTTTTGCATGCACAACTGTTTTCTTAGACATTCACTTTGGTCCAAGTTCTGTTTTAATTTCTTTCCTTTGTACTCAGCATTTCTGGCTGACAGGAAGCTGCTCTGCAGCGCTGTGGTTTTCCATTTAGAGGTTGGCTAGGAGGACTGTGCATTTGCGGAGCTGTTCTCAGGTGTTTTTTCCACCTGGGTGAAAGGAGAGCAAGGACTCAGGGGGTACACCACAGAGAGGAAGGACCATTACCACTTCTTGCTCTCATGTGGGAAGCAGAGCTCTTAAAGTGTCTTAAGCAGTATCTGTTTGGCTAAAGAAGTGTTGAAATTCACACTAAAGAAAACAGACCTGAGGTCAAATGACAAGACTTGGTCAAATCCATATTGCACAGCACCTGATCCTGGGTTTCTTCTGGACTATATTACTCTGCCAATGGGGACATTAGGGCACAGTAGGTGCTTTTGTATTTTTACATTTTTGAAATGCTGAGAGGGCTGTATTGCTGCCCATCAGGGTGATGCTTCATTGCATGATACCTTTGGTAAGAATTGTTTTGGTCATTTAATGTCACGTGTTTAAGGGCATACAAAGCTTTCTGGGATAGTGTTGGAGTACTATGTGAGGTGGAGGGAGTCAGAAAGTTCTCAGTCTCACTCATACTGCCTCTTGGGAATAGCCATGGGCACACACACTGGGACATGTCTACTGTGGTACCAACATGCAATGAAACAGTGTGATTGATGGGAATCCACTTGTCTAGTCTGAACCTGAGCCCCAGCTTTCATTTGAAAACATAAACATATTGGGGGAGGTAAAGTTGTCATTAGGTACAAGCTAATTTTTCATCCACAGAAGAGATGATCAGTGACCCTGTCCCCCAAATAACATGTTCAGAGGGATACTGACACCTCCAAAAGGGTTTGCATCACTATTTCCAGGGGAACAGAAATAACAGAAAGAAAGTGGGTTTTGGAAGATGAAGTTTTTTTATCTGACAGGCATTTTAATGAGAAAATTATGTATGTATATATACATATATATATAGATGTATATCTGTATATAACTATACACTGTTTCCTTGAAGCAAGACAAATTTAGCTACATCTTTGCACAGTATATCTGAAAACTGGAAAAAATAATACTAACCCTTTGACTGAAACATTTTCCATTTACACAGGAATGAAACAGAATAAACTCCACATTTCCACACTCACATATTACTGTAGACATAAAAATATTCCTGTGGGATCACACAGTCAGAAATCACCTACTCAAGGGGATATGAATGATGACTTCAATAGAAGATGGACATAAATTTTAATTAGTTGGTTATTTGATCTTGTGTTGTTAGTGATGGGGGATCTCAGAAGGGAATTAAGTATGCTTAAGACTGAAATTGCTTAGAACCAAAACACACTGCAAGGTAAGTTAGATACCCCTAAATTAAAAGAAACTTTGCACCTATTAGAGACACAATAAAATAAAAACGGCAATTACAATCAAGCAATCAAAAATGCAATTGAGATCAAACCAGCTATGGGGATAACTAAATTTATCCTTGACTTAATCACACCTGCTAAGTATTTTCAGCAGATCTGAGAAAAAGTATTAACATTCTTGGGAACATTTTCTCCTGGAAGATACAATTTAGGAATAGAGAAACTAGGTCCAGAATTGGTTCTTTTTTGTTGGTGGTTTTTTTTTTCTTTAATGTGTTTTCCATTGAATTTCTCTTTCTATTCACATATCCTAAGCAAAGCATCTCTTGCATCATCTATACACTTCACTTGCTCTCTTTGGTATCCAGTCTTTCACCTGTTATCTGTTAGTTTATGTCAGGAATACCTCTAAAGTTGTCATAGCTTAAAAAAAAAAGAAAATGAAAGAAAGAAAATTATTTATTTTTTGATAGTTTTGCAATCAATAAAATTGTGCATGTGTAGCTTAGTAGGAGGCTAGGCACGTAGTACTGCAGCCTGGTTTGGAAAGAGAAGCAGAGCCCAGAGAGTCTCCTGCACTCCGGCCAATCGCCCATGCTGGGATGCTGCTGGCGCGGCGCGTGGCACAGTTCTGACCTCTGCCAAGTGTCTCGTTTTTCCCTGACAAGGTCTGGGCATGGTTCAAGGGTTGGTGTAGATCGAGGACCACTGCCAATAAGCAGCAGGGGATGAAGCTGCTCTACTGGGGGATGGAGAAAATTAAGCCGCGTGGGTTTGAGCCATGCCAGGCTGCGCCAGCTGGTCTCTGGGCCAAAGAAAGCTCCTATTTATTTACTCCTTCATGTCCAGCTTCTACACACAAGTGTTTAGCTTGCCTTGGTGCTTGTAATGAAATCAATCAGTCCTGCCTATTGCTGGCACTCATTTCCCTGATATTCCATATTTCCAATGTTAGAAAATTGACGCTTTAAACATTATGAAAATTTCAGCTATCTGAAATTTCTGTGACATTGCACAGCTACACCTCAGACTTCTTTTTAACAGTCAAGTCTGTTAGACTTAGATAGATGAATGTTTAATAACAGCAAATTATTTATTTGTTTCATGCATTTAATGACAAAAATATTATTGAAGACTTCAGTGAAAATTTGTCCATAATTTAACTATCAGATAAAGCTCACGAGTGTTGTATAATTAAAGAATCAAACTAATGAGCCAAAATTAGCATGGAAAAACCACAGTCACCTTAACTAATGTGTAGAGATTATTTGTAATCACTTTCATTCTCACGTAGAGTTTCTTATTCCCTTTCAGAAAAAAAAAAAAAATCTGATCAGCTTGCTACTGACCTTGCATTTTTTGTCCTTTTTGCTCTGTCTTACAAATCTCTGGCCACTCAACATGCAAGACCATCACTGTTTGTTGACATGATCCCATACGACCTTCTTGTCTGGCAGGGTGTCTGTCTGAAGCTGTTTGCACAATCTAATCCTCCTTAAAATATAATTTCTATTATAGGAACAAAAAGAGCCAGTCCTCTTTTCTAATAAATAACCACAGATCCAGATGCAAAAACATGAACAACATAAAAAAGATTCCTGTTAAATCTGAGTACCTAACACCTTTTCCTTTCATCAAATCTTCAGCAGTACAGTATCAATTTACATCCTGATCCTACATGTCCAAAGCTTAAATACATGACAGTTCATACTTATATTAACTTTTTTCCCCTGTCTTCATTATTAGAATTCACTAATAATCTGACTGCTTCACTGCCTGAGGAAGGGAGGAAGATCTGACCTCTCTTCACTAGGAGAGAAAGGAATCATTATTTCATTGTATGTTATGTTGCTTATGTTGTTATTCTCTTCTTATTCAAAATGAAACGGGCTTCTAATAACTACAGAATTTGAGTTCTCTGGGCACTTGCTTAAAACACAGTAGAGAAGTTAGAACATTGATGGCCTTATATGTATTCCAGCACATAACAAGAGGGCATGCACAACAGTAATATTAATATGGAGGAAACGCAGTAAAGGAGTAGGAAGACAAAATGTCATACCAAGGTTTATATTTAAAAGTGCCCATAACCTCTCAATTATAATTTGGTAAGCAAGATGTGAGTCCCTGAAAAATTACAGAACAACTCTTACCACATTACCACAAACAAGATTTGACCACATAGACCAAAAAATACAAAAAGCAATGAATGAATCATTAAATAAGCTCGAATTTTACTATGGCTCTTTAAAAGAGGAAATTACACCATATGAACTGGAAAGAAAATTTTAGTCAAACTATCCATTTAATGGGTGATTGGATTTTTAAAGACCCTGATGTTTTTTACAAATTAAAAACTTGCAGGGGCATCTCCAGTATGTACTTATATACAGATAGAAACCAAATGTCCATATCATTACTTTACATGTAACACAGTTGTGGGAGTGAAGGCATTTCTGACCAAGGAGCTGTTAACAACTTCAATCAAAATCACTGTGACAGCCCTAAGTATGATCTAAAAAATAAACACAGACAAATACATGCACACAGCTGCATTTAAGCCTAACTTTGTGGAATCCAGCTTTGAGGATTCATGCATAGTAGTTAGGACATAGGTCATTAAGGTCTTATCTAAAAGATAATCTCCCTAAAAAATTATAGAAACCTATTGCTCCAGTCACCCAGCACTGGATGAGGCATTGAAGAACATGCTACAGGAGTAATCCTCTACTGGCAGGGGAAGAGATTAAATGGCCCAATAGCTTTTTCCATCTTTAGTTGTTATGATTGCACTGTAATCCGACTAGTGCCACTTGCCCGAAGAGGGGAAGAAGACCTCAACCTTGGGGGTAGGGAAGGACACAATATTTCATTGTGTACAATATTTCAGAAGCTATTCTTCCCAAGAGCTCCTCACAGATTAGTGTTGTTGGGAAAGGTTTATCATTTGCATTCCCATTTCTGCAGTCAACCCAAGTAATATGATTGTGGCATTAAACTTATCCTACAAAAGGTATTTGTTTAAGACATTTCTTTTCCATTATTACTCACACAATGAATGTATGCACTAGGTTTCTAGAAGTCTGCACCAAAAACAACTTTTAAGCCCAGAATCACATTTCCTTCTCCATCGGCCTTAATTCCTCTATTGAAACTTTTTGCTGACTAGTTGAAAGGGGCCGTTCACTCACTTTGCAAAACCCAATATGCGATTTATTCCCACATTTCAAAGGAAGAATGGGAAGCTTTTAAATCTCTACAAAGGAACCGAGTAATACTGATCAAGCCCAGCTGACAAGGGGACAGATGTAGGGTGATGAGTGAATTCTATAAGACGCTTTAAAATTTGGATCAGTGAAGATAAGTGTCTTCCAGGAGTAGCAATTTGATTCTCCCCAGCACAGCCCATTAGCTGGAGCAGAAGTGCCATAGTCCTTCGTTCAATCTTTGAGAAGCACAAGCTCCATCTCAAGAAGGTGGACATGTTCTGGAGCTAAAGCATACTCCAAAAGGAGGTCACCTGCATTGCATCTCATTAGAGCCTCTAAATTTAAAAATCCTCAAGAACAAATGGATTTGACACCCTTTTTCACCCAGGAAAGGGTTCCTGTGCTCTTCCTAGCTCTGAAATTGTTTATCAGCTTCATCTACGTGTTGTTAATTGTGTCCCAGACTTTCTCAGGTTCTCTTCACTGTTGTATTATACACAGCCTTTTCAACAATTTCTCCAAAATACCCCTCTCAGCTTCTCACCACATCACGTGATACTTGTAGCCACACAGCAGCAGCATCTATGGTGCTTTCAGCTCCCTGCAGAGCCATATTTTGACTCTTCTGTTATAACTGAAGGATCTGACTTGGCACTGTTTTGACAATGAATTTTACGCAAAATTTCCTATGAGATTCATCCCATTAAAAGTGGGCAGGTTGCCACGGCCTGCTGGGTCCCTGATCTACTATCAAAGCTGGTGCATCCCTGAGCATTTCTGATCCTTTTCTGATTTCATTAAGACTCTGATCAGGGTAGAAATATGTCCACACAAGAGAAAATAGAGATTTTTGACCCCACAGGAAAAATGTGAGATCCAGCTTTGCTAACATCTTATATCCAGTTCATCATTACAGTTGCACCATAAATAACCATTCCTGCAGGTACAAAATGGGTATAAAGAGGCAATTTGGGAGTCAGCAGTACTCTACCAATAAAAGTATGGTGACAATTTTCTAAACAGTTGCAAAACACTGGGGAATAGAAGTACACAAGCAGCAAGATAGGAAAGAGTCTGGCAATTTTGGCAGTTATTTGTATCCAACAGAGAAGCTCCCTACAAGAGTAAATAAGAAAGTACCTGAAAAATTTGTTTTCCACCCACTGGCTGAAGACAGCTACCTCATTTTCACCAAACAAGTTGTTTCTCTTGAGGAAAAAAATGTCTCTTCTAAAATTTCTGCTACAAAAACCAGGAGGATATGAAGTTATTTTGTCTTTACTTGTGGGGAAATATCGGTAATAACTGCAGCAAGATTTCTGAAGAGGATTTCTGTATACACTTTAGAACTGAGAATTTTTGTAGTTATTTTACTACATTTTTACTGTATTTGCCTTTTCTAAAGAATGAGCTCACTAACTGGAAGCAACTTCACCAGCTTCCCTTTGCACAAAAATAAACAACCTCACAATAAAAAACTGCCTCTTACTATCTTTATTACAATAAAAACTCTCCTTTGCTCCACACCCCTCTGATTATTTCATTTATTGTATTGCAACAATTGTGGTGAAGACTCATAGTTTTGGAGGGTAATGTAAACTGTGTTTCCTCCAGTGAACCCTGCAATCTGTGCCCAAAAAAGTCATTCAGCTGACCTAACAATGCAGGAACCATCCGGCCATGTTAGACCTGCCTTGTCAGCCAGGGAGTCCAGTGTGTTTTGATGTCCTGTGGGCTCTTTCCATTTTGTCCTATTCAGCTGAAGCAACTTGAAATAAAATAGAGATCTTAACCCTTGAAATGGAAGAAATTTAGAGAGTTATTTCCACAAATGGAAATGACTTCTGGAAATGCAACTATAAACATGGATGGAAGAGGTACCTCTTTCAATTTGTTTTGTTTGCTCACCTTCCTCCGAGTGTTCTAAGGGAGGAAAAAAAAAAAAAAGATAGGCAGACAGAAAGATGCAGACGGAGATACAGAGTGTACCCATTAAGTATCTGCTAGGAATGCTTTATCAGCTTGCTCGTCGGCTGCCGAGTTGTGCATTTGAGGGCATTAGATTCCCAAGAGCAGGGATCTATAGAGGATTCCTACCTTTGGAAAAGAACAAAAACATAGAATAAAAGCCTTAATCTTATAACCCCCAATCTAGCCAACTAAATCCCCAATTAGCAATTCAAACAGATTAATATAGTCCTTCCCTCCATTAAGCATACCCGACATCATGTGGTTGTGTGTTTTAAAGTTACATTTTTCTTGTGTGCAGCTCTCTTTCTCACCAAAGTTGATAATTCTTTTCAGACCATCCTACTTTTCCACAGACTGGGAATGGTCTCTTTATCTTACTGCCTTTTTTTTTTTCTCTTTTAAGTGAAGTCAGTCTTGTTGATGCACTCTGGCAAAATGTCTTAAATTAATGCTCTCCTTTATTTTACATGTCTCTAAATGCCTGTCCACCTTGCCATTTTCATACTGTAGGCTGTTTGCAGCATTCTCACTGAGAGCAATGTAAAGGGTGGAAATGGTATACTTCTCTGGCTTGCTTGATAATTCATTCTTATTCCCATCAAACTCTTGACTGAAGAGAAACCAAAGCAAGGGCTGTCCCGGCTCAGAAGAAGCACTGCTAATGCCTCCCTGAGCAAGGCAGCTTGGATCTTTCCCAGATTTCAGAGAGGAAGACAGTGCCAAATTCCTTCAGACATATCAAGAGCATGTTTCTAGAAAGTATGAATTACCTGCAACCACTAGAGGTGGCCAGCAGTCTGTTGACTGACCCTATAACTATTTCTCCCATTTTTGCAACCCCATTGGTCTAGGAGGAGCAGAGGACCACGCATGTCCCTGGTCCACTCCCATCCCTCACTTCCCTGCATGTGAAATGATGGTGGAAATATTTTGACCCTTTTCTGGTCTGCCCAATCAGCAATTTCATCCCTCTCAGACAATTTCTTCTTTTAAGTAATGTTAAGGATAAGTTGATCATTTTTTCCTCGTGTTTTCTTAAGCAGATCATTTTAAAATTTCCTCCTTTTCCATCAGCTGCAGTAGATTACCAGAAGGCAGGCTTTGGGAGGCAAGTGACTCTTGCAAGAGAGTATGTTTGTAACCTCCCATAACTGACCAGCTCTGGGGCAATCAGGTTTGGGAGCATTGAGGTTCCTAGCCTTGCTACTGGCTTTCTTTGCAAGTGAGTGCAATACCCCTCAGGAAGGATAAAGATGCATGGACAGGTTTTTTGTCCTCTTCTACATACCTCAGCTTCAGGCAGGTGACTCAGAGGAAGACTACTTGGTAAAAGTAAATGTGAAAGGGTTAAAACTTACAGAAGTGTAGTTGCTGGCAACGTTTCCCTTCCATCAGGTCCTGCACTCCTGGCTTTAAAGGTAAATGTAAGCAGACAGCTCATATTTTCTCAGTTCTTATCTTTGCATCTTTGGAAATTAATAGTGAAACCTGTAAGAAAGTTTAATAAAAGTACATGGAGATTATTAAAATGACCAGCATTCTGCATATGCCCAATCACCAGCAGCATTTCACAAATACTTTACTGCACTACCTAGCCCTTTACATATACAGGTGTGCTTACACCTTGTATAGACAACAATAGGACTCAGTCTGACATGTGAAGCATAAGAGGAATAACAAATACATGTCTGCTTTACTTGGCTACCAGGTGGAACCATACTTCCCTAAACATTTTTGATCAAAGGCACTTTCCATCAAACAAATTTTTGTCTGTATTTTAAAAGTTTAACGTGACTTTTATATAGTTTAGATTTGCTTTAGAGCTTTTTTTCCTTTTTACTGAGCTTTTAAAATTTAATAATCAGAAGAAAACTATTTTACTTTAGACAAATAATAAATATTTTTCATATTTATGAGAAAAAATTATCAATTTTATCAGTTCTTGTCTTAAGCTTTAAGAGATTCATCAAACCAAGAACTTGTTCTTCTTATTGAACTTACTCTGAAGTTTTGCTACCACATTTCAGAATCCCCTCTATTTTGTTTTTTGTTTTGTGTATCGTAGTCACTGGTGACTTTCTAAAAGCTTGTTCCACTGGAATTAAGATTTTGTTCCAAAATATCTGTTTTCTCTTTCTATAAAAGTCTTCAGCCTTTAAGATTTAAGGATTAAGAAGTGACGCAGGATTAGAATCTATTTCAGACACTTGGCAACTGTGCAGCAAATGAAATTACCTGAATGGATGCTCCTTACATTTAAATGTTGCAATTTATTGGTAGCTTTACAGATTCTCAACATTTTATGTTGGCCATACTGAAGTATGAAGAACAAGTTTTATTAGAAGTGGGTTATATGGCTATAAGGATAACAGATGGATATGCATAAAGATGAGTAGTTCAGAGAGGGTCTCTGACCTCCTCTCTGCCCAGAAGATCAAAACGGGTGGAAGTGGACAATAGAGAAAAAAGAGACGTAAGGATTGATGAATCCTACAAGCACCACACTTGATGAAATCCATGTTGCTGGCCAGTCTGGTTCACCCACACTTCCTTCTGAGAGAGGATCATGCCTCCACAAACACACACTCGCATGCACACACACAGAGCAAACACACATGAGTTTGCAGCCTCATGTGCATGGGGAGTGTGGAACACATGGAGAGCAATGTTGGGTGGATGGGTGGAAGGTATCACCCAGGGTGGATGGGTGTGCGCTGGCCCTGGGGGCATGGGCTGGGGGAGAGGGGAACTGAGTGGGGATTTCCAGTGCTGAGCTGGAGAAAACAGGCAAGAAGGAGGAAATGCTGGCTGAGCCAAGCCCTGTGGCATGACTCCTAGAAAAGGAGTCAATATCGCAGGGATCTGGAGGCATCAGAGGTGGTTTTCAACAGCTGGCTTTAACAGCTGGATCTACCTACTTCGCCGACTGTGAGACTGCACAGTAGCAGGGATGGGAGCAAGTTATCTCCTGGATATCCCAAATCTATGTGGGTTGGCCAGGAGTAACTGCAGACAGCCACAGTAACTGGGTGGACAGGCTGATTTTTAATGGCAGCAAAACACTTGTACAGAAGTCAAGCTCAGAGGCTAAGCTGGCTGTGGGCAGAGAACCACATGCTGTACTGATACAGCCCGTGAGTCATGGGCAATGCTTTCACCAATAGCAGAACATGACTTTTTTTAATGACTCCATTAATAGGCTCCTTGCAAGATCAGGCACACACTTCTTCTTGCTCAGCTTATTTGCTCTTTGCAGGAGTATTCTTCTTATGCCCAGTGAGCTCTTAATTTGCAGTCAAGTTAAAACCTGAACTGGTTCCTTCCACTGTCAAAAAATAGCAATGTCCTCTGAATTCCTTGTTGCACAGAAGAGCCAAACCTCACCCATGTGCTGGCAGTTGCTCATTTTTGACAGATAGTGGCTTGCAGCAAGCATGCTTTGCTACTGTGGGGAGCCAGTTTAGGCCCAGTCCTGCTGACATCCAATACTAGAAAAAGTCCTTACTCACAGAAGTCAACCAGGCATAATTCGTTACAGTAAATGCTCCATCTATTAGTGTTTTGCAAACCCTTTTTGCACTGATATAAAGTTACAGAAATCCTTATTTAAGAATGTGTTTGAGGCTGTTTCACTCTCCTTTAGGTGTCATGTCATATACAGATTAATTTATCAAGGCTTAAATTCTTTCTTGCTGAGATGTTTGAATTCTTCTAATGCCACTTTTACAGTACAACCCACTATAACCTTTTAATAATAGTGTCAATACACTGGCAGTAACAAAAATCAGCATCATGTACTTTGCAATTTAATAAATATTTTAATGAATTATTGTATTCAGAGGAAAACAGTGTTTTTAATCCTATCATAATATCTCTATCTTCAATATCAGCAGATTTATGTTTCAAAGGCCTCAGAGGCACAAGTGTGGGAAAAGCCACTAACATCTATCAAAAGGTAAAACATAAAGAAGCTAATAAAATAGTAAACCAGCTATGGAATGATAGAGGTTTCAATTCTTGGAGAAATAAGGAGCAGAAGTCAGCAGGACTACCACCCTGGATTTCTAGAGGGCAGATTTTGCACTTTTAGGTGTGTGGTTGACAGAATCCCTTGGGAGGCAGTCCTGAAGGGCAAAGGGGTTCAGGAAGGCTGGACATTCTTCAAGAAGGAAATGTTAAAGGATCAGAAGTGGGCCACCCCTTTGTACCAAAAGACTGGTCAGTGGGGAAGATGGGTCTGGCTGAATAGAGCTTTGACTGGAATTTGGGGTAAGAAATGGAGAGTTTATGAGCTTTGTAAAAAGGATCAGGCCATTTAGAAGGACTATGTGAATCTTGTGAGGCTATGCAGGGAGAAAATTAGAAGAGACAAAGCCTAGCTAGAAATTAATCTGCCTCCTGTTGTAAAAGACAGTAAAAAATGCTGCTATAAATGCATTAGCAGTTAAAGAAAGGCTGAAGAGAATCTCCATCCTTTACTGGATGCAGGGAAAACAGTGATTAAGGATGAGGAAAAGGCTGAGGTAGCAAATGCTTTCTTTGTCTCAGTCTTTAACAGTAAGACCAGTTGTTTTCAAGGTACTCAGCCCCCTGAGCTGGAAGACAGGAACAGGGAGAAGAATGAAGCACCAATAGTCCAAGAGGTCAGAAATGTGCTACATGACTCAGAGACATGCACAAGTCTCTGGGGCCAGATGAGCTATACCAAAGGGTACTGAGAGAGCTGGCAGAAGCACTCCTGGATTACCTGAGAGGTCCCGGTAGACTGGAAGTCAGTATATGTGATGCCCAGCTACAGGAAAGGCTGGAAGGAGAATCCAGGGAACTATAGGCTTGTCAGTCTGACCTTGGTGCCAGGGAAGATCATGGAGCAGATCATCTTGAGTGCCATCAAGTGCCATGTGCAGGACAACCAGGGGACCAGGCTCAGCCAATATGGGTTTGTGAAAGGCAGGTCTTGCTTGACAAACCTGATCTTCTATGACAAGATGACCAGTTTAGTGGATGAGGGAAAGGCTGTGGATGTGTCTATCCAGACCTTATTAAAGCCTTTGACACCATTTCCCACGGCATTCTCCTGGAGAATCTGGCTGCTCATGGCTTGGACAGGTCTGCTGTTCACTGGGTAAAAAACTGGCTGGATGGCCAGGCCCAGAGAGTGGTGGTGAACAGAGTTACATCCACCTGGTGGCCATTCACAAGCATGTTCCCCAGGACTCAGTACCGGGGACAGTCCTGTTTAATATCATTATCAATGATCTGGATGCGTGGATTGAATAGGGAACCCTCAGTCAGTTTGCAGAGGACACCAAGTTTGGTGGGAGAAAGAGAAGTGCAATGAAGCTGGTGAAGAGTCTGGAGCACGTTTTACAAGGGTTGGGTGAGGGAGCTGGGGGTGTTTAGCCTGGAGCAAAGAAGGCTCAAGGTAGACTATCATTCTTCACAACTACCTGAAAGGAGGTTGTAGCAAAGTGAGGGCCAGTCTCTACTACCCAGTAAAAAGTCGTATGACAAGAGAAAATGGCCTCAAACTGCATCAGGAAAGGTTTAGATTGGATATTAGGGTGGCAGATATTCTTGGAGGGCTGGTGTTGTGACTCTTTGTTGGGCATCACCTCTGGCTTCTCCTTCAGCTCTGGTGGCATCTGTCATGGATATCCCTGGTGGTATTGAGCAGGGCTGTGTGTGTTCACTCTGTCCATCAGCATCCCAGAGTGAGAGAGGCTCTGCTGAGGCTCCTGGAGGAGCTGGCCATGTGCCCCCAAAGGGCAGGGCCCTGTCAGGCAGCTTTCCACCACAGCAGAAGGGGAATGCACAGGCACCCAGCCTCACACGTTTTCTAGTTGTAAAAGTAACAAGTCATTTTATTAGGTTCTTTTCTTCCCATTTTCTCACCTTGTGGTTACAGCAGCCATGGATAAATGGGGTAATTAAGTATTAAGGTTATCATCCCTCCCACCTCCACTGAGAAACCTCCCACCTCTGCCTAGACACGCTCTCTGACATCTCAGAGCCCAGTATCCTCTTGATCCTTTGGCTAAACAACAGACCTTCACTATCACTCAGGAAGCTGAGCCTTTGAACTCAAACCATGTATGTTTAAGGTGGGGAAAACCATATCTCTGTGTACGGAAAGAGATTGAGGTGGTTTGTTGTTTGGGTTGGTTTGTTTGGGTTTTCTTTCCCTTCTCAGTAGCAGTTTTAAGGTCTGATTAAAACAGGACGAAACAGAAAATCTTGGGAAATTTCAGGTTGGATTACTTCTCTTCAGTAAGAGGAAGAATCCTAAGATAGAAAGGACACTTGAGTGTTGTCAAATATTCTATAGTTTTGACTCGGAGCACTATCAGTAATACAGATAATAACTTGCCTTTCTACACTGCCACTTTTTGACTCCTGCACATGCAGCTACTGAAGACAAAAACATATGTAAGCACACACACAACTAACAGTGACCTGATATCACCATCTGAATGAAACCAAGTACTTCATGTAAAACTTTTGACCTGATTTTATTGTACTACTTGCCTTTTTCTCCCCAGCAGTAGACAATTGGTAGTTTAAGAAGGATCTCTTTAAATATACTGAAGTACATTTAAAAGGCTGACAAGTTGTATTTGTGGTTTTCAAAAGAAATAATTTTTGAGTAGAGCTACCTTTTTTGGCATAAAGGAATTGGAAAGTACCATAGATATCTCAATAAAACACATCAAAAGTAACTTTCTATAGCTTGTTTTGACATGTCCACTTGTGGGTTGTATCAACTTTAACTAAACATCATTTTTTTTCCTCCGTCAGTACAAACCATTAAAAACATTCAACAGAAAAAGCAAATAGAAATAACTCAGTCCTGTGTTTGCCTATTTTCAAATAAAAGGAGATACAGAAAGGAGTGGTCACTGCAGTTGAAAGTGCATTTTTCTGATTCATATATTTGCTGTAACTATTTGCATAGGATTTAAATGTCTAAGAAAAATGCCCAACCATTTTATAGAGAATGCTGCATTTGAGAAACCTGAAAATGCTAATCTGGTTTCATATTTACAAAGGTTTGTTTACTGTATGTGTGATCAATTCACCAAATGACAGCAAACTTTGGTAAATACAGTTTTGATGCCGAGACTCTTTGACCTTTTTATGGAGGAACGGAAAGCTTATCTGCTCTAGAACCAATCCTAAAGAAGCATATTGTGCTGATTTCATTTCAGATCTTACCCCTTGTCTCTCTTTCCTTCTCTCTCTTTCTCTCCCAGCCGCCCTTCCTATGAACACTGAATACTAAGTAATTTCCTTGTCAAGGTTGCTTATCAGGACTAGATTTACATTTGATATGATTTTGTAAGCGTGTAGCAAATCGTTCATGCAATAAGAGAAAAAAGGAGCAGACAGTGTTTGTGTCTGAGGAGGAAACTAATCTCAAGAAAATAAATGACTGTTAATTAATATTCTAATAAAAATAAATAAAAAATCATTCAATCAGAGAACAAGTGTAGGAAACGAGCAAGCAAATCAAGTCTAAAAATAGGTCTTCATGCTCTTTAATTATCCTGCATACTCAAAGGCACTTTCTGTTCAGTGATGCCGTGCAGGTAAGTGAAATGCACAATGGAGGAGTTTTCCTTCATGAAAAAAAAAGAAATTGTCACAAACATTTGAGTGCCTCAGTATCCTGCCACTTTTACAGCAATGTTTAAAATATGTAAAATGGCAATGCTTGTTTTACAAGATAAAAACATGTCTAAGTCTTCCTTATGCCTAATTGAAGGTAATGCATTTGGGTTAGCCAATGAGAAAGATGAAGAAATAATCTATCCTGACTGGGCTTGCTTGCTGTGTGTGACCTTTGTCAAGCCATGTGTGCATCAACACAGAGTGGCCCAGTGACCTCAGTGCTTTAAGTTTCAGTGCTTAAGAATTCCTATATCTTAAGTGCTTTTGCTGGAGAGAGAGAGTCCAAAGCTTATTCCAGGGAAGCAGAAGTCTAAGCTTTGGCCAGCACCTACAACAAAGGCAGCAATAACACCTGCTCTAGTGCCTGAAAATGAGAACTACAGATGTTTCTGCAGAATTAGATGACCCACAAATGAAGAATTCCAAAGAGATGAATCTGTAACACATTACTACTGAATTACACTAATGTAATCCACATAACCTGTAAAACTTTATAATTGAATAAGAACATTCCTAGTGTTTTTTCATTACTGAATCCTAAATCCCATATTAAGCATTTTCATAAAGGTATAGGAATGTATATTGGATTAGGCTAAGTGATAAATGTACAGCACATTAGATTTTCTGCATCAAATTCCCATCTTGCAGGTTCATGTACAGTAGGCAGTCAGCTCCTCCACAGGCATGAAGCTTACACATTTATATGTTCCTGTCTTTGAGGACAGCATACTTCAAGCAATGCTCTCCTTGTCCTCTCCGCTTAACCCTGGTAAGTAGCTCATGGACTCAGATTGTCTGAAGCCATTCAGGGCACCAGGTTCCCCTTTTTTTCCTTCACTGACTTAGGGAAAACAAGCAAAAGTGCAGTGATCTCATCATGTCTTTCAGATGTGATTGTCAGTGGATGAGAGGGATCTGGGGCCAGACATGAGCCAATTCCTGCAGCTTTGGAGAAGACATCTTCGTTGCTGTACAACACTGAAGTCCTGATTCTTTCTATGTTACGTGCTATGCCTGGCAGAAAGGAAAAAATAGATCTAGTCTTTACTTCTCTTTTCTGATCTCTTTTACTCTTCTCTCAATCTGCTCCCCATTTTCTGTTCTACAACCTGCATTATTCCCTGATCCTCAGCCTTACACCATTGTTCTCTACTGATGCGTTCCTTTTTTCATCCATTTTCTTCTGCCCTGTACTTCTTTTCTCTTCTCTTTCCACAGCTGTTCTTTTGGCCAGGTTCGATCCTTTGCCTCCTGTTGTGGACTGACCAATGGGGACCCGAGGACGAAGTTCCTTCCCAGGGAAGGTGCAGAAACAGGGATCTCACAATTTGTTAAAAAGTAGTTGCAGCAATGCAATATTTCCAGTGTCTTCTCCATTAAAAGTCCCAAGGCAATTCTATGAGTGAGGCGGAAGGGAGGTAGCCATGACAACTGAAGGCTTAATAGTATCTGGTGCCTTCTTCTGACAAGCCTCCTACCAACCCCAGAGAGGAAATTAATGATGCCATCTCCAGGGTGATACATATCCTCCACTGTGACCTTACAGACCAGAACAGAAAAGGGACAAATCTGGCATAAAGATCATTATTTTCAAAGCAAGTCAGAAAGTTAAGATACACAATGAATCATAAGCCAAATAGGTGATATCATGCCCTATTCAAGTCCCAGACAGAAGCAGAGGTTCAGCCTAGACCAGCTAGACTAAATATATAATTCAAAATTTGTGTCTGTCTCTCTGAGGTGACTGGACAAGAATCCGGTCTCTGTCAGGTTGGAAAGGAAGTCTGCCTATCCAGTCTCTCAAATGTAGATGACACTGAAGGTACCAATTTCCATGCAAAGTGCCATTGTATGCGATTTGAATGTAATTCTGCATGGCCCTTCCAAAAGAAGCAATGAGATGGCACAGAATGAGACCTATGGTTTGTTTATCTTAGAAGAAAAGCAACATGAAAACTGAAAGAGTGAAATTGAGTCAGACAACAGAGTCCACCAGTGGGACACACAGACAGTACTTCACACAGACAGTGTAAATTCCCAGCCATTTCTCTATTTCTTGCCAAATTCCATCTTTGTTAGTCTGTAATAACATTGTAATGGGAAGAGTCCCAGATATGGCTCTAGAAATTCAAGTGACGTCTCTAGTCTGTTGTTGGGATGCAGCCTGGCTGACCAGACCCCCAGGAAACACACCAAGAGAAGGTGAACTGCGGTTCTATGAGGAAAATCAAGGCAAGAAGCCAATTGCTCCTTAATATGATTGACTTCTACCAGTGGATTTCAGTCACTGAGGATGGAAAATTGACTAAGCAAGAGAAGAAACTTTATTTTTTAATAGCTCGATTAAGTTGTGCATGATTTAAGATGCTTCTGACAAGAAATGCACTTAGGAGCTCTACTATTACATCACACCAAGCAGCAATGGGATAAAGGTTAAAGTACTTGACTTCCAAAATAGTATAGAGCCAGGATCAATCAAGTGGGAACAAGTCCTGTCTAACATGTCTGCCCATCTTCTTAGTAGTAGAGTGGTACACAATGCAAAATCAGATTCCCCTGGTTAATTTAGAATGTGGCACTGGTGCTGTGCCATATACTACCCATGGTAATTTCTGAACCTTATACTGGGAAACCAGATAAATCCATGGTTTATCAGCTGTGATTTTAATTATGATTTCAAACTGATTCAAGTAAGAATTTAATAGATGTATTCAGGACTCAATTATTTTCCTACTCTTCATAGAAAAGCATGGCACAAATTCTAAATAATCCTTTGCTGCCACCTTCTTCGTAAGGCACCCACATTTCATTGATTGTGTCTCATGAAATCTAGTAATTTCTTAGGGATTCTGAGGTCACCTTTCTGTAGATGAAAATCCCTAAACTCATTTTTCAATAACGTCTTATATTTCCCATTGAAATGCATGTTTATGAAAGAAGCCTTCAGAAGGTCTCACTCAGAGTATTCCTTCACTCTGTATTGCAGGATATTCTGCTGTGGTCAGTCACATAAGGACAGCCACACTGCCAACACTTACTCTGGCAAATATTAATCTGGGTAGGGAATGTTTCTGGGCCTCAACACCAACCAGCACTGCCCAGCTTGCTTTCCATGAAGGCAGAGCCTTGCTTCCAAACAGGTGGCCACATTGAAACTGCCCATTGTGAAGAACTGCTGCTCTGCACACCCCAAACTATTCCTGTGCATTTCCTTGATAACAAAGTTTTCTCCCAGTTGGTCCAGGTCAAACCCGTGGCAAGGACAAGACTAACAGCCAGTGGCAGCCCTCCTGCCTGTGTTCTGACCTGTCTAGTTCACCAGCACAGGCATAGACACAGGGTCAGAAGAGTACTCGGTGCCTCCAGGAGCATTCAGGAGTGGATACTCATGAAAGGGCTTAAGAAACAAAGTACAACATAGTGCTACCAAGTCATCCAACCTCCAGTTCTGGCAATGGGTAGACAAAGGTCTCCATTAACCAGATTGGCACATGGATCATCAGTTTTAATAGCCACCAGTCCCCATTTTGTCTCTCTTTTTGGAATTTTTCTACCTTTTTTGAAGGCACTGCATTTCCACGCTTCACTATATCTTGTAGCAACAGGTTACTATTGTTCTATCATGCAAAAAAGAGTATTCCATTTTTAATGTTGAACTTGCTGCCATTATAAAAGTAGTGATTCATCATTTCCTCTTTCCATTCTTCAGAGCATTCATGTATGTTTAGATCTCTTATCATATCCTTTCTTTATTTTCTCTTGTCCAAATTAAAGGAACCTTGTGCGTTCAGTCTCTTCTGGCATACAAGATATTTTATTCCTCTACTTTTATTCCTCTAGTTATTACCTTAGACAGGGAATTACAAAAAGTTCATGCAGTACACAAGATATACAAGTGTCATAGATTTAAAGTGGCAGAAAGATATTCTTCATTTTTCTGTGGTTCTTCGTTTGTTTTTGCATTTTCTACATTGTTGGTTTGTTAACACTAATAAAGAATATTAAAATCTTCATTAATTAAAATGGAGTCTTCATAAATGTTGGTGTGAATTGTGAGCACATCCTTTACTAACATTCAGTGAGAGCTGTGATCCTAAGGTGCTCTTAAAAATTATTTCAGCATTGGCTTTATTTTCCAAGCCAGTCAGATGTTATTAGGTGTTACAAGAAGAGCCTCCTCCTAAAAAAGAAATGGAAAAACACTTAAAGACTTCATTAACAGACAAACAAACCTACCTGACCTATTTTCACAGCCTTCAGATAGATACACAGTGAGCTCTTTGCCCATATCTCTGTTCCCATCTCCATGCTTTCTATTATCTTGGGATGACTCTGAAAACATGGGAACATGCAGTGAATTGTGTCCAGCTGGCCCCAATACCTACTTTGGCTCAAACAGACCCAGAAAATCAGAAAAGTCTTCAGCAAGTGTAAAAAATATTCACCCTTATAAAAAATGTACTACATTTTTGTACCCTGTTAATTAATTCAAGGAGAAAGTATTAGGCAGACTTGTGTAATTGTGCTGGTCCGCTAATGTAAGGAATAGTATTTGTTTTGACTTGCGAGTAATATATGATACATTTTTTCATAATTATGAACTTCATCATAAGGATAGGCAAAGAGATTTTAATCTTGAGTTGATAAATTTTGCAGGGCTGGGTAACAGGTGGAGCCATTTATCTCTGTGCTAACTTGATCGTGTTTACGAACCAATTGATGAATCCTTCAGAGGAGTTCCAGGCCCGCCTTGTTACTTATTTATTACCCACATGGATCCATGGGAATACAAACTGGGTTTACAGCACAACTTGGTTATTCAAAGCTGTAGCTGTCTACAATTCCCTCTTCCTCAAAATAAAGATTTATCCCTGCATGCCTATTAGTTACAATGAACATTGTCTCAATGGTCAGAAGTCTCAATTATCCAAACAAATCCCTCATGACATCAGGATAATTGAGCTCAGCTACTCTTGTGGATTGTTGAAATACCAACATACCCATGTAATTTCTCATTAGGATTTAAGTGAGCTTAGATTATATCTTAGAAGTCTCTCTTTGATCATAGAACTATAATACAAACATAGCGATGACATTATTCCCACACAATTAGTCATTCCTCTTAAAGTGTATTTTAAATATTAAGGATAATATGCCTTCCTGTAAACTCTCCCCAGTTTACCCAAAGAGCTTAACTACTTAATCAGTACACTAGAAGACCAGGATGGTGACAATCCATTTTTTTAATCAGAAAAATGAAATGACATAATACGGTATAATTTAGAGCAAGCAGTAGCTACTGTCAGTGGAAGCAGGAGCTTCCAAAAAAATTACACAATTATATTCTTGAAATTAAATGAGAAAACGGGTTTAGGATAATAATGCAGCAAGCTTGATGTAGCTAGAAGAAAAGGTATTGACACAGTGAACACAAATAGATAGTATGATCCTGCTGGGGAAAGGCCACCAAGCTAAAAAATAATTGATGAGGAACTGTACTGTCACTGGGAGCTGGTGGGACAGTGCAACAGGCACAGGGGCTGCTGTTCAGGAGTTGAAGTTGCCCTCTTTTCAAACAGAGCAGCTCTCTGGGTAGATGAACATCTTGATGCATTGGGCCATGAACAGGATAAACAGAGACAGCCAGGGCAGGACAACAGTGAGTTTTGCTCATGGAGCCCCAGAAAGGTACAGAAGAAGGTATAGAAAAATGTATAGAGAGGGTGGTCAGGTATAGGACATGGGTACCACTAGAAGAAACATACATGGCTTTAGGCTCATTTGATAGCAACACTAGGGACAGTTTGGTTGTATGAGACAGGGCAGAATTCCATGCTCAGGACAGAAATATCAGCTTGGGAGTGAGATGGAACATGGGTGAGTGGTGGGAGAAAAGGGGAGAGGGGTAGGGAGGCTGGAGACAGCACCAAGGGCAGGTCAACAACATCAAAATACATTACTTGGAGCACCAGGGAAACAAACCCTGCAGAATCTCCCAGTTCAGGAGACTTCTCATAAGCTTTCCACCTGACTGCTATCTCCCCAGCTTTTTGCAGCACTTCTTTAGCTAGACTGGGACAAGCTTGTAAAAAACATTGCTATGCCCCACAACATAAGAACACTTCTGAAAGTGCTCTGATTGCTGGTTGTTTTCAGCATGTTGCTGGTCACATGACATCCCTCAGCCAATCACTGAACTTCCTGCATGCACATAACAAACATTTAAAACTTCTCCATGAACTTAAGGTCTTGAACCAGGCAGCCACAGAGAGAGCTGGATTCCCAAGAGACTCAGGGAAGGGCTGGTGTGCACTTCAAGGTGCAGAAGCAATCCATGGTAGTGCCATCACACACCTTTCCCACCAGCACATCCATGTTAACTGGCTGCTGTGACTGTGACAAGTTCACAGTCAAATACAAAAGATTCCTGGAGTCTGTCCATTTTGCAAACACCTGAACGGACTAGAAGATTGCTAGTGGTCTAAAGGAGTAGAGGCAGTCTTCTGAAGTTCCATTCCCCAGCTCGAGCAGGGTGTGCCCCAGCCCTGCTGTTTCCTGAGGCTACTGAGCAGGCTGAAGGTGCACTCACTTTGCTTCTACCACTGCTCACCTTGCTCAGCCATCATCTCTACCTGTTAGTGAAGCAATGGGGAGGCATAAGCCTCTTACCACAACAAGAAATATAAAATACCACTGGAGCCAGTGTGTCTTGGTGAGAGTAGGCAGCCATGATAACAGCATAGAGGCTGGTGAGAGTGCTCCGGGTAAGGTTTTGAAGTCTTGCCATCCAGGTTTGGAAGGGCCTTAAGAGAGTGATTACAAAAGGGACTGCTCCTGTGTCAGCTATCCCTGCTATAATGATTGCTCTGTGGAGCTTTTGTTTACTTTCATCAGTGGAGGCTGTTATTTCAGAGGCTGGTGAATGTCAATACAAATTATGGGCAGGAGAGACCTAGGCCACCTGGCAAACATTCTCCTAGAAGCAAGAGAATAGCCATTGTTGGGGGTTTTCCCTCATACAGATATTTTCATATGAAAATCTGTAACACTTTTCCTCCTGAAGCTGGTTTTTGTGAGGATGGCTGATAAAAGAACCTCTTATTTTGGAGGTAAATAAATGGCAGAGGTGATGGACGCTGCAAAGGAGAAGATGAACAAGCCACTCTAGGTTGTAAGCCCAAGACTGAATTTTGGAAAAAACAAGCAGGAAAAGTCTAGTCTCAGGAAGCCAGTGATTATGAAATTGGGCATGGATGGAAGTCTCTTGTCTTCAGTGTTTAATTACAAGTTATCTTTTAGGGAATACAATTATATGGACTTAATGTCTTTTTGGAGGCCTTCAGCAGCACCAGTTGCAGAAGGAAAATTCACCCACCTTCTAGGAGAGCCTCTCTTTCACTGATTTCATAAGGTGACCAGCTCAGACTAGACACCTTTTAGGTAGGTGAAGTTAGAGGAGCTAAATCTAATCCTAGGATCTGACACATTAGGCACAGCTGCAGGTGAGGTGGCTACAATCAAGTGAACACAATTCTGACTTTGCATCTTTTCACAGAGCAAACACCCAATCAGGAGGCCGGAGAGGAGAATAAAGCAGTGAGGGATCCTGCTTGTTCTCTCAGCTGTTTCCATTCACTGAGCTCCTGGAGAGCCCCAGTGGGAAATGAAAACTGCCTTTGCTCCTCTGCAATGCCCTCCAGGGAGGGCAGGAAAACACCTACCCTTCTTTACAACACATCACCCCTCAGGCACAAGGCCTGGCTGTCACCCAGGGACATCATTCACCTGCCTTCTTGGTGCTTCAGATGCATCTATATTTTTGAATTGTCCAATTCTGTCAAAGTTATGGGGAGAAATAAGAGAGGCTTAAAATAGCTAAGGCAGAAAATTCCCCAACTGTCAGTTTTATATTTCTTAAATCCATTCCAGGAGAGCAAGCTTTAGCCCTATTTCCTGATCACTTGGAAAAACTGAGACGATCAATTAAAGTTTTCCCATGCACCCTCTTGGACAGATGGTTGAACCATTTTAATTAAGTGTATGTATTGGACTGACAGAGTTGATATATTTGACATGACAGACATTTTCTGTGTTCATTTAGGTTTTTAATCTTTCACTCTGTTTAGTATGCCCCGAATTGTGCTATTTGCACTGTGCTCAGAAGAATTATTCAATACACAGTCGATTGCTCGGATTATTAGATCTTTATTGTTTGTTATTGTTGGGTTTGGCCACAGTGAAAAGCTCCTCAGTAGCAATTCGCTGCCACTCTGGCTCTAGTAGTGAAAGGGTCTAATTTTGGAAGTCTCTGTTGTAAGTTAAGGGGCTGTATTTTTTTAACATATTTAGATGTCGAGAAGGGCAAATTGAGGCATACTGAGATTTTTCAAAAGCATCCAGGTACCCAATACCTCAAATTTCAATGGAATTAAAACATTGTTGAGCTGATTATCTGCAGCTCTGACTCCTAATCACTGTGGAACCCTGGCTTTTTCTTGCTCTGAGGGGTTTAAAAATCAGATCCATGTTTCTCTTTTCCTATATCCCTTTACATTCTGTGATCCTGCATGAGGTGGAAGATGTGGCATATGGCACTAGTGGCCTTCAGTTTGAGAACAGGATCCCATGGAGTACAGGGCTTTCTCTTACACAACCTCAATGGTGAGACCTGGGTAAGAGTGTGTTCCTAATACACACAGTTTCACAGTTAGAACTCTCTTCCTTGAGTGTATCAGTCCATAAGTTTGTTATAATGTAATATAATAATTTATAATGCACATATGGAAGCAGAGATTCATCAGCAATTTTTATTTTCTTCACATGCAATGTGTATTTGTATAAATTTTAGACATTGCTACAATATGTACAAGCCCTCTGACTTTCCTGGGCTTCTTCATATGATTCTTTCAGTCCTGTTTTAATATTAATAGAGGTTAATAGGTAGATTTGATATTAATAGAATCTACTCTCTCTAGGTTTCAGTGAGTATCAATCAATAGCTGCAAAAGTACCATGTACTGGAATATTGTAGTGGCTACAAATACTTTTCGTATTTCCTATGCCTTTACTGGCTGACATGAATAATTGTTTTCACCTAAGATAAACTCCTCAGCTCCTACATGTTTCATGGCAGAAAAAGCAGTATCTTCTGCTGGTGGGAAAACTGTACTGGGAAATTACTTCTACAGAGACCTGGCTGATGTGTATTATAGAAAAGAAAAGGAGTGTCTTTATCCTCAAGACTTTCCAATGTACATGACCAGGATCTCTCAGTTCCAGGAGGTTAGATTGCCTGAATGGTCTTTGAGGAGAAGCAAGAGGAAATAGTGAAAAGCATGAATGTGGTCACGTGCCTGACAGTTTTGGAAGGTATTATATTTATGATATAGCAGACAAGTAGAAAGAAAATACCAAGGAAGAAATCAGGTTGTTCTGTTCAGGGAATGCAAGAAAACCTGAGGTTTAAGGATAAATATATTACTTCCCAGATAGACAGAATGAGTGAGAGAGCCCTAGGTATAGTCAACTTTTAATAACATGTATGTATAGTCCAACCAGTGCATGTACAAACCCTGCACTCCTTCACAAACTTCAAATACCTGCAGGCATAGATAAATACTTGGATAAGCACATACTTCTTTGCTTGCTTACATGGGAGATTTTGTTCATGCAATAAAGGCTGAGCACTTTTTTTGCAAAACCTCATGCTCCATCTGCATATGGGAGTGTTCCGGGAAATTCAAAATACCCACATGTCAAAAGTCCCAATAACGTGCATTATCTGAGGGCTTTTGAAGAGTGGGCTAATGAACTTATCAAATCACTAACAGTTGCTTTTGAGAGGTGAGATAGAGAGGCAGGGAGTGATGGGGGCAGGGAAGGAGAGAAGGATGGAATATCATGCTGCACTTCAAAAAGCAGTGAAAAGTGTGATCTTGGAAAGTTCTGCTCAAAAAGCACAGAACTGAGAAATCTGAAACCCTTTCCTAGCAACAAATCAGAAATGTTAATATTCTGTTCAGTATTACAGTGGGTGTGATACACATGCATTCAGTAAACAGATCCATTCCTGACCAGAATCAGCAATAACACATTTGATTTTCCAAGAGCATCGGAACTAATCTGATCTAAGAATATCAAAAGGAGCCAGTAGCTCAAACTGACAGTATTGCACAAGCAGTCACATTTTGATATTTGCTTGTACATTCCTTAAGCCTCAGATGAATTTCTTGGTATTGCCAAAAGAAGAAAAAGGAAAAAAAAAAAGAACAGAAAATGAGAAAAGAAAGAAAGAAAGAAAGAAAGAAAGAAAGAAAGAACGAAAGAAACAAAGAAAGAAAG
>JAWWEV010000083.1:7257442-7362563 GCA_035583235.1 Hafferia zeledoni | reverse complement strand
GCATTTGGATCTGGGGCCCCCAAAATAAGAAAGACATGGACGTGTTGGAGCGAGGCCAAAGGAGGCCATGAAGAGGGATGGAGCAGCTCTTCTATGGAGACAGGATGAGACAGTTGATGTTGTTCAGACTGGAGAGGAGAAGGCTCTGGGAAGACCTTATGGCACCTTTCAAACATACCCCTTCCATGATTCTATGAAATAACAGTCATAAACATTAGAAATAACAAGATACTCAAAAACACTACATTGAGGGTGATAAAAGCACTGATTTGTACAGGTTTAAAGGCAATATTGATAGGAAAGGAGTGTCAGGGAGAATGTATACAGTAACAAGTGGCAATAAGGAAATACTTTTCCTGGAAACTCAATTAAAATTAAACCAAACACAGCTATCTCCTTCTTTAGACAAGAGAGTTCAGCTGGCAGCGCTGAGTTGTTTTTTTATGACAGTGTTTAGCAGCACTTCTCGTATGAGAAATAGCTAGTAAAATATTCACCTTCTCTGTGGGACTTTACACATCAGGGCCAGGATTCCTCATTAAGCATGGTCCCTGGTTTAAAGTGTTTTTCACCACTCTCTGGTGAGGATAAATCTCAGCTAATGGTGGATTTGATAAGACAGCAGTTTTATGATCCAAATACATTGCGTTGTCTATGAATATAGCTTATTTTTGTCAGTTACATTGGAAAGAAATAAATTACTCATCAGTCAATCCATTATTATTATAATAAGAGCACGGCACTACTTAATTGCATCAGTTAAGTGGATATGACTTTGCCAATGCTCATAAATGCCATTACATCAATCCACAGAAATGGACCTGTTGATTTATTAGATGATGATGGACAAAGAAGATGTTGCAATCTCTTTTATAATTTAACCTGTGCTTAAGACATATAGGTGTTTAAAGCCAAGACATGTATAGTTATTACCACAAAGAGGGAAAGGGAAAAGGGAATTGTAAACCATAACAACCTCTATCAAGTACATGTCTATTTTGCTATGTGTAATAATCCTCAACATGCATTTATGTAACACATTGTATGGTACTTAAGCTGCTCTGGGCTATCATGTACAGTAAATCCACATTTAATCAAAGGACCTGTGGCATATGATTGATTACCGTAAATTTTCTTTACCATGGAGAAATACAACTGCAGAATAGCAGTTCCACAGATGAACTGCAGCTACATCGATTGTCTAGCAATAGCAAATTTCTCAGAGGAACTCCAGGTCCATCACTGGTGATTCATCTACTGAGTTCCTGTTTTTATTTACTTACATATTTTTGACAACAAATCACTACTGAGCAGTTATCCAATGAATGCAGTCCCAGTAAGGATATCATTACAAGGAATAAGGACAAATAAACTATTGTGATTTGATAATGCACCTGAAATAGCTCTTCAGTTATTTTTGCACAATTTCATTTGTCTGCATGGAAAGCCTTCTGTAGGCTGGATAAAGGTCAGAAATGACACAAAAAAGGAAGTCACCCCAACTTTTGTGAAAGCTGCTTCTATTTGCCTTTTGCTTTTAACTGCCTCACTGAAACAATCTGTGTTTGCACTTTCTTCTCTCTTCTACCTATATTTTGGGACACAGGTGTTCTTTGAGAACAACCTGCTTGAGGAGCTTTAAAAGATAGTCTTCCAGCAACTTTCTTCATCAAGAAGGACAGGCTTTCTCAAGTGTCCAAAATCCATTTAGGCAGCTGACTAGAGCAGTCATATTCAATTACTTCCTCCTAGAAAGAGTGCTGAAAGCTTTTGGTTGAAGGTCTTAAAAGAGTTGCAAAGTGCATCTACAAACACAGATTTTAGTTGTTTGACATTCCTACTCAGAACATCTGTATGAAAATCTGCATAAATTCTAAAGTTCATATGCAACTTTAAATAGCTGACAGAAATGAGAAATAGGTTGAAATTTAATTTGTTTCAATTAATTAAATATTGAGATTTGATATTTTTACTATTTGCACTTTTGACTCCCCAGCGGGTATAATATTATATTAGGCTTCTCAATAAGTCTTCTAATTATAATGCATCATATGAAGCCTAGAAGGTCAGCATCTTATTAGAAATAAAAATTGAAACTTTGATATAATAGTGAATGCTGTAGCATCTGCGAAGCTGCCATGCCTGTTACCAAAAGCCAGGTTCTTGTGCCCATTATTCAAGTGGAATAAATAAATTTCTTTGTGGGAAGCTTCCTTGAAGTCAGTGGACTGTGCAGTAACTCTCTCTTTGCCACGATTGAAGGCACCAGGCTCTGACCTCAAATAAGGAAAAAGATTCTGATTTTACTGAACCTTTGGACCATATTGCACAAGATGATGGAGTTCCTGGTATGCTGACAAAGAAGAAACCTGCACAACAGCAAAGATATCTGAGTTATCTCAGGAAGGAGCAGAATGGCCAGTCCCTTTTGGGAGCTGCTCTTTGGGCCACACAGCCCTTTGACCTCCTCTGGTGGGAGGCCAACCAAAGCAAAGACACAAGCACATCTTCATGGGCTGCTTCTCTGACCACCACACTTGCCAGTAAGGGGAAGAGAGAACACCTTTATATTTTTCCCCCAGGGGAAAGGCACTGCAGCCCTGTAAGCTCTAACACTACCATTTCAGGCAACATAGAGCATTTTTCCCCCCATCAAGGCTCTGAGTTCTGGTGGAACCATGAAACCTTGGATAAAGTTTCCAAGGCATCTGCTCAGACTAAGGGCTGTCCCTGATCACACTATCCAGAGAAATTTTATCACATTGTTGCAATGAACTTATTTCTGGTTGACATTTTTGGGAGAACCCCAAGACACCTGATGAAGAATATCAGAAAACACAAACCCAAGAGCCCATCATGTACATGTCAGAGTGAGATCGAGATCTAGCCTGAATTAAAAAACATCTCTACCACACTGACTTTGGTAGCATAACTGACAGCAGGATTTGGCCGATTGTTTCCTGGGAAAATTAATGAGCTGTAAGAAAAATATCTGACCATCATTTGACTTATCAAAGCCATTGTGACTCCTTCCCTAAATAACATTAAGATGAATCACCTATTATTTGAGAATTGAGAGTCACGGTAGTGACTGAAGCCAAGTTAGGAAAATAGCACTGCCATTACTAGCTTTGCAGGATTGAACTTGACTTGGAATCTGGGGTTTTGCCCTGACAATACCACAACGTTTGAAATCTTATTTACTTTGTGGGGTTTCTTTTGTACTAACCTACTCACTCTAACATCACATGACACCTTTAATAGGTGTCCTACATACATGGAATTTATCATCAGCTGCTTGAATCCTGATCTCATGTGCAAGGGTGCAAATAAGAATAAGGGTGCTGCAACGAGTGCAGAAATGCCTGTTTTTGTTCTGCAAAATGCAGTCACTGAATTTTGCAGTAATGAAATTGGACCTGCATGTAAATGATATGAATTACTTTGAGGTTGCAATTTGTTTGATCTTTATTACTGTTGTAGAGTTTTTAGAGTGGCTTTTCTGTGTTGCTTACTGTCTCACTGCTTCAATTGCGCAAATGGAAAAATATGGGGACCCTCTGGTGGCCAAAATAATATCTGTAAATCCCACTCAGCCTTAATCACCTCTGCATGATCTACTGACAAGGTCAAACTATGTTGGAGTTGTATTATTAATATGTTTGATCACCTTTGTCTTCTTCTGTCTTTGTATCTTCTATGTAGCCTGTATGTCTATGGCCTCTGTTACACAAAATGCCCCACATTTATCTAGGCAATATAAAGAGCATGTTTTTTATTGTGGTTGAAAGTCTGTTTGTCTTTAATTGCTCATCACATGCTCAGTGATCGGGGCATTTCAGAACAATTAAATCATGAAGAGATGGATTAAAGAGTAATTAGGACTGCAGTCCTCTGTGCAGGTCAGTCCAGATGTGAGCATGCCCTAAGATAATAGAATCATAGAATCACAGAATGGTTTGGGTTGGAAGAGACCTTAAAGGTCATCGTATTCCACCCTCTCTGCCATGGACAGGAACACCTTCCACTAGACCAGGCTGCTCAGAGCCCCATCCAACCTGGCCTTGAACACTTTTAGGGATGGGACATCCACAGCTTCTCTGGGCAACCTGTTCCAGTGCCTCACCACTCTCACAGTAAAGAATTACTTCCTAGTATCTAATCTAAACCTACTCTCTTTCAGTTTAAAGCTCTCATCCTCAAGAACAGATGAACTTTTTCATCATCCTTCTGCCCCTCCAGTATTACTTTTTGAGTTTAAAACACAAAAATTTCGGGAGCCCTCCAGTGGTTGGAAAAACACCTGGTAAATCCAGGGGTAGTGATCAAGGCTTAGGGTTTGGGGCAATTGAGCATCAATGAATTGGCATAACCTGTCTGCCCACTGTGGAGAGGCTTCTTTTCTACACTTGTGTCATGAGTAAGGGCATCAGGTCTCCAGCAACGTAGATTTAGATGTCCCCAACTTCTACTGCAGTGGCATTTGGACTTTTCTTGTTTTGTCAGCTAAATAGCGTCCTAATAAAAGTGTAGACTCCTCTCAATTTGCTTTCAAAGTGCAAGGTAAGCCCACAGGACTGTCTCATTTTTCTTAGCAATCTTCTCTGGAAGCTGCAGAAGTATTTAAATTCTGCCAGAGATCTATGGACCACAGTCTGCTAGCGCCCTCCAGTTTGTCAAATGGATGAAGGTCTGGTATGAATCACCACTTTTCCATTTTGTGCTATTGTACAATCAATACACACTCATATAAATGAGGATGCAATGGCCAAGGCTCCAGAGGGAGTTGGGCCCCACAGATTGCTGCATCAGAAAGTGGTTGCATCAGATTCCTGCCTTTTTTTGCTGATGCTAAAGTAAATTTTATTGCTACGTTGACAAATTTGGCCCACTGAAGGGCTTGTGACAATTGCGACAATCAGCATTTCCTGATCAATGCATTGCTTACATTTTTATTCCTGTTTTATAAGGAAATCAAATATTTTGATTTTTGTATATTGATTTAATTATTTCTTGAAAAAGAGTTAATTCAGACAACTGTATGCTAATCTATGGTCATAAAATGCATCAAGGAATATACATATACACTGTTCACTAAGATCCTAAGCTCTTCAGGGTAAGGATCAGACAACTTTGCCTTGCAATGCCCACTGTGACACAGATCATTTGCAATGCCAGATTTTACATGTATTGTGGTTTCCTACTTGACATCAGCTACACTGGAGTAAAAGGCATTCTTCATCTGCTCTCCTTTGCTACCTAAAATTTAAAGGCTGTCCTGGGACATAACTGTGCCAAATAAAGGTTCATCACTGCCTAGTTCTTCATTATTGCCATGCAATATACCTAAAACTTCTGTTCATATGATGAAAGCATCCATCTGAAAGGTTACAATACAGCCCTCATACAATTTCTGGCACTCGCAACTGAAAAACATGATGCCTCATAGAGGCAGAAGACAGAGCCCAAAGGAGACTTAGACACAATTCCACAGGTAAAGCAAGGCCTAGCTGCTTGGTTTTTAGATCAGTCTGCTTTATATTCAAGAATCCCTCTTCCCTTTTTATAAAATTCTATATAGGTAACCAAATTTTCATTTGGGGTTTAAAAGGCAGTATTTCTGTGATGTCAACTCTATGGTCAATTTTTATGATTGCATTTTATTTAGGGAAATACAAAGAGAGATAAGCAAAGCCCAGGAGCAGCAAGTAGGCATAAAGGGACTACATCAAGAGAAGGAATATTTACTGTTCTGTGGATGTAGCAGTGCTGCTGTATCACAAAGACAAACCTCTTCAAAGGGAACCAGAGAAGCTACAGAGACTCAGCTCACTCAGCCAGTTCAGCCTTTGGTAGCAGATAAGGGCAGGGAAAAAAGCAGCTGTGTATCGACTGTTTCATTCAGGTACTGCTCCTACAGTAGAGAGAGAAATGCTTTGTGAACAAAACATTATGTATCTTGCTGTTATCTACCTGTACAACTGCAGTGTTGCTTTGTTCTGAAAATTCATTGCAAAAATTGTTACCTCTTTGAACTCCTGGATGTACACACAAATGTGGCTGCAAAACAGCAGAGTGTAGAATTTTCCTTTCTAGTCCTAGGCACCTGGGACTGGATATATTGATAGTTTCTGTTCCTCCCAAGGCATCAGCTGCTTCAGGAAAGCTGGTTTCCATAGGATCCCTGAATTCCTCAAGACCTGTAGTTTAGGAGGCAGTTTGACTTGTAAAATGCCCTTTGCAATGGCAAGAAACATTAAGAGAATCCACCATCCACCTATATAGTCCTCAGATTGGTCAGACAGCATGGACAGTTAGAAAAAAAGAACCATTTAAACACGAAGTGAGCACATGCAACCAGCAGTCTTTGGGACAGAGCCCACATGCAACCAACCCTGCAGTGCCATTTCTGCAGGTTCTTCTAAGAAAGGAGTTGCATTTAAAGTCCGTGTTGAGGCAAGCAAAGGGGAAACAGCTTCTCATTTCTCAGCAGCCTGTAGCAAATTGATGGTGTTTAGGTTTCATGGCTTGGGGAGGAGTAGATGAAGGCAGGGCACAGCACTCCAGCAATGTGCGTTGTGTTCAGACCACCTACAATAGGTGCCTCACTTAGTTATCATGACTGTTATGGCAATTTAGTTCAATAAACCAGTGAGCACACCAAGACACCTACAATCCAGGTCTGCAAGATCTTGGCTCCCTGTGCAGAGAGTGGATAGGAGCAGTCCCTGTGCCTAAGTTAGGCACTTGCAGTAGGAGTGTTCAATGAAGCCCCATGTGCTTCTGCCTCATCTGCAGAACTATATTGGTTTGTACTCAAGGAGGCTGTGTAATGCTGCCAGGAACTGATTAACATCTGAATCACGTTGTCCTCTGTATGTGTGGCAGATATAAATAGGTTGCAGTAGAGGTGGGCTATGTCCACAAGCGCTTGTCTCCTTAGGGGATGGTCTTATCTACATGCACACAAAGTAGAAGCCTGAGCCTTCTCAGGCAAGTTTCCAAGATATTCCTCTTGTGGTGAGGAGTTACCCTGCTGATTCTGTGCTGTGGAATTGCTCTTCTGACCCCTTGTCTCAAAGGCTTTACTTCTGGCAGGCACACTGCGACCCATTCGACCCACACAGGGCTGGACAGCTGAGCAACTAACGAAACTGCACCAGCTGAAATTTGCTTTCGGTTTATTATCTATATAGTGTCACTAAAAAGGTCTGAGCTAATCTTAGACACATAATGGGCTGGTAGAAAGTATTCTATTTGTTATGCAAATAAATATTTGCTTCAAATGTGGTTTCCCAAAGTATGGTCACCCTGCACGCATCTGCTTCCAAAAATGCATCTGCTTTACAACAAGGTAGTAATTATCCTTTCCTCAAGGGGGTTCAGTTTGAACCTACTATGTGTACTAGACTGCTGGCAAAGTTTTTAATTTTGGTTTATGATGTTTGTAGTTTTTGGAGGCACAGGATCAAACACTTGAAATGCAGTATTCATCTGATACTACATACCAACCCCAAATACAGGTAAGATTTGCTTGGTGGGCTTTTTTCTCCTTCAAGAACTGTTCTTTTTTCCTCCACATTTTTTTTCCCCTTGAAACATCAGTTAGTTGAATGGATAGATGCAGAAAGCAAGTAACTTCATTTTACTGGTAAAATACTTTAGTGGAGTAACACAATAGCATTATCATCCTTCTTTTTTACTGGTTCTTCTTTAATCTGTATGTCATAATAGTGTCATTAGAGAGTGACTTCATCTTTTTAGCAGGCTATTTCTGCAGTACTTAATGTCTGTTTGATCTTTCATTCAGGTATCTATTACCATACGTATCTATTATAAGTTGAAAAGGTTTTTAGTCTGACATAACATTGGAGGGGAAGAAATGTCAGCTTCATTAAACCTCACAGTTCTGAGACTGGAGGTAAATTACTTATTCAGCACATTTTTTAAGAAACACATTGAAAGAAATCCTGTGAAGATATGTAGTTTTTCTTTATTCATCTTGCCTTCTCTCTTTAATCTACCTCTTAATGCACTTTGCTTTGCTTTCTCTAGAAAGGGAGCAGTGAGTGAAACAGTGTCTTGAATGAAGAAATAAGGCAATGCCGGAGCCCAGTTTCTGCTGGACTGAGCAGCTCAGTGAGCTCAGGGCTGGGAACAAGAGGGAGGAGGAGGCTGGGGACTGACATTGTCTTTAGCTTCTCACATGCCATAGCCTCATATTGCAGTGGGTGATTTGAAGGGTGTGCACTCCAAGGCAACACCATTCTGCAATGATAAACTTACGGGAGGGTTAAAGCAGCAAAACACTGTGTGAAGTCCCAAGGCCATCAAAGTCAATATGAAGACTCAATTTTTTTTGCCTCTGGATCCATGATATCAGGCTGACAGCTAACCTGTGAGAATTGGGCCTGATTCAGTAATGAGCCTAAGCACTTTCACGACTTCCAGTGCAAGAACCATCCCAAAAAAGCAGATAGAATGCCCGTAGGGGTGATATCTGTATTTATGTAGCTTGCTGAACTAGGACTACGAGAAAACAGAGACAGTAATGGGTTTTCTCCCAGGGTTTGTGGCTCTTCCTCTTCCTAACAATTCACATCAGTGGCACCAAGGCTGATAGTCTTGGCATCAAACAGCACAAAACTGAAGGCCTTTTGAAACAGGGAAGTGCAGAATGTGAACAGAAAGGCATGAAAAGGAGGCAAACTCAGGGGGCTGAAGATCAAAGGTATTAGCACGCACTGACAACTAACTCTTATGTAAACTAACAGTTGATGACTCCACTTTAGGTTTTGCTCCTTTGGGGGACCTGGCAGTGAGTTTAGGGGTGCAGAGGCTATACTTTAGGTAGGAATTGCCACACAGGCATTATGCAGACTAAGACAAGGGTAGGTCTGCAGATGCCCTGCTGTAACTCCCTGCATAACACTAGCAGTGCTATTCCACTTAGCTTTCAGTAACATGTGCAGTAGTGCCTTGGTTGTCTTAACTGAAAGAATGATGCTGTGTGTTTTAGCTGGGTCTTCTTTGCTACAATCCATAACAGATGCCATTGCTGGTTTTGTTACTATCGCTACTTGATGGCTTTCTGCAACTGCACTTCACATTCCTGAAGCTGAAAGTTGTGTTCTCTTAGCCACTGGGAAACACTACACTCTTATTTTGGAGTCTCCCTGCATTCCAAGATAGCACCGGTAACAGAGGACACACAAGGGTCAACAGCTCCTCATCCAGCAGCACAACCTCATTCATTGCAGCAAAGAGGTTTTCAGAGTTTGGGAATGCCCTAAAGAGCTTTACCTTCTGTCTCCCAAAACGAATGTCATCTGCTCTTTGCTCCTAGGCAACCCAGGGAGATATGGACAGCTGCACCCAAATTTTCCCTTCTTGGCACTGAAAAATCTCACTGAACCCACGAAGGCTCTTGAATTCACACTGGGCACCTTTGGATTTGTGATTAGTAATGGCATGTTTGTGTCATTGCTAGACTAAGGAAAAGTTGGCAGAAAGCTTAAAGTATAGTGTGTAATGACATTTGCACTAAATTGTTCCAGAAACTCCTTATCCTTTGGAGCAAATGGGGAAAATGAAGCTGAGAAATTTTAGCATTATACATCTTCAGCTGTGTGAAATTCTGCCCGGGATTTTGTTTCTATTAACCTGACAACAGAGATTCACAATTGGAAATGAAGTCTGCAGTTGGCCATGGATAATAGAGACAATACTGAGATTTAAGTGCAAAAGGAGAGATCAGGGTGTTTTGACAAGGTATTTTGAGTTCCTGTAACATTTTTATCTCATTACCTCTGAGATGTGAAGTGCGAATAGTTGACATACACTTGGTCTGATGAGTTGTCACCAACTTTCAGGCATTTTTTCCCGAGTGTCAAACAACCTGTGAAAGTTCCTCTTCAGTCACAGCATATAAATTCAGTTATCTCAGATGGAATGACAATGACAGCAGTGACATCTCTATTTACCCATTTCCATTACTAGAAATCAAAGATCTCATTTCCAAGTTATCTGTGGCAATATTGTGTTATGGCTTCCCTGCAGAGAAATGGGATAATTTTTCAGCTCCTTTCCAGACCTACAGCTGTACAGTCTTTTTCACCAGCAACTTTTTTATTTTATTTTGTTTCTCTAAGAGAAATAGTTTACTCCAGGAGAAGTAGTCTGAAAGTTTGTTAAATAAGGGCTGGAAATGCATGATCTAGCATTGATGTTTCTTAAGTTTTGACAGTTTCTGATAAGTATTATTTTTAAACAAAGAACTTAATTTAGAACAGTGGCTCTCAGTCTGTGATAAACACTGACAATATGGTTTAGCACACCAAAAATCACCTGTTTTTATACCTATGTCTGTCCTGGCTTCTAAGAATGGTATCTGTCTCCAAAGCAGTGCCAGCAGGTCCTCACAATACTGATGCAGTACATAGCAGAAGGAGATTTCTACTGCTGTAGAAACACAAGCTCTTTGGACAACATAGTCTGCACTGATAAAATTTCTCTCCCATCACTGTCCACATGGAATATTTTTTTTCAGCCTAATTTTGGCTGCTGCTGCTGTGAATTTTTCATACTGAAGCCAATATAGCTGTTCTGGAAGAACATTTTGAGCCAGACCCAGCCTCCATAAATCAAAGCATGCCGAGCCCACATTAACTGAGCATCTGGATGGAGAGGCAGAAGATGCCTTTGGGAGTTACTCTGCCTCTGCAAGGTAGCCAGGAGACTGAAAGTGAAACTTGTTCATGGGAGCTGCACTCTGCCCACGTTTTTATTTCCAGGGGAACAACATGGGGCTGGTAGAGGGTCCCGGCTGGACCCACGGCGGGAAGAACAGTGACAGATAGGGGTAGTGAGTCCTCAGGAGGGAAAGTCATAAAATCATAGAATTATTTCAGCTGGAAGGGACTTTAAGGATCACCTAGTTCCACCCCTTCTGCCAGGGGCAGGAACAGCTTCCACTAGACCAGGTTGCTCAAAGCTCCATCCAAGTCAGTCTTGAACACTTGCAGGGATGGGGCAGCCACAACTTCTCTGGACAACATGTGCCAGCATCTCACAGCCCTCTGAATAAAAAGTTTCTTCCCAATATCTAATCTAAATCTATCCTTTTTCAGTTTTTAGCCATTACGCTTTGTCTTATCGCTCCATACCTTTGTAAAAAGTCCCTCCCCTGCTCTGTTGTAGACCATTTTAGGAACTGAAAGGTGCTCTAAGATATCTCTGGAGCCTTCCCTTCTCCAGTCTGAACAACACCAACTGTCTCATCCTGTCTCCATGGAAGAGCTGCTCCAGCCCTCTTCATGGCCTCCTTTGGCCTCGCTCCAACACGTCCATGTCTTTCTTATTTTGGGGGCCCCAGATCCAAATGCAGTACCCCAGGTGGGATCCAACCAGAGTGGAGTAGAGGGACAGAATCACCTCCCTCGACATGCTGGCCACACTTCTTGTGATGCAGCCCAGGATGCAGTTGGGTTTCTGGGTGGCAAGTGCACATTGCTGGGTCATGTTGAGCTTCTTGTCCATCAACACCCCCAAGTCCTTCTCTCCAGGGGCTGCTCCCAATCCTTTCTCTGCCCAGCCAGTATTTGTTCTTGGGATTGCCCTGACACAGGTGCATGACCTTGCACATTGTCATGTTGACCATCATGAGATTCACACAATCTCACCTCTCCATCCTGTCCAGGTCTCTCTGGATGGCATCCCTTCCCTCCAGAGTCTCAACCCCATCACACAGCTTGGTGTCATCAGCAAATTTGATGAGGGCGTGCTCAATCCCACTGTCCATGTCACTGATAAAGATGTTAAGCAACACCAGTTCCAATACGAATCCCTGAGGACCACCACTCTTCCCTGGATTCCACTTGGACATTGAACAGTTGACTGCAACTCTGAGTAGAACAATCCAGCCCTTTCTTTAACCACCAAGTGGTTCACCCAGCAAATCCTCATCTCTCCAGTTCAGAGACAAGGGTGTTTTGTGGAACAGTGTCAAGTGCTTTGCACAAGTCCAGTTAGATGGTATCAGTCACTCTTCCCTGGTCTACCACTGCTGTAAGCCTGTCACAGAAAGCCACCAAGTTTGTCAGGAACAACTACATGTGTGGAGATTTAGGACCAAGTTATGTGCTGGGTGGGAATTGACATGGTTTTGCTGAGCTGTTCCAGTTTACAGGCTGCAGGGGTCCTGCATGTGAGCAAGGACAAACACTCTCCAGACACCCCAGAAGCTCTGCACTGCAGCTTGTCTTTCCTCAATGCCTTTAGTCTATCATTCATTTTGGGTATAAAAGCTCAGAATTCTCAAGGGTATATTACATCCATTTCCATCATAACTCCCTTTAAATTATGGCAGCAACAACTTTCTCTTCCACTGAGTAAAAGCCAAATGTTCTACATTCCCATTTCACAGTTTTTTTATGGTTCAAGAACAGAAGAATAGACCAAATTATCTCATTTGACCTCCTGTCACTCAAAGAACTGAAAACAGAGCCTGAGACACCTGCATTAGCAGGGAACTGATTAATTGGGATGAGCTCAAATGATTCCCCCCCACTTTCTGGGAAACAATGGATGAAGAATGATCCTGACTTTTGCAGTTTGACCTCACCAAAATACCTACCCAATCCCCAAATCTGGAAATCAGTGTGACCTGAGCCCATGAACCAGGCATACTGGTCAAGATTCAGGCAAGAATGATTCAACATGTCACCTGGGATCACTATGCTGTGCCATCTGTGGGGCATATTCATTATGTTCCATATGTGTTTATATGAGGTTTTGTATGTGTGAACACAATTCTTTACCAAAGGGAAATTCCATCCTTGGTCCCTGAAGGCCGAGGTCCAATGTTTGTTGTTATGTGAAACAGTTTCATTTGTCAGAAATAACACTGAGGGCAATTAAAAGCTTCTTGTCCCCTGCAAAGATTATGAATGGAAAACTGGGGATTTCACAAACTCAAGGCCATCAGAGGTCACCACAACCACACTGTAATTTTGACCACAGTGTCTGTGACACCTTGATGAGGAAGGGAACAGCTCTGCTGATGGAGAAAAAGGCTTTTACTTCTAAAAAGATATAAGACCTCTACTTCTTTCATCAAATGATGGTAAATACCACAAGTTTCCCCAGGACTGACATACTCATGTCCAATGTTACACCAGGAAGCTAAAAAGATCTTTCAAATGCACCACATGAACACTGACATAAAAGTAGAAGATGTGGTTAATAGTATTGGCTGGCCTAAGAGGGAGAGAGAGATCTGCACAGGTTTATTTACTGCTCTAAGTGTTAACAAAATTTGAAATCAAGGTGGTTTATGACTGAAGACAACAAATATGTTAATTTCTACTCACTGGATCCAAATATCTAATGAAAGGTTAACTCATTGACCTCACCCCAAAGGCATTATGTATTTAAATTTCAAGGCACAACTGCATGTTACATGATGACCAATAAGCTCATTAATAGTTTTTTATTTCTGTTCTGTAACCTTTAAAATAAGAGAAACAGCTGATCTCTGAGAAGATGCAATCTACGCTTACACTTATGCACTCATATATTATTCATCTTGATCTACATGTGATGTCTTACAAAGGGGCCCAAGGAGGAAAAATAAGAGCCATTTGTGCTACCTTTCATCAGAAATGTTTATATAGAGTCCTCTCTCTCTGACCACAGAGTAGACTCTCATTCCTGATACTACACCTCCTCACAGGAAGAAACACTAATCGTTCTCACCACTGCAGAATGTCTGGTTCTTGTTGTGACTTAAACTCGCTACTTCAAACACTCCTTCCTCCTCTCAGATGATGTAGTCACTACCCTTGTCAGACTACTGATGTTAAATCTTGGAACACAAACCTCTAAGTCCCTACTCTGAACTCATCCACATGAATAGAATGAAGGATCTTTGTTATTGAATAGCTGTTAAAACTGGTTACATGTCTTTGATAAGGCTCTTTGGCACAGGGGAAAAACAAAGGTGAAATAATATCCCAGTGTCAAAGGTTAAGTGCTGAATCATGAGAAATTCCCATGTAATAAATACCCAAACCTGCCTCTTCTAGGTGTAGTACCTAGATATTGGGCTCTAAAAATTCAGCAGAATGGATTCACTGTACTGGTGAATGACATGAAACAGGAAAATTATAAGAAAATCAAGAATAATGACACTGATGGATGGGCATAGCACCCAATGAAGAGAAGGTTTTGGCTTCTGGCTAATTTGTAGTTCATATATTTCACTGTGCTGCCTGAAAGTTGGAAAGCTGTTGTGACACCACAGTCACCATACAGTTAAGGTCTGGAATGTGATGTTCTGGTAAGTTAAGAAAAACTTTTTGATTATCCGTGCTTTGCACCTGTAACTTAAACCAGAGTATGAAATAGTGCTGGATGTGCTTTGGAGATAAGGACTCACTCACCATAGCAATAGAGTTCTTTTTTTTTTTTTTAGTCGTTTTTATTATTACTTTTCTTTTTCTTGTGGCATTTATTGCAGTTCAAATAAAATAATAGAAGTTAAAATTAAAAACTTATCTAGCTTATTGAAACTTGAGAAACATAAAGATTGGCAAATGGTTTCAGATTTTTCTAAAAGAGTGATCAGTCAATTCTCAGTAATGAAGCAGTTTCTTACTATATGGTCAAAAGGAAGAGAAAAATGGATGACCATACCTGAAGAAGAAAGAGACAGCTCTATTTGAGTGGAAAAAATAAGGATGAGATGCAGAAACACAGCAGAACTATTTTCACTATCAATGTCAAAGGAGAATTGTGTTTGCAGCCTGGGGAAATGGGAAGCAATAAAGACTAATTCTTTTCACAGCTGGATAGACTTCTGGGTCCCAACAAACTTCGTAACCTGACTTGTAAGATGAAACACTGGGGGAAAAAAAGCAGAACATTACTGAACTTTTGGTCTACTTCTAAAATTTTGTTCCTAGTCTTTCAGCTTAGTCAACATCTCTAAGAAGGCCTCAGGGATCAAAAATCAAGACAGCTGTTGCCAAGAACTATGTACAGAAAAAGGTCTGGCTTGAAGGATCAGTAGATACTGAGCCCATCAGAAGATGTGTCTGCTGTGGGATGCTGTGCATCTGCCTATGGCTCCTTGAAACAAAGGCAAGCCAAACAATCATAATAATGGTAGCACACAGAAGAAGGCAAGGAATTTGGAAGAATTTTTTCTTCATGTTCGAGGGTGAGGAAACTCTGTTGAGATACAACATGTAGGTTTTGTCTGTTATGTGCCTAGCTGGGGTGTGTTAACATCCACCTGGATTGTGTCTTTGCTGCATATTCCCTGTGCTCATAAAGCCTAGCACAGATAACCAAAGCCCATCGAAGCATTTTAGACACACCCAGAATTCCTCTAGACTAGAGGTAAAGTATAGCTCTTGATTCACTTAAAACAAGACACTGGAGACTCAGGAAAAGGTGAACCACCAAAGTCCCCAACACCATCTGCATCACTGCAGGCAGTTGAATCTGCTGTGTCTTCTGGAATCTGTCCAGAAGAAGTTCATACAGGAGTATCCAGTCCTACAGGCAGCTTTTATGGAGTCTGACACTGCCAGTCCTCACTCCCAGTATGCAAGAGAAACACAGGAGGCCATTTCCACTTACATATAAGAAAAAGTAACTGCTACACATCACAAAAAAAATAATGCTTGGGCCCATGTTGACTCTGCAGTACTGCCTTCTGTTGTTCTCTGAAAAGCTCTTTTTCCTGACCCATATCTCACTTCCACTTGAATATTCTCCTGCACCATCCTAAAGTCTGTGAGGAGCAGACAAGACACTGCTGCCTGATGTGCTTTTTAGAAGGCTCCTTTTACCCTTACTGTCTTTTCATCATGAATACACAGTGCATCTGGCAACAACCTCTTTTCATGTCCACTTTCTTTTCATAGAAGTTTCTCTGTGTATCCAGACACTAAATAGCCTGGACCTGGGAACACTTTCTGTAGCAAGTCAAAATCTATTGGGAGATGTAGAAGAGCATATAGCTTTGATTATAAAATGCACTTGATTCACAAGTGAGAACTAAACAGGCTTGACCAAGCCAGCAAACCAAAAATACTAACCAAGCATGCAACATGAATATAATAAAAAGGATAAACAATAGCCCGAAGGCATAGTGTGAAGCAAGAATACCTTGAAAATACCTTGAAAAGGAATCAGAGATCCCACATCTTTCCCCTTCTCCTCATCCCTACTGGTGCTGTCATCCATAAATGATGGTGCAAAATACACAGTGTTAGCGTGTTTGTAATCAACAGCTTCTGCTGAAAGAGATTCTGGCTCATATTGGCCAGTGGAGCTGCCACTGTGTAAAAAAAGCTCACTGACACAGTGTGAGCACTGTGTTGGTGCTCTTGGGAGAGTTTCATGTTTTACTCAGAGCCTCTCCCCTTCAAGAAATTGAAGTGAAGGGTATCCATGATGTCACATTGCATGAGACACAAGCTCAGTGGAATGGACATGCCCATCTGCCCAGCTAATGCAGACCACACTGATATGAGCTAGAGTAATTTTCTGGTCTTTCCAGGTTCCACTGAAGGTCTTGCTCAGCATCCGGCTTTTATTAGAGTGGGAAGATTGTTGGTAGCTTGGGAACACCCAATTCTGAGGTGTCTCAGCCAAAAATATGAGTTTGCCCCTGCCTCTTTCATCCCAACTTCACCTGTGGATGACCAAGCTAGACCAAAGATGTAAACAGATTCACCTGCAGTGTGGATTGCCAAGGGTCCAGAAACAAGATGAGAGCACTGCAATGTGAGAATATGGTTGTTTCCACATTGCCCTTAGATCCCTAATGTTTTCTACAAGGTCCTTCACTGGCACTCTTTAGGGAAAGTGAAAACTTGTAGGTAAAGAAATTCTCGTGTGAGCTAGTAATTAGAAAAAAGGTGGGGTAACAAGGGTAGAAATGTTTTACCATAGTGGAGATCATCAGTGGAATTTCACAGAGATCTGTCCTGGGACCTCTGCTCTTCAAAATATTCACAAACAAATTGTAAAAGGATCTGGGCAATAACATGAAAAAAAAACAAAAACCAACCAAAACAAACTACCAAAGTTAAAAGCAAAAATAATTATGACATATGGCTAAAGGATTTCATGTTAATTAGTGACCAGCTGACAAAAACAGTCAAATGAAATTCAATTGATAAATGTGGGATAGTAGATACAAAGAGAATGCATTCTAAATATAAGACAGGGATGGCATGTTCTAAATTAGTTATTGCTGTTCAAGAAAGGGGGTATCATGGAAGGGTATCACATAAGATTATCAGGATGCAGATTTAAGACAAAATAAATTATTAAAAATACTTTTTCTCCACATGATGCGTAATTAAACTGCGGAACTCCACTGCCACAGGATGTTGTAGAGGCCAAACATATAAATGGGCTCAAAAAGCAATTAGACAAATTCCTGGCTGAAAAATTCATCGAGCGTTACAAAACGCAAAGATGCAGATACAATCTCTGGCTCACGATGCCCCTGAGGCACAGACTGCTGGGAGGGTGTGCCAGAATAAAGTATCCCTCTGTGGTTTCTGTGCTTTTACACTGTTCCCCAGAATACCTGCTACAGGCCATTGTCAGAAGCACAACACTGGGATGAGGAGAGACTTCTATGGCCACTGTTAGGGGAACAGGTAGTTTTTCATGAAGTTGAGGAAACACGATAAAAGTAGGAACTGAATCCAGGTAGGGGCTGCAGCATTTGTGATTGCTGAAAAAATAAGTCACAGAGGATTTGACAATAGTAAGGTGAAAAGATACTGCAACAGAAGGAGAGCATCAGTTCTAAAACATGGGCTGATCAATGTACAGTAAATGGGTACCAGTCTTGTACTGTCAGGTACAGAGGAGGCTTTCCACTTGTAAGGCTTCTGGGGCCATAAACCACATTCAGAAATGACACACACAGAAATGCTTTCTAAGATATCATTTAGTAAAAGGCATCAGCCCAATCTGTGGAGCTGTATATGTCATTGATATATTTCTTGCAGCTTACCTTGTTTTTCACTAGAAATCAAGAAAAGCTATTTGTATTTAAATGACTGTAGAAACGGTAAATTGTTTCATCTGGGAGTTTAATAAATGGTTTGCCCTAGTTTGTCAGAGTTTGCCATAATTTTACGTGACTGGCCACATAAATTTGCTGGAAATGATCAGATAGTAAGAGATTGGCACAACAGAGGAATTCCAACAGAAGCTCAAAGTTAATGAATCTCCACCCATGTCCAGACACGCGGATGGGGAGAAGGCCAGCCAGCAGCACCCAGCTGGGATCCTCTAAGCAGAGCACACTGGCTAGAGGATGATCTGCCTTTGCACTCATGGTTGTGGCAGAGACTGGTGAGAAACTGTGTCCATCCCCTCTGAGCACTGGAGGGATTTAACGTCATACCCCAGACCAAATTATTGTGATGCTGAAAATCATTCATGCCATGGATACAGACTGCTCACTTTTATCTGCTGGTGTTAAAAGCCAAATTCATTGTGGGAACTCACAGTCACCAACACACTGCAGCAGACTCCATGCATTTTTGAGGACCCCAGCTCCTGGTAAAAGCTCAAGAGCATCCTCAGCAGGGTGGGGACCATGGTGGTGGGTTGAGCAGATGTGCTGGCCTCTGCAGGACCATCACTCCATGTGCTGGGGAGCACATCATCTGTCCATGGGCCATGGCTTAACATGGTGTGGCATTTCTTCTCCCTCTCACTATCAATCCATACTGAGAGCAGTTGCTTAGTTCCTGGGTTTTAAAGCATCTCATTAAGTGTTTAAGCAATAAGGTAACTTCTTTTTGAGTTCACAAGTCTATCACTCTCCTTAAGTTATCCATGTAGAAAGTTTTCCTAAAGTTAGTGGATTTGAAGGGAAAAATATACCCTGAAGTGCCTGTGATTTCTGGTTATCTGATTGTCTGTGCTCTGTAAATCCATGCACTTGAATCTGGTGGAATCTATAGCCAGACAGGCTGAGAAAAAATAAATCCAGCAGGAGTTTGAACTTCTTTCATACATCTTAATAGGGACATTAGGCTTAACCCCTCTGTGACCATTTAAGTGATAGGACCATTAAAACCAGTGAGTGGCAAAAACAGCCCTCATCATGAAAATGCAGTGTTAATCTTAACTATCTGCATCCTTCCACAAAAATTTACAAAAATCAGGAAAAATGCATTGCTGGTCCCAGCTTACTACCTTGGGGACAATGTATGGGTTTTTCCTTGTTAGTTTGATGAAATGCAAAAACTTCTGTGAGGACAAGGATCTTATGTTTACAGAGAAATGGAATATAACACGATTTTATTTTCTTTTTCCTCCTGCATATTTGGGTTTCTCCTGCACACAGTCCATGACTTTCAGCTACAGGCTATGACTGATCCCTTGACAACTCTAGTCTCTGCGATAAATTGTTCAAAGTCAGACCTGGGGCTGTGTCAGTTCCTAGAATATCTGGGGTTTATATCTTCTCTAGCCTCATTTTAAATTTAAATGATAACAAATGCAATCTGACCTCAGATGGAACAGAACATATTTTTACATCAGACTCATACTTTTGTTAACACAACTTTGGTAAGGATCTCAAACCCTAAACAATCTCAAACAACCTCAAATCTCAAATGATAGTTTTTGCTGAACCTCTACATGCTTCCGAAGAGGAAGATGAGCCTTGCAGGGAAGCAGTGCCATGGTCTTCAGGGCACATCTTTTCCCTCTTCTGTCCCCAGTTCTTCTGGTTCTTCCTGAGCTGGTTTTAGTAAATGCTTTACATGTTTATATTGCATGTGTTGGCAGGGGGATTTACATTAGCTTTTAAATGTTTTGTTTTATTTGCAGATGTACCTATTGCATTTGGAAAACACTGTATTTTCTGTGCTCTTCCTTGAATTTCACTGTGATAGGATTCAGACACGAAAAGTGGGCTATTCCTTTTTTCTTCCCTCACAGCCTTTTTTCTTTTTTTAAGAAAAAAAGGGTCTGTATAATACTTTATGGCAGGCTGGTCCCACTCCTCTGTTTTTGAAAGTGGCTGAAGAGGCCAAGCCTCACACAGAGAGGGGAAAAAAACCTGACAAGTTGCATGGTGAAAAGGCTCTTCTGATTTTGTGGGCAAAGGGAAATGTCATGTCGCTTGAGCTTTGTGGTGACAGGGCTGATGGTCTGAACTGGCAAGGCACTTCTATCAAATATTGGTTAAATTCACAAACCTCTCTCTCACAAATTTAGTTCTCACCTGTCAGTAATCCCTTTCCTGTTTTCAACCAAAGGAAAGACTTATGCCATGAACAAAGGGGAAAGAGATGCCACATATTAGTAGCCAAGATAAGGTACCAGTATTTAAACATCGAGTGCTCAGTTCAGACAAAGAGGGATACCTCTGACGAGTCCACTGCAAATACACACCCTCACATCTACTGTGGCCAACTACAGAGCCATTTTGGTTGGATATTTTTCCCTCTTTGACCCCTCATCACCTCTTTATTCAGCCTCCCCCAAGCAGAGCATGATGTCTGAGTCAAGCTTTTGAACTCTCCCTGTGTTTCAAAGGAAACAAACAAGCTCATACATCCCTTGCTTGAGTAGGTGTGTTCACATATTTTTATTTATTAAAAACAAAATAAAAACATAATCTGATACAATTAAAGATGTGTTTCAGAGAATGGTCTGTGTTGCAAAATGTTTGCACCTGGTATCATATTTTATAATGTTTAAGAACCAAATTGACATTAAAAAGAAAAAAATGACAATGCAGATAATAGGATCCAAAAGTGTGTCCCAAATTACTGAACAAAAGAGAATTGGATAAGATCACTCAGGCTATTTTTCTAATATTTTGCAGTAGTGGTTGCCTGCTCAAGCCTTTGATGTTGTAACTTTGCCATCTGACAAAGAGATAATTAAGTGTCATGGACAATACAGCAAGAGTGAAAATCAGTGCATTTTCTAGGGAGGCACTGAGATGTGAAGTGATTGGAGAAGAAAAGTAGATGCAAAGGGCAAATTTTGCAGAGTTCTGAATATAGCCTGTTGCAGGAAGATCAGTTCAAAACATGAGTTCTGCAAATAGAGGAAAAATCAGTTATCCAACCTGGATTTTTGTTCTTTGGGGTTTTTTATAGCCTTAGCTGATGGGATATTTATTGCATTTATTGCAGCTTTTGCTGCATCTCTTTCTTAATCACAAAATAAGTTAACACTGCTGAAGAAAAATATGGAAAACCCGACTCCCATTTTATATCTGTTTTCCTCACTGAGTCAGATAAAAGCTCATCAGGTCTGTAAGGCACCATCTCAAAGTTTGGAAAGGACAGTGAGGCAAAACCCTGTGAACCACTGAGCCTGGTAAAGGCTGGGGAGTCCCAAACCCTTCAGAGCCTGGTGGCAGAGTCACAGTTGTGTCCAAAGGGACCATGGAGGTTGAAGATGGGTGTGCAACCATTTCAGCACTCTTTTCAGAAATACTAAGCAGCCATAGGTGACACAAATGGGAGATGGTTGCAAGAGGCCACAGAGGCCAAATCCACTGTATTTTTGTGGTAAAGGAGAGATGGAAATCAGCAAGAGAACAGCTGGTAAAACCAACTCTGCTCTCCTGCTTCGTTGGCTGGTACACAGCCAAACTGCAGGCAACTGGCTAAAATAATAGATACTACTGGCTCCTTGGCTTGGTCAGTGAAGGAATATATTCTTCTGACCAACCTGCTCAAACATAGAGTCTTCTGTAGGTATATATTGAGACAAATTAGAATAGGATGAAAGAATATAAACACACATTTTAGCAGTAGTGTAGGAAAAATTTCCTTTTTCTCACACCAAATAGACATCAATAAAACCCAGGGACAATATTCAACAAAGGAAGAATGAGCTTGAAATATCAAGGTCCTAAGACCCTGGTTTGACACCCTTATGGGATTTTGCAGTAGTGTGTGACCAAAGTCCAACCTAGAACTTGGCTCTGGACCAAACCCAAGGCCAGCAGAGCCTGAGTTTGTAGTTTTTTTAAGAGATCTGATCCTGCCATATGTTTACCAGGGATATCATAATTGTCTGTGCATCCTCAGTCTGCTATGGATTTTGCAGCAGCTGTCAATAGCACTCATTCATCACAGACCCAAGATAATTGAAGCTCTCCATCTGCTGCAGGGCCACTATTACCAACACTGACACTTGTGTCAGTAACTTACTGAGGAAGGGCCTGAACTTGCTCCTAGTGAAAAATCAATGGGAGGATTCCTCTTGGCAGAAGTGGAGACAGCCCTAACCCTTTCAGTACTGAAACCCTGAGTGGCTGTTCAGCATCCAACTGCCCAGCACCATCCATTCCTGCTGTGCCCCTGGATCCCTGGGTGGAAGCAAACGCAGGCAAAGCTCTGCTGTGATCACACAGCCTTGGCAAACTGGTCCTGCAAGGCACTCTGGAGCAGAGATACCTGCTGAGGGAATAGTAGAAAAATCAGAAATGAGATAAGAAAGAGATGATGTCAGCTCACATGGATGAGAGGGGCAGAATTCAAGTTATGCATTCAGTTTAAAGCCCCTGCCTGCATAAACAGTCAGACATGTTTACGGGAAAGTGCTAAAGGAATTAATCTGTTACTCAGCAACACTAATCAAAACTCCTACCCCATGCAGTTCACAAAGTCCTACATCTGTGCATACCTTTATTATTCACAGTCAGCCCCATTCCATCTTCTGTCTGCTCTGCAAAGAGAAGGAAAAACCCAAGGTCTGTGCAAGAAAACTAGCTATTGTGATAAAGCATCATTTTCTCTCAGATAAAACCATTATTTACTATCATTTGCAGTTCTCTTTTCTCCTATTTTTATCTACTTGTTTTCTTCCAAGAACAAACTTTTGAAAACCAAGGCAAGTTATGACCTTTTTAACAAAGAGGGGAAAACAGGAGATGTCCTGCTGTTGTGAGTGCAGATTAGATCAAACTAGAACTTTAAATGAGAAAACCCTTGAACTTTCAAGGTCAGGCTCATGTCTAAAGTTTACTGCTAAGGCGAGTCAAAGCCTGTGCTCAGATGGATGTGGATAGCTCCCACTGTGTTCAGGCAGCTTTCCTTGATTGTCACGGTAATATTTTTGTTGTGTTTGTTTACTCCACTGCAGGTTCTCAAGGATCTGACTTCATTTTCATTCTTTCTTGTTTGTACCTTGTATAAGGAAGGCCACTTGCTCGAATACATTTAGGTGGCCTTTGTGCACAGAATGATGTAATATTAGGAAAATGAGAACTCTAGTGAGGACAGCTGTCCCTGAAGTGTCACTTCAATGGCAAAAAAACAAAGAGCGCTGAAGGTTCAAAGAAGATAATGCTACAAGGTCTCAAAATACAAAGCAAAACCCAGGGATTTCTCTTTTCATCAGAGGAGCACAGAAAGTGAGGCACTCTTCTGCAGGGCAATGATTTCGGTGCTTTTTTGAAATGTTTTGTTGCTTGGTACATTCTAGACCTGCAAAGTTTTAACAGATAGGTAATATTTTTTGTTGGAGCAATGGGAATAGCTGGAAAGAGCAGCACATGTTTGAATTTCCTGCAGGTAAAATGACTGAGTCCTCCAGAGTATTTTGCAGTACCACAAACTGGAGGAAGATCACATAAGACCTCTTAGGTAACTAGGGAAACTTCCATGGATGTCTCCTTGCTTCCTCCATTACATGAGGAGTTCAGGTAATTTGGGGGTTTGGTTTGTTTCGGTTTTGGGGGGTTTTTTGAAGCAAAATGGTCAGGAGGAAAGGAGAAAAGAAATATCAACAATGAGGAATAGTTTGATGAGCACCTGAAGTCAAAACAGAGACAACTTAAAGCAACGTAGACATATTCCATTGCTAGACAGAATAATTTTATATCAGAAGGAAGACATGAGATTTTTATTCTATAAACTTCAATTTTTAGAAGAGACATAAGTATTCTGAATAAAAAGACACCTTTCTTTTCAATATTTAATGAGCCTTTATTTTTGTCCATCTACTTTCAGTACATGAAAACAAGCCTCTAACGCAGGAGCACACTCTCCAGCTGCAGTGTAACAGATGTGCAAACCATTAGTATCTGCTACCCATTCCAAGTCATTAAATCTGAAACCATGCAGGAGGAGTCAAAGGTACCATCAGGGGACCTGTGGCAGTTATGGTGTTTCTACTTAGCTGATTTCACTGGAAGGGCCAGTGTTTTACCTTGAGGCATAGAGGAGAGTAAGGAACTCAGAGCTGGATTAAATGTGGATGAAATGACTGGGAAAATGTACCGTTTGAGTCATAAGATCTGTTTTCTAAGCCCTTCACCACAGTAAAAGGGGATAAATGGTGTCTCACTGACAAGAGAAGCTCTGAATAACTTCCAACTTAAAATCAGAGGTAAAACAGACAAGACTCTGGGCTAAAATGCTGCAGGGTTTGAGGAAAAGGGTAGAGTTAGGATTTGACTCCTGAGAGCTCAGCTCCAGTAATGAAAAGGTAGTTCCAGATGGATGCTCCAGTGCAGCAACAAGGGAAACCAATATAGAGAGTGGTTAGTGTCCAGGCAGGGTCTTCATCCATGGGGTGACCCAGGATTTGGGAACTACCCTATCATTTGCATTTAGTACTCCTTAAACAACCTCCTCATCACAAGCTAACCAGCACTGCAAAGGGTCAGTCCAAGGTCTGGATGGAAAGATGCACCTGTCCATGAGGGCAACAAAAGTACAGACTAGGGTGTTAAGGTGTCTTCAGAAATTGCCCTGTCCCCTGTCCATTGAGAACACAGACAAGCCCTGGTGGGTACTGAGACTGGACCTTGGCAGACCCTGACTGTTCAAACAAAACCAGGCACCTCATGCATCTGCCAGAAAGCCAGGCATCTTGGTATGCCTTAGGCATCTAAATCCCCTTCCCTCTTGAGAATACACTGCTCATCCTCAGATAAATTTCTTGATCTTAGAATGCCGAAATTCATGGCATTTTTGTTGACTGCGGGGCATTCCAGCAGCCAGCTGACTTTCTGATGTTGCATGTGGGTGAGCTTTTGCTCACTCTCTTGCCATTGCTCTGCAAGCAGCAGGAGCCGGAGTGGGGGCAAATGTCACAGGCAATATTCAGAAGCAATTCCGGAAACTTTATTGCTCAGAAGTGGCACTTAGCCAGGAGAGGAGAAAGAGAAGAGCTCATAGTTGTGTGCTTGCACACACTGACAAAACTGCTACTGATGAATCAGAGAGAGAAATCTGGAGAGGTGACCTTGGGAGGTCACAGAAGACTCGTTTTTGCCAACAAATATGAACATTTGCAATCATAGCGTGGCCTGATGCCAGTCACTGTTTTATGTGCTATCTCATCAAAACATATGAATTTTCAATAGCTGGTTTAGAGTCCCACTTGCTCCAGCGTTATATCTCTCCAACTCCTACAGGTTTTGGATTGTACAGATACAAAAGCAGGGTATTGAGGAAAGCTGGCAGTTGGGTTGGCATTGTTCTCCATGAACATTTTCCTGCATTCTGAAAATCGCCGACTGGTCAAGTGCCGGAAGGTCACTAAGCAACGTGGCAAAACTCATGACAGAAGGGAGACAAAAAATCTCTGGAAAATGAAACTCCTCCATTGTCCGGCCTGGAAGGTCAAAAATTGCCATTTTAAGATTACTTGTGCTAACGGAGGCTCACCCACCCTAGGTGTCAGCCCTTCAGAGACAACTACTGTAAATATCGCCATCTGTGATGTTCCTGGTGAAGGACTCTGCTGATGTAAAGGTTATTACTCATTTATAAACATATGGCTGCTGTAATCGCTCCTCTATTCATAGTGGGATTTGTGTTTGATTGAGCTCGGTTTCAAAACAAAGATTTTTTTTTCCTACTCAGCACTAAGGGGACATTACCAATTTAATTTATATTAATAAAATACCAGCAATCCACTGTGGCAAATTCTTAAATCAATAGATGTGATTTGACTTTAAAAATAAAAATCCCATTGAAAGCAGTCGATCTGAAGGAGCACCACCCAGTGCAGCCTGAAATCAAACCTGCAGTGACTGAAAAAGACAGTTTTTGTGAATAAAAAGACAGAGGATTCTGCTGTTCATCATTGTCCCAACTAAACAAAATAATAAAAGCTAATAGAAAATGTATGCTTTCTGGCATTGTTTTGACCTTAAAAGTCTAAAACATTGATGTTTACACTACTTGAGCTGACAGCATCTTTTCAATGATACTGTGGTAGCGAGGGCTCTGAAAATGTGTTTTCAAACTATGGATTTTATTGCCTCTGTGTGCGATGTGTGACTACTTGAGCATATATATGCCTTTCAAACAAGCCCTTTAGATGTAAGATCCCATTTCCTTCATATAGTCAACAAAGATCATAAAGCAATTTCTGTAGGAGCAAAAGTTCATGTGGAGGACCTGAAAGCTAAAAATTCCCACCGAACCAGTTCAGACACAATGCACAGCTTACCTGGTGTCTGTCTGCTTCCAAGAGCAAAGGGACCAGTTCACCTGACTTACAGTAAATGTCGAACTCAGGCTGAGATGTATTACTTCCTCAACTCCATTGACTTTGTGGAGAGTTTTTATTAGGCCCTTGGTTAAGAGTTTGGATGGCAGCAGAGCTTGTGTTTACATGGCTGTCCGTAATATTATGCAAACTCTGGGGGAAAAAGGAAAGTATTTTATTTATGGATGTATTAAGATATCTTACAGTAAACCACACCCCCAGCCCCAAATGAGCATGCCTGGATTCCACATGCCAAGACATCTCTCTCTATACTTTTCACCAGCAGGCCAAATAAAGTAGAATTACCAATACATGGTCATCTCCTGAGAAGCATTTTTGCTGGTGGGAGACTCATCTGTCATATTTTAGATAATGTCTGAAATACCCTTGCCATTTGGATTACTCTTAAAAAATACTTTAGCACCCAGCCCACAGTTCATCATTAATAATATTTATATAATGCAGCTGCAAGTCTAAGCAGTATGTTACGTCATCTCAACTGAATGAAGAGCAAGTTGTACTTTCTAGATCACGGCACTGCCATGTTTGCATTACATATGTCGGAATCCAATAATGAAAATATTTAAAATAATGAAAACAATTAACATGGCTTTGGGATTTTTTAAATTAAACTTGGGGACTGAAGTTGAAAATGTACTTTGACATCTGGGTTTTTAAAATTTTTTTATATTTAAATCAACATAAATTTTTTTTCAATGCTGAGGTAGTGAATTTTATATGCAATCTTATGTTAGGACTAACTATTGAGTCCCTGAAATACAGTGAAAACCATTGGAATATGTTGGAGAATCCTCATGTCCTTGAGAACCCTTCAAAGATGGAGATCTGAATTAATTTTTTATGTGTGTGAATATCCCTGATTTATGGCATCTGAACACCAACCTGCCACACTCCTTCCTGTATTGCTGTGGGACAACATTTGCACTACAATAGAGTTCTCAGCACTTTCTTGTAGCAGAACTAAACATATCAATGAGGTTAGCAACTTCACTTTCTAACAGGGTATGTTAAATTTTCAGAGTTTGGAGTGTTTTGAATGATAACAGCCAGTATGCTGAAAAACTTCACCTTTACATGTTTATGTTTTCCCTCTAATACACGTCATCTATTCTTTGAGCAAATAGGGTTTCACCCTTTCTATGTGCTGGGCAGAGACCTATTAATTACAGTTATTTGAATGTAAAAGAATAGAAGCACAGAGAGGATAAATGACTTGGTAGAGCCAGAAATAGAATCAAGATTTACTAAAGCCCATTTCAGTGCCTCAACCGCAAACCCATTCCTGGGAAAAGACCAGGAAGTTTACCATACTTCTTTTTTCCCCAGTTTATTCCATTAAATCACTGCAAAAGGTCTGTGGACATTCTTGCTAAAGTTTAAATAGTAGCTTAATTTAGTTTATCTTGAACCTGTTCCCAATAGGCTTGAGAAAAATCAAAACATCTGTGCACTGCAGGTATTAGTTTTAATTTTAAGTCCATTGTTTAACTGTTGATGATTCTGTACTGGCCTGAATTATAGGTCAGAAGGATTCAGACCTGCTTCTCACACTTTGCAAAATTTAGAGGTACTCAGATTTAGGGACTTTTGTTCAATTAATAATTACAGGCAGACCATTTCTTGCAGATCTGATTCTCTTTGAATTTTAGCATTAAGCTCTTAGCTACAACTACTTTCCACTAAACCCAAAAAACTGTCTATTGTTTACAAAATTTGTTTAAACTCGTTGTTTCAGAGTTCTTATAAAACAGCTCCAGAGGCAGTTTCATCGTTCTAAGACACTGTGACAGGAGAAAATACCTGCAGTACTTCTTTTACTTTTCTCCCCCAAAAATTCCATAATAAACACTAGAAGTGAGTTTGCTGAGTCTGTACTTACAGGCGTAATCTCCTATTGACACATGTATAAATTACAAGGGGAGAAGCACTACCCAGTCACAGGGTAACGCTCTATCAGTGAGATTTCTGGGATTTTTTAGCAGTGTACTCTGTATATGGCAACTGCTGGCTAGTGTTTGCCTAATCCTCACTTGCTTAAAACCTCAGGTTTTGTCTTGAGGGTCCACATAAGGTCAACTTACCACCCCCCAACAGTGGCATAGAAAACTTCTCTGAAGGTGGAATAAAATGCCTCTCCTCACTGAGCAGCCAGTGTTGATAAAACAGCTCTCTGTTGGAATAGCTTTAAGGGCAAACAGTGAGGAGGTTTACCCATTCAAACAAAGTTAAGAGTGAGCAAATTCTCTTAAAGATGTACCTATGTCTGAGATCTTTGTTTCGTTTTCAGTTACTTGATAGAAAATAAAGATAAAACCAAGAGCAGGCTGCATTGAAAAAATCCTCTGTGCCCCTGAAAATATTTCCTTTGTGCTCAGGAGGGAAAAATAAGAGAAGGCCACTTTAACTAAACTTGTAATAATATTTTAATATTTTTTAAAAATAACTAACAAACTTTCATTCATATATATATATATGTGTGTGTGTGTGTGTGTGTGTGTGTACCTGAGCCCTTTTTAACCTTTGCTTTCTTGCTATTTCTGGAAAAAAACAAGTGTGGAGAAAGCACGTGTTTTGCCATGTCTAATTTACTGCCCTGCCTTTTATGGGTTCTGATCTTAAGAGAAAGCGATCAAAGGTGAGGCTGTGTGATTTGTAAACATGTGACTGTGGTTATATGGTGAAATTTGCATATAGTTCTGTCATCTGCTTCGGTTTGCTTGTCTTCTCCTGGAGCTTCTGGTGGCACCTCCACAGGACTTCCCTAAAACCATGTCCACTAATAAAGTAGGACTGTGCTGTTTTCTTTGGGCTTGTCTGGCTCAGGGGTGGGATTTGACAGGTTGGTCCAGTTTCAAATTTAGACGAGAGCCAGACTGGAAATTCAAGATGCTGATAGGAGACGATCACATATGAGGAAGGAGTTGATCCTGAAACGTGGGGGAAGTCCAGAAGTGCCTTTGCCATGCACATCAGGATCAAATAATGACTCAGAGCTCCCTGAAAGGGATGCAAGTCAGGAACCTGCCCCACACAAACACACCTCGTCCCTCTTCCAGGGATGCGTCCTTTGAAATAGGTGTTCTGAAATTCGTGCATACATCCCCAGGAATTTGGGCAATGGTTTCATATGCAGCTCTTGTTTAAATGGGAGGAACAGAAATCCAGAAATCCCTGCATCTTCTCCAGCCTCAGTTTCTGCATGTTTTACATTTCTTCTCCTTGGAGGTGGAGGGCTTGTCTCTGCTGCCCACCAATGGACAGGCCTTTGGGCCTCTTCCTTACAGCCAATCCAACTCTGAGGTTTTGCTTTTTTCCCAGGACAGAGCCTACCCTAATCTGACTCAACAGGCAAGTGGTGCTCAGCAGAACTGTGCTGTGTATTACACATCTTGCTGTCTGTGGGCCAAATCATCAAATGTATGGAAAAGCTTTAGTAAACGGGTTTGTGTGAAGGGTTTTGGGGTGGCCTGGGGGCTGTGAGGACAGCATCCTCCTCCATGCTGGCCACAGACAGGGAGTAGTTTCTGCTGCCTTTGCCCAAACACCAACAAACACATGGTGATAGACACAACGTAGAGATGTGCTCTGTGTTGTGTGTCTGGGCTCACTCCGATCCTGCAGTCCTCCAAAGTATTTCCATGGACGGGTCCCACATCATGTGCTGCTTCTCTTGCATCAACAGGTGTTTAATGAAGCCCTTCCACAGTGCTACCGCTGCCCTTCTGGCCCAGCTCTCCGACTGCAAAAAAGCATAGTGTTGTCCCTCCAGTTTATATTCTCAAATTAACAGGTTATTATACAAGATGACTACTTTTTTTGTTTCCTCCCAGGTGGTATTTTCCATTGTGAGGGGTTCAAACCTGTTCAATAAGAGCAGGGCCACATCAGAAAAGACAGCACAGACAGAAAACTTCACCTTCTTGAGAGCTATGAGCTCATTCGCAGAGATAGAGCACTTAAAATGAATTAGTGTATTCCAACACAGCAAAAGCTATAAATAGAGTGCTTATAAATAAACCAGTTTTGTCCCTCACTCAGGCACCAACTCAGCAGCTTCTCCCTCCGTGTCTAGCACAAGCACATACTTACATCTCACTGATTGCAATGGAATAAGGCACTTGCTTTCAATTAGGCATGTTTTGCTTAATGTAAGACATAATGCTAAATCTATCCAGGTAGCAGCCCCTGTTAAATCAATAGGGCTTAGAAGCCTAACTCCCTACTGAGAATCTGGATTTTACATTTTACAACAACTTCTTTGCTTTATGAGTAAGAGGTAGATATTTCCTCTTTCAAATGCTTCTGTTCACCATTCTTGAGGGACTACCCTTCCTTGCAAAAGGGAGCTACTACTTGAATGGGCCAATCTTTTATTCCAACACGTAAGCAGCCTCCTTATGTTGTGAAAGAAAAAACATCACAACTGTTAACAAATCTGCTGAAACAAGGTTTAATTTGACAGCAAACACGTGCAGTTATCACATGTAAGTGACTCTAAACAGACAACACTATCACACCAAACACATCTTGATAGGCCAAATCAAAAACCCCTGAACCTTTCAGAGATATGCATTTCTGGATTGGCAAGAAAAGCTAGAACATACAGTTCAAACACATCTGCTTGGTCAAATGCCATGAGGACAGTGTTGGCATACCCAAGGAAGTGGTCAAATGTGTGATATTATCCCATACAAACCTGGATATATGTTCATGCCACCATTCACACCAAGTATGCCCAGACTGAAAATACCCACCTGTCATCACTATGCAAAGATTCTTAACATTCCCAAATCAGTCTCTCTGAGTCTATAAGCAGCTTTTTATACAGTTGGCAAGAAGACCTCAGTGACTCAGGCAGGGAGCCTGATGTGAGTGGACAGGATTTGCACCACAGTTTCTGTTCTAACATACCAGCTCTTCTCACAGTATCCAATTTTGCAGTTTAAGCCTCGCTTGAAAGCTTATACAGACACACAGAAATACCTTTAATACAGCTGCTATTTACCTGCAAATTGCAAACATGGTTTTGCCCTTGCCATGTTTGCTAGCTCAAGAAATGTCATGTGGATATGTGAGATGCCTCTGAGTGCCTGCCATCAGGTCACCGGCCTCTCCAATGAGTCTCACTGCCTCTTTAAACATTTTCTCCTTGGCTGATCTTTACACCAGAGTGCAAAGCTTTTTCCTTACAGAAGTGCTGTGTGTTCCTGCTTACTATGCTGTGAGAATTACATTTTCTTTTAAATTTAGTTGCAAGTTCATTTATTTTTGCTTATTTTCACATGCTTTGTGTACCTGCACCAAAAATACAGTCATCAGAGCTTTGTTTTGTTTTTAAATACAGCAGACAGTTTCAGAATAAGCTGGTGCAAGCAAGTGAAAAATCTACCACATTTGCATCAGCTGTGCAGCACACCCACAGGCTGAAAGCAAAGCAGTGTCCAATACCAAGATACTGGCTTTTGAAATGGCCTGTTCCCCCAGCCTTAAAAGCTAGTTCTTCTAATTGAACCATAGAACTGGAAGGAATTTTGCTGCTTTAAAGAATTCTGATATAATTAAAACCATATATTAAGCTTAATGGTGGGACTGGTTTTATATTCCATGAAGTCATGTATTTAAAAAAATTCCCTTCCCTTACCAAGATGCCAGGATATGTTGATCTTCAAGTAATGGAGAAAGACCTTTACCAGGGCAAGTGAAGCAAATTCTTTTTTATTTCAATCTTGTTAAATGACAGTTTCCTGGGGGGTTTTGTACATAGGGTAGGAATAATTGCACTATCCCACGGGCTGTCATATGACCACTGTTGGACTCTTCCACCCTGGGTTCTAAGGTTGCACGAAACCTCTAAGCACAAAATATGCCATAGAGCCATCTTGTTTTCTGTATGGATAGAAGAAACCAGTAGGTTTAACTGTGTACCCCGTTTCTTGCTGAAGGTGTCTCCTGTCTCTTGTTAAAAAGTAGGGCAGAAAGAACTTTTGGGTTGTTCTCATCTGTGAGTCCTTTCAGAGAAATTCAGTCTACAACATTTCACACACTCAGAGTCCATGCTGATGGTGTTCCAGGATCTTGTTCTGTGCTCATGTTCGCTTTAAGAACACACAGTCTTCTCATTTCTCCTCAAAAAGGAATTAATTTCATTGTGTAACTTTGATTTTTTTTTAAGGAAAATGATAAGAAAATTAAAATGGTCAATGCTAAAAAAATCTTACACTTCAAAACAAATTTATAGCATCTTCCAGCAGTGGTGTGCAGAGATGTCTAAAGAATCTGCCAGTGTCACCTGGACGTTAAGAACAAACACATTCATCTTGAAAGAAGACAGATTAAAATAAAGGGCCGAAATCTACTCCCACAGAAATTTACCCAGCAGAAATATTTCTAAGGCACCAAACAAACCCTGCAGAGGCTGAGTCCTCAAATATTCTGTATTAAGTACTGTCTCTGGAGAGGTGCTTAAAAATTCATAATATGGTGTATCTATTGATGTATTTAACGGAACTCTGGAGTAAGGAAGTAGAACTCTCCACCACTGTCAAGATAACACTGCCAAATTTTCCTTTGGATCTGTACACCTCCAGATGAAAACCTGAGTTCCCTTGGGGCCCAGATATTATAGTTGGAGCTGACAGCTTGGATCTCTATTGTGAGAAATTATTCATGATATTAGCAGTTCTTTCCTCTTAAGGCAAGCATGTGAAATATTACATCTTCACTCAGATTTCCTGCAATAACCTGATACATAACTCAATATTAGGAGACGTTCATCAGCAAAAACAAACGTGTAAGTGTTAGCACGGCAGTATAATATAACAGAACTCGATACCAGGATGTAGCTGTTGAAATGAACTTGCAAAAAAGAGCAGCTATATAGACATTACATCAAGTGAGGAGCCTTTTAGGGAAGGCAGCTAGATACATGCACTGTGAGGCTTTCTCACTATATATCAAGTCTTTCCTCTGCATGAGAGGAGTTCAGCTTTACAACAGAACTGCATTCTCTATTGCACTGGGAAAATATTTGCCCTTTTTTTATCTGTTACCCTACTCTAACACTGTCAATAACCTAATTGTTGAATATATGGGAGTAAGCTGTGGGTTGCTATTGAAATGCTTCCTCTGAAGATCTGATATCAAACAAGAGGGAGTTTAAGCCCTGCTTTGGAACAGGGCAAAGCTTCTCCCTGGATCCTGGTTTTCTGCTTACGTGACTCCCAATTCAGAATTATACCCTTTAAGTGTAGTGAGGCACAAGGAGAGGAGACATGCAGGGGGCATACACTATGCACACCTAAATGAAAGCAAATTTCAATTGTAAGGGAGTCTCAGCTTGAATAAAGTGAAAATTAAATCAGCTGGCATTATTCTCTGCATTTGACCAAAACCCGACTGTACCTAAAAGGCTCTCAAGACTGCATTTTTTTGTAATCTCCACATTCTTACATGTTAAATCCCTTTTTCTTCCTGAGCGAATGGACAGGGATGCAGGTGATGATTTGCCTTCCAAACTTTTGATTCAGGTCTCATTTTGTAATCATCTTGCAGAGCATAAGCTCTCTGCTCTCTCAGGCCCCTGGTATGCAGGCTTTGAAATACAAAGAGCAGTAAAGACTGAGTGAAACCCCTTCTAATTTCAACATCTGAGTGACCCCATTTTCCTTCTGAAAAGGAGATTGAGGTATAGAAGCAAATGCTGTCCTGTTACAATTTTAAGTAATCATAGACACATATAATGATCACTGTAAAATCCTACCACGTGAAGCCTCTTTTCCCAGCCAAAGCTGAACAGTTCTACAGTGCTAATTAATTCATACTTTTCCAAATGTGCTTGAAAATAAGAGGTATAGTCTTTAGGTCCTATCTGAGCTGGATAGCTTCATATGGCATTTGCTTTTCCAGAACACAGCAATCCTTGAAGTACCCGAGGAAGTCTAAGGTTACAAGAGGTCACAATGCAAAGGTGTTTGACCTGAACTTAGCACAGCCTTTCTCAACACCACCTGTAAAATCAGATATTGCTGAATGAAGGGTGAAGAACAGGAGCATGAGGTAGACAGGGATGCTTTTGCATGAGAAATAATGCTAGAGAAGTGGTGGATGTACCAGGGTGACAGCAGACCTGGGTTTGTTGATCTGCAGTGGTGGAAGGACTTGGGGTAGTCGTTCCTGCTTCTTCCTAAGAGGGATGTCCCCATTTCCCAGTGAGAAAGCTGCTACAGTCTCATCCTGCCAACAGCAATAGCACCAGCACTTTGGAGGGCCCTGGCATAAGCAAAGGGGGCACTGGGGCCCTGGCAGTCCTTGGCAGCCCTGCCACAGGAAAATGAATGCTTTGCTGATCCCAGATGAAATCACAATACTGTGAATGGAGTAAAATTTTTTCACAGAATTACAAATGGAGAGATTGAAGAAATTCCTTATGACTTATCTTGTGGCTAGAGGCAAGAATAAAACATGCACTTCCGGCCTGAAAGCCGTGCCTTTACCCATAAGGCCAACCTTGTGTCCCACTGACATAGCTGAAGAATTACATTGAATGAGTCACCAGTAACTATTTATATTTGAGGGCTTAGAGCACATGCTGTTAACTAGAACACAGAAGTTACACTGCGCTGCTGCAGAGAACAATTTGCAGATGCCCAGGGAAGGTTTCACTTGCATTTCCAATCCATCCTCCTACACTATCTTTGTCATAGGGCAACAAGTAGCACAGTGGCATTTTTATGTGTTGATTTTTTCCCCACCCACTCTGATTTCCGCCTCCAATTTGACCTTTTGTTTGCCACAGATGTCCACTGGAAAGGCAAATGCGTTGCCACATCACCCATACCCATTTTGATGGGCAAAAGTCCAGTGATCCCCAAGACACTCCTCTACATATTTTCAACTAGAGCTCAAAAAGGCAAGAAGAAGAGCTGAAAGGTTTGCATGATCCATTGCATACAAAGAGATCTCATGGATTCTCACAACATTATGATCTACAAAGATTTAATCTGGTAAAACATGTCTCTGTTCTTCATACAACATACCTTGATGTAAGAAAACCCCATTAAGAACTACACCTCTGGGTGCTGTAAAGCTGCATAATATTCTATAATTCCCATCCACTGGCAACACAGTCTTCTCCCAGTGTGGAATTTACTGTGACCTATGCAGATTAGTTTAAAAAGTCCAGATTCAAATGGAAAAATAAATAATCAAGTATTAGTTTAAAAGCTGTAATAAGGCTATGATTGATTATTAAGGTATGTTTAATAAATGGTGATTCAGTTGTTAGAGTCCAACAGGTTTCATGCAACCAGAGCTCACAAACATCTATTACATTTCCTTTTGATGTGCTTATAACCATCCATAATAATTATGTATGTAACACTCTCATAAATCCACTGACTCTATATTAAACCTCTCTGAACCCTTCCTAAATGGAATCTTAATACAAAGAGTGAAAAAGGTACTCCATTATGGAAATAGATCCAGATATTAAGAAATGTCTAACATTAACAATTTCAAGTGCGTGTGAGGGAAATACAGTGTTTTGCCAGTTGTGTGCAAAGCGTATTCTAATGAAGCTGGGAAACAAATCAATACTTATATTCTGAAAAGACTGTGTTGCAGAGTAGCAGATATCTAAATGCTGCCCTATTAGTATCTGCCTCACTGCATATGCCTGTTACTATGTAGCTTATTTTTGCTATTTCAAAGAAATGATCATTCTTAGATATATTTCTTTTTTACTTCAAAACAGTAATGGAAATATAAATGTGTAGTTCTAAACATAAGTCAAGAATTAGGCCAAATCTTGCTCTTTGCTGAGCTATTATACTGAAAGTGAAATTTGAGCACTCTGGAGTAAAAGCACAGTATTATCTTGGAAAGAAGTTTGCATGGCAGTAGCCACATTGCTTTAATAAATTGCAAGTTTTGCCTCTCCCACAAGCAAATTTTTTTCCCATAGACTTCAGTGGCCAGAAGCTCTAACACAATTCAAGTATTTTAAAAAGAAACTAATAGATGGATTAGTGCAAAAGCAAAGCGCTTAGACCTTTTTGCATAGGTTTGCATACTGGATTGTCTGCAGAGGCATTTCACAACCTTTCTGAGTCTCTGAGGAAGGAAAAGAAGCAGCCATTTTCGTTTTTCAGAGATGCATTTATACTCTATAATCCTGTCCAAGGATCACCTCAGCTTGATTGTTTAATCATTTCTTTAAAACAATGCAAATGGAAGGCAAAGTTATTTTGATTCACCACCACAGGCTGAAAGGCCTTGGCTGAGATTTCATACCAGACAATAGAAGAAAGACTGCAAAGAGATAACAAGGAAAACATGATTAAATCACAGAAGTGACATAAAATCAATAGGAGGAGGCAAGGATCAATAATTCTTTGCTCTGAGTAACAGTCAGTAGCACTTGCACTCATTTTCAGATTTTTCCAAGATTATTTCCTGTTTGATTTGTGTAGACAGAGACTTTCTGTACAATATTGCTCTTATAGTAATTTTATTAAGATTATTCTTTTGTAGGTATTTATGGTCTAATTCATTACATTGCATTGCATTGGTTCCATTTGTGCTGGTTTACACAGGAGCCTATGACTAAACACAAAATAGCAACATATAGGAATTATTTGAGAAAAGTTAATGCAAATTCATAGCCATAGTAAAAAAGGAATTTTCATCTTTTGGTAGCTGTATGGAAGGTTTCATCTAATTCTTCATTTAGTGCATCAGTTCACAGTATTTGGTACTAAAAATCCAGAAGACAGCAACAATTCATTAAATTTAAATGTTCTAAAACAGAGCAGCTGAGGCAGAGAGGTTCACTGCCATGGAGTCGTATTGCATTTAAGCTGCGACGAAAGAGGAACAGGACCAGATAAATTGCGTTTTGCAAATTGCCTGAGTTTTACAAACACATCACAAATGTTGAAGCCTGTTTCTCAAGTTTTCCAAAAAATTGCTGTTACAAAGCAGCCCAAGCCCATACAATACTGCAGTAGAAAAGAGCAGTACAGATGCAGACCCATAACACCACTGATTCATCCCAAAGTGGATCAAGAAGAGAATATATATGGCCCTAGTCCTGGGTTAACAATTAACACTCAGCCCCTGAGAACTGCTCACATATCTGATTGCCACTGGGTCTAAGGATGTAACTGCCCCATATGTTGTGCCCTGTGCTTTGGTGTCACTGCAAAGTCTGAAGGTGGTTGTCCAGTATTCACAGACCCCGAAGAATCAATGTCAGCTTTCATAACTATCCTCTGTGGGGTTATCCTACTGTATCAGCAGCTATATCTGTTTAAAATTTGTAAGTCATGGTTCAGAAAACACAAGTATGGATTGTAAACCTTGACAGGTAAAGAAAAAGTTATTTTATTTTTCTTTGCTATCTGATGCTTGTACTGTTCAGCTTCATTCCAATCTGCTGCTTCTTTGGATCATCAAAGTTTAATTAGGACAAGGGGAATGGCTTTAAACTGATAGAGAGTAGGTTTAGATTAGATATTAAGAAGGAATTCTTTACTGTGAGGGTGTGAGGCACTGCAACAGTTGTTCAGAGAAGCTGTGGATGTTCCATCCCTAGAAGTGTTCAAGGCCAGCTTGGATGGAGCTGTGAGCAAGCTGGTCTAGTGGAAGGTGTCCCTGCCCATGGCAGGGAGTGTGGAACTAGGTGATCTTTAGGGTCCCTTCCAACTGAAATCATTCTATGATTCTATGATTATTTCTTCCTCGTGAAGGTAGGAAAATAGTGAATGTCTTACCCAGATGACTCTAATAGCTGATATTTAAAACATCATCAAACCCCACTGCAGTAGGATAGGTAGGATATATTTGGAGGTAATACCTCTGTACCCTTCACTCGTTTTTGGTGGCCTCTTTGTCATGGTATTTTTTCCACTGCTGTACCTGAAGTGAAGCCCTTTCAATTACTGTTATGGGAGAGAGACATCAAAATGAACTGAGGTGGTTCTTCACATGTTTTAATGTGAGAGCTAAAAACTTCCTAAGACATAAAGCAGCTTGATGTAATGAACTGTCATGATCTTTACCAAGTGTTCGGTACAAACCTGTGGTCCCACTGTTATCAAAATATTGAAACTGTAGTGGGGTTTGTTGGTGTTTTAAATATCCTACCTATAATTACCTACCAACTCTTGGTGTTCTTACCCTCAGGTGCTTTGATTTAATTACTTTCAAATACAACTGATCATTTAACAACAAACTTACTAAAATTGCAATTAATGGAGCTCTTCACAATCTAGCCTAGATCCTCTAGGCAGATGAAAGTCACTCAAAAGGACCCACTGAATTTTATGGAGGTGGCAGAAATTTAGAAAGGAAGATATTGGAAGGACAAAGAAAATTTCCCACAGCTCTGAGGCTCAAACAACTGTTCATCTTTAACTATAAGGAACAGGAAGTCTTAACAACACAGTCCACATATGCCCTGGGTAGCTTCTACCTAAGGAGAGTGCAGCAGCCATGGATCCTTCCTGACTCAGTGGTCATCAGGAAGGGGAAAAATAAAAAGAGACAATGTGCTCAATGTGCTGAACTATTTGATCACTAGATCCTGTTAGATCTTGCAGTAATCTCAAAATATTTCCTTTCAAGCTCAAGTCCAGTGCTATATATGGTCCAGAAAAAGTAAACAGGAGACACCAACAACTGTCAAATTTTGCTCTTTGGAAGCTCCCCAAAAAAGAGAGCACAAGTTGCCAAGGTTCACCGTAGCTGAGCAGCCATTAGCTTCACAGATGCTTCCCATTCAAGCCTATTCTTCTGCAGATTAAAAAGGTTTCTGAAAGTGGATAATATAAATACAATATAAATATGCTACTGGGAAGACTTAATACAACAACTCTATTAGAAACAGGGATGCACCTGTAAGAGCACAATTTCTTGTCTGTGATTTTCTTACACAATAAATAGAGGAATTGTGTATGTATTTGGGGGTATATACAGCTTCTTCCAGTGTCTTCTAAAAACAGAAAGACAGGAAAGAGACATGACTGGCATCTCCACTGTTTAGACGGAACAATAGTATTTGACAGGGACATATCAAATTACACCAACCTGTGTGAAATCCCTATTGCAAGGGAAAATTTGAAGTATGAGATTTAAGCAGTAGACAGCTTGTGGAAAATCTCAACCTCTCTGTGCCTTTTTGGTCTGTCTCCAGGTCAGAAATGTCCATGTGCTCTATCAAAAGCTCAGCACAAACTGCTGTAACTGCAAAGGCTAAAATCTTTCCCCTGTAGATGATAAGGCTGGAATAATGCTGGGCCAAAAATATGGGACTAGGTAGTGGCAGTGCCCCTGGCAAGACTTGCGGGACACACCAGCAAAAGAAAAATTCTAATTCAGCCTGAGGCACCAGCCCTCCCACCTCTGGCCCTCCCTATGAGTGACAAAAATCTTCAGAGGCTAGCACAGCTGGGCCCATGAGGCAGAAGAGAAGGGAGATGAGGGAGACAATGGCCTTTCTATAGACTTAAATATTTCCCATATGAAGTATGTACCAAACAACATATAATTATATGATGAGCTGTGTAGCAGCTTAATTTCACTGATAGTGAAACAACTCTTGAATAGTGTAGATTCGTACACCCTCATATAAGCCAGAGTGAGGTGACAATCTAACACACACATACACCTATACAGACACAAAGGTTGAAACAGCAACCCTGGACTGTCTGAATGTGCTTGGACTGCTCATACCTTGCAAACTCAAGCAAAATTTTTTATATGTTGGTCAGTGTAATCACATAACAATATACTCGGGAGCATTTTGAAGGCAATATTTTTCATAGGCTAATGCCATACTTGGAAACATTACTAACTGGTGGAAAAGAATACTTAAGGAAACTAGCCTGGAGAACCTTAAAATGGAAAGAGATGCTTTCATTGTGGTATCAAAGCTGCAGGATTTACATTACTGCTTCAGCAAAGAGCACTCTGGAGCACCCCAGGTTGTTCTGTTGGTCCACAGTTCTGACAAAACACGAGAAGAAGTTCACTTTCTCTTGGCTGAGCACACACTGGGCATATAAATAATGGAAAAAGAAATCCGTAGCTGTTCAGGAGTGATAGGGTAGTGTATTTCTAAAATTCTCCTTCTGGAAAATCTGCAGAAGTGATGGTTTTCTAGATGGTTCTTTAGTATGAAAACAGAAAAATAAAAACAACAATCTATTGACTTTTTTTCAAAATACCACATTTTAGTCCTTTATAGCTTTCACTGATAAAGAACACTGCCTTCGAGCTGAAAATTTTCATTTAACTAGTTTTTAATTGCAATCAGAAGTTTATAGTCCAACTATATATAACCCCACAAATCATCATTGAAATGCCTCCAGTCATGAAATAATGACCAGAACAATAATCACAAAAGTGAGAGATTTACACTCCAACTGAGACAATAGCACAACAAAGCAAATGTTTGCACTCTTCAAGAATATCAATGTCATTTATAAAGTATGAGTAATAAAATCAATACAGTTTATATTAATCAGTATCTGGGTGGACCTTGTTCTTGGACTTAAGATAGGGTTTCTGATAAGGTGTTAGCTATTCATATTCCTTTTCAGTAAATTAAAATATATTTCCTTGAAGATATGACTTACCAGCTACAATAACATGCCAGTATGAAGATGATTTACAAACATATTGTAAAACACAGCAATGTAACAGCTGTGGAAATAAAATAATCAGCCTTCCACCTCTCTATTACATTAGGTCAAACCTCTTATTTGTCTGTAATGACAATAAGGAATAAATAAATACCCTGGTACCAGGTGAAGGGGGTGAGGCTGGGTGTTCTCAAGTATGTGCTTTGCATTGCAATCAATGATGTGTACTGAGGGAGCACATTTAACCACTCACTATTTATAGGACATGTAGAGGATGTCTGTTCCAGAGACTCTTACCTAAGCTGAACTAGAGAGGCACTTATAAAATTGAATCTGCTGCTCAGAGCTTAGACTCTGCTGTAAATTACAATCCATAGTCCTGCCTGACTGTTGAACCACGGTGAGCTCACCAAGCTGCTCAGATCTCACTGAGGCTGTGATTTCAGTTTGCATTTTGTGCAACTATGTCAGACACACAAGAAATAATAATGAGGAGACAGAGAAACACATCACAGGAAGAAAATATTTTGCAAGAGCAGCTTCTAAAAGGATGCATTACTTTGTCTTTACTACACAGTCCTGGCTCAGCAGTCCTGCTGCAGTTTCATAGCATTCTTGGTAAAAAAAATCCAAACTCATACTGTAATTATGAAGAAAAGAGAGGAACTGGTTCTTTCCCTCTGTTTTCCCTCTCATCTATACCCCTTTTATGGGGCTCAGTCACACTGTGGCATTTGCAGGTCACAGTAGCATTCACTGGGTGTAACGCCTATTTAAGCTTATCTGCAGAAAAGAACCTGGCAATGATCTACCTGGAGCTCTTTTACTGCTGGAGAAGATCCAGGTTTTCCTTTCCTTCCTTACCACCCCCCTTCTCATCGCACGAAGTAAATACTAAACCTGCCTTACTGAGCCTGTGTGTTGCAGGAAAGGGACTAAAGGTCCAAGGTCAACAGAGCATAACTTCCTTCAAAACAATGGAATTATTTGGGCCTTTCCACTGAATTACAGAGAGCATGTTTCGATCCCCCAAGCAGCACTGCAAATGAATCTGCTTCATTCAGCAGTACAGTGAGACATCCAGCACATGGGGTAATTCAGCTGCCTAACGAGCTGCAGCAAATTATACAAGTTTGCATCCAAAATTAAATTTGCGTTATTGCTGTTAAAATTGATCAGAGAATGGTTTATTCAATTCAATTCAGTTAAAAGTCTCAGAGTAGTGCTTGTATGCTTCCTACCTTTTGATTAAAGTCACTAAGCACTACTCCCATTGTGCAGGGAATAGCAAGGTAAAACTGAAATATTAAAAATTGTTTTGCCTGCCAAGCACAAAGAAGAGTTAAGCTGGCAGAGCTTGTAGCCTGCCAGAACCACTTGGTTTCAGTGCTTATGTTTGTCCAACAAAAATAATTCTGAACATTTTATATCTCAACACAGCAATTTGCAGCTTAAAAATGAATGCTTTGGGATATGAGTTTTGCAGGCACACGTGGACTTTCACAAAAACCAGCTACATCCCACAGAGATGAGACTGCTCCTGGAAAAAGTTCATGCTCATCTAAGTTCAGCAGTCCAGAACAGAGGCTGCTAGAGAACTGATCTCAGTAACAAGATTTTTGTCTTCTCTCACCCCACCAAAATGGAAAATATCAAAGATCTGGAGAACCACTGATTCAAAGTATGAGCTGGCATGGATGATTTAGGACAGTTACCCTTTTTTTTTGGTGTTTACTCAGAATTATAGATCTTGGTATGGGGCATGTTTGTCACTATACACACATGTACACGCACATGCGTAGTACGTCTTATAACCCTGGAGGTACTTCAGTGCTCACGTGTACAAAGTCTTTCCAAGACAGGAACACAGTCTTGCAACCAGATAAATTTATTGCTGTTATTGTTGGTTTTTAATCTGTAGGCAAAAACGTGCTTATTTTGGACCACATTTTTCTCCATACACGAGTCAAGTCATATTCAGGTAAGGTAATCAAAAGTAGTACTGAAGATCTAATGGACAAGAAGTTATGATCTGGCTGAAAAATCAAGCATGACAAATCCAGCATTATGTCTGTAAGCAGGAGGAGAAGACCCTTTATCACGAGTACCTTCTCTGGAATAATTCTGCAACAGGGAACTCCATTATCACAGTGAGAGACAGGTTTCTTCCTAGCTCCCCCTAGTGAACCCAGTGACCAGCTCCTGCTCCATCCCACTGAAACACCCTCAGCCCAGGACAGGAGTTATAACAAATTGATATTTTCCTTTAACATAGACACTCCTTGCATGTAGACATGGTTATTACTTTTCTCCTGAGTCACTGATGGAAGAAGATGAGACCTTTGGAAATTAGCTATGAGATCCACTTATCACATCTCTAACTATAGCCCATGAGAAGTTAGACATTTGCAACAAACCAGTTGTCTGGGCTCCACCTATAGTCAGCAAAGAGAGACATAAATACCTCCAGAAGGCCATTCATTGCTGCCTATCTCTTTTCACTGGCAGTAGGGGATTCTAGACAGCCCATTTACATTAGATAACTAAGTGCCAAGTTAGGTGAGATGAATCCCTTGTGATTTGACTTCTCTATCATGAGGCCCTTCTGCTACTCTCATTAAAACATGTTCTTTAAAAAATCTTCCCCCTAACTTCAGTCCAGAATGGTGAACAATTTGAATGAGCAAAGCAGAAACAGAGAAGTCTTCTGAGAATGAACCCAGTACCCTCTCAAGCAAGCAGTAGGGTACCCACATCTCTCTCCAATGGAAAATAACTCTTGAATGTATATGCAGAGTGTTTGAGTCCACTGCAGGTTCAGACAACCTTTGAACCACTGACGCAGAAGTGTAAATCCCCCAAGAACTAAGCAAATAGTTGCCGGGATGAGTTCATCCTTTCTTCTTCTATGAAGCATCCATAGGAAAACATTTTCTTGAATACTGTCACACTGTCACAGATTGGCTTACCACATGTACCTAATGGATTATTCATTAAAATTTCGCTCTGACAATTGAAACAGATTATTAAGTACTGAAACACAACAGCACTCAAAGGCACTGACCGAAACTGAGGTGCCATTGACCAAGGGGGTGTGTAAGTACCTTGGGGCCAGACTCACCTCCTTTTGCTCTCATTGGATAATCCCAAATAGTCTCACAGAAACTGATGGGATTGCTCAAGGAATATGTTACTCAATGGGGATGGAACCAAGATTTGGTTTACCCTGAGGATCTTGCAAGAGTAAAGAATATGGGTGGAATATTTGGTCCCATTAAAGACAAGAGCAAAGAAAACAAAACAAAACAATTAATTTCAAAGAACTATGTTTGACACAAAGAGTAGGCAAAGAGAGGAGGACACATCATCTATCTGCATGATGATACCTGTTTGCCATTCCCAACAAAAAAAAAAAAAAAAAAAAAAAAAAAAAACAGAAAGGTACAAAATCTGTGGAGAAACATGCAATCAAAATGGCTACAAATATTATTATTATGAGCAACCATATATATGCATACGTATCTCCACTGTACACTTCTCCTTTATTTTGCTTTCTAATTTGAAAATATGAATTACACAGGCTGGTTAGGTCACACAACCTGACATTATTCTCTTTCCTGATGGCATAAACCCACTCATAGTCAGAAATGGTTTTGATCAAAATATTTTTCCATCAGAAACCTCCAGTTACTTGTAAACAGTGATTGTAAGGAAAAAAAAGCCACACATTTAGTGAAAACACAAGCCCAGAGCAGAGGTTCTAGTAAAAATAAAGCATGTTTGTGTCTATGTGAGAAAGTAAAAGTTTCAATAACATAATGGCTAAAACATAGTGAGGGATTAATTGGGAAAAAAAAAAAAAAAAGAAGAGTGGATATTGCCCCTACGGTGATGAATTATTTATTCAAATGATCAAGTTCTCACAGAAAAGATGGAAAATTCACTCCTGAAACAGCTCAGGGCTTAGGACACACACTGGAAATATGGGCAACACAATATTTGGTCTCCACTCTCCAGCAAGCAGTGTGAGACCTTCCTTCAGTCTTCTACGTTCCAGGTGAAAGCAGATACTGCCATCGAGAATGGTTTTCTGTTATGTTCTGGTTTGGTTTGGTTTGGTTTTGTGGAAAGTCTGCTGGGTCTTTATTTCACCCTGATGCTGAAATGGGTTCAAGCTCTTGTTACACGCTATGGTGGGAAAAATTCAGTTTAAGTTCTGCCCCTGAGGGCTCACATCACTCAGATATTTGGGCTGACATCTGTTCAGGGAGCCAGCATGCAAGCAAAGTTATTGAATTTTGAATGGAAATTGTGCAACTTTTAGTATTGTTGTAAAAACCAGCTCTAAACTCATATGCTTAATGGCAATTTCCTCATTTAAACCTTCACCAGGGCAGGTAGAAACAGGGCCCAGGAGTGAGCAATATCCACTGCAGGTCATGGGGTAGGGAAAGGACAGAAGTGCACTACTCCAGGAAATACCTGGAAATGCTGGAACTCCTTTGAATATGATCCCTGTCTGATTGCACCATTGCACCTGCCAAAAACCACCCTGGCTCTCAAACAGAATGATGCAACTCTCTGTGAGAATGCAAGAAAGGTACCCTCTAACCCTTCCCTGGGTTAAGAGCCTTCCTGTTAGAATTCTTAAAGGAAGTTTGCTGAATATTATCATTACATAACAATCTTCCGTCCCATATGATACCACTCAACATGGAAGTAGCCAGGTGTGGAGGAAACACAGCTTTCCACAAGGATTTCTGTATGAAATCCCCTTCACTGAAAATCAACCAAATATTTGTGGGTAAAGGGAACACATGGCATAAGCTGTACACAGCTCTTCTATTTTTAGTCTTCTTGGTTTTCGCAGTATTGACCCAATGTTCTGAAGGTCATTAAGAAGATATGTGAACTCTTTTTGTCAAGCAACTGAGGACAATTTGGGAGTGAGATGCAGATTTTGACTCTGTGTGTATGAGTGTATTTATGTGCGCACCTACACTCCTTACACAGCAAAGTCTTCTAGAGTTTGGGAAGTTCAACTTTAACACAGAAAAGGAATTTCAGTCAATGTTAGTATAAAAATGATAACGCTGGGAAGTTACTGGAAACATTATTCTGGAACACAGCAGGGGAAAACCTAGAAAGCTATTGTTTAATTAAAGAGTCACAACTACAGAGAAATCATGTATAAGCACATCAGAATTCTTCACTTTTGGATATAGCACCATGCAAAAGCATAACATCATATGTAAGTGTTGGTTTAAGGACAAGTCACTCTGTTCATAAAGAACTGGCCTATAGATAAAGTTCATGTGAAATTAGGTCAGGACAGGAGGGGAAAACTCAAAAGGATTGGTATATGGATGATCATTGCTCGTATTGGTATACCAGTGACCTTAATGAATCAATGAACCATGTGATTAAATTAGCCAGATTGTACCTGCTTGGAGAGATGGTCATTAGAGTGTTCCAAAACTGGGCTTGACTACCAAATTAAGAACACCAGATGAATGAGACCGAATGCTATCGAAGATATAGACTAAATTATAAAAGATATAGACTAAAAACTAGAGTTAATACTAAGGACAAGAAAGAAGTATTGAAGAGAATAAGTGTTGGTGTAACTTCCTTTTCAATCCAGGTGAATTTTAGCACTGCCCTCAGTGTCAGCAACTCAGAATAATGTCATGTTAGACAAAGAAGGACCAGGTTGTTGTAGTGATTGGTGTCTCCAGAGTAAAATTTAGAGACTGGATTCTGCAGGAAATTGGACAATACTGAAATGAAAATTAAGAAGGAAAAAAAAAGAAAGAAAAAAAAAGAAATCCACGTAGCTCCAAGACTACAAATCAAAGGAGACAGGTGTCAGACAGAACACAGGCCATAGAGCTCTGCCAACCCGACACAGAAGCAGTAGTGACCACTAAAGTGGATGGTAAAGTCTCAAATCAAAGGGAATGTTGTCACCTCTACTGTGCAAATCACTTCTGCACTTGAGTTACAGTAACACCCTTTCCCTGTTGTGTTTGTTTAAATAAGAAAGTAGAGAATGGTTTGTGATTTCTCATTTAAGCATAGCTCAAATAACTGGGACTGAGATTTCATTGATGGTTTGTGGTTGTCATTATAATAGAAATAATACGATTAATGAATGTTGATTTTGTTTTAAAAGGGTGCAACACAAGGAGAAACAATCAAGGGCACTCAAAGCAATACTTAGATTCAGTTCATCCACATCAAAATGTTGAGAGAAGATTGTTCACATTCATTATAAAGAAAACTACACATATGGCATATGAGGGCCTTGTTTTGTGTCTTTTAAACTGGCAAAGTTCTTTTGACATATATTGTAATTTTTTGCTGATTACAATATATGTTAGAAAGGGAGTGTTAGAAAGGTCTCAGCATACTAGGGATGACAGATACCAAGAGATTGTCTCCGTTATTGACAGGCCATTCCTGAAGACAATAAACTTGAGAAGACAAGGCTGACAGTGACTACTGAAGACATCCTCACCTAGACTTCTTTTTACAGAGCAGTTGTAAACAGGAGCTATAACTCACAACTCAGGACAGATCCAGATGTGCCCTTTGGCTTCCTTCCATAATAAAATCTTTAATTTTCCTGAAGAAAACAGCTACTCCATGCACATGCCTCTACTTCAGAGCAAAACTTGGTTTACAAACTCAAGTAGTTTAAGGATTAAAAAGTTTAGTCTATCTCAGCAAATGAACTTTATCAAAGTGCAGGTAAAATCGAGCCTTCAGGTAAACAGGAGCATTTGCCAAGTGGAAATCCCAGCTCTTTGTATATTTAGTAATGAGTGAAGATAAGATTTCTTTTTTTGACAGCATGATGGATACAATCATAAAAGGAATCATGCTGCTGTAACAGAGTAGACTTGAAGAGTGAATTTGAAAGTCGTGTCTTTATTCCCAAACACGTCTTACCTTTCTTTTATTTAAAGTACATGAAAGCTGGTTTTTCTGGCACATGAAAATGTTAAAGTTTTGTTGGTTTTTTTTCTTTACTTCCAGCACCACAATATGGACGTGGAACATTTAATTGTCAAACTCAGATCTGCTTCCCACTTCAATAATCACTGACTTATTTAAGTATATTTATTTAATATTTTTTTAGTAGGTAGGAAGGTACAGTAAGCAAAGAAACACAAGCTCTCAGGTGAACACAAGCTCATAAATTGTTACATGTGATTCTGCTACTGTGGGTTAAAGGAGGGGGCAGCACCAAGAATGTGGTGAAACCAGCTGGTTTGAGCCCTGGTATTTCAGTATATAAGTCACAAATCTGCCATAGATTAAAAATTAAATTACTTTATTGGTCACACAAAATGAACTAACTCCGACGTGACTGACAGTCTCTTCTCAGAGAAAAACCTCTTAGCTACTGGCCACTCGTGCCTGAAATCCAATGAAACAGCTCTCCTGGAAAGCTCATACAAAGAGAAACTCTGCTGCAGTTCACTCAAGAGATATAACACCAAGATAACTCTCTTAAATCAGTCTTAGCATTCACCCAAAAACTTGAAGATGCTTGAAAGACTCACACAAAGGATGTAACTAAGCATAGGTCCCAAAAGTGGGTGAGCATTCATCTTAAAGAGTGTTCTAGGAATTTGTGTGAGGTTCTCTTTTCCCTCAAAAATCTGCTGAAGAAAGCCCAGGGCATAGTACTTCACAACACTAAGCTCACAAATTGCACAAGTAAGAGAAGAGTATTCCAGCTCACCTCCTTGGATCCAGGATGCATCAAGAGATTTCAGCAGAAAGAAGATCAAAGCTTGAAAACAGGTTACCCAACAACGCTTTCTCAGTGATAGTGTCTTGTTCCATGATTGGCCTCAAAATGAGGTTGTGAAGATGAAATTACAATTTTAGCTGATGTCATCAGGCCAAAAAAGTACAATTTACCTCCCTAGGAAAAGATCCCACATGTCACTGCTAGCTGAGCCTTTTTGTCTGTCCATGGAAACAGACAGGGAGGCCTCACCTGGGCCAGGCCACATCCTCCCACACTATTGAGATCATGTAACAAACATTTGTAAGGTTGAACTCTCATGAGTTCAATCTCTTATCAAAAGTAGATACAGAACTCCAATAGAAAACAAGATCATTAAGGTTGGAAAAGACCTCTAAGATTGAGTCCAAAGATCTACACCTTCACAAATAATGCAGTCTCAGCTGAGGTCCTTCTCAGTCTGGTACTAGAGGGAAACCCAGCTATGATCAGAGCTGAGAGTACTGGTAGCATCTCAAGCAGTGGCAAGAAGATGGGCTGTACTTGGCACCTAACAGGTGAAAATTGTCTTGTCTTAAATGTAATTGATTACGAGATTTCAGTCATTCCAATAACAATATGAGAGAAGAAGGATTGGAAATGAACTTACTCAATTTAATTTAGAACAAAAAATATTTCCCTCTCAAAAAAAAATTATTTTTTTTTTTTAATTATCAGAGAAAAGTTGCTAGGTTTCTACATCAAGAAAAAAATTGTAAATTTTGATCAAAAATGTCCATGATTTTTCTGCTTAGAAACATATTTTTTGAGGTCTGCATTTCAGAAAAATTATCTATTTGTTCTGGGAACTCTTTATAAAATGTGAAAATGAATTAAGTACATTGGAGAGGAAATATTTACAATCTCACATAAACTATACTAGACTCCAATAATTCTCTTGAGGCATTTTGTGGGCTGTGCACATACAGAAAATCTGCTGTCACAGAGGCCTGATCAAACTGGTTTATAGAGAAAGGTGTCCATAAGTTCAGCAGATATCCTTCCCACAAAGTGGTCTCTTCACAGGGAGATGAACCACATGAAGAAAACACTGTTTTTAATTTCCAGTCTGGAGAGAAACAGACTCCATGGTATTTTTGCTTTCATCTCACTTCATCTCATCCCCTAATGTTTTTTTTGTTTGTTTTGTAGGTATTTTACAGAAAATCAGGCATAGGAATAATTTACATCTTAAATTCTGTAGAACAGATCTCAGAAATTGTGCACTGGTTTAAGAGGGCCTCTCCAAACTGATGGGGATATTTTACGGAAATACAGACTGCAGATGCTTTGTGAAGACAAGCTCTGCCTTCTCAGAGCCTGTCAATGCACTGCAGTAACATAATCAGATGCAAATATTTGAAATTATATAGTATGTGAATATGCCAGCTTAGGATATCACTCTTATAATTATTGACAGTATATGAACTAAACATGACTTCTATGGAGTCCTTCCAGTGAAATCTGCCAACAAAGATCATGAATAGTGTTCGCAAAACTTTCTTTTGAAAAATATGAGTATATAATACTCAAAAGGAAGTTACATATCTTCCTTTGAGAGAAAAAAAGGCTGCATAAAAACTCCAGGCCTGAGGAGAATACAGAAGGACACTACAGTCCTCCTCTAAGAGGATGGAGGTCATGGCCAGCAGTCACCTATGAAGAACCTGCTGCTGGGGAATCTGCAAAGGGTAGGAAGGGGATGTTGCAGTTTTCTCTTGATGAAGCACAACAGAGGATGCAGAGTGTTGCAGCCAGTGGCTCCAATATGCATTTGTTCCTAAATCTGCATGTTGAATAGTGAAGCCATCTATAAGTGTAAATGTGATGTGATTCTGATCTAGCACAAGAAGGAAAGCTAGATAAACTTCTTAGGATAATTTCTTATTCTAGCCCATAATTGTGCTAAGCAGAATCTGAGGGGGCATTACATAGCCAATTTGAGATTTCTAGTATTTTTTAACTTTAGGGAAAAAAGAAAAAGCAAGAAGAACTCTGTCTTAAATGCAGGATGCAAGAGTTGTTTAATATATTGAAAGGACTACGATTAGAACTAAAAACCCAGGGATTTCCAGTGTCCCAGCCAGCTGGACATGGCTTTGCAGGTCTCTCTCTACTCAGATCACTACAGGAGTAAGTAGGTGTAAACAAAGGCAGAATTCAGTTACAAGGGCATATTTTTTAATAGCACGATACTGTCTCAAAAATGCTTATGTGAAGAAGAAACGTGATGCTTGGTTTGATCATTTGTTCAAGGCTCTTGAATGAATGCAGTGTAATGCACATAATACACTGACATCTTATGGGTTTGACATTTACTAAGGTAATAAATTAAAGTAATTATGTTAATGTATAATAAATTCATTCAAGGGGAAATAAAAACTGTATAGTGTGAGAACAAAAAAAATCTTGTTTTTCTAAGTGGCTGTCATGTACAGAACACTAACATCTTAGCAGAGTTTTTTTGAAGACTGATAATATCTTATAGGCATAAATTAAAAATATCCATTCTCTGTGTGGTGTTTGTGAGTTGAAAAAGAGAGATGTGGGGTGCTTTTGCTTCTTTTCTCTTGCCATTCACAGTCTGATTCTTGCTTCACCAAACAGCTTGGGCAACAGTTTCCTACCTATGTGACATTTTCAAAAGCTACTTATGGATCTGTAGGATTCCTGGAAACACTGTGGTGACAGGGCTGAATTAGTTACCACACTGCAGGTCATCTACCATAACTAGCCACTCATGCCCCCAGCTTACTATGCCAACCAAGCAACATGAGTTTGCATACACTGTTCCATAACACCCAACTCTGCTGGTGGAGGACAGGCTAGACATGACCCAGCAATGTGTGCTTGCAGGCCAGAAAGCCAAACAGGTCCTGGGCTGCATCAAAATTATGAAGCTGTGTATCAGGGAAGGTTTAGGTTCAATATTAGGAAAAAGTTTTTCACCCAGGCTCCCTAAGGAAGTCACTGAGCCTGACAGAGTTCAAGAATTGTTTGGACAGCGGTCTCAGGCACATGGTGGGATTCTTGGGGCTGTCCAGTGCAGGGCCAGGAATTGGACTTTGATGACTCTTGTGGGTCCCTTCCAACTCAGAACATTCCAGGATTCTAGTACTTTATGAAAAGAAGAGTGGCTGGCTGGTCAAGGGAGGTGATTCTGCCCTTCTGCTCTGCCCTTATGAGACCCCACCTTCAGTGCTGTGTCCAACTCCGATGTTCCCGACATAAGAAAGACATGAGTCTGTTGAAGCAAGCCCAGAGGAGGCCACAAAGATGCTCAGAGGGCTGGAGCACCTCTCCTGTGAAGATGGGCTGGGGCAGTTGAGGCTGTTAAGTCTGGAGAAGAGATGGCTCAGAGAACACCTCATAGCACCTTCCAGTACCTAAAGGGGCTGGAGAGGGACTTTTGACAAGGGCTTGGAGTAATAGGGAAAGGAGGAATGGCTTCAAACTGACTGAAGAAACATTTAGATATTAGGAAGTAATTCTTTACTATGAGGGTGGTGAGGCACTAGAATAAGTTGCCCAGAGAAGCTGTGGATGTCCCATCCCTAGAAGTGTTCAAGGCCAGGCTGGATAGGGATCTGAGCAACCTGATCTAGTGGAAGTGTCCCTGTCCAAAGCAGGAGTGTAAGAACCAGCTGGTCCCTAGGGCCCCTTCCAACACAAACCAGTCTATGATTTTGTGAGAATCCTCACCTTGTCCATTTGCCACAAGTGAGGATGCCCTCTCAGAGTCATCAAGAAGTGACTTGTGAAGCTGTCGCAATTCGATCTCATGCCAAGATTGTCAATGACAACTCATTGCTTAAGAAGGATCACTGTTCTGCTAAATCACCAGGGGTCTTTAAAACCTCTTCCCCTTGGCTCCAGCCAAGCTCAGAGGCTACTGTTGGCTGATCCTCAAAATGGGTATTTATATAAGAAGGTGTTTAAAGGGAGAGCTTCCTTCTGGCTCATGATAATTAATAGAAATTTCTGCCAAAAATTACTAAAGCTCACACATCATTTAAAACTGTCTTCTCAGCAGAGATACCCCAATTATGTAAGTATCCAGTTCTCTTTGAAACATTCTGAATATAATTGCCTCTGCAATGTCTAGAGATGAGGTTGGCCAGAAAGCTTGAAAATGTATGGATGAGACCACCAGCCAAGGCAACAGAGGTATTTCTTACACTACATCCAATCAGGACAAGCTGAGGGCTTTTATGAAATTTCATTTTGCTACATCAGATTGGAAATCTTCAGACACCTCATCTTGTAAATTGTTCCATTTACTTCAATGGGTCTTCATGCAGATAAGGTGAAGTACAAACAGTACAAATAAAAAAGTAGGCTCTTTGAAGAAGAGATCTTCTTATATTTGTTTGAGTAAAGCCTACTAAAATGGTGCTTGATTCTCTCTTGGCTTCTAAACTTTGCTACAATAAACAGAAATGAATAAAAATAGCAATATCAAGCTGCACCAGTATCTGCTGCCTACTTGATTTTCCCTGAGATTCAACTGGATACTAATGCACAAAAATACTGATTAAGGCTGAGTAATTTTGCCCCAAATTGAATTCATTTTAGCAGCATAGAGGAAGGGGAAATGTTATCCTGCTCTTTGCTCAGCATATTTAGATATAATGACATAATATGAACGCATTCCAAAAATTGCCTGTCTTCAGGTAGTGCATTTTGGAGCAATTTCAAAATTCCCTTAGGTTATAGCAGCAAAATATTTTCCCCTGCCTCAAAAATCACTAAGCTCTCAGTGCCCAATTGTCTGTGACACCTTGTTTACATGGTGGGTAATTTTCTAGCCTACGGTCTGTGCCTTATTTTGTCAGGCTGCCCTTATGCTACTTTGTGACGATTTTGATTTTCAAGCCTCCATGCATAAATTATGATTTATTTTGCTTTCCGAAAGAAAGGTTGAGTGAAGTAATACAGTGTGGGGGTTTTTGGTTTGTTTTTTTTTTTATTATGAATATTTCAAGAGTGTGCTTTTTCCTTCTGAAGAAAACTCTGCACCTCCAGCAATTTTTTTTCCTCTATACAGAAAAATAAACACAGAGAAGAGGTGAAATAAAACCAGTATCTTTTGTTTGAGCCTTAGGAGAAGCTGACATCTCATAACTCCAGCACTGGGGTGAGAGATACATCATACTCCTCAAAAGTGACTTTCTTTGTTCATTAATATTAATTTGCATATAGCTGGGTATGCTGTGTGCCCTGGTATTGTCACTACATTGTTACTTCATGCCCACAAAGAAGTTACATGCAGAAAACATGGTTATATGAATAAAACAAACATCAACATCAACACTGCCTGATTTTGAGTATTAATGAGGAAAAATTCTCTTCAAAACTTACTTATCTGTTTTTGCAATAGTCAGAACTAAAAGATGAGGCCATAATTGAACTGCTGCCCAAAGGCAATTACTGATTGAAATTGATTAATTCTAAAAACAAATTTGACCAATAAATTAGTTGTCACGTTATGGAAGATTTGGGCAACAGTTCTACAGTTGTGGAGGAGACACAACTGTCTAGCATGAATGCAGTTTGTTACCCTGTAGAGTTGCTTGTTGAGTTACCCAAAGAAATCTCACCAAGGAACTGAGCAGGGCCCTCTGCTTTGATGCTATAAAACCATTGTGTTACCTCTCTGCTTTTATGTATGAATCTGAGGAATTGCTAACAGCACCAGGAGCAGTTTGCTCTGAGCAACACAAATGTAATGGACTTAACATCAAAGTGATGCAAAATCCACTGAAACAACAGAAAGGCTCCAGTTGAATCCAGAAGACTTTGAATCAAGGCCTACCAGGGTCAAGTCTGCTGTTCTAATGGGTTTTCTAAGGGGATCCTGTGGGAAATTGGAGAAAGGATTCCAGTTTCTCAAATCGAAGGATTATTGAGGCTTCTAGCTCCTGCTTTTGCAAAATCATTGGTTCAGCAGCTTTCCCTTTCCAGCCCATGACATAGTGGCACAGAAGCTCTGAGCTTCATGGTTGCACAAAGGACCCTTTGCACCTAAGAAGCCTCCTTTCCTACCTCCTTCTCTCCCTCCCTCTGTGCCCCCAGAAAAGATGCTCCGGAAAGCCATTTGAGATAAAAACAATCAATGCTGCTACTGCATGTGCAGCAGGAAGCTGCATTAAAGAGTTCCTTAGGTGCTGATTTTTCTGCAGTTATCCGGTCCTTCCATACTTGGAGATCAAGCTGCTGTGCTGGGCACTTTGTTACATTTTTTACTGAAACCAATATGGACTGAGGATGATGTGCAGCATTACAGTCAGCTACTAGTCCTGGCCTCACACTGACTTCACAGCTGTGTCAGTGACTTAGTTTGAATGGGTTTCTACACAAAATTCAAGGTTTTGCTTTTGTCATTGAAAGCCCAATATGGTTTGGGATGAGTGAGCAGAAGTCCTCCTGAGCTGTCACACAATGCAGATGCAGCTGTGACCAATGAGAGGTTTTCTGATGGTAATATAAGTAACTTTATTAGTTGACTGTGCAGAGGATTGGGTCCTTCTCTGTTCATAAGGGCATATTAGCTGATGAAGCATCCCACATGCCATTTCCTCAGCTCTCTTATCTGCACCTTGAACAAGGACAGGGTTTTGTTAGGCTTTCAGGAACATTTCAAAGCCCTTTTTTCTGCTATCAAGGTGTCTTAGAGGGAAAAGACATAAATGAGCAATGTGATAGGTACAGGGAGCTCTTATTTTGGTTGGACAACAGATGAGGCATATGGGTAATTTATTGCACTATAATTGTGTTATGTGATATTGATGCTGCAGTATTAATGACTGCAAAGTGCCCAGATTGATTCAGATGGCCATTTACTGTCATTATTACAAATCTAAATAAATAAATAAGAGCAATTGAATTGATGTATCTAAGAAATGTTTCGAAGTCACCCGGTGACATATATGTAGGTGCTTGTGAACAGAGAGAGACTCAAACAATATCGGGGACACTTTTTATTGGGGTCAGAAAGAAATAGAACAATTAAGTCATTTTCAGTCATATACAATATATTAGGAACTGTTTTAACAAGCGCATTGCTAAACTGACTGGCCTGAACAAAGCATTTTAAAAAGCCGGGGTGTAAATATGCCAGGAAAAAAGAAAGAAAACATGTAAACTATGCTCAAAAATAGTCTCCAAATGTAAGGAAACAAGAAAAACTAAGACAATCATGCACATACCTCTCCTGCTACCATGGCCCAGTGAATACAGTGGTTACCATGGCTGGATCTGGCTATGAGGTGGACTTTAGAGGGCAAGCTTTGTTTCTGATCTCTGCCCAAACAGACAGCCTTGATTCAGTCTGTTGGTTTGTGTACTTTGAGCAAGCCAACCTCACACTGCAAGAGCCAGCAATTTAAGTTTGAATTTATCTCATGCCTTCAGGTTTCTCTTAGCATCCCCTGTCTGGCTGTCATATCATATGGACCCGGAGATGTATTATCACTCAATATTCCAAAATATTACTCTGCACTTTTCCCCTGAAACACAAGAGCAATGCAAGTCAGACAGCTGAGAACTGCACACATTCCACAATGCTTTTTATGTATCCACCTTCTTTTTTATTCCTGAACAGGAAACTATACATTAAAATGTAGATCTTGCTTAAAGGTAACTCTTTCATTAACCATCTGGGAGGAGTATTAATATATATTAAACATAGGCTCTTTATTTACACTAACTAAATAAAGCTTCAGTAATCATTGATACTGAAAGAGATGAGAACAAGTCTATTAGAATAAATAGCTTCTTCATACTCAGAAGTACATTTGAAAATAGGTGGGACCTAAAGACAACAAAGTAAGAACCTGGTGGTATTGATCTGCATGGAGAAAAAGATCTATTTTCGCTCCTCCTCCACCCACAACCTCTAATGATCATTGATTCGGTTGCCCAGATAAATTCCTTAGATAAACAACCAAAACACAAATTAGCATACTAACCATTAATAATACAGTTAAATTTTTTTATAACAACAAAAACAAGAAAATCATATTACTTCTTTTGAAAGTTTATTCTTAGCAATGTTTATGTGATCCAAACTTCAGATCTAAGTCACTTACCAATGACGAGGAAAGCATGTCAGTGTTACAACTGGGACTAAACATTAGATATTCTTGTACTCATGGCTGGTGCTTAAGCAGCTACATTTCATTATCAGTTAATTTTATGGGTTATCGTGTGTGTTGTGGCCATTTCTCGTGAGCAATGAGAAAATAACTTTTGGATATTTGGCCATAAAATTATTTGTTATTTAAAAAAGCAAAAAATAAAGCTCCGAAACTTGCCCACTTGGTATGTTGCCTTTTTTTCTTTTTTCTTTTTTTTTCTTTTTTTTTTTTTTTTTTAACTTAACAACTACTTTCAAACTTCTACTCCTGGGGACTGCAGAAAACTGTGTAAGCTGTGAGGAAGGTGCTCAGGGGCTGCTCCCAATATCGAGCTCCCCTAGTGGCTGCTTCCCTCCCACCGTCCCTTCGTGGACAGAAACACCTGGGCTGGGAATTTCCCCACTTGTGGCCAGAAGGAAGTAGCTGAAAAGGGATGCAGATCACAATCCAGGAATGAAAGAAAAAAAAAAGGTTACTCAGTCCTACCTGGGACTTTTGGTACGAGAAAATGTTGGGTTATTCAAAGAGAAATTAAAAGACCTAAAGAAGAAATGTGTTTGTCTGTAAACCTATAATCAGGCACTACATATTGCCCCGTTGAGGACATAAGGAATCCTATGGGAAATTCTGCTTTAAAGTTTGGTTCAACAGCAAATATACAACAAAATATAGATAACAATGTCTTATGACTCATCCTGTCTACAATAATTTTGTCATGTATGATGAAAGGCTTTATTGACCATATTCAAGCCAATGATTATCCATAATCCACAGGCAGATGGATATGAAAACAGCAAAATCAATGCACATAGACACAGTTATTTTGGAAAGCAAACATTTTCTGCTTCTCCATGCACACAAAATACTTTTCTCCTGTAGCAGAAATATTCTACAGGCTAAGGGCACAGCAAGAACAATACCACGTTTCAGCTGCATGGCTCCCTGAATTTTTCTGTCAAACTAAAATGGGTGTAAAACTTTGAGCTTAGTCTTTCTTGTTGCTGCCACTGTTTGGGGTTTTGTGGAAGAATATTCCAAGGAAAAAGGCTTGTTCAGCTTATCATTATAAAGGTATAGTTGCCAGGTAGCCAGTAGTTCTGAACTGAAACTTCTAAGTTGATTTTCAAAATAAATATTGCAATACTACCAGGATAGGCAACCAGGGATATGTATCAATCCCTTTAAATGAAATAGTTTAACATTGCCAAGAAGGAGAGTGCAATATACAAAAAGAATCAAACAAAGCTTCAGACAAGAATCCTGCCTGAGTCTCCTTCCATTTACACCAGTTTTACCTCAGCAAAACCTCTGTTTTCCCTGAAGTTAATCATGATCCACTTCTCTGTCAGTGATCACTTTGATCCCAAATTTCTTGGGAAACACCAGAAGTGCAGAGGCTGCAAAAATGAAACTTGCATGCTCTAAAAATTGATAATTTAATAAAAAAAATCATATACTAAGCATGAGAACAAATGGTGGCCATTAAGGATGATAGGTAATTAAGATCCAATTAAAAGCTCCACATCATTTGCATATCCAGTTTTCTGAGGGAAATATCCTGTACTTTGGGATTCATCAACCAAAATATATTAGTGCAACTTCAAATGGCCAACAAGCAACCTTGCTTGTGCAGCCTGAACCCTTCCCTGCCTTTATGTAGAGCAACAGCTGTCAGCAAATCCAGATTTCATAAAAGAAGAAGATAAATAATAAGTGAGATTCTGAAAGAGTTTGGCCAGAGGCTGGGTGCACCCACCAGTGCCCCACTACAGCCCGGGCCCCATAGGGATGGCCCAGCACTGTGCTGCCCCACAGCCCCACAGTGGGAAGCCTGGGAGCTGCCACGAGGTTTGGCAGAGCCACTGGAAGAGCCTGTATGTCAGCGAGGAGCACCATGGGGCTCTGATGGGTCCTTGCAATAGGACTCGGTGGGGTCAGTCGTGGATGCTTCTGGGACTGTGGTGTGTGCTGTGCCCAGGAGGACCAAGGTCTGGATGACCCAAGAGGCTCCCCACCACTGCACCAGAGCTTTGGGGGCTGCTGTCAGGGAGCCTGGTGGCAGCGCCATGGGGGACCTGACTCTGTGGGCAGGGGCGGTGGAGCGAGGGGGTTTGCATTCGTAGCCCTCCCCGGCCCCTTCGCCCTGGAGAGCCCTGCGCGACCCTGGGACTCCTGTGGGCAGCGGTGGCTGTGGTCTGTGGACCCTCCAAAGGTGTCGGTGCCTGGCCGGCGGCTGCTGCTGGTTTTGGGGATGTTTTCAGTCGCTGAGGTGTGGGGCAGGCAGGGCCGGGTGCGGGGCTCGCCCCCGGCAGCCTGAGCTGGGGCTGGGGCCGGCGGGGCAGGGGCAGGACCCCCGCCGGGGGAAACGAGCCCCGGCGTGCTGCGAGCGGGGACTGGGGGGCTTGGGGGCTATTTTTTCCCAGAAGCTGTGGCATTTAAATAATAATTAGAAAGGAAGGAGGGAAGCTCATCCTGGGTAGGAGAGGCAGGGTGCATCCCGGAGGCCCGGCGGGCGGGCGGGAGCGGCAGCCCGGTCCCCCCGGCATCCCCCGGTGTCCTCCCGGACCCACCCGGCTCCCCCCGCCCCGCTCCCGGCGGGGCCGCGGCCACCTCCAGCCTGCGCTGAAGCTGAGCAGAGCCTCCCCACTCCCCCAGCTCTGCTTTCTTTCACATCTAATTTGATAGGAGGGGGGATTTCGAGCTTCCCACAGTTACAACTTTTCTTGATTTCTCCCTTCCCCCCACCCCGCGCATTTATTACTTGCATTTAATTAATTCCTTCTTTGCGTTTCCTTCCCTGTTAATCTTTGGGTGACTGCTTTGTACATATGGCAATCTGATAATGAGGGAGTTTATCCTTATTCTCTAGACTTCTTCACTGCGATGTTCACCCGTCTAGTGCCTGGGATATCGATCATCTTTCCTTGGGTAGGGGGACAAGGTAAGAGGGGTGATAAAAGATTTGCAGTATTCCACACCATTAAGAATAGCTTTTATTCCTTGGCGCTGTTTAATCAACTGTTCTATCAAGTCATGCTGTTTAAGCAACCACATCAAAAGAACATACCCTCTTTTGTATAAATTATATATTCCTTGTATCTGTCTTCTCGCATGCACGCAGACGGGGAGATAAAACTTAAGTTTGTTTTTTAATAGCATGAAGCAGGTATTTAGCTGTTATACAACTTGTTTCTGCAGCTAAGTTGGTTACCTAGAAGCAAAGCTGCTGACTTTTTAGCTTGTTACCCATTTCCAAGTCAAAACTCCTCAATTTAAAGCTCGGAAAGAGAAATCAATGATTCACTGAAACTCTACAAAGAAACATGACTAGCACAAGAAAAGTGTAGGCTAAGAAAGAGATAAGAGCACCAGTTAGAGCTGGGGTGAGAGCTTCGGCTTACTTTTTCCGGCTCTTTTCTAAAGTTTACCTAAAAAGACCACCTTGTCCCTTGAAAAGTCCATGCTGTCCTGCCTGTTACAGTTCACGGATGCACAACTTTTTTACCACTTAAAAACTAATTTTAAAGTGCTTTTTCACATGGCTTAAGTTGATTATTACTCAGCTCGATGTCACAGACCGGGAAACTCCCATATAATTGTTAGCCCCAAAGACCTTTTTGAGGTTTGTTTAAAAAATACCTACAACTTAAATAAAGTTGATTTTTTTGATGTGTTTTGTTTTTCTGAGTGAGTGGGCTTTGAATTACTTCAGCATGCCGTCCTGGACTTTCTAAGAACTCCCAAAAAAACTCCTGAAAGTTTCTAGATCCTAAGACAAATTGTATTTTCTTAGGAGCAAAAGTAAATGAGCACTTTGCAGGCTGAGAAGTGTTTGTTCATATGGGACTCTGCTGTTCTGTCTAACCTGCTCTATCAGCCCCATCTCTGCAATTTTGCCCGTCTCTCAACACCTTTGTCTGATTAGTAGCTTTTGGAGATCGGGATAAAGACATCACTTGCCACGCTGCATGAGATAACAATTAATTTAACATTAAACTTATCCCCTTTCCATTCACTTTACTTGGTTCGATCTCTGTTAATTGTGTTTGCGGATGCTTTCAACACTACGCTTTTCTTAAAAACTTAATGACACCCCGCAAGGAGGTGTAAGAGTCTAAAACCCTCCTCTCCGACTTTGACCAAAGAAACAAAGAATACAGCCCCATCGTGCTCAGGAGACCATCTATTTTTAATCAGTTGACTTTTCATGCACTTCCGAAGATACAAGACTATTTTAAACTGGGCGATATCCTCGATTTATTTAGAAAAAAAAAAGTACCAAATTGCAGTTTTGTGATACACAAGTCAGACACCCTAATTTCATTTAACTGCCGCCTCGCATCAGACCTCTTTCTACCTTTAAAGTGGTCATTTATCAGCTAAAAGGCGAGTGTGTTTAAAAATGTATATCTTTAGGAAGGAAAATAATCTCCATTTTCAGGGGGAAGAAACCTGTTACAAAGCCATTTAGGTGGGTGCGCTCCGAAATGGCATTATTCCCCCCCCCCCGAGCGTTAATACTTCCCCAATACCTTCCTATTTGCACGGCTCCCCGACAATTCGGCATTTTATTTAACCGCAACTGCCCTTAGAAACTTGATTTGGGCTGAGGCAGCCTGCTAATCTTACTTTTTTCCCCCTCTTTCACAGAGGCATCTGTTCCTCTTGCTGACAAATGTACCATTCTGCCAAGAAAGTTTCTGACAAAAAAAAAAAAAAAAAAAAAAAAAGGCAAAAAGAAAAAAAACAAACGTGTAATTGATGTTATCCCAAGAAAGCGCGATCTCCACCCCTCTCAGCTCCAAGCCCTTCAGGTAAAAGGAAAAAAAAAAATCTTTCAAGAATTTGTTGCCTTTTTGAGGGTTAAAACATCAGAAGACAAGCTTGTCTCGCCTTGGCCAATCAGCTCTCGGCCCTGGCAGCTATAATATAGAACTAAAGGCAGACTCCTCTCACAAGCGTCTTGCTTTGCTACCATTAAAATCAGACCCTTTTTTTGTCTCTCGATTGCTGTCTCACGACCAAACTCCGATGTGTTCCGTTATCAGCGACCTAAAGCCTGCCATTCCAGCACCTGTCTTGCTAGGGATCGGTGGATAGTATACGATTCAGAAAGCAGACAAGGACATAGGAGGAGAGAGAGCTCTAGAGACAGCCAGGGATAGGCACAGAGAGCTTTGAAGTAATTGGATTCAATGGACGAAATGCTGCTGTTGACAAGAATTCTCTTGGTGGGCTTCATCTGCGCTCTTTTAGTCTCCTCTGGGCTGACTTGTGGACCAGGCAGGGGCATTGGAAAAAGGAGACACCCCAAAAAGCTGACCCCTTTAGCCTATAAGCAGTTTATTCCCAATGTGGCAGAGAAGACCCTAGGGGCCAGTGGAAGATATGAAGGGAAGATCACAAGAAACTCCGAGAGATTTAAAGAACTAACCCCAAATTACAACCCTGACATTATTTTTAAGGATGAAGAGAACACGGGAGCTGACAGACTGATGACTCAGGTAGAGCCACAGAGATACCTGTATTTGTGTTTGTTAACCTCTCTGAGCAATCCTAAAGGATGCATCTGTCTTAGTATTTTTGAAAGCCCCCCCTTTCCCTCTCCCCCTCCTCCCCCCGCCCCTCCAAACTCGGCTAGTTTCCCCGATTGAATGTAAATACCATCTATCCAGACAAGTTAGCAGGGGCTGGAGCTGGAGGTATTTAGATATTTGGTGGGGGAATCTGTGTGATACTTACAGTCATTACCGTGCCATGGCGTTCCCTGTAACTTGGTTAGAGATTGCTGTTTGCATTTGTCCCCAAGGATGCACTTTGATCAAACGAATTGCATACAGCTCAGAGGACCCCAACTGTATCGTGACCGCCAGGCCACCCACTCATTATTACAGACGTAGTCCGCGGTAGCTGCGCCTGCTGACTTGATTTATTTTTTTTTTATTTAATTTCTCTCTTCTTCATTTCATTTTAACCTTCATTATTATTATTTCCCTCGCGAGCATATTCTAAATTTAGTTGGCATGCAGTCGTGCACTCACAAAAGGCAGCTGAAGCCGGATCGACCATTCCTCTCCTGATTCCTTATTATATAGCTCGTATTGCAATACCATCATTTGCAATTGTGCCCATCAGAGCGTAAATATATTGATATTTCTTTAAGGATGCTCGGCACCAATGCTCTGGTACTTCCATAGGGGAGGGACTTGCAACTTATCGGCATTGCATCACCTTCTCTTTTAAAAAATCTGATGGCATAAGGTTTACAACTGGGTAAATATTGGATCTCGGGTGGAATCGGATTGCGGAACCATTTTATGAAAAAAAAAAAAGAAAAGAAAAAGAGAAAAGAGAGAAAGAGAGAGAACCGCTCCGAAAGTCACCTCATAATTATTATTATTCATGCTGAACAGAGAGCTCGGTGAAGTCAATTGCTCTGCCAATCCCGGAGTTTCAGAAACTACATGCAATCTAGAGACTGGAAATGGGTTTCCTCCAAATATAGGTCAACAGCGCTTTTTTAATATTAATACATTTAAGCCCCACCTTCAGTGCTGGAGCAGGACTTGCCTGGAAGGACTAGGCGGGGAATGGACGTGGGAAAGGGGGGGTGTGGGGTGGAATTTCCCAAACTCTCCCCGTTCCTCGGCCTGATTTTCCGCACGTTGCCGGGTCTCCCGGGGCGAGGGACCGGCGGTCGCCACCATCTCTTCCCGACCACCTTAAATCGCACCGCACCTCGGAGCGCGGCGGCGCCTCCGCCCGCCCTTGGCCGCCGCCCCGCGCAGGGGAGCGGAGCGGAGCGGGGCTGGAGCCGGTCCCCGCTAGGGCGCGGCCCGCGCCCCTCCGCGCACCCGCCGTCCTCCGCCCCCGCTGCCTCCGGAGCCGCATCTCTCGCATTTTCAGCTCCACTTACTCCCCTCGCGTATCGATCGCGGCGGCTCGGGTTTCACCCTTCCCTCCGCAGCCCGGCGGCGGCGGCGGCGGCGGCTCCGCGGGAGACGGGCTCCCGCCGGGGCTCGGCGCATCCCTCCCTCCCTCCTTCCCTCCCTGCGCGGCTGCGCCGGTGCGTGTGCGCGGCGGAGCGGGGCGGCGGGCGCGGGGGGAGCCGGGGCACGCTCGGGAGCGCTGGGCTGCGGGCCGGGGGCGGGCTGCGGGCTGACCCCGGCCCCGCGGCTCTCCCGGGGCACGCCGCGCCGGCTACGCGGCTGGCCGCTCCCGCTGCATTAGCTGGCAGCGTCTGAACTCCTGACCTTCTGTCAACTTCCCTCAGACGAACGAAACGAAAACAAATACTTTTTTTTTCTACCCCCCGCCCCAGCTCCCCTTGCGCTTCTCCTTCAGTGCTTGTTCCCGTGCTTTAGACACAAAGGGGGGAGGTGGGCTGAGAGCAGCGTGGACGGGGAGGCAGCAACGCCGGGTACCCGAAGGCAAAGAGGGGAGAGAGGTGGGGGAGCGAGGCCGGGGAGCGAGCGGGGCTCCGGCATCCCTCGGCCAGGCAGGGAGCGGGGAAGCGGAGCGGGGCTGACGAGCGGGCGGAGGGGTTTCCCTTGCCCAGCGTTCCCTGGGCACGGCTGGGTCCCTGGCGACCCGAGGTGCCGTCCTGCCGCCGGCCTCCCTGACTTGCTTTCCTCTCCTTCCCTCTCTCCCTCGGCCAGGAACCTCTCGTTTAATCCTAGCCTTCAAATGCCGGCTTCGGGAGCCCTTCAAGCATGGAGAGGTCTTTCCTGAACAGAATCGTTAAACTTGCAGAGTGGTTGCCGAATGCATTAGCCGCTAGTTAATATTAACTCCAGAAGGGGGGGAAAAACGCAAACAGAGGTAGGTAAGTCAGGTTCTCAACTTTGCAGGTGACACTAGCAGTTTGCTAAGGGCTCTCCCCTCCCTCCCCCCCCCACCCCAGCCATTGGCTGGATTCGGGGGAGAGATAAGGAGGCCAGGTCAGTATGATAAAGCTGGAATTTGTATGAAATAAAATAGCAATCTCGTGTAATGCAGGCACACAACCGGTGCGTGATGTGAGGAATTTAGAGATCAACTTGGCATTTAGGAAGCCCACCAGGTTGTTTACACTGACAGGTACCTGTTAAGTGTTTCCTTCAAGCAATTCATTTGTGAAGAGATTAGGAGCTGGCAGGAGAGGGCTTGTTGAACAACTTTGCTTCCACACAAAGCGTTAGTGGAGGCAGCCCTGCTGAGCTTCACGGTGGCTGAACAGAATTGGGCTTGATTTGTGGCACACGACCCAATGAATTAATAAATAGTCTGGGCTTCACGGCTTTTGACTCTGACAATCCAGCTCAGGCAATATAAAAGGGAGGAAAGTCCTTTAGGAGGCCGTTTCTACTTCTTTATTTCGCCTGAAGCCGGGAACTGGTGCTGGCACGGCCGGAGAGGCAAGAGCCTCTCGGCGCTGCCCGCACAGCTGCCTGCACTGCTGCCCGCGCCCTCCGAGCCCTCTGTCTCCCGTAGGGGCAAGACATCGCCGTGTCGCGCAGTGCTGTCGCCTTATCAGTTTGATCCTTCACCCGCTTCCCCCCTGTAAATCGGTCGAGGAGCGTATCTGTCCTGTCAGGTATGAGAGAGAGAGAGGGTGGGAAAAAATAAAATAAACTCAACTTCCTTGTGCCGCTGTGTTCTGCTGCTGGGAGCGGTGCTGAAACCCAAACATCCGTCTCTCTGCGTAAAGCGGTAGGCCAGCGAGTCCAAAGTGAGCTCATGACTGTGGTTTATATCTCTCGAAAACCTGTGTGTTGCTGGAATCACTTTTTTGGATGTTGGTTGGACACACGGGAACTTTCTTGCTGAGCAACCTTGTCACGTCCCTAAAAGTAGTGTCATCGGGGTAAATGGAGGGGGTTTCGCCTTTCTGGGAGCTGTGAAGGGGGGCTTTGTGGTCTGTTATTAGACGTGCTATGAACACACTGGGGAGAATGGTCTTGCAGAAGGCCAAGCATCCCAGTCAGGCCAACAAAAGCGTGGGAAGAGCAGTTTTCTGCATCCCGACGTGACTTTCATCCACATCGATGTTTGCACCAAACGAACCCTAGAACCCTATTGGATATATGCACAAGTTGTTTTCCTCTCTAAAAGGGGGAAGAAAGCTGGCAACGTGTGTGTTTCTAGCTCTGTATCTTTATTCAAGCGCTTTTCAATGCTTTCGGTGCTGATTTCCTGTGTCTGGAGCACTGAGAATCCTTTTCACCTACTGCCGCTTGTGTCTATTCCCCTCCTCAGCTAAGAAAGTAATCCTCCCGAAACTTTCAAGGCTTCATTTGCAGCTCACCCCTCTCCAGCGTTGCAGGCCCCTTTCCCCTCCCTTCCCCTATCCTGCCCCCCTCATTACTCGGTCCCTGAGGGCTCTCGGTGCTGCTGGGCCCGGTTCCGCCCGGGGAAGGTTGGTGGCTCCGAAGGGGTGATGAAAAACCCTGCAGTGCTTGTCCATGGAGTTGGAAGCGTTTCTCTCCACACAAAGGGGCTCCTAAGTTGCATAGTATCCCTGCTTCGCTTAACTTCCCTCCTTGGCCCTCCCTTGCTTTTCATCTTCCCACTAAGAGCTATATTATTGTATGGATTTCCTCGGCTTTGTAGGCGAGCGCCGATGTATGTTTGAAGCGGAGAGAATGCTCCCAGCCCATGCAGCTTTGAGGACTCTAATGAGTGATGGTCGAAGGGAGAGAAAAAAAAAACACCCCTCCCTACTGCTCATAAAGGCTGTTAACATGTATTGATACCCTTTTCAACACAGAATTAAGCTGCAAATACCCGGAGAGACATTCCGGGGGGAATCCGTGACTCTGAGATATATGGCCAGTGTTTGTTCTGGCAGAAACTTTGCTCTCTGGAAGGGACAGGGCACTTAGCGGCAGGAATTTGCTCCGTGCAGGTGGCTTTGAACCGCCACACTCACATCCCAGCGTCGGTGGTGCGGCGCGGGGGGTTCCCCTGTCCCCGCGGCAGGTGCCGGGGGAGGGGGCGACTGCGTCTCTGTGGGTCTTCATGGTGTTTTATCGTTTCTTCCTCCCGTGTCCCCAGGGTTCACTTTCCTCCTCTTCACCTGCTTCTTCATCCCTCGCTGGCAACTGGAGAGAAGATGCTCAACTCTGGCTGAACCCATCCTGCGGCGCGTTTTTGGGGAAGGGGAGCCCTGCCGCTTACTTGGCTTGGGAGGGAGGGCAGGTTGCGGCCCAAGGGGCTATAGATGGCGAAGTGAGGATCTGTCCCTGGCTGCAGCATCCCCGTAATGACCCTTCCCTGTCTGCCCGTATCCCGCAGCGCTGCAAGGACAAGCTGAACGCCTTGGCGATCTCGGTGATGAACCAGTGGCCCGGAGTAAAGCTACGAGTTACCGAGGGTTGGGACGAGGACGGCCACCACTCCGAGGAGTCCTTACACTACGAGGGCCGCGCCGTGGACATCACCACTTCGGATCGGGACCGCAGCAAGTACGGCATGCTGGCCCGCCTGGCCGTCGAGGCCGGCTTCGACTGGGTCTACTACGAGTCCAAGGCACACATCCACTGTTCGGTCAAAGCAGGTAAGGCAGGCAGACTGCCCAGGGACAGTCGGGTTGGGAGGACACCCGCGGGCCACGACTCAGACCCCCAGAGCCTTCTCTGCCCTGTCCGGTGCCGCCCGGACTGCCGCCTCCCGTTCCCGCAGGGTCCCCATCACCTGCCCCGCCGGGGCTCCCGCGGGGACCGCACGGGAACCCCGAGGGCGCAGCCACCCTTCCCCTCACTGGTACAGGGGTGGGAGAAAGAAAAAAAAGCCCAGCCAACTGCAGTACTTTTTCAAAGAAATTTTATTTGAGTGATTTGCTTCCCAGCCTTCCCACGAGCGCTGCGCCGCAGCCACACAGCCTTCTCCTCGCCCCGTGAGATCTGATGCTTTCCCCATCCAAGGAGCATGTTCAACACACTCGTGGCCGTCTCCAGCCGCCCTGCTGGCTGCATGCCTTACTCGCGAGCGCTAATCTCCGAGTGTGAGCTGGCCAGGAAAATAAATAAGTAACGTGGTCCCCAGCCTCCTTCACCAGTAGCCACTAGGAAATTCCCAGATAGGGATACACATGCATATAATTTTTTTTCCTCCCCTCCCCTGTGCTTACAACGCCACACGCTGTCTCAACCTGGGAACAGCTCGCAAGAAATCCCCGACTCGCAGAGTTCCTTTTCTTGACACTTGACACTTTTTGGGGAGCAAATCGATTGGCGAGTGCCAGGCTCCCGCCCTACTGCCTCCCTTCACCCAGTTGCGTGGCATCTAAAGCCCTTTTTAAGAGCATCCTCTAGCCCAGCAGCCTGCTGAATGTGTCAGGAAACACTTGGTCGCAAAGAAAAATAATGGGCTTTCTTTAAATATACCTGTTTGTTTTGAGCCCAGCAGCCCCAAGGCAGGGATACCAGCCTGGCCTTGCCATGCTCTTCTGCAGGAGGAATTAATTCCTCCCACTCCAGCCCAAAGCTCTCCAGGGGCTGAGTCAACGTAGCACCTCTTCTGGCCCATGTGAGCTTTGTTCAGATCCTGAGTCCTTTCTAGCCAGAAAGAGGCCCTGCAAAACTGTCAGCTGTGTGGAGATAAGAAACATCCCTTTCAATAGCCAAGATGGGCTTTGTAGTGCAAGGTGTCCAATTGTGGTGTGTGATGACCTTAGCCCAATCACACCCCCTAGTCCACCCCCCTGGGCATTTCATAGGAGAGGAGTAACCCCAAGCTGCTCATTGAGATTCGGCACACACGGACTTGGGGGCAATATTTAGAGAGTGTCAGGCAGGGTCGTGTGACTGTACGAGGCAGGCTGAAGGGAGCAGGTTTGAATTCCACCCTCTCAGCCTGATCTTAAACTGCCCAAACCTCGTTTCATGACAGAGCATCGCATGAGAAGATTAAACCCCATAATGCCAGGCAGGAAGATTCTTTATCTAGATCTCTGTTTGCAAAAAGTATGATCCCAGAGACTGGAATGCAAAGAAGAGTTCCCCCAAGGCCTGAATTATTGTCACCAGAACAGAGGAGGGAGAGGCAGGGGTGGTAAAAAGGACATTGATAATGCGCTACAGCAAGTATTTAGAGCAAGCTTCTACATTTAAAATTCAAATAGAGATCTTGAGTGCCTTGGAAAAGTGACTCTGCTGTGCAAATAGTGCTTGGAAGGTCTTGGGTTTTTTGGAGAGTATGTGTGTGAATTGGCACATAGGGTTTCTGCACCTGAACAAATAGGGAGGGGAAGAAAAGGGGGAGAAGAAGCTGGGAAAAAATGGAAGTGTCCTCTCTTCCAAGAGTGTCTGCATTTATTACATGAATCAGAATGACAATGCTGATCCTTTATTGGATTTTAATTAGAGAACCCAAACAAGCACTGCTCAAAGAAGCAGATTTTCACACCTCTGCCAATTCACTGGCATGTTTGTAGAGCTGCTACACTACTAGATCTATTCATCAAGTCCCTGAATATGCAAACAAATCTCTAGCCAGACCTTTACTGCCGGCTTGTAGGAAGGTGTAGTTTGCTAGCAGAGGCCTCCACATAAAGCACATAGCTTGTTTGTTGCCATGTCCTCTCTGAAGAGGGAGGCCTTGGAGATCTCACTGCTTCTTTTCTGAAGGAGAAGTGATAAAGTCATTAGCAAATCAATAATGGTCTAATTTTCACCCTTCCTGTCCTTCCTGAGAAAGTCATTAGGAGACACTCCAAGGATTTATTTAGATCATAAGAGTTTCAGTAACAGCCGCAGAGGCAAAATATAAAATCTGTCCACCTTTAGGAGATAAATCACCAGGTCGCTTAGGTGGTATATGGAGTAACTAAGAGAAACCAGAGAAAGGCAACGTGGGGATGGAGAATGTCAGCAGCTGTAGCAAAGACACTTGCTACCATGGCATACCACGGGCTACTACCCGATATTTAGAAAATCAGGGCTTTTAGGAACACAGCAATGTCCCTCTGTTAAGACAGAGAACAGCCTGGAACAGGGTATAGTTTCTTTTCCACTTTCCCACAGGTGGCTAAGCTTCCAGAAAGGGATTTGCAAGACCGACTGGGAGTCTCATCGCTACTTCTGCTTTCTTTAAATCTGAGATTGTTCCTCTCAGTAGCACTGGAAAGCAGATACAGCTGATGACAGCATATAGTATCTAAGCTCTGAGTAACTCTCAAGAGCTGGAGGAGGTGAAGGAGGCATGTGCTTGAGCCTGGCACAGGTGTGGGGCTGCTTGGGAAATCCATGCCCTGGGATAGGGAACAGCATCCTTCTTCTAGTGGGGTGGAAAAGGCTTTGTTTTGGAAAAAGTGAACCAGAGTGCTAGAGGCACCAGGCAGGTGTGTTATGGTGGTGACGTGCCCCAGTAGCCACCATGCCAAGCAGGAGAACATGGAGGGCTGGAGACAGTATGGGGGCATGTGCAGTCTGATGGAGGAGGGCTCAGGAAACTCATTGTTGCTTTCCAGTGCTGCAATGGGCAAATTCCTATGCACCCAGGGGCAAAGCTTCCTCCTGCTCCCTGCTCTTTGCTGCCCAAGATGGGGTCCTTGGATAAGAGCTTAGTGGGGACCCTGAGCACTGCAAGCACAGACGCTTGATTAGAGGAGAAACCTTATGCCAACAAAACCACTTGGCCTTGAAAGCTTGCAAATTATCTAGCATCAGGTGTCAGTGCAGGGTAAACAGTAGCCAAATTGGAAGTTCTTCCAAAAGAAGTTTGTTCAGTTTTCTTACTGGAAATATTTTGGCCCATTTCCTTAATGAGACAAATCACACTTCTAACTCCTAACCCAGAGGGAGATGCAGTGGCTCAAACCTGGCAGGAAGAGGATTCTCACTTAATCCACTGAGTGCAAATAGGGCATGTCCATAGATGAGGATGGAGAAATTTCAGAGGGAAGTCTGGCTGCATCTTGTGCCTGTTCTTCTTGGCTGCATCAGGGCAGCTGAGGAAGTGATGTGTCCCCTCATGCCCCCATGCACCAGCCCAGCCTGTGCCTCCTCTAACCATGCTGTGCCTCTCTCCTTGCACAGAAAACTCAGTGGCAGCCAAATCTGGGGGCTGCTTCCCTGGCTCGGCCACGGTGCACCTGGAGCAAGGCGGTACCAAGCTGGTGAAGGACCTGAGACCAGGAGACAGGGTGCTGGTGGCTGACACAGAAGGTCATCTGCTCTACAGCGACTTCCTCACCTTCCTGGACCGGGAGGATGGCTCTCACAAGCTCTTCTATGTCATTGAGACACGGCAGCCCCGGGCCCGGCTGTTGCTGACAGCTGCCCATCTCCTCTTCGTGGCGCCCCAACACAACCAGTCGCAGGCGGGAACCCCCAGCAGCCGGGCACTCTTTGCCAGCCGTGTGCGGCCGGGCCAGCAGGTCTACGTGTTGGGTGAGGATGGGCGGGAACTCCTGCCCGCGGCCGTGCACAGCGTCTCGCTGAGGGAGGAGGCGTCGGGGGCGTACGCCCCGCTCACCGCCCAGGGAACCATCCTCATCAACCGCGTGCTGGCCTCCTGCTACGCTGTCGTCGAGGAGCACAGCTGGGCACACTGGGCCTTCGCTCCCTTCCGCCTGCTCCAGGGATTGCTGGCCACCTTCTGTCCCTCTGGTGGGGGGTCCCCGATGGGTGACCCCACAGCCCCCGGCATCCACTGGTACTCACGTCTCCTCTACCGCATCGGCAGCTGGGTGCTGGATAGTGACTCTCTGCACCCGCTGGGCATGGTGGTGTCATCCAGCTGAGAGCATCCTGTGTTGCCCAGGCCACCTGCCAACCTCCAAGGGAGAGACAGAGACACGGAGGGAGAGAGAGAGACACAGAGACACAGAGAGACAGAGAGACAGAGAGACAGAGAGAGAAAGGAGGCAGAATGAAAAAAAAAGATGAAGAAAAAGAAAAGAAAAAAAAGAAAAACCCAAAAGAAAAAAAAAACAGAAAAAAATACATATTTTTAAAAGAGAGCACGGATTAAGACTTAAAAATAATAATAATAATAAAATAATAATAATTAAGTAGGACAGTCCAAAGTAGACTTTAAGGGAAACAAAGACCCTGGGAAGTTCTGTTCTGTTTAGTTTATAAATATATATATATTTTTATTTGTTCTTTTGTTTTGTTTGTTGGTTGTTTTTTTTTTGTGTTTTTTTTTTTTCCTCCTCTCCTGGATATTTATTTCTTTGGTATTTTGAATAGATGTTTTAAATGATATGAACCGGACCTTCAAGAGCCTTAAATAGTTTCTTTGATAATTTATTATCATGTGAACTGTACTCACAGGGAAAAAATTATTTTGTGAGGCCAAGCAAAACTGCGCAGAGTCTATTTTTCTACATGTCATGTGTGTCCTGACTTTCAGAAAGCAAAATTCTCTACTTACACATCTCTCCATTACATTGCTCCTTCATTTCAGCAAGTCTAAAAAACAAGCAAACAAACAGACACACACAAAAAAGACAAACTTCATGGGGGTCCGTAAATTATATTTTTATACACAGAATTGTAAATTAGATTTTTTTGAGAGATCAATACTTAACTGAATCACATTTCGTTTTTTGAAATAGTGTAAAATATGAGAATATATTATTTTAATTTAAATAGTTTCAAATGTAACATCATTTCCTGTATTGTTTTCCATGTTTTGCTTTGTAAAAACAACATTTGGCCATGTCCATGGAAGTCAAGACTGTTACACAAACTTTTTATTTGCAAAAGCCGTAAGAAACTTTGTTATTTTTAACTTCAAAAAAAAGTTTATTAGAAAATAATATTTTTTAAAAAGCGCACATGGCGGCAATTCTGTGACGATGGAGATGGTAGTTTGTACAGAGAGGAGAAAAGGATGTTTTGCATTAATAAATTGAGAAATAACTGCTGTAAATTTACTAAAATGTATTTTTGAATATTTTGTAATAGTTTTAATAGTTTTATAGAAATAAAATGTGCCATGCACAGTCTGGTTAGTATATAATAACTAAGAGTTCCCGGTGCATCCCATTTTTTTTTTCCTTTTTGCTTATTGGTTTAGGAAACATGCCTAAAGGAGTGCCCATTATTTTATTTAGATGTGTTGCTTATAACGTTTAATTTTGGTACTTTAATTAATGAAATGAATCCATCACACTTGAGCATAACCTGGAATCTCTTGTACTACCAGTAGAACCTCACTTATTTGCACGAGCAACTGGGAGATGCTGTTTCCCTTTGCTGGAGCTCTGCCTCCCCATCCGCATTCAGGCGATGCTTCCCCCTTCCAGCTCCAGCCCTGGCTCCATGTCTACTTCCTGGCCTGATGCGGAGACTGCAGACAGCTCTTAAAATTGATTTCTGAGGATATTAAACCAAGTTTTCCCTTTGAAGCATGTTAATTTGAAGGCAGGCAACCGCCTTCACATTGCGGCAACACCAGGATTTTAATTGGCTTTAATTTGGGTGCTAGAAGATGGAAATCTGAGGGAGAGACACTGACTTTGGTGAGTTAGCAGGGATTCATAGCAGAATGTTGGGAGATGGAGCTGGCCACCAGATTTCACTGGTCACTTTAAATAACAACACAGGGCTTGGGACCACTGAGAACAGAGCAAAACATTATTTTTGCAGAACAAACAAAAGGATAAAGATTCATTCATTTATTCTGAGAGACATTTCTTAGCTGTAACACATGAGTCCATCCAGAGCCACTGATGGGTGTCTGGAGATGTATTTCAGGAGCTGAGTGGTGTGGCCAGTGCTGCATACCCTGCCTGGTCCCAACCCCAAACCCCTGCCAAGCAAATCATCCTTGATAGGTGCCAATCAGTGAGGTTCTGCTGCACCTCATGCTCCTCCACATAGAGTTTCCAGGGACCCTTTAAAAATTTTGCAAAACATCATGTGTGCATATGTGTGCACATCTGTGACAGGACTGTGCTGGAAGGGAGCTTTCCTTGAATGTCTTCTTACCTTTTCTTTGGTTTCCGTTACTCATCGTTCTAGGACGTTCATCCATCGGGCAGCCTTTTGCTCCAGAGACACAGCCATGGTCCCTGCTGGGATGGACGGCAGCTCCAGGTCCTCCTGGAATGTCCCTACAAGTGGCCACTTGAGTGTAGATGATGGTCTTCCATGCTGAAATCCTAGGAGTTTTCGGAGTGCTGTCAGGAGATGGTGGCTAAGCTCCATGCACGAGCACTGCTGTGTCAAGCCCTAACAAATGTGGTCTCTCCTTTCCTCCAACATCTAGTCCAGGACCACTCCCAACCTCCACAGCTCGGACGTGGCCAGGGTGACGAGACTTCAGTGTGACTACCAGCATGCTGCAGCATCAGGATAGGAACCAAGCCACCCTAATGCCCACCTGATGCTGGGCATCATGGGGGACTGTGGACTGCCTGGTGGGTGCTGGAGACCTGCTGCTCACCCCAGCTCAGACTCTGCCACCTCCATGTCTTTGGCGTCTGCTGGTGTGTTGAGGGCTGCAAATGCAGCTGGTTTGGGGCATGTGAGAATGTGATTGTGGAACAAATGAGTCTCTGCTCTAAGAGTCTGGCCTTTGTATGGCAGTGTCTGGGCATCTGAGCACTCCTACCCCTCTCTCTGAGTGGCAGCTGCCATTTTTTAAGACCTTTACACTCAAAAAATTGACCGTGTTGGAATGTGCCTTCTCCAGAGTCAGGCAGCAGAGTTGTTTAGGGATGTCACTGATCAAACTTAAAGCCTTCGCTTGGGGGCTTCAGTCTAAATCGTAACTGAGACCATAAATGAGCCAACAGACCAAAACCTATGCCTGTGTCAGGGTGGGGTATGTGCCTGGTAGGGACTATATCAGACATTGCTGTATTTAACTTTCATCAAAAGGCCAAGATGAGCTCAGAGATTTGTGGTGTGAGAGAAGCTAAGATGTCGTCTTATACTAGGATCAACCTATTTCTCCAAGCAGAGAAATGCTGTACCATGTTCTCTGCTGCACGTATTCCAAGCAGCTTCATGCCTTCCTCTCACCATTTTCCATCTCTTCCTCTGGCACCTCCCATCTGGATCACCCCTCCATGGTGTGCATTAGAAGTGCTTCCTTAGATGGGCCAATCCAAACTATAGCTACAGCTCTCGTATGAAGGATGTACTGTCATAACGCTGTGCAAAATGTCTAGGAGATGTCACTGTCCATTTTCAGGGTCCGAGTATGGCAATAGTTTGTATAAAATGTACACATAGTGGTGGCTAAAGAATAGTTTATGACTAAATACATATCTATTACTGTTAAAATAATGTATAAGAATGTACTTGAAGCTATTATCCTTGTGCTCTATTGTCTGAATAATTAAAGAAATTACAGAGACTTTCTGAAATGTCTGATATGTGATGGCATTTTGATTGTACATTCTCAACTCTGCGATCTTTACACTGCTGACATTGAAACAGGGAGTGGGGATCCTGTGGGATTTGGCATGGAATTCTTCAAATATGTGAGGAATTATGCCTGTGCCACTTCATGTGATGGTCTCAACCTCTGTCTTCTCCCACCTAGAGCCATGTAGACAGTCTGTCATTTACCTGTGAAATACTGCATGGCTCTGCAAAGCCAACTCATTTGGAAGGGTTGTGTGGGGCACCAGCAGCTGCTTGTCCTCTCCAGCCTCCCCCATCCAAGCCAACATGAGAAGTGATCCTAATGAGACTGGAACTGTTTGTGTTTACCCGACTGGTCTTTCAAGCAGTGCCCTGGTGCTCAGACATCAGGTAAACCCGCCAAAGGGAGTCGGATGCGCCAGCAAAAGAGCATCACATCCACAGTGCAATTAAAATCCAAGCCAAGCACTGGGATGAACCAGATCTTTCACAGCCAGGTAGCCGTGCTGTACCACAGCCAGCAGCTCTTTGCGACCTCACATGTGAAAGTTTGCTCAGCTGTATATTTATATGTGTGTATATATATATATATATATATATATATATATATATATATATATGAACATTTATGTATAAATATATAATATTATTTTAATTATATTAAGAGCTGAGCTTATCCTACCACGCTATAAATTTGTTTACATTGGCCCTCCTGAGCATTTCACACCACACCGAGGCTGAGCAGGCGATGTAAATCAGCCCAGTAAGGCGATAATTGGGCAGCAGTTTTGCAGCCCCAGAACAGCATCTATTTCAATTACAGGGGGAAGGAAACCAGAAAGAACATTTTATTTTACTCATTACTGCAATTCATAAGGGACCACTAGATTTCTTAAGCTTTTGAAATTCTTTCTTCAGCAGTTTCTGCCTTAAAACCAGTGCAAACTTAACTGAAAAAAAGGTCAATTTTTCATGTACAGAGCACTTCAGAGCTTTCAAAGGAATAGTGTTAATATGATCCTTGGCCTACACTGAAAGGGAAAAAATCATCTTTAAAAAATGCATTTTTACAAGCTATGGGATTGTCTCAGATTTGATAGGAGCAGGATGAGCCCCACAGACACTGTGCCAAGATTGTTAAATATAACTTTTAATACTTTGCATTTGGGGTGTTTAGGCTTATGTATTCAAATAATTTTGGTTTTCAGGGCTGAAAAGAAGGCAGCAAGTCCAGGAAATATAAGTTTAATGATATTGTTCTGGTTCCAGTAAAATCAGAAGTGGAATCCAGAGCTGATCTGGGTGCAGAGGTAATTTGGTTGCTACCTTAAGCTGAGTGCAGGACCCCATATAACTTCTTTTCTTTTTTAAGTGAGAGTAAGTCAAGTCTTTGGACAAGTACTGCTGCAAATCAGGAGTGAAACTACAAGGGCAGGAAATCTGTTTGGGGTAAAAATATTTGTTTTGATGTCCTGTGACCTAAATGTGAAATAAATATTAGATTTGCTCAGTTTGGTGTAAACAAATGTCTGTTCATATTACCGAGAAGAGGTGACAAGGGATGCTCTGTGAGATGTGACTGAGGAGGGTCTCTTGGTCACCAAGCTCACATCTGGCTGCTGCCCAAGGGCAGGAGGGCTTGGACATGGTCAGGAGAGCGGGGATCCTGTGAGAACTCCGTGTGCTTCATGCAGGTCTGCCCAGCCTGCTCAGCTCTGAGAACAGTGCAGGAACTCCTTCCTCACCCCATTGCTGGGGCAAGGCTTGCCTGGACCAGCTCTCTGGGACACCAGGATGTCTCCTTGAAAACAGGACGTGCTCACAGGGAAAATATACTTGGGAATGCTGTATCATTCCAAGTTTTGCGTCTTTTGATGGCATTCTCTGCAAGGGAATGGATGATACATCTGCATGCAATTAGAACAAAATCCTTTTGGTATCATGACAGACAGGCACTATGTCACAGACCTGTTGTAGGGTTTCTCTGGGTGGGGGAAGCTTATATACCAGCAGGATACAGCTCAGGCTTTGGATAGTTTGGAGCATTAAAGCATTTCATGGGCTTCTTTTTTGAACAGTTTAGGCTGTAAGCAGGTTCTGACAGTCCTGGGTCTAATCCAGGCCCATATGGGGCCAGCTTAAAGCAAGCTGCTGAAGGAGATCCTCAATCAGGTCTCACATGCCTGCAAGGATGGAGGGGCTCCAACCCTCTAAAGTAACTGGTACTGTTAAATAAGCTAACAGTTTGCCTCAATAAAACAGCAACATATCCCATCTATCAAGAATCATCCTTTATATTCTCTTTGTGTTTATTCTGAGAGGAAGGAGACCAAAGAGTTAAAACAAGATTAGTTTTAAGAAATCTCAAGTCTCAAAATCTGGGACATTCAGAATTCTGCCAGGCTCTGCTTCTGCTCCTGTAGCCTGCACTAAGCAGAGAACTGAAATCTCACTCACCCCGCTCACCTCTTGTCTCTAAGTCAGCCCCATCCTGTTTTCTACAGCAGTAAGCAGTGGTTTTAATTATACTGTGATGAATGCAAATAAATATTAGTCTCAGGATTGCTCATGAACAATTCTCTCGGAATAGTCATCAGTTCAGTGTAAGCTTTGTTGGCTTTGCCAAATGATGCCCTTTATAGTCAGCAAAGTTTTTCTAGAAACAGGAGCGTAATAAATGTACAGTACCAAACAAGTCTGTTCTGGCACAATATCTGCATGAATAACCATTTTGTGCTATTGCTAACACCAGTGGAAGCTGTGGGGTTCACAGGCATCAGAAAGTCCAGCTGCCATTCAAATATTTGCAAATAATGAATATGTGATCCCACAAATAACAACAAACCAACCTGGTTGCTTTCATTGAGAAAAGTGATTATGAATCACTGTGTACTGTGGGCTCAATCCAACAACCAACAGCGTCAAAAGAAGTCTTTCCACAACTTCAAACAGGCAGGGAGGTGAGCTGTGTTTGCTCAGCTTTACCTGCGTATCCATCACTCTCATATTGCGCCATTAAATAATAGAATTTATCAGGCAAGTAAGAATTTCCTAGAGAAGCCAAGAGTGGGCAAATGTCATCTCCTGACTGCTTATGTGCAGCTCCCACTGATGTCAGTAGGGTTATGTATGGGCAAAATGAGGTCAGGCTGTGTTGTCCTACTTTACGTGCCCTGTGGTATTACACTCAATTAAGTTTTGTCTCCCAGGACACAGCCTCACTCCCACTTAAGTCACCAGGAACTTTGTCACTACACAACAGTGCAGAAGGCACTAAATACCAGTCTTTGATCTAGAGTGCAATAAGGTTTAACCCATGTACTCAGGAACAAGCAGTTGGGCTTTGGAAAGGGAGGGTTAGATTTAGTAGAAAAATAAATAAATCCGTTAAATTCCAACATGTGTCATCTTCAGGAGAAGGTAATGGCTTTGCAAGCTAATGCACAGTCTTGCAGACCATGGATGCCTCAGCAAAAGCTTCTTCCCAAGCCAGAAGGGCATCTTTCCTGCCCTCTGCCAACAGCTCCCCCCTGATCTTTGCAGAAAGATGCTGAATATCCTGGGCAACACTTCTTAGGCAGCACAGGAGAATCAGCCACATCTTCTGTGTGGGAGACCATATGCTTGACTATTTTGAAAATATTAACCACTGGTTATGAAGTGAAACTATAAATAGCTGTAGGAAGGATAAAACAGTAAAAAAAAATCCCTAATTACAGACAAACATGTTGCCAGAAGGATGCTGGGCTTTGAGTAACCAGTTTTGGTCCTCGCCCCTTTGATGGGGTTTCTTCTGACTTTGAGCAAGTAGCTTGTTGTCTCCCTGCCTTCATTAGAGAAGTGAAGAAAAACATCTCCAGGGATAATTTTCCATGGTCCATGGGGTCTACATAAAGAGAAACACAGTGATTCAGGTATCATCTACTGCCTGTATGTCACTGAGGGATCTTCTCTGTGTGCACATGGTAAAATCCAAAGATGATCCAGAACCTTTGCATGTCAGACTATGTGAAAACCCTCTTATTTATACATTGGCTAAAAAATGCATTTTATTTTTAAATTTCTCACAAATGCCAGTATCAGGCATCTTTATATATATAATAAGCATGTCCCCCATAGGATTTTTAAGTCCATTCTAAATACCTTTGGAAAAGAGTACAGCTGGCTTTTTGCATGGTAAAACTCTGCACTACACACAGAAGTCATGAGGAGGACCCAAAAGCTCTAGCCAGCTGAAGGCTAAGAAATTATTTTGGCTTCTGATTGTGTTTCCATGTACAACCATGGTAGGTACCTGCTGGCTGGCTGAGTCTCCATGGACAAGGCCTCTATGGATTAATGAGAGAGCTGAGGCACTTGCAAATATGTCTGATGTAGATGTCCTAACTTTACAGCTGAATCCTGCCCAAAACGCCACTTCAGCCCCCTGTTTTCTGGAAAGCTCCACATGAAGTTCTAGGTTACATTCAGGGCATTCTTGACTCATCCAGTGGTCCTGGTGTGGGATGCACATAGACTTCCCTTAGTTCTGCAGAATGACCAAGCTCTGGGCCTAGACATATTCACCCTGATCTCTGCATCCATGCAGGGGTAAGCCCAGTGCAGTGCAGAGCCAGAGCTTTCTCTGGAGCTGGTTGTCCACTGTGGGATTAGCTCAGGACTTCAGAGAGGCCACAAACCTCAGCACCTCTCTTTCCAAGAGCTAGGCACACTTGTTCAGCCTTGCCTGTGTTGGTATAAACACTGCGCACGTACAGTGTAGTTAATTAAAACTATTCCCACTCAATTTCCCCCTGGGGAAAGAAAGGGAGAAGATAGTTGCTCATGGGAGAGGTGCTCATCACATTGTTTAACGTGATCTGGAGTGGGACACGCAGTGCTGTGGAGATAAAAAGCTGTGGGGGGCTGAGGGAGCACCATGGAGCCCATGGAGAGCTGTCCCTGGAAAATTCCTCTTGATCTGTGTACTGTCAAAGGGAAGAAGTGATGTGTTTCTAGGACTGAAAACAGGAGACCAAGACTGTCTAATCTCCAAGGAGAGGAGCCATGGATGGAGGCTTGCCCTGACAGCCACCTGACATATACTTCTTGCTTGGGACTTTTGGGAATCTTGGGAACCTCCTGCCTTCCAAAGCCCAGGTTTAGGACAAGTAATGGAAAGGACAGAAGAACTCACCAGTGCCTGGATGTGGGCATGACACAGCTGGGTCTGTGCACTGGTGCTCAGGCTGGGTGACTCGGAACTGATGCTGGGAGCTGTCCTGGGCATCAGATACAGAAGAAAAGCCTACAGCTCTCCCACCTACTCCTCCCAAGTTACTCATGGAGACACCAGAGAGTCACTCGGGCCTTTGTGTAGTAGTGTGTGGATGTGAAAGGACTCGTTTATGGGAAGTGAGTGTCCTGGTCTGTGCAACCAATGCTGTTATGCACAGGGCTGTTTTCCACCTCTGGGAGAGGCTTGGCTGCCTGGCTCCCAAGCACAAGTATGGGCATCCTCTGCACTGAGCACAGGACATGGGACAAGCCCTTCTGAAGCATTTTAATCTCAAATCTGCTCTGGTGCATTGCTTTGGAAAGTGCTGAGCAGCTTGGTGCTGAGCTGGTGGTGCCACTGTGGGAGGGAGGTAATTGGTACCCACCAGTGCATGGGGTCATGCAGATACATCAGGTGTCCTGGTGCCTTCCAGCAGGAGCTGAACTATATTAGGTGCAGAAGGAAAACTGTAGCTTTGTGGGACCACACTGGTGGGCACTGGCAGATGCTGCAGCAATTTGCAGCGAAACCTGACCTATGTACAGCAAGAAAGACTGAAGCACCCCCAAGATCCCAGACATGCAAGGGGGTTTTGCTTTTCCCAAAACATGATTAAACCAACTGCAGTCAGCAATGGGCAGGATGCTGCCACTCATGAGGGCAGGGGGGTGTCTCCATGCAGTCCCTGCCCCATCAGGACCTGAACACCAAGGCATCTGGACAGCACTGATGCCATTCCTGAGGGAGCTGTGGCATGGGTTCCTCACCTGGGGCTCAGGTGCTTGTGACCTCACAACAAGAGAAGCTGGCCGGGTGCAGCCCAAGCAAGCCCAGACGTCCAAAATGAAAGAAAAGTCAGATTTCATAATGTAAGCTCCCACGGAGGCAAATTGTCACTTTACATATTTTTAAAAAGTTCAAGTTTGAAGTCTCTTTAGAGCTTCTCTTTGCATCAGGAAAGTGTTTACCTGATCACAAGGTGTTCCCTTCAAGGTTTTTTTTTCTCTTAGAGAGGAAATGTCTGTACTTTTGTTATTAACCCAAGCTAGGAATGGAACACACTTAAATGCTATTTTTCCTGTGAGTTTAAGTGAATAAGCAGCAAAATTAGAATATCTTCTTGCAGATTTATACATCGAAGCTATTCTTTTCCTGTTCATAGAGACTCTGACAGGACAGAAGTATTTATTGAGAGTTAAATAATGACATCTGTTATCAGGAATATCAAATCCAGTAGAAGATGTTTCATATTAAAATAGAAACTCAAGGCCAAATTTCCTATTGATAGACACAGCTTTATAAACTTCTTCAAAGTTTCACTCTTTACACCAGGATAAAATTCAAGCCAAAGAGCTTTTACACACAAGTCCTATACTCTTGTGCAAAAAGAGTGGGGGAAAAAAAAACAAAAAACAAAAAAAAAAAAAAACCAACCCAAAAAAACCCCCAGAAACAAAGCCCCAGATCTTTTAGGATTTGTTGTCTTAGGTGGAATCAAAGTGACCTCTAGTGATTCCCTGTTAGCTGTGCAGCTCTGCAGCCACCCACACAGAGCCTGAGTGGTGCCATGGTATAAATGCAATCAGTATCTGATTAAAGCAAAAAAAACCCCAAACAACTAGTGATTGTTACAATAACAATTTCTACAATTTAAGCATAGAATATTTTCCCAAACTCTACCATTTCTTTCCATGCAAGATTCTCACTATTAAAAGGAGTATTTTTATTAGCCAGTTAAAGATCAGCAACACAATGAATTTATTAGTAACTTATCATGCATGTGTCTTTTGGCACTGCTGGCTTGCTGTTCTCTCAGAATAGACAGGATAGGAAGTGCACTAGATTTGTGATTTAACTCATTTGTTCCTACTTTTGAAACAGTCACAGGCTGATCACAAAATTATTACCAGTTGTGTAGGGAGTGTGGAGTGTTGCTGTGGGGCTAAGCCACCCCCATCCCCAGGTTCAACCAGGCTGGACAACAGGGTAGAGATTTTCACCTCTACAAGGTCATCTTTTGGCTTCCAGACTGTTAAGTTTTTTTCAAGAAAGAGCATAGAGAGGGGATGCTACAATTCCTCAGTGGTGAGGGAAGTGAAAATTGTATATCAGCCAAATTATGTTAGTTTACCATGAAAATCAATAGCAAAGGGGGTTAGAAATGGGATGTCATCATTCAGAAGTAATGTGGGAGAAGCTCCATCAGCAGCAAGATGGTTGGGAGCTCTGTCCTAATATTCTCCAGGGATATTCTGGGGTTGGGGAAGGCAGCAAAAGTCATTGATTCCTTTGGCACAGTAGATTGGGATGGGCACAAGGGAGATGCTCTGGAGAGGTTGAACTCTGCTGGGACTCAAAATGCAGATATTTTAAAAAAGTGTATGTCTTCCATAGGTCAGTTGTATCAATCTCTCCACCAGAGCTGGGTGAAAAACTGGACCCTATTGCGGCCAGAAAAATAACCCCACCCAAGTGTTTTAGTTCTGTGCATGTTTCAGAGAAGTTAATCTCTGATCTGTGATTCTTTCCTGCCCTATCTCCACATCCAATAAAGACCATGAGGTTTGGCATCTGCAGGAAGAGGGACCAGAACATTGCTTCCATCTCGCTGCCTTTCGCTGCTGCCGGCTCTCCACGATGGACACGCCGAGGGCAAATTGCTGTTTGCATCATTTCCAAGGCTGATTTAGCATTCCCTGTAATTTTCACAGAGGCTGTATTGAAGCTGCTGTAATGAAACGTGCACGCTCCCTTATTGTGGTCAGTGCCACTTTCATCACCCACTTGCAATAAAGCACTTTTTTTTTTTTCCCCCCTGTGTTTGCCAGCACCTTCCCAGCAAGTGTTATTTGGGACATTCCTAAGATATGTTTCAGAAGGACTTTACATGGAAATGAGAAGTTTTTTAATGGGTGTTGTCCAATCTGCTGTCTTGGCCTGACCCTTTGCATACCCCACTGGCCCTGTGAAGGATTCTGGTAAAAATGGGGTAAAAAACTAGCCTGCTTTTCTAACAACCACTGCTGTCCACCCCCAAGGAACCCAGACTGGGCCTGACTGCTGGGCTGTTATTGTCAGCCTATGGTTTCATCTGCTGCCACTCAGGAGCATCTTATGAATTTGTCCTACTCCATCCTGGGGCATGAAGCAACTTGAGTGAGTAAAATGATGCACATGTTTTTCCAGAGCCTAGAAATTAGCCAGAGAAGACAGATTTGTCATCAAATAATTAATCCAGCTACCAGAGAGACCCAGCCCAGGCTCTGCTCTGCCTGGGTAAGCCTTTCTTCAGAGTGCAACTGGGGAGCCAAGCAACAGGTCCCATCCACATTTCTTGTTAAGTCAAATATGACTTGTGTTTGGTTTTTAAGCTTAAAGACTAAAGGAAAACATTTTTATTTGTCATGAGCAATGCCAATAAAAACAGGTGGGTAAGAAAGAGCAGGGGCTCAACACTGGATGATCTGGTGCTAACTCAGAATTACCTTTTAGACTGAGGTAGAAATGTGCACATTTTATTAAGCTCCTTATAAATTCCATTTTGATTTTGAACTAAATGATACCATTTTAATGAAAGGCAGCAGCTAGAAAAATGCATTTGGTCTTAAAAGAATCACTTTCTGGTAAAGAACCATTCCCTTATTTTTAGAGCCAAGTCTGTGATAATCGAATATACTTGCACAGCCTTTGGTTCCCTATCCTGAAAACTGTAAAAATTTAATTTATTTTATACATGCATGCTGTGGGTTTATTTTTCCAGCTAAGGGATGAGAATACAGAAGCTAGTTTCACTTCTGTGGTCTAAGAGGTCAGTGCAGATTTACCATTTTAAACATGTGCAGTCATAAATACAAAACAAAACAAATTGCTGCTGCTGTGATCCAAACCCCAAATTAAAAACAAATACAAATTAGAAATCTTCTCTAGAAATCTCATCTGTCTAAAGCTGCTGAAATGTTGTCTTAATGACAGAACTCTGATAACAACAATACATAATAGTTGGATGTTTTTGAGTATTTTTACTAAACGGTTTCTTGTTTGTGACATTTTGAAATTTGACTCTGTAAGCATGTGTTTGCATGTGAATTTCAGATTGTGTTGGGTTTTTTCAAGTTGGCTTCCAGCCTTCATTATTTGCAGCAAAAATCTTAACCTGAAATGTTAAAAAACAAACAAGGAAACAAACAAAAAACCCCTTGAGTTTAAAACCATCTTGTATTTACGTCTTGCTAAAGTTTGCACAGTTGAAATTGGCATCAGGAGACTATTTAAAAACAGCACATTGGAACATTTAAGTTCTCTGATGCTGGAAGCTACAAAAAAGTGCAACCAGCCAGCTGGATACCAGCCCACCCTGCTCAGCCTGTCCACAAGAGAATGTGTCACCCTGGTGCTCCATGGGCACTCATTTGAAGAAGGCAAAATATGACAATGCTGAATATTTTATAAAAGGTTCACTGCTGTCTGAAGGAAAGTTTTCCTAAAGAAAGTACATTTGAAAATCTGTTCCTTAGAAAATGTCTCACTGAATTCACTGGGACTGGAAGTGCTGGTGCAACGCAGAAACAGAGACTGCTCCAACAGCCTGGAGAAATAAGTGCCATGCAATACACTCCTGCAGACTTCTCACAACTATCTGAGAAGGTTTGTTTTTCCTGCCCTGGCACCTAAGAGTGGATTCAGAAATGTCGGAGCAAGAAGTGAGAGGAGTAGCTGGAGGGGTCCCTTCTGCTCCCACCTCCTCAGCATCTCCTGCAGGGGTTTCCAAATGGATCCAGTCTTCAGACTTCCCTCATGCCAGAGGGGAGTGAGTCAAAATATCATAACAGCACAAGGCTCCCTGGCCCTGGTGGAGCTGCTCAAGCTGCCAAGCACATTTTATGTCAAAAAGGAAGAGTACAAGTGTTTGCCAGCCTAGTGCTCACTGAAATGACAATGTTGCCTGAAAGCATTGTGAAGCCCTTTGAAGGTGTTGAGACTAATGGCTCTTCTCCCTATATCTTCCTGGCCTGTTTCTGTGGTTTAGCCAATTTTGTGATACTCATGAAGTGTTAAAAATGTATTTCTGGTCCTTTTCAGGCACCTTTACACAAAGCAGAACCAGCCACACAACTGCAGGCAGACCACACTCCCAGAGAGAAGCTGGCAAACCTCTGAGCAGCAAAGAAACCAATCTTTTTGAAGGTTTATAAGGAAAATTGCCATAAACTGGGTTTTGTAGCTTGACTTCGCATAGGAAACCCCAAAACCTTATTGAAATGTCTAGGTAAAGAGGAAGCCATGCAAGGATAACTTCATTCACCCTGTGGAGAGGAGGAAGTCAAAGATAACAAGTATGGCTTCAACAACACCTCGCTGTGGTCTGCAGGAGAAGGTTGATACTGAACATGGGAAGAAGAGAAAAATGGCTCATGGGTATGTATGGACAATTACTGGATCCACTACAGAAATTCAACTTGTTCTTTTATGCCTTTAAACAAGAAGCCTTGCTGTTCTCCATCCAAGAGCAGACAGGAACCAGCATCTGAGTTGTTGCCTCCAGAAAGGATGATGTTAAACAGATCCATCAAATCAGCTGTGATGGCGGGTGACTGGGCAACTGTGAAGACAGAGACTGATTTGTGGCAGGGGCCTGGAGCAAGCACAAGGCAAATATCTTGATCCTGTCATTGCACAAGAAAACAGAACAGGTTTTAGACAAAAGAAGAGTCAAAGATAGAGAGCCAAACAGAAAATGGGATGTATAGCACCCAATTGATTGGGTTGGTTAATGTAGAAATGTTCTTTGATAAAGTCAGTGATTTTATTTTATTTTTAGACAGAAGAATTGATCTAAGAAGAATTTACAATGATGTGGCATTAGTATATGCTGCCTGAGCCCATGAAGATAGAAACAAACAAAGCTGATGTGCAAGCTGAAGGCTTGGAAATGAGGGGCTGTGAAGAGATCACTGTGAAAATGAGGGAGGAGACAAATGGATTTCCTCAAGTCTTGATTGTTTCCCTCATGTATTCTAATGTCCCTGGAAGAAATTTAAGGGTATGCTGTGGTGGGTGACAAGAGGAGAGCTGTCATGGTCACTAAATGTCACCAAAATACTGGTTAGGAAGCACAAGACAACCTTGACCAAATAATAGAAATTATGAGAAAATGATAATCAGAAGCACTTCTTGTGAGTAAAAAGTCAATCCTATTAGAAACAGGAGGTAAGAAAGGAGAAATGCATCCTACAGGAATTAGTCACATCCATGTAACCATCAGGAATGTGGCATGTCCATGCAAAAAGTTAATATGAACTTAGAGATACCAAGTGAGGAATTTCCGCAGAGTTAGGGGGAAAGGTTTGGGAAGCAGCACATGTGCATAGGAAGAAAGGGGTTTCAAATTTGAATTTTTACCTTAGAATGCAAGTGAGTCTGATGATGACAGAGATATAGGAAGAAGGAAGAAACCCAGGAGGTTGTGTACCCTGAAAGAAGGAGTCTTAGAGACAGGTCTTCTGCTGAAAGGTTGCTCATCCTTCATGTACATTAACACTGGTCAGTCACATGACCCATGGAAAAATAGGCACCTAGCAATACATCATGTCTCTTCAGGAATTTCACCAGGTTCCACATGTATCTCTATAGCTAATTACTTGCTGTTTAAAGCAGTGTTTAGCTCACACTTTTACACCAGAAAAGATTTCCAGGGTTGACAAGCCTAACCTATGTGTCAAAGCAGCAGTTAAGAGGCAAGTAGATACATAGGTCCCACTGAAGATACCCATTCTGATTCAAGTTCTTGTAAATCAGGCATGTCAAACCCAGAGGTGAGGGGTTTGGCAGGAAAGAGCTCCAGATGCAGCTGCAGGAACAGTAGTGGCTGCAGTGAAAGGGCTGATGTGAGGTGGGTAGGAAGTGAAGTTATGACTTTTTCAGTGTGGTCACAGGTCAGCTCTCCTCCTGACCAGGAGCATCATCCTACCAGAGAAGGCTGTGCCTGATGCAGGGTCCAATTTTGGTCCTCTGGATATGCTCATTCTGTGCACCCCCCCAGTCCCAGAGCCCACACTGTCACCCAGCTTTTCCATTGCCTGCTTTGGTTCCTAATTCACTACTTCTCACTCAGTTTCCTTCTCTTCAAGCACCTGCTCTTCTTTAATATATCCACAGTAATTATTGAATTTAAAACTTCCCTTTTCAGTTTCATTCCAGGTAAAGAAAATGACAATTAACCTGATTTGGTTGAGTTAATTCATTTAATCTCCAGGTGCCCTTAGTGTTTAAATTAATACCCCTAAAACATGGCTAAATAGCATTCAGCTCTCTTCCTTTAATTATGTGTATAATGAAGCTCATTTAGAAAGCAGCCAGCAGTATGGAGACCACATTGCAGGCATTACACCTCTTTCCCACTATCATCCAAATCTGCCTTTCCAAGGGAGGCTGACAGCCAGGATTTCAATCAGCACCAACTGCCAACACTGGTCCTAAAAAATCTCATACAGCACAGGGGCCTGGGAATTTTTGGTTCTGCCAAATACAGAGAAGAATGGCCTCAGTGGACTGAGCTTGTGGTGTGTTATGCTTTTCCCTGCCATCCACCAGCAGATAAAGAAGTTTCACTGGTAGCAATCACCTCTCATGTCTTCCACCTCTCCCTGCATTACTCTTCCCCTCTGCCACATATCAGTCAGGCTCTGGCACCTCTCAGACACTGTAACTGAGCAACAAAACTGAGTTAAACCATTGTTTTCCACCTGATCTCCTAAGTCTGGAGAAAGGGAGGCTCAGGGAGACTATTGCCCACTCTTTAAAAGGGGTTTGTGGCAGGATGGAAGTTGGTGTCTTCTCCCAAGGAACAAGCAATAAGACAAGGGGAATGGCTTCAAGTTGCACTTGAAGGAGGTTTAGATTGGATTTTAGGAATAAACATCTTCACAGAAAGGATTATCAAGCACTGAAACAGACTGCCCAAGGAAGTGGTGAAGTCACCATCCCTGGAGGTATTTAAAATATAAGTAAATGTGGCACTTGGGGACATTGTTTTGTGGTGGGCTTCGCAGTGCTGGGTTAGCAGCTGGACTTGGTGATCTTAGGGGTCTTCTCCAACCTAAATTATTCTATAATTCCATGTTACTTTGGTTTACAGCCTAGAGGAAGGCTGTGATCTGGACAGTGTTTCCACTGAATCCTCCACCAAAGTTCTTGCTTCTGCCAAGCAAGGATTATGCCAGAGCCTGGAGAACCTTCTCAGCTGTCGCTAAAATGCAGTAAAAGGACTGAGCCCTGTCATGGCCTCCTCAACCCCAGCAATGATGGTGACAGAGAAAGCCAAACACCTGCTGTGGGCAGCAAGGGCAGCACGGGGGGACAAGGCTGAGTCTGGATGCCCTGTCATGCACAGCCCACTGCCACCTCCAGCAGCAGGACTGAAATAACCAGCTTCCCTGAATGGTTTGCTTAGTCACAGGTTGCAGCTGCCCAGCTCCTGGCATGGAGCATAAGCATGGCCAGCTCGTGGCCACTCCACAGCAAGGAGTTGTGTCCTGCAAGGAGCATTCTCCCTGCAGTCCAGAGCTGCTTGCTTCTTTGCCTGTTCATTATTCTTCTGTCTGAAGACCTCTGGGGGAAAAAACCAAAAAAACCCTGCCCAAAACACTGGTAATTAGTTCCTGTAAATGGTTTTCAGTCTGGTTACGTCTCTGGCTCAGTCTGACGTAAGTATTTTTCATGCCCTTTCCAAAATCACATGTTAAAACTGGTTCTCTGAGAATATTCTGGGGCATTTGGAATAAACAATTCTGATGTAAAACTGCTACAAGGGGTTCTCAGAGGTTTGTTGTTTGTTTTTTGGTTGTTTGTTTTTTGTTTTTTTTTTCCATGGGGTGTTTCTAATAGTGGTACAAGAACCATATTCCTGTGGGAAACTTGATCTTGGTTTTCTTGCCTGCTGCCAGCCCCTCTCAGCACAGCAGCCCCTGGCCAGACACTTCTTGTGGCACTTCTGGGCTTATCATGAACAGGTAAAACTCTGGCACACCTAACATGTTGTTCAGCATCATTCCTCCCCCATGGCCCAGTATTGATTCTGACCATCCCACTGCTCCATGAAATGCCACGTCCCTCCATCATGAAATCTTATTGTGGAGACAGGAGGAGAAAAGGGAAGGTAAGCACTAAAAATGGAGCTCCAACCCATGAAATGGATTGGAGGCTCTTTCCAGGATAGGGGGTCCCCTTCCCAAGTGGGACAGGGTTCTCTCATGGCAATGGCTGTGCCAGAAGAGGCAGCACACTTTGGGCAGGGGGTTTGGGAGGGGATTGGGAGGTGCTGTCCTGGGGGAAGAATTTCTCACCATGCCTGTGGGAATTGCTCATGTATTGCTGGTCTGGGGATGGGCAAAGGTGTGGTTGAAGAACATATACAGGACTTACTTATTTGAGTTTATGAGGCTGAGGAAGTAGAAAAGCCTTTGTACCTTCAGCATGAGTCCTTGCAAGCAGGGCCAAAAAATCACAGAGCTGGCAATGGTCGTTCACTCCATCCCTCACTCTGGCACATCCTCCCTTAAGATACACTCACTAACATAAGGCAACCTACAAAATTCTGAGGACCTTTGTGAAGCTTGGTTTTCATACATCCTTTCGTGGGTAACTTCACACCTTCATTCAGAAAGCAACCCTAAATATGCTGTAAATAAACACTACCTTCACGGAGAAGGTTCCCACCCATTGTTCTGCCCGTTCTGCACTTTTAAATAAAATCCAGGAGATTTTTAATAGAATGTGTCAGCATTTCTTCATTTGCTTTGAAGTTTTTGATGTTCCAAAAAAAAGCCTGCCTTCAATGCCTTGACCCTATGGACAGGAGCCTGTAGGGAGGTGGGTGCTGATAGCATGGCTCCTGCAGATGGGGATTTAAGGACACTGTGAAGCACGGTGAGAATGGGACCTGTGTTTCCCCTCCAGCTGAGTCTCTCTCCCATGGCCCAAATCTTGGCTGGGGCTGTGTTCTGGGGGCTCCTGTCACCCCAAACCCTTCCTCTGCTTTACAAAGATGTTTTTGGAAAGAGCAGAAACAGCCAGGTGCAAAGGAAAAGGCAAACACATTAGGCTGTGAGAGCTGTTGGGCCACACGGGTGACAAGAAGCCCATGTCTGTGAGGCATTGATGGTGCATAGGAGGACAGAGACCCTGCTTGGTTGAGTCTTTACATTTGATGGGTTGGCTGGTTTTGCCTGTGGGATTTTTGGATTCCTTTGGGGGGTTTTTTTAGGATTTTAGGGCATTTATTTATACTATTTTGATAAAACAAATATTTCTGTGATCAGTAAATCAAGTGCTTCATTTAACTGCCATGAGAGGAGGGGGGAAAGTGATGATGCAGCAGCTCCCACGTACAAGATGCTCAAAGGGTGCTGCCTTTGAGGCTCAGCAATGTCTCACATGCTGCCTTGTCCCTGGTGCACACCCTGTCTCATTCCGAGGCCAAACTGAGGGTGAAGAAGCCAAGAAGGCAGCACAGGACCTTGGATATTTTATGAGTAAAATTCTCATCTCAAAATGCAGATCCTCACCAGAAACAGCCACTAAAAGAGGAGCCACTGAACAGAGACTGATGCCGAGCCTCACTGAGCTGTTCTGTCACTGCTGAAGCTCCACCAATCCCTGTTTGCACCACGGTGGCTCACGGCAGCCATCTGGTGACCGCGGTCATCACCTTCGAAAGCAACTAGATGAGTCATGTAATGATAGTGACAGTGTTGCTGAGCTGTGGCCAGAGCCTCCTCCTACCCTTCTGAGCTGACCTGAGATAGTACCTGCTTTCACTTGGGCAGTACAGAGCATGACTCTGAATGGGTTCTTGCATAATAACAACTAATTTAGTCACTAGATACATAATTTTCAACGTATCCAAAGTGTTTGTATCTTCCTCAATGTGGTAACAATACTAATAAAGCCAGGAAAACATAGGGGCATTCAAGCATTCAAGACATTGCCATTATCTGTATTTTCTTATTTCATTTAATGTCTTACATACTCAAAATTTGGGTTTAATTTGTTGGGGTTTTTCTTGGGGTTTTTTTGCTTGTTTGTTTTTTGTTTTGGTTGGGGTTTTTTTGTTGCTTTTTTGTTTGTTTTTTGTGTTTTGGTTTTTTTTAAGGGATTTGCTTCCAGCATGATCTGAAAAAATGAAAGTTTGATGGGAGCACTGCAAGTCCTTTCCTTCCCCAATCTCAGTCAAGGTATTCACCCTCTCCAGCCTGTGAACAAATGCACTCATCATATTTGTTCTTTGCAATTGATTAGAAAAGAAAAAACCCCAGGTGCTTTTAGATCCTAATGCACATCTTTGCAATAAGAAGCATAAGGGCTCTTGCTTTGAAATAAAAAGGGCTAAAGAGACACTCACCATTACAATCAATAATGCAGTGCATATCTTGGGTCTGGGCTCGTCCCTGCAAGATGTTGTCCCAAGGTTTTGAATTTCCCTGGGATCAGAAGCGCAGGAGGGATGTGCTGAGTCACTGATGGGCATCACCCTATGCAAGAAAACCTTAGTGCAGGATACTGGCTAGAGGTTTAAGAATCCAAGATGTATGCATAGAAACTGTTGGAAAGGATCCTGCCATCTCCCGGGACAGCCTCTTCATCAGCAGCATTCACAGTGTGAGGACCCATTTCACCTCTCTGAGAGGGGGTAATTATTTCTTGTCAGTTAGACTCAATCACTGAACTCCAAACAGCTGGTGGTAAAGAACCATTAGCCTCATTTACCACAGTGATAGCCTTTTAGCTCTTCCACATTTCACACGGTCTCTGCCATTTCACCCATAAATTCTCCTTTAAAAAAAAAAAACAACATAAAAATTTATGAGGGGAGAGAAAAAGCATAAAATGGAGGTGGCTGAGAGAAAAGGTACTAACATTTTCAAATGAAGATGAGGTTTCATACCCCCTGCTGTTTGAAGTGCAATGATTGAGGGTCTCGCTGATGAGGGATGATTACATTCCTCCTACTCCTCACCCCTATTAAAGGCGACGTGCATCCTCCCTCTGGATACGGCTGATTAACAGTAGCACAGGGAGGACCTGGGAACAACCACATCTTCCCTGTTATGATGCGATCCGTGGATTTTCCTGGCCTTAATGAATGGACACAAGCCCTTTTCAATAAGCCAGCACCTCTAAACAGTCTGAAAGGTTTATGGCAGAGGAACTGTGGGTATCACTTTGCAGAGAGGCCCGTTTGTGGCAGTATTTAAGATGACTATATGAAGAAATTAGTCCTGATTGAGTTAATTGGGGTTTGGCTTCCAGGACTGGTTTTGCCACAGAAAGACCCAGGCTAGAAATAGAAAAGTACTTAACAATGCTGATGTTCCCAAACTGTACCCAGTTATTTCCCCGTGACTCAGATTTTTCATTCCACTACTGTTTGTGGAAGCTCCAGTTTCAATAATAAGGTTAATAATGATAACAATAATAATTTTAACCATCCAAACGATAGGAAGTGACAAAGAATAGATTGGTATCAGGGCCAGTGAACATCTGCAGAGAAATCTTAAATCCATCCCTGAGCAAATTCACAGCAGCACTTCTGTTTTAGTGAAGACCTACCTAAGCACAAAGAACAGTGAGGATTCAGATGATGAGTTCACAGTGTTATTTGTAATTTCATTTGCCATCAGATTCTCTTGAAGTGTTAGATTTCAGAAATATAATTTTTTAACAATTAGACCATGCTAGTGAGCTAGATCTAGCTTGCATGCAAAATACTCAATGCCAGCCACCACTAACATAAGTATTACCCAGAGCAGCCGACACTCATGAGTACCTGACCCAGGACCATTTTGCTCTGTGCAGCACTAAACAGACACTGCATATTTGAGAAAGTGCCCCAACTTCCTGTGATGGATATTGGAAAAATTAGCTTCAAGACCCTGTGCTCTGCAATGCGCTGTAAGAGCAGCCAGGCAATCCAACCCCCTGAACACCTTTTGAGCCTTATCAAAACAAATGGAACAGCTGGTTTCCACTTTTTTCTTTGAAGCTTTTAGCTATTTCCACAGTTCTCAAGTCCTGCTGAGTGGAATCCACATAAACTAAGGCTGTGGAAGGCACCTGACTCACTGCATATAGACAAACAAAGGAAAAACTCTCCAAAACCTCTCTCTGTTCTTACTGGCTTTTGCAAATAAAGACTGTGTGACACTGTACAGAAATACCAGTTTCAGAAGACACAGCCAAATTTGTTTGAGATCCAAGTAAACAGGACCAGAAAAGGCTGTGGGACTATTCAGTCCATCCTTGTGTTGTCAAAATCCTCCTTATGGAAGTGGAATCCGGGACTCCAGTCAGAAGAAATAGAAATGCTTAATTCCCACATTCTCTCCAAAGCATCCCCAATGCCGACCACATCTCCACAGAATGATTTTTCTGGTCAGAATCTTTAATTTTTCACCAGTTGAAGGCATACCTTCCCCTGGGATCTTTTCAGAGCAGCATGGATGGGTGAAAATATTTAATGTATATTCAGCAGTTACCAGAATTGACATCTGAAGCCAAGGAGCAGTGGCACCGTGTGACCAGTCAATTCTCATCGAACCCAACTAAGGATGTTTTCTGTAGCTTAAGCCCTGGTCTTTGAAAGGCTGAATGTGTAGAGCAAAAGTAGAGAAAATCTTTGATAGATGAACCACTCAAAAAAGCTTCTCAAAATAAATATTCACAGGGTGTTTCTACTTAGGGCAGTAGGGAGGTGGTTGATTGGGTTGCTATTTTGAAGCCCAGCACTAAATCTTCATACTACACATACACATGCTAATTACTCAATTCTGGGAGTGCCTGACACATCCAGCCTAAAAAGGGCAGTCCAGTTTTTTCTCATAGATCACCACATCTACAGATCAGATAGCTGTAATTAGTTCACTGCTCTTCCTCTTTCCCAGTAACTTTTTTACAGCAAAAATCCTTATTTATTAATACTGTACTGAATGCTCTTGCACTTTGCAAGATTAAATTTAATCTCATCACTATTATTCTAATTCTCTAGTTCATCCAATTCCTCTAAGATACTCTGATCCTCCTCGTTATCTGTGCCCTCCCTCATCTGTTTCCCAACACGCTTTGGTGAGCACAGTCCAACTCTTCCTGCCCAAATCATTACAAATTAATTAAGGTCAATAGAGACCAATTATTGAAGCACTCTGCTAGGCATCTCAATATTTGATTTTAGAGGTTTATTTGTACCTCCTTTGGTCACTCCCTTTCCTTCCTTTCAATAACTAGTTTTTAGCCCCATTGATTTCCTCCATCTCTTTGCAGATGTCAGCCTTCCAGTTCTCAAAACACATCCTTGCAGGAATCCTGTAATCTTACAAAATTACAAGTTCATCAGCAGGACATTTTAACTTCTAAAGACCATAGTCTTTCATGCCCAATCCTTACCTGCACTCTCAAAAAGGGAGCTCGTTTTCCCCCTGTGCTGTGCAATGGTCAATCCATTCAGTTTATGGCAAGAGTGAACAGATGAGTCAATACTCAGTAGTGGATCAGCTTCACTAAAACACAATTCCTGCCCTAAGCCTACAGCTCAACAGAGGTAGGTGAAGAAGGCATGAAGAAACAAGGAGACAGAGCTCATCAAGTTGGGGTTTGAGGGATTTTGGTGAGGTTTACTTTGGCTTGCAGCCTTATCTAGAGGAGATGTGAAAAAAGTCGTGATGCAATCAGATATTTACAATGTGCTCCTATTGTTAATGCAAAACAAAATCACAAGTTAAAAACTAAGTTGGAACTTTGTAAACAAAGATTGTTATTCTTATGTGGCTCACTATTTAAATCATTGCATCAGAGACTTTTTTTTACCTTTATGAGCCTTCTAAGGTCACTCTGTTGCTGGTCACTACACATCCTCTACCTTCTACCTTCACAGGGTAGAAGCAGAACAAACAACTTGGGATATCATTAGTCTGCCCCCAGGTAATGATGTTCTCTTCAGATCTATCCCCAGTAATGATGTCACATGCTAGTAATGCTTGCCTGGAAATGTACATGCTGGATCACAGGTGTCACTTCCAGTGGTACCAGGATGACAGTGGGATTTTTTACATTTAACTTTGTGAATAACTAAAAAACTGCTAAAAACTTACAAAGTGCAGGACAGCTGATTTTGACCTCTTTTCTTGAGACACAATAGACCAGTGGAATTAGCTCCCAATTATGTTGATATAGTGTGTTTAGAAAACAACTGATGGTGACCAAACCGAGCTTGTCAAGACCTTCTCTTTATGTAATAAATTAAGATAGGCAATATTTGAAAGTAGAGATCTTTTAGTGTGTATGCTAGTATGGCTAAAAAGCACCAGAAAAACTTTTACACTGACAAGCTTTCCTCTTAGACATATATTACAAGATCTTTCTTAGCCTCCAGACCCTTTGAACTAGGCACACAAGTACAAGTCCCTTTTACCATCACTTATCCTCAGCCACTTTTGTTTTCCTCCTTTGCACAGCTGTGGAAGAACCCTGTTCTGTGATGCTGATGTAAAAGGAGGGGCCTAGAGATGCTACCATAATGAAAATGGTAAAATAATCTGATATATGAAGCCTTTTTATAAAAGTTTTAAGTTCAAGCTGTACATCAAGCAACAATACAGGAAATTATAAAAATCAAGTTTTATTGACATACTTTAGATACAATAAATACATTTACATGTTCACATTTTAAACATGGAATTACATGTAAAAAAAGGCTTGTACATGAGATCATTTTTGTGTTTCCATTTTTACATTCTCTTAAATAGGTACGACAGAAAGATCTCTTATGCAAGCAGAGGATTTGGTAAAGTTCAGTGTTACACTTGAGAAATTAGCCAGTCAACACCTTGTGCAGATGATGCCGTAGGAAACATGAGGCAGACGCACTCTCAGTGGAGTCAGTATGATACAGTCGGCTGCTGAATTTATATCCTGAACTGCCAATAAACAAACTCTGCAATCCAGATTAGAGCAGTACATTTGAAATGATTCTCAAAACACCCAGATATATATATACACTGCTTAAGACTTTACCGGTTAGGAAGGATCACATTCAGTAATAGTAATAGGAGGTAGAATCGTGTCGACAGTGTTCGTATTTCTACGTGGCAGTAAGAAAAAGTGCTATTACTATCACTGAATTCAAGAACAGAACTCCTGGAAAAGTGAAAAGGATAAAAGAGTTGTTAATCCTGTTACCCTGGATTGTCACAAATGCTAAAGCATGTAAAGAAAATGTTTAAATTCTCCAACACGGGTAAAACTGCAAAGCAAACGGTTAAATGATGCTTCTCCAGTGCTTTGGGATGGGCAGCATCTCCTAAGGTGTGATACCTGTATAAAAGTAACCTCAACTTCATGCACCGAAGTCTGCAAAGGAAAATTCAGTATGATGGGCTTTCAGGGTGGAGATCTAGGCTGAAGGTACCCTCAAAAGAGCTGAAAGAGCAGAAAAGAGAGCAAAAGATTGAATGTGATGCACTCAGGAAAAAATCCAGAGAGACAAACAGCAAATGAAAGGAGCAGAAACAGAACAAGGATACAAATATCCTCAAGGAAATGGCAAAATGGGGGCAAATGAGATGGAAATGAGGTAAAGCACAGAGTAGAGGCAAAGGGTACTACAGAAAAAAAGACAGCTGACTTATTCCAAGGGCTCTTTAATCAATAAAATTGTATGCAATGGTACAGAAGATCAGCTGTGAATAAATGGGTGTTAGCATCGTGTCTTTGCTGCAAGTGAAAGTGTCTATTCATTAGAAGTTAAATCATTGAAAGACGTTTCATCATCTGAAAAAGAAAATCTGCAAACAAATGGTTTTGTTATTCTAGAAAGAGGAAGAAAACTCTAAGGTTTCAAACTCAGCCTGACAGACACTAGGAAAAAAATACAATGAATATTAAAACCCATTAGATGCACGCAAAGAAAATCCTGAACAAACATACCATTAATATAGCAGTGTTTGAAACTGTGATCTCCCAAGTGACTACACACGTTGCAATACAGTTACATTTAACCATACATGGATTTTTTTACAAAAAATATTTGCAATCTGTAATACTGTTTAAAATTTACATGATAAAAAAATCGCTTAACCCAAGTGCTGTTATGTTAAATAAAAGCTGTATAACCTGTTGAAGAAGTGTTTATATAAAGCCCATTTCCAGTTAGAAAAAGCAGTGCATCCAACCAAGAAAGGAGAGAGCAACACAGGCACCTAAAAGACCCCGTGTGATTAACTTCCCCTCGAGGTTTTTTTTAGTGCAGTAAGACCCACACTTTCCACCACAATACGCAGAAGTAGAAAATGGAGTGGGTGTTTTTGTTTGTTTGCTTTTTTAAAATTAAAAAACCCACCCCTGCCAAAAGCAGCATTATAAAGACCAAAATGATCCTTCCCAACCATATTATACCAGAAGTTGGCATACGCAAGGATCCAATATGAATCTGGTTTTGTACACAAGACCTTGTGCTCATGTGGATAAGTCATCTCTATGATTAAACACCAGGTTACAAAAAAACCTTACAGAAAATCCTTAGGATTTGATACTAATTGAAGATAAAATACTTTAAAGTATTATGTTTATGAATTAATTAGAGGATAAGGCATGATTTAAGGTAACATTGAAACAAAAGCCCTATGTTACCCTAAATGACCTTTATAATACAGGTAACTTTCTGCAATCTGTTCAGGATTTGTTTCTTTACATTTAATTTCTCATCAAACAGGCTGCCAAAAAAAAAAAAAATTAAAAAAACCCAAAAGCACCAAAAAATTCATTTAAAAAAAAACAGGTTTGTGTCTCTCTGAACAAAAATGCCTTTTTGACAGTGAACAGGTGAAGTCAGATTTCCACTTTCAAGTATCATGACTCAAGTATCACAGACACAGTACTATGGCCAAGGACAACAACAACACAATACTACGCCAGACAACAACTCCAGGGTATCTCCCAAGTAGACAAAAAGACAAAAAACAAAACAAAAAGGCCAAAAAAAAGACCCTCAAAAAAAGAAATCCCTCAGCCTCCCACCCACCCTCTCGCCCCAGCTACAAGGGCAACACACCCACACACACAAACAGACACGCAGTTACTGTGGGTAGTGACAGGAAGTGCTGAGAACAACTTCCAGGGAAATTGCATCATTTCAAGATAAACAGATATAGGAAACTATGATTAAAAAAAAAAAAAATCAGCACAAGGTAACAGTCTTTTGCTTATCCAAGTACTGAATGCTAAGAAAAAAATATGAAGATCCCCAAGGTTATCCTGAAATAACCTTTAACTCTCAGCTATATCCTTCCAGTGGAAACCTAACATGAAACAATTAAAATGCTGTCTTGCTTGGCATTTTAATGGCTAGAACAACTTTTTTTACAGAAATTTGGAAACCTGAAGTGAAACTTCAGATTTAAACTAGGGGAATAACCTAGGCATCTGAAGATACGATACAGAAGGGGAGCTAGTATTTACTCTTCTTTCCAAAAATGGGCTGAGAGCAGCAGTATCCCTGTCTTAATCTAATCCCTACAAACTACTCAGAGATGAACATTTGCATGGCAGCTCCTCTGGCTGTGAAGATGCTACAGACCTGTCCTCCTCCTCCTGCCCAGCACCACCGACCCCAAGCATGACCAACACTGCACATCCTGCCATCACACAGCACTTTTGCCTCATCAGTGGCCAATACTGAGAAGGATGTGCTACATGACAAACCAGGATTACACACAAAACCGAAATATCCCCAACTTCTGAGAACAATATTACACGACAGACCTAATTTGTACCTGTACAGCACAACGGAACAAACCTACAAACCCCATGCCTTGGTCTGACAGTGCACTGTATTTCCCCTCAAAAGTTAAAGGACAGAGTTGTTTTAGGGTTTTTTTAATAAAACAAAAGTAGAACATTCTACTAAAGTACCACAGATCATATGGGCAATCCAATCTTTTGGTCAAAGCAAATTATGATTAATTATAAAGTGAATTTTCCAGTGCTACAAGACAAAAACAAAATAATTTGAAAAAAAAAGAAACCAAAACAAACCCCTGATTTCATATAACCACCTACTGGAGTTGTCTATTAAAATTATTATAAAATTATGCTAATAAAAGCTGTGAACAAATAATACACAGATCAGGATATATGTATTGACTTACTAGCATCTTTATAAAAATTTGAAGATATACACAAAAACACATCAACATTTATGGAACTGTATCCATTAAACTTAGATAAGACAACACAAAAAACTAACAAATATCTAAGATGTTGTTGACTGTAAGCACTTTGAGTAACATTTTAATTGTAAAAGGTCAATATTTACATACTACATTAAATGCCTGGTTTTTTTTTCATTTTGCATCGTACTGTGAATTCATGATAAAAAAAGAACAAGATAATGGTTGCAACAGATCTTCCAAGAAAGTTAACTTTAGATGCTAAGATTCAACTATGTGCTGGAAGAGAACACCACAAGAACACATCTGTCTGGCTTTACCTCTACTTCCTTTGGGGTTTTTGGGGAGGAGACAACAAATGGATCTAAAAGCTGTTTCATCCAAACTGATCCAGATCCAGTTTTAAGTTAGGATTTGAGAAGTAAGAGAACATAAACATTTTAACAAATGACTCACCTAATTGCTACTTTTGCTACTGAGTTTTTTAGGATATTAGAGAGATATGGTGACAACAGAGGGTGTGAGTATGTATGTATGTGTATAATAAAATAAATATAGACATACATACATATAGTATGTTTACATACAGTAAGATAACCAGGTACTGCAATAAGGAGCTAAGTTAAATCCCAGCAATCGGCCCATACTCTGTCTATGCACAAGCAATAATCTACTGCAACTGCTGTTAAAGAGGATGCATCTAGTCATTAAACAGGCATTGCTTACGTCACTCCTACATTTACATAGATCTGAGGCCATTTCATGTCTTTATTCCAAAGCCACACATTTGTCTCAAAAAAAAAAAAAATTAAAAACCCCACTGAATAAAAATTTTTAAAACTAAGTTGGCTGAACCTCAACCTCTTTGGGATGGATTCAAAACCCAAAGCAGGAGCGTTTCTACAAACTTCTTTGACTTTTGAATCAAACCCATATTCTTAGGCTCCAAGAAACCCTCTAACCCCAATAATGTTTGCTTCTGACAGGACAGCTGATCAACTGCAGATGTTCCTACTGCTGAACTCAGCTGCTGGCCTGTCTGGCGCTTGCATCTAACCCAGATTTCCACACACGCACTACTATTACTCCACTCCAAGATGTCTTCCCATCCTTCCCACTGCAGAGAAGCTGCTCCCTAACAGTGGGATGAGTTACTGTTTAATGATTTGTTTTAAAGATAAGCATTTATTTCTTCAGAATAAAAATTACATAACCTGAGGAGACAGTGTAGGGGTCCTAGAGCTGATGGTATCAGGAGTTAAACAGCCTGGGGCTGATCACCTTGCAGGTCCTTGGGGTTGGGTCCCACTGGGCACTTCCTGCCTGCAGCTCATGCTCTGTCCTGGGCTTGGGTCTACCCTGAAGCACTAATAGCACTTTCTGTATCGGAATTGTGTTGGCTGTTATTAAGCATTATGCATAAATGGGGAACTATACACGTGGGTTTAACCCTCACTTCCATGAAAAAATTCTCATTGTGTTACTGTCTCTCATTGTTACTAAGCTGTAAATGGATTGTAGGGTATTCTTTCACCCCTTTTTCCCAGTGCATTATTTCCAAAGCACCATGTTATTCTGTATTATTTCAATGAATGGAGAGATTGTTTACCTAGAAGACTTTCGACAGTAGTTATTCAATCATCATTTTTGGTAACTTCTACTTAATTGAAAATCTGGACCAAAAGTGTAAGAAAGCCAATTAGGCATTTGTGATTTGGTTATCACTAAATCACAAAACACCCCCAAAACCTACAGTACTATAAGTTGGCTTAGCTCATCCTTATCCCCTTGGCATGACTATTTTGGATCCCATTTGCAGCTCTTTCATTACATACCAACAGTGTTCTTCTGCAGTCACTCACCAACAAACCTACAAGGTTTCTGTAAGTCTCCCCCTTCAACAGTAGGTGGAGTGCTTTAGAGAATTCTTAAAATAAAGCATGGAGCAAAAGCTGATGGTCTAAAAACTAAGGAAATGTTATAAAAACTGGAATCCAGTATAAAGATGACATTTTAATAAGTTTATTCAGAAGTAACTGAGACTACTGTTCCTTTGGCAACACCATCTAGATGGTTCTAACCCAAAGGAAATATTAGGAATTTCACTTTGAATAAAACTAATGTTTGCACGGAACTTTTGGGATCTGACATGTTCACCAGGAGATTCACAATGTCCTTAATAGTCCTATACGTATCGGTAATAACACATCAAAACAAGTCCTTTCAATTAGAGATTTCTTATGGTTTAGCATCAATCACAAAATAAATCTCAAAGAAAAAAACCTAATCAAAATAATGTATAAGGCAACAAAATGCTAGCCCAGAACTACCAGGGATGCACCACTCCTCCTGCGTAACATTTTATAAGTGACCCAACAAATATTTCTTTTTCCTTGTTATTTAAAACAACCTGGTTACAACTTGGAGTTCACTACCCCATGATGCTGCTGAAGGGTGAAGATCCCTGTTTTTAAAAACCAAGGGAAAATACAGCAGTGTTATCCCTACACAGGGTTTTATGGAATAAGTGGATTTGGAAAGAGAAAATGGAAGTCTATGTTGGAATAGAAAAATGCAAAGACAGACTTAATTACAAAGATCAAAACTACAATTTTCCAGTGTCACCTCTGAATCTTCTTGGCAAACTGCTAATTCAGTGAAGCAGAACACGTTCAAATCTATGCAAGAATACCTTCTGTGCTGTCAGATATACAATATAACTAACGTGTTTTGTTTAGAAAAATGAGTTTTCATTCAAATGCCTTACACTGAAGATAAGAGCAACCATTATCAAATATTCTTTGCTATGAAGAAAGTTTTTGAATCTTTTGCTGTAAACGTTCTCTCTCAAGTCACTGTGGTCACACAGTAGGATCTTGAAGAACAGTGTCTACATGCATTGAAAGCATTTTGAAAAAAATAAATCTCTAATTCCATGTGGTTACAACAGAATGTGAAGAAACCGAACAGAAATTCCACCTTTGCAGATCCTCTCAAACCCATCCATTCTGGAGGACATCTCCATGTTTTCTGTAGTTCAGCAGAGCGATCAAAGACTGAGCTGGAAGGTTTCACAACCCAATGGTTTTGCCACTGTGTCTCCTGTAGCTCCGCAGTTCGCTTCGGTGAGGGCCAGGGCTTCTCTCAGCAGACATCACTCAACAATCAGTGCCACATTTATATGGGACAGATCTATCATGTGCCTGTTAAAAGTTTAAAGAAAGTTAAATAAGGTACTCAAACTGATTCTGGGGGTGGAGAATGGACAAGGAGGTTCTCTGAAGGTCACTAATAAACAGATGCTTGACTGGATTAAAGAAACAGTGAGCAGAGGAGACTGATTGTATCTTTGGAAGAGAGGGAAGGAACTGAAGCGGCACAGCAGCACTTAATTATTTACCTGTGGAATTTCTGTTGAAATGCTAAAGCATGTGCTGGCTCCTTAAATTTTGCTATGGCTTTCCGTTGTTGAGGAAGCATCTGTAAACTCTGCAGAGACAAAAAGCCAAAAAGATCCACTTTAAAATAACGCCTTATTTTGCACCAAACCAACTGAAAATTTGCCATATTTCTTCTTTCAGAAACCCATTTCTTTTCTCTTACTGATGCCACTGGAATGCAAAGAGATTTTTAAGTCAGGATCCCAGGTGAAGGTGTTTGAGCTGGTGCATAAGAACTGTACCAACTGAAAAACCCAGACTATCACTCACTATGCAAAGGTGACAGCTCTTCAACTCAAACCATACAGATGAACCAAACCACAGAGTCAAATCTCCTACAAGCAAGAAACGTTCAGCTGGTCAGAGTTCAACTTCCCACACAACCACCTGGAGTCATTTACCTGATGTACACTAAAGGATCAGGGCTTTCCATGGGTTAAACAGGGCAGAAACAGGAAGAAGTGGTGGGGTTTGATCTCTCAATTGCATATCGTTACATTGTTTTAATAAAACAAGTGGCCAGCTTTTGACTCAGTGAAATGGATTATGTCACCACTTCCAAGTCCTCCTAGTAATGAGAAATCATGCAACACACATCTGCTCAGGCAAGTCCATCTGATATGCACTTCCCATGCCACAAGAGCAGCATTTCACAATGCTCTAACTATGACAAATGCCCCTGGGGTCTCCAGAACTACAGCATGCCTCAGCCAGGGCTTGGGAGAACTCATGTCCTTGCTCCCTGCTGCAGCAGGAAGTCCAGGCCAAGGTGATCCCAGAGACCAGTCCTGTGGCCCTGGCAGTAAGAAGTTATCACCCTTAAGATTAAAGTTGATGCCTTGAGTTAGCACTTTAGTTATAACAGAGTAATTTTCAGAAAGACACTTGAGAAATTCGAGCGGATGAAGCTTTACTCATTCAGTAGGTACACTGACTGTCAGGCACAGAACAGTAGGTACTATTTTGCCCAGTGTGTACGTCCTGAGCTGCTGCTTTCCTGTCCTGAGCAGATGGGCCATCAGCTGGGGATACCGATCACAGTTCAGCTTCGGCAGAAACCTGAAGTAAAATACCTCTATAGTCATCCTACTGGGTTATTTCTGTCCCTTTGAATTCGAGGGGATTTGCAGTTTAGAGATGATCCTGCATTTAGATGATGTTAACAGCTGTAGTCAGAAGAAAACAACTTTTGTGTACCCTGTGGTATTTTATGAGCTCAAAATACTCAAGGGGTTATCTCCAAGACTTACTACATCCAAACACACATCCTAGGAAAACACATCCAAAATTAATTAATTTTGCAAATCTTAATCATGTTACTTTGCTAGTTTAACGTACTTAACTTTTTTCAACTTTTCTGAATAATCTGACAGCTGGTATTTCTTGGTGATAACATTCAATAACTTCTTTCCTGCTTCTAAAATACGTTATCCCAAAGTTGCTACCACCATCACTGATGGGTTTGGCCTTGGCCAGCAGTGGGTCTGTCCTGGAGCCATCCAGCATTGGCTGTGTTGGACATGGGGGAAGTGTCTGCAGCTTCTAAAAGAAACCATCCCTGTAGCCCCTCAACTACCAAAACCTGGCCACATAAATCCAATATACATTTCTTAAAAAGTAATTCAGTGTGTTGGTCTTAGACCTGAGGCCACATCACAAAGCAGCCAGGAGCACCAGACAGGACTAATGACAGTTTCTCATAGAATCATAGAATCGATTGGGTTGGAAAAGACCTCCGAGATCATCGAGTCCAACCCTTGGTCCATCTCTAGTC
>JAWWEV010000083.1:7195176-7245154 GCA_035583235.1 Hafferia zeledoni | reverse complement strand
CCCTACTGAGACTCGAACTCGTGACCTTGGGAGTCAGAGACCGGAGTGCTCACCATTACGCCACGGGACCGCCCTAACTCACATAGTAGCGAACATTTTATCTACAGTGTGAAGGCTTTGCTTAAGTCCCTAATCAGCCTCTGGTAACCCTGCAAAAGCTCTCAAATAGAAGACATATCTAGGGGGAAAACGTAAAATATTATGAAAGCACCTTTATTTACACAGAGGGGTTTCTTCCCCTTTCTTAAACACTCACAAGCCAAAACTGCTTTTGCATCTGTAACACATGACAAAAACCAGAGGATTTCATACTGGCACATTTCTTGTGGATAAGGAGATAAAATATAGGGGTGCAGAAGGAACAGGTTTATGGTCTAACAGTAAGATTATCTTCCTTGAGAATACAAATCTTTACCTCTCAGCATTAAACAAAAGCAAAAGAAACAGGTACTGAGGACTAGTTAATAAGTCCCTTCACTATCATTTGATAGGGAAAAGTCTGGTACAGGTGGTGTGTAAGACAGCCTCATGTTTCCAAGTTTACCAGTTCACAATTCACACCCCTCAATCAAGGCCTCTGTAGAGTATAAAGGATATGCAGACTACAGCACCCCAAGAACTCAGCTACATAAATCGCAGACAAATGAGCTTCATTCCCCCTTGCACAGTTCACATTTCAATAGCACAATCTCTCATACAAAGAATCCCAAAGCTTATCCTGGATTTTGTCCACAGTGTCCAAAGGGAGAAAGCAATAGAAATCTGCATGTCTTTCCCACCTCTAATCAAATACAGGTTTTTTACCTCTGCTAAACTGGATGGCTCGATGTCTTCACGGAACAGTTTGTATATGAACCTTGGATAGCAGCAACTAGCGAGAAATTACAAACCTTTCCCTTCAGAATTTCTCTTCAATTACTATTCAAAAAGGTAAAAGCAAGAGCCCAACTAAAAAACCCGAGCACATACACAAAACCTTACCAGGAAGCCAGCATTAAATCCTCCTCATTTTAGTATTAGTTCTAATATCAGCATCACCATAAGCCCTATGCCTTGATCAGATAATTTCTTTTATTCAACCCTACAGCAGCTGGAGGATGATGAAACTAGAAGGAACAGAAAAAAATTCTACGAGGAATTTAAACACAATAACTGGGAGTTAAAAATCTAATCTCTGCTAAATGCCTGCTGTGAAAACCATAAATATTTGCAACCATTTCTTTCCAAACCAAAACCTGATCCCAGCACATCGGAATAGCATCTGAGAGTAAAGCCCTCAGGTACAAAACACACTGAACATGCTCATTACTGAAACTTCAAAAGAAAACAATCATTTCACATAAAAGTCTAGGATGGCCAACAACCACCCAATATTTAACTACCAAGCTCAATTATCACCAAATAAAACTGTATAAACTAAACACAGAACTGTAACAGAGTCAAAAACATCAGCACACAACTGGTTTGCACTGATGAAAAATCTGATGGGGTTTGTTCCCTGCTGGGGTCCCAAATGCCACCTCTGGGCTTGATGCTCCTGCAAAAGCCTGAAAAAGTAGAAAAATTTTGGAGCTTTCAAATGAATTAATGCATTTCAGAAATAAGAAAGCCTATACAAAACAATAAAGGGGACAGAACAAGGTCTGCTTGTTCCTGTGCAAAGAAAGAAGGAAAGGTAACTGAAGAACTAATCCCCTTTTTTATACTACTGCTCTGAACATTCACTGTTTTTGAGAAGACTTGGAGGTGGGAAGCACAGATCAAACTGCAGCACTGCTTCTTAGGAGAGCGACTTGGTGTTGAAGGACTAACAGAGCTCCCTGCAAGTCAGTTTTCTGTTACAGGCAGCCTGCCTTCACCAGGAGACAAAACCTGGTAGTTTCCTTGCAAAAATAAAATCCAAATGTGACTGCCAGGTGACATGTGCCTAACGAGCAAAATGACACAGCCTCAGAAGACTCATTTTAGCAGCAACTCTTTTTTCACTGGTTAAAGATACGACAGTGCAAGGACAAACTGTCTGAGCCATCTCTCTAGTACCAGTGGCAAATCAGACTCACCACCACCTTTAATCTTCTATGCAAGACAATTAGTGGCTACTTCAGACACATCAGAGAAGAGCAACAAGGCTGGTGAAAGGACTTACGCACAAGTCCTAGGAGGAAAGGCTGAGGGAGCTGGGGGTGTTTAGCCTGGAGAAGAGGAGGCTCAGGGGAGACCTTATCGCTCTCCACAACTACCTGAAAGGATGTTGTAGCCAGCTGGGGGTTGGTCTCTTCTCTCAGGCAAACAATAGCAGGACAAGAGGACATGGGCTTAAGCTCTGCCAGGGGAGGTTTCGGTTGGATATCAGGATGAAGTTCTTTACAGAGAGAGTGGTCAGGCATTGGAATGGGCTGCCCAGGGAGGTGGTGGATTCTCCGACCCCGGAGGTTTTTAAGGTGAGACTGGACGTGGCACTGAGAGCCATGATCTGGTAATCAAAGTGGGGTTGGATTAAGGGTTGGACTTGATGATCTCAGAGGTCTCTTCCCACCCAACTGATTCTATGATCAACGAATAACTAAGTCAAGCAAAACACCTACAAAGAGCTGACAACAACTGGACTTCATGCTACAAAACCTCAGAACATTACTGGTAGGTCACATGCTCACAGGAGAACAACAACATTTTGGAGGAAAGGACGACTGATTGTAACAATGACTCTACACATGCTGACTCCTGATGCTCACTCATGAGCTACACAATAAGCTGGCACTAAAACACAAATCAAAGCTACAGGCAAGCAGGTAAGTCCACTGAGGCTGTATTATAACACCTACCCCAAATGACATCTGAATCACAGAACTAAATTGTTAGCATCTCTTCTACTTAAAGCTCATCTGAAAACAACTCTTCCTAAAGACAATTTCTGTACTGTTTTTCATCAGCTTACATCACTGCCCTCCCCACATTTATATATGTAGCAACAGAATCAAGTATTAAAATTTCATTTGAATTCTTTCAGTATTTTTGCAATGTACAGGGCAGCACTAAATTTTTCAGAGATTCATCATCATGGCCTGTCTCATATAATTGATGCACAAAATGCTGAAACTGTGTAGAACACCTTGGCCCATCACAGACACTCAGGACTGATTGATAACAAGCTAATTCAAATTTCCTGTGGAGTCCTCCACAGAAAAGTGAACTTCCATTTTTTGTCTGCAAATCAATAAAAGAAGAATGTTTTTCTGTTATTGTCCACTCCTGAATTTCTAAATTATTTGTAATTCTGACCTTCAAGCTCCGAAATTCCAAGTTTTACAAGATCTGCCTTCAGAATATCCCAAGTTGGAAGGGACCCACAAGGATCATCTCATATCTAGACAGGATGGAGTTCTCCTGAATGAAATTTTACCAATATTCAGTTAATTCTGGAGAAATGAAAATGCCTTTTTTTTAAGTTGCAGCAGTTCTGTTCAGGGGAACACAAAAAGTATCTTTCAAGCTTCAAATATGGTAAGATTGCTAGCAGTGCCAAAACAACAAGTTTCTTTCAAATACTGTGTGTAAATAAACAAAACTCAAAAAATGGAGGCAGAAGGATGTCATCTACATGTGAATGTTTTTCAAACTTCTGCTGTGGAAGAGTCTGCACAGTTTGATCTGAAATTGGATTAATAAAAGGAAGAAATGATGCCATTCAATGGCCATGAATTTTAGAACTGATACCTATCAAGGATGTCTTTCAGCAGTCTCTCACTATACATACCCATGTATAGTCAGTGTTGTGTTTTGAGAAACTGAATTCTGTCCAATATGAGATCACCAATTCTATAAACAGAATTTTATGAGGGACTGCTTAAATTTAGCAAGCTGAAGCTCTCCACTCTATCACAATCATTATGACAGTTTCATGATGAAGATGAAGTTTATTTGCCACCAACATTAGCAGGACATATTTATTTATAACAAATGCTTTAAAATGCACTGATAAAAATGCCTATTGATACTGTCAGAGCTGCTTGCAATTTGACAGATCAAATCTTATTTTCATTCCTAAACCCCATGAAGGAATGGTATCACCAACTTGCATTCTGTAGTGAGCAAATTGATTAATCCCCCTCTATAGAAATCTCAACTCTTGATTACACCTATCAGACGTTAAGCAGCATTATTCTAGAGTGACAACACTTGACAAATTCCCAAACCATTTTTCTCAGCCTTTGTGGCCCTGCTAGCTTGTATTAACCCTGATGAAAAATTAATTTTCCTTATCTTCTGCTAAACCCCAAAATCCAAATCCGCCAAACTGGCAACTCTTTCTGTAAAGGTATTATGAAAACCTCTAAAAGATTAATTGCATGTCTTCAGGTGACATTAAATTAATTTCTGTACTCGTGACAGACATTTGATACTCCGTACTGAGAGGACAGATAACATTGTCAGGATACACAGAAGGACAGTGGTGCAGTGTCCCAGGGCAGCCTCTTATGAATTCTCCTTTCGATAAGGCCATACTTCACTGTCACTGGCACTGTTAGTGATCTTCCAGCCCACAGACCTCACTGCACAGGTTTCTATTAACCACGACAATGCTGTGTCTATCCATGTAATCTTTGTAAAGCTAATTCAAAATCATCCACTAGTAGTAAAGGGATGCACATGCTGGATAAGGCACTTAAAGGGAATAAACTCTGGTTGATCTGTGTAAAAATGAGAAGCAAAATGTTGTCATCTTTTCTTAGATGCATTATAAATCAAATTCTCTGTAGCACAATGAAGACTTAAATCTTGCAGGGAAATCTTAGTACCAAAATGTACTGTAATTGATTTCTTGTAAGAAAGGAGAAACCCCATATCTATTACCAGTTTAAGTCAATATTTCTAGAAATTAGCATCTTTATAAATTCATCTTCACTTAAAGGACAAGCAAAACGACTACTCATCAGCTACACAGGTTTTCATATATAAACTTGTATTTTACTGACACTGTGACCGACTGTAGTAAAAAAAGACAGACATCTACACAGACAGCTGTGATGTAACCAAGAGAAAGAAATGCTAAAGCAAAAAACATGTTGAACAAGTCTGACTTTCATCTAATATATACGAGTATTTTCTCACTGCAATTATCAGAAATGTGTATTAAAGGCAAATCCCTAATAATGAGCTATTTCTCTTTGACTGGTGATCCAAATGCTTCACCACTTTGATACAGCTGGTTGACAGACTGGGGACCTGGGAATAGGAAGCCTAATCACTTGCCAAATATCCCACAACCCAGTGACATGACCAAGCACTGTTTCTGAACAGTTGAGGATCTGTTTTCAATCTGTCAAATGCCAATGAGAAACACCTGGAGACTTTTTTTTTTTTTAACGGGGTTTCTAAGGCCTTTAAAAGTCTTTTTTTTCCCTCCCACCTCCAAGTTCAAGAATAGCAATACTTAAGAAAACTGCTCTCCTTCCAGAGTACAATACACTATCAGTAGACAACTCACCATTAACAACTGGTTTAAAACATACTAATGGTCTCATTTTGACTCAAAGTACACACAGAAATAAGCTGTTCAAGACTACAAAAGTGATAAAATAATCAAAATGTTCCCAGTTCATATCAGGGGAAAAAAAAAATAAGACACTCTGGTGCTGGTCAGTGAATTATGGTTTCTTTTTCCCAGCCTAAAATTTGTGCATGGGGCAAACTTAATTCAAATAAGAGCAACCAAACTAAACAATAAATAAGTAAAATGAAGAAACAGTTCCTTTCCTGTGATAAAAAGACACAGCTATGCTGCTTCAGAGAGCCATGATGTGCTGAGTATCTTTTGTGCCTAATGGTGTATGAAGAGTCAGAACAGCAAGAAGGAAGTGTCTTGTAAAAAAAGCAGCTAATTCCGACTAATCCCATGTACTAATACAATTCTTAACTGAAGTATCTCCTCATCTGCCTGAGAGGAGAACAAGGCATGGAGAAGGACTGTCCAAAGAGAACCCCAGTCACACCCATGCTGCTTGAAGTTTCACCAGGAGTGACAGAGTTATCAGTGTTGAATCACAACTCCACATTTTGTACAACCAACCACCAGATCGTTATGAAAAAAAGTGTCAAAGCTACAGCAAAGTCAAGGTTCTGGAATGGACATGTGTAATGCTCTCAGACATACATTCATTTTCACATGCTGTTTGCAAAATGTGTAACAAAGATAAACAATGTCTCAAGTAAAGTTTCCTGCTTCACTTTTCAGTTGCCAGTCTATTTTTTGTACAAGGAATTTTAGCAAAGACTGGACACAGAGAATCATCAAGAAAAAAGCTCCTGTTGGAAAATACCAGTGATTCAAAACTTCTGATGGCCCAAAGCTCCTGAAGGAGCACTTCCCAACTGGACACCAACTATGGCATGGACTGCCAATACTGGGTATCAGAAACCAGTACAACTACAGCCTCCTTTCTTTCTGGCTCACATTCCTTGAAGCTTAAAACTAACAGCAAGTCAAATCCCTCTTGTGTGCTTCCCTAAGATCCTGGTATAGTCTTGTCAGAGACAACCTCCATTGCCTCCCTCCCCAAACACGGTGTCAAGAGTCTCCTGACTCAGTGGCAAACCTCTGTACTAAAGGTCTATTCCAAGAGGTCCAACCTGAAACATATTTTAACAAAGGGGCTTGTGACTTATCAAAATACTTAATTGCACAAATCTGCAAACTTGCCTCCCAAGAGCTTGCATTTTCCCATGAAAACTGGCTCTTTCTCTTTGTAATGCACTTTAGTGGTGTCTTTAGCAGGAAACTGAGCTACAAGAGACTCCGCGACACCAACACCGTATCAATATGAATTTTGCACCGTAACATTTAAGATGGCAGAAAAACTCTCCTTTGAGATTTAACAAGAGTGACAGCAACATCAAACACTGTGCTTTCGGGGTGTTCAGGAGGAAGCAGCATTCTTCTTCAACACGGAATTTAAAAGCCTCCTGAGGAAAAGGAGAAACTTGTTCTGCAGTCTACAAAAGGCAATACTTTATTGCACTTCAGATTCAAGTTATCCACAGCTAAGTTAAATTTAGGTAGATATCTCTTCCTCCTTTTGAGGACTTTATTAGAAACCCATAAAAAGTATTATGTGCATCTGGTTTGGTTGTCACCTTAAGGCCCTCTAGTTGCTAGGTGTGTGCACATGTGCCCTTCTATTTCATTTCCCCCCGTAACCAAACATGCCCCAAACAGTCCAGCACAGCCACCTCCTGACCCCCAAGCCATGAAATAGTTTGTCTCTATAAGGACCATCCTCACTGGAGGTCTGGGAGGACAGGGTTGTTTTCAAACAAGCAATATTTCTGTGAAAACACTACATCTTTTTCACAGCCAAAATACCAACCCCCCTGCCATAGGCATGGACATCTGTGACAGCTGAGACACACGGACCCACATCTCCATGGGAGACATAGAAGTGAATTGGTTTATTAACATTCAAACAAATGCTTATAAACCCTGGGGAAGGGGTGGTTACGAGGGCATGGACACGTGGTATCCCAGCCAATAGGTCTCCTTTTCCTGAGCTTTTGCATAAACTGTAACTCCCAGCCAGCCCCACAGCATCCATGTTGTAAGGAATTACTCCATCCCTACAACCTTCCACTACACCAGGTTGCTCAAAGCCTGGTCCAGCCTGGCCTTGAACACTTCCAGGGATAGATAAGGCATCCAAAGCTTCTCTGGATAATCTGTTTCAGTGCCTTATCACTCCCACAAGAAAAACTTTCTTCCTAATATGTAATATAAATCCACCCTTCCTCAATTTGAAGCCATTACCCTTCATCCTATCACTCCATACCCTTGTCCAAAGTCACTCTTCAGGTCTCTTGTAGCCCCCCTTTAGGTACTGGAAGGTGCTCTAAGTTGTCCCCAGAGTCTTCTCTTCCCCACACAGAACAGCCCCAACTTTCTCACACTGTGTTCACAGGGGAGGTTTTAAGCCCCCTTATCAACATTGTGGCCTCCTCTGGACTTGCTCCAACACTTTCTTACAATTAAGAAATTAATGGTCATTTGTGAAATATTTCCAGAGTGAAATCTTGCAGGTTGTGGCAGGCAGAGTCCTTTTCCAACAGCACTTAGATTAGCACTGTTTCAAAGGTATTGCCCATTTTGACACAATGACTTCTGCAGCTCCCTCATTCCACTGCCATTATCCATGCCTCCTTCAAAGAGTGGGATATGAATAAACCACAATGCTACTCTCCTGCTTCTTAAAAGATTATGGACATACAGAGCAAGAGCTCCTGTATCAAGGGCTGGGTAAAGGGCTCCCTCAAGAAGTTCTCAAGCAAATGCCAAAATTCTTTGTGTTTGCAATTCCTGACATATTTAGATGAAAGGCGCTATAGAGCTTTCAAGTCAAATATTTTTAATTAAACTTGAACATACACACGCAAGTGGAAACAAGTACAAACAGTAAGCAAACTTGATTGACAAGGTTACATTATCAAACAAGAATCATCTCTTTTTCCATATTTAGAACTCCATATTCGTCTCACACTTCTCAGTTACTTGAAATACGAACAAAGTTGTCCATCTTCCATTTCATTTTTGCAATCCGACATTTTTGTGACAGGCTTTTCAAACAGAAGAACATGGCAACTCTTTCTTCAAGCTTTTCATATGAAGCATTTCAGTTTTCAGGCATTAGGATCACTAATAAGACACTGCTTCTAATGCAACAGGAAACACTGAGATCTTTATGTGTTTATATCTATGTATGTATTTATGACAAAATATTCATTGTGCAGCCTTCCAGAGACAAAGATTGGTGTGTTCTTGGTGCAGCTTAAAACCCAGCATTTTCAGGCCTTTGGGACACATCTCTCTGAGCATGGCAGCTAATTTTCTGGCTAGAGAGAAATCATCCAACAACAACATAAGATGACCAAATGATATAGAGATTTTAAGATGCTAAAATTTCCCACAGAACCTCTAACTAAATGAAAAAAAAATGCTCAGCACATATTTCATATGATTTTAAGATATATAAGGTTGCAGCTGGTACATACCAGTTCTTCCAGGACTAAAACCACTCCGAATACATCAGCTTAAAGAATTCAATTGCATTTGGTACTAGAACTATTTACCAACAGACTGATCAGAGAAAGCCCAAAGACCACCACAAACCACCAAGGTGTCAGAAAGCCTCATAGAGAGTGACGGATATTAGTGCTCAGAAACAGTTACAAGATCTTTAAAAAGAGAGACAGACACAAAAAGAGATAAATTCTTTCCCATCCCTCCTGAAGCATAATACAAGCAGTCATAGATTCAAAATTGCAGCAAGAAAATGTGGTTTTGCCCTTAGGAAAATTCTCATAAATGTACAGGTTTGATACTGGAATAGATGGCCTAAGAAATATCCAGTAATGAAATCTCAGAAAATAGGTGGACAAATCTGCCAGGAATACTAGAGTTCATCCACCCTCCAAGAGCATAAATTATTTCTACAGTCCTTTCACCCTTATTTTCTATACTTTTATGAACACATTTTGAAGTGATTAGAGTGTTTCTTTCCTACACTCCACAATGTCAATGAACTTACTCTTATGTGCATCCAGCAAGTGGCCTGTATCAGAAACTGTGTGGCCAGCAAGACTAGGGAAGTGATTCCCTCCTCTACTCAGGAACATGTAGAGGAGGTGAGGCCACAGCTCAAGTTCCAGGCCCCTCACTTAACAAACGACATTGAAGTGCTGGAGCAGGTCCAGAGAAGGACAGAGAAGTCAGCAAAGGGTCTGGACTGCATGTCATATGAGGAACAGCTGAGGGAGCTGGGAGTGTTTAGCCTGGAGAAAAGGAGGCTCAGGGGAGACCTTGTAGCTCTCCACAACTCCCTGAGAGGAGGCTGTGGCCAGGTGGGCATTGGTCTCTTCTCCCAGGCAACCAGTGGCAGGATGAGAGAATGGTCTTAAGCTGTGCCAGAGGAGACTTGGGTTGGACACAAGAAACTTCTTTACAGAAAGGGTGATTAGACATTGGAATGGGCTGCCCAGGGAGGCGGTGGAGTCGCTGTCCCTGGAGGTGTTTTAAGAAAAGACTGGATTTGACACTCAGTGCCATGGTACAGTTGACATGGTGGTGCTGGGTCATGGGTTGGACTTGCTCACCTTAGAGGTCTTTTCCAACCTAATTGTTTCTGTGATTCTTCAGGAGTGACCCCAGGCTTCTCAGTAAACCAAGCAAATCTCAGATGTTTTAGTAGTAAAATATACTCGGCAAATACACTGAACTTCTACATCTGAAATGGAAACCTCTGAGGAAATGCCACACAAAATAAGGCACATTGGATCTATCAAAAGATATTTGGGCCTCCACTGCAGGGGAGGAACATAAAAAAAAAAAACAAAAAACCAAAACAAAACCCAAAGTTCATGTGCTAAACACTGCCTCACTTCCCAGGAAAGTAACATTTAAAGGAGTGATTAAAATGAAAAACTATTAGTTGTACTGCCATTCCTGCATAAATTGCATGAGTATTAGAAAGGGATGGGCAAATCAGTATGGGGGTGGTGTGTGTGTGTGTGCGTGTGTGTGTGAAGTAAAGGGTGGGCTTTTAAAAAAAATATAGCATCAACACACAAAATCATTACTGACATTACCAAACGTGTCACCTTGATACACAGACTTAGTCTGACATACAGGAAATACTGAATCATTTTCTATCTTTTTTCCTGAAGTATAAGAAGCCATGAATTAAGGTATCTTATGTATGTGGTAAACCAGACAAGTTAAAATATTCTTGGAATTAGTAATTCTTACAATTCCAAAAATAAAATTCTCTCACAAGAGAATACTGTGGAAACAGATGAAAGGCCATTTTACCCCCTAAGGACTGGGCGATATTTCTACCAGAAGGTCAGAGATCTCCACAGTACACACAACAGCAACAGCACAGACAGAAACTCAGCCTGCTAAAGACACTGCCCTCAAGAAGAGAATCCATTCTCTCCAGACAGTATTTGTACACCACAGCTCTCACCAATATACCATACTCTTTAACAGTTAAACAAAAAACATCACCAGCAACGTGAAACCATTTAATCCTGGTTCTACAGATGGTTCTACTAAATTAATAACAGTCCCTGCTACCACTTTTTGGGTTAGGCCACAGAGTTGTACAGGTCTGGACTCGATCAGCTCCTTTAGCTGAGAACTCTCCTGCAGTGCTGTACGTGGCTGGCTGGCAGAGAAGGGACTTGCCAAGTCTCTACCAAAATTAATCCCATGAGATTCAAAAGGGAACATGCATTCTGTTCAGTCATGAGCCACCTCACTTGTACAAGGGTACTCAAAACATTTCTGCACAGAAGAGCTCAAGAAAGAAAACAGGGATTAGATGGAGTGCAAGGGCAGGGCTGCTGAGCTGCAGGATGGAGGCTGAGAGACACCAAGCACTGCTGTGGCCAGAGGCAGGGAATTAGCCAAAGCACTATTACATGCTAAGGAGAATGGCCAGGGAAAATGAGGTTTGGCCTTTGCTTTGTATTTAGTGCTCAGGCAAAAGTTGTGAAAATAAATAAAGCATGTGGCAGGACTGAACATTAGCAGTGGCAACTAAGTATGATCTGAGATCTTGACAGTATTCAGAGTCCAAGCTGCTTTTAACTCTTCTTTTAAATTCCATCAAAAATGGACAAGAAGATTGGCTGCCCTGGTGCTCAATTTTTTTTTTTCATTGTGTAGTCAAAGAAACAAAGTCACAATTACACTTGTCACTAACTGATTAAAATTTAATCAACTGTCTTGATCAGTGTTAATACCTAACTGCAATGCTTGCTCTTATTCTCACACAGTTGGAAGAAAACTTAAAATGTCCATGGCAATATGAAAACAGTAACAAAGGCTACACGCAAAGAACCTGGTTCGCCTTGCTAAAACCTCAATACTGAAAGTTAAGACGGACAGAGCAAATCTGCTTCTGTGCATAGAGGGGTTACACATGCGTTTAATGAAGCTAATTGCTCTTGCTCACCATAAGATTTATCTGAAACATTTACTGTCTTCTGAAACAGCATTCTGATAAAAACTATTGCATTGTGAATGCTGCTGTGGACACCGATAACCATTTGTTATGAAGAGCTGTATACAGTTGTGACTGCCATTGTTTTGTTTCATCACACAGTAAAAGAAATCATGCATGACTGCTTATTTAATTATTCATGAAACACAAACCTGTCATACCTCTCACAGGCCAGTGGGATTTCTGTAGACATACTTATATATAAATATTTTTAGCTCAACAGAATCAATTTCTTTCAGCTTCTTGTACTTTATTCCTCTGCACTTAAGTTACCATGTCTGAGGAATTAGAGCTGACAACCTGAGGTGCAGGATGTCTCTGTAGTCAGTAAGGCCCTCTTTGTTAATATTTTGGAAGATCACATAGTCATTACACAATTCACAATTTTACATGTATTTAAGTTTTATGAGCTGTAGAGAAACATTTATAAAAAGTAGTTAAGACTGGCATTTCAACTTCCTTTTCATTTCTAAATGTAAAGCCTTAGCCTCCAAGGCCTTGTTCAGTCTCTGTTAACACACTGCTTGCTTCGTTACAGATTACAGCAGTTCTGCAAGTTTGCCTAATTAATACTCTGAATAATTTAATAAGAAACATTCTTCCAGAAAAAAACACCTCCAATGTGCTACATCATACCCTTCTTTCCTCCTCAGCACAAACCCAAGGACAGACCTCACACTCTGACAATATGCTCTCACTATGTCCCCTCATCAGTTTCTTTACAGCCCTAACAAATTAACTTGTCTTTTCATTAAGACAGAAGAAATTTGGTCGAGAGGACTTTCTAACCCGATCTCAAACATGCACACTGCCCTCAAGACCAGCATTGTGTCTTCTATGTCACCAGTGCTCAAGGGACACTGCAGATAATAGACCCCTCATCAAAAGATAAGGAAATCTCATTTAGATGCAGAAGTGAAATGGTAACGTTTTAAACTCAGCCTCTAACAGAAAACATCCCCCACCAACATACAGCTTAAATTAGTTTCACAACACTCTTCCCCCCAAAAATAACAACAATCTTCCCTTGAGTACATAAACCACAATAACACCAATACCTGCACACAACTAATTTGGGTGGCTTCACCTACCAAATAAGCAGGTCCTAGCTTTTTAACCAAACCTTAATTAAATACAGCCACCCAAATCCTTTTCTCTGAGCAACTACCAGACCTATCAACGTTAAGCTAAAGGAGCTCAGTTGAGCAGTCTTTCAGACTTAAGTTACAACTTAAAAGAAAGGAGAATTACTTCAATGTGATTTCAGTGGTAACTGCCTGGCAGTAAAGACTTACAGGAAACATTAATTTTTTAATAAATGCTAGTAAATTACAGTTCTGAAAATATAATATATGGACTATTAGGTATGCTAAACCTGTTACTTCCCCCATCATCTTAGGCCCAGTTTTTATTTTGGGATTACATAGAGTCAAACACACAAAACCAAACCATGACAAGACACATGTATGAGATGAGCCTTGGAAACTTACCCCTCCTGACAACTTAATCACCCTGACTTTGCTGCCGACATGAGGCCCATCACTACCACTGTTTGTCCGCTGCATCACAGTCCTTTTCACACCCGGTTTCTGCTCCTGGGGCCTTGCTGGTACTGAAGCCACTCGAGCTGTCTGTGTCGTGGGCAGCGACGCCGCAGCAGGTTTTGTCTGCAACACTTTCTGTGGCGTCTGAGGCTGACTCGGAGGAACTGTTCTGGTCTGCCTCAGCTGCTTCACTGGCCTCAGCTGTTGTCCTTGATACTGCATTTCCGCTCCGCTCTGCAGGAATTCTGTGGGTTTGAGTTGGATATTTGGAACTACTGCCTCTTGCTTTCTGACAAGGAGTCTGTTTTTCACGTTGTGCCTGGTGTGCAAGCCGGAGTGGGGTAGGTAAGGGCTGCCGTTGGTGGGGAACTCAGAGGAGTCATCCTCGTGCTGCACGTAGGGCTGCTGGGTGGGAGGCTGCTGCTGCTGCTGGGCAAGTCTTTCCAGCAGTTCCCTCTTTCTGGCACCAGCCTGCTGCTGCCGCCTCAGCTCCTTCTGCTTCAGAATTTCTTCTCTTAGACGCTTCTGCTCTTCTATCTTCAAACGATACAACCGAGTTTCTTCATCTTCGTCTGGATACTACAAAGGAAAATAAAAATGAATTTATAAAATTCTAAACAGATGCCCAGCTTGGTCAAAACAACATTAATTGTTGCTTCAGATGCTGTAAAGTTGTAACTCTAAAGAGCTTTTTAAACTACCCCAGATACCAAACCAAGGCTATTAGTGGAGTGTATCTGCTGCTAAGGTTTATTTGCTATTCATTACAGACAAACAGCTCAAATCTGGTTGAGGACTTAGATATACCACTTCCTAGACAGAAAAGCTTTAATACCACTTGACAAATCTGATCAGAATACTAAAGAAAAAAAAATACAAAAAAGTTTTACAAATTGGAACTAATTTAAAAGTTTCCAAAACCAATTAAACTATTAATATAATTCAAGATATCAAAATATGTTTCAAATAGAAGGTAACAATACAGAGGCAACCCACTGTCACACAGGTTTTATCTTGCTCTTTTCTGACAAAGTAACAAAAGGTAGGGTGGTAAATGACCTGAAAGGCCCTGATTAGAACTATTGATTTTTCTCTCAGAATTTTCAGCCTGATCTCAAACTCATTTGTCACACAATAATTGGTTATAATGAACAGCACAAGTCAATCTCTCTGACCTTGAACTCATGCACTCTCTTCAGAATCAAAATGTTGCCAAATGCAGTGTTGGAATATTAATGGTATATAGAGAATGCCTTTAATATTCCAGCCCTGGGCCCCTCTGAAAGTACTACACACCATCAAATAACCTTTCTAAAGATACTTCAACTCTGGAAAAACAGGTTCTTATGAAAAGCTGAATAAAAATGGACAACAGTCAAGCAAATGCAGATTCTCATCACCCTGGAAAAGAAATCAAATGGCTCTTGCAATAATATCACAAGCATTTTTCAAAACTAGGAAGCATTATGTTTTCATTATATTTACTTCTTTTTCTTTTCAACCATTTGAAAGATTAAGTTAACTTTTAGAGGCTGCTTACAAATGGTAATGAACACATTTTAATCAAGGTATATTAATAATCCCTAATAGAAACAGGCTTTCAAAGTAACAGTACTTTGCATGTTGGTAAATTAACACACACAGAATGCTAAAATATTTCTCAAAACCTGGGGATCGGATCTGTGATGAACCTTTATGCATATTGCAGGTACTGGGTGCAAATTGTCGTCAACACAAATGCCATTTTTGTACATATGGGACCCAAACTTGTGACTGTTGTATTTAGGTTTTGGTTTTCTATTAATATTTGAGTGCTTTTAATCGTAGTGCATCCCAGAATCCTCTCAAACTCAAGGGAAAGAACAGTAGAATAGATTCAACCTTAAAGTTGGTTCACAGATGCAGCAAGCCCAGTTGAGTCATATTTGCACTTATAGAATCCAGACACGCAAATCCTGAACGCTGTTTCCTTCAGCTGCAACTGCTTCTTCCCTGAGCAAGTTTTGATAGGGATTACTCCCACAGTTACTAAAAAACAGTTCTATGTCTCACATTAGAAGCCTAATTAGAAGCTTCTAATTAGAATCTAATCAGAAGCCTAAAAAAATGGCTAAGTAAGAAAGACTCCAATAGAACTAGATTTTAAAAATTTGTATTAATTTCTAAATATGGGCTGTAGCTCAGAGATGAGGTCTAACAGTCCTTTGCATGAGAATGCTTCTTATACAATAAATTCTGATCTTCCTCCATACTTTTTGGATTATGAAGGTGGCAATTAATGTCTAATCACTGTGAAAACTAGATTACAGGTCTGTGTTGACAGATGGTAACAGAATATACTTCTACAGGAGGAAACCCAAGTATTTCATCTTATATTGACAACTGAAGATGCTGATTATAGCAAAAAATAGAATCTGACCCTGATGAAATACAGTGAAATGTTAAGAGCCTTGAAAATAGGATGCATAGGATGAGAAAACACAGACAAGCTCCAGGCAGGAAAAGGATGTGCTGTTATGCAGATCCTGATGCAATTAATAGTTTTCAGTCATTTTCAGAGGCACTAAATATCAGAGTTATTGAAATTGTTCAAAGGGAAAATCTGTTTCACTGAATGAATTAGTTTATTCACTTGCTTTGTTTTCGATCAGAATATCTTACTATTTACTTAACAAGTCTTACAAATACCATCCAGTTTCAGGTTTACCTTTAGAACAGTGCATCTTTTTTTCCCTCATGTTCAACTGAGCTGGTCAACACCAACACAAGTCTGCATGAGACCTGCACTTCTACCAGCTGCCCTTTATTATGAGGGACTTGCTCATTTTATCACCTAACAAGTTCTGAAGGCCTTGGGAGATGCAGATTATGTGCTAAGTTCAGAACACTAACTCAAAGGTTACACATAACAGCACTGAAATGAGTCTTGCCAGCAGACAAGGAATGAACCTCCTGAGGGACTCCGACTAATACGTCCCTGCAACAGCCCTTGGACAGATACACAGATTTTAACTGCATCAACATTAAACACAGAAGACAACTGACAAACTGTATTACCAACACCTATGAAGTTAGAAGAACGCTTAGTAGTCTATTCAAGCAACTTGACCTCAAATATGAACCAAAATTTTCCTTTCCGAAACTCAACTCAGGAGATGAATAATCCTACGAAATCAATCCCTTCTTAAGGGGTAAGATTCAAAATCCAAGGCCAAGAGCCCCGAGGTTTTATGACAACTGCAGATTAGTCTGTTAACAGGCTCTAGGTAGACCTAAATCCTTCACCTTCATAAGCAAGTTACTACTACTGTTAATTTCTCAATAAATTCCCTTGCAGCTAGAGGAATAGGAAACAATACAAAGGCCCTGTGATGATAAACAAAAGATTTGTGCAAATCGGGTTTAATTGAAACTACTGGTACAATGATCCAACAGTACAGACTGAGAAGGGCAGCAAACTCCTTTCCATGATGAAAACAGGGGCAGTTAAATCCTCTCCTGTTCAGCTTGAATTTATATACATAATACTAGAGAGTGGGAGTATATACATGACCTATAGCATATATAAATGACCTACAGTATGTAGTAAGGAGCTTCGGCATACAGAGCAGACAGGACAGCATTTTGGGTCAAGATGAAGACAGCAGAGAGTGCCTACTGCTAGTGATTTTCACCCCACTAGTTTAATAAACCTAGTACAGACTTGTCCAACAAACATAACCTACATATCATCATCATCATCATGGCATGAACCCGAGGAAGATGAGACACCCTACAAAACACATCTTGAACGAACAGGAAGAGAGCGAAGAACAAGTTTAAAAGTTACTTGAAGCAACACACTGCCCTCTTGCCAGCTTCCAAATGGAAAAAACTGTTATAAGAATCTTCTAAGCACAAGACAGGAGGCACCATTATAAAATGACCTTTCTCCATTTTCCCCCTTCTTTGAACTCAAAAATGCTTAAAACGGCCTTCATTCCTCTTATCCTCAGCCGATCTCAACACGTGCAGAACTAGGTCCACATCATCCAGACTTCCAAATTCCATTGAAAAAATGATTTTTCAGTCTGAGGATATACAAGTTTAAAACCCGGAGAGTAACAGCTATTTTAAACAGGCATTTAAGGTCAGTATTTTGCAGCCTCACAGGAACGCAAGTGTTTCCTTAGTAAAGCAGAAATACAGTTTTTAATCTTCTTGTCACTCTCATTGCGAACCTTTCAAATATCTATATGTAAGGTGACCAAAACCTCTAATAGCCAATATTGCTATTTCGTTTTTTGTGCTTCCTGAATGATAGGGCACTCATAAATATGGCCACTGCCTCCTTAGGAAGAAAAATGCAAGGAAAATATTAATAATTTTCCAGTTGAAGACACTTGCAAAATAACCTGCCCAATTCAGTTATGAGCAATACAGCTGGAAAAGATGACAGAACTTAACTCTTTCACATCTTCATAGAAACAAAAGAACAGGGTGAAGTCAGGTACTTACAAGAAAAACACCAAAGAAGACTGGAAAACATTACAATTTGCTTAAGGAGAGAAATGTAATAACCTACAATACAACAACAGTGAGGATTACTGCTAAATGCTTGGAAATGAACATTATTAGTGCACCAACCCTGTCCGTAGGAGTGACAATGAGCAGCATTGGGGAACAAAACCACTGCAGTGGCACAGCTGAAAAGGGACAACACAACTGCTACTACACTGTTTGCTGCACAAGACTTTATTCCAGGTCTGCTTTGGAAGGAGAAGGACTTTGTGTACACATTCACACACTTTCCTAATTTTTGCCAAGTATATACTTCTACAGCTAATAACAGGAAACACCAGGAGACATATTTTCCAAGACAACTCTTGCTTTGCAAAAACTTGTATAAAAGAGGTATCAAACTGTTTTTCCAAGATAGCTTTGACATAGAAACAAAAAAAAGCTTGATTTGTAATACCCCAAGCATTCACAAAAGTAAGATTAGCTGGTTTGACAACTTTAGGTTTGTTAGAATACATTTAAAATGTAAAATGGAGAGAATATAACTGCTTTGGGTTTTTTGTTGGGTTGGGCTTTTTTAATTCATTTGATTAAGAGGAATTAAACAACATTGTACCTTTTTTTTTTAACATTGCCAGAGATATTTCAGAACTAATGCCTTAATTTTCACATGACTACACTATAGAATAAATTCAAGATGTTTTAGATGTGGAGGTCTGTAGCTGATTTACCTCAAGACTTACCTTACTAATGACCTAAAAGGCTTCTCTATGAGGCACTGCATTTTCTGTGACTAAGGTTATTCCAAAAGACTGAATTGAGAGGAAGGAGATAATTTTTCAAAAAAGGTGAAAATTAAAAGCTGAAAAAAGGGTTTTTCTTTTCCATTGAAAAGCAAGTGCACAGGAGGTCAAACACTGCTGGCTAAGGGTTTCTTTTGTGCTTCATTTGTGGAAATTAGTTACAACCATCCCTAATTCAAGAACAGGATGAAAAGGTAATCATAAGCAGCTTAAAAGGAAGACAGTATTAGCACAACTAAAGCTTTCAACAGTTGGTGAAGAAAACCTGGTTCATGAGACAAGATTCATGGTTAACTATAACGATTTACAGTTCTCCACAGAATAACCTGATAAATACACAGGGTGGATTCAGCCATCAGGCTTGGGATTAAAAGCACCATCAGTGCAATCCTACCCACTCTCTAAAACTAACAGAGCTCATGAAGAGTCTTCTCTGGCTTCCAGGGAGATGGTCATCTCTTTACCATACATAATCCAGTGGAGCTGAAAACACTGGCATCTCATGTTTTGGTTGTGCAGAATAATAGCAGAGCAAATAGCGTAACGTTCTCTAAAATGGAAAGCTTTGAAGTATCTCCTATTTTCCCTCATGTGACAAGGTTTCACAAAAGAGATTTTCTTTTTGAAGAGCAAGAAGCTCCATGATCTCCTGCATGGATGCCCAAGGCCCTAGTGGAGACTCAAGAGCCTAAGGGAAAACAGCATGAGGAAAATAACTCTCCAAATAGTCTTTTTTTTTTTCTTTAGAGTCATACAACATAAAAAATGAGAGAAAAGAGGCCTTCTGACTTAAAATATGACAATTTGAAAAAAAAAAATCACAATTCTGTAAGATAAAAATGGGTAAAAGCAGTAGTTCACGGGCTTGTATCACTGATGACCTTTACACAAACTCTGCCTTTTCACAGTAGAAATGAGAACTCCTGCAATACAGTCACCACAGCCTTGCTAACCTTCCAATTTTTTTTTTTTTTGTCAATGGAGACTGTTTCTGCTACAGCACTAAAACAGAAGTGCTGTTCAGAAGGGAGGCCTCTAGTGGCACCAAAAATTATTTGGTGAACAACACATTAAGTATGCTTACGATTCCTAAGTCAGACTAGAGAAGTTTTTAAAAAGTGGGAGCTTTGTTTTTTGATTGATTGGGGGTTTTTTTCTTTTGTTTAACAACAACAACAAAATCCCTTACCTCTGGTTCAGATTTTCCTTCTGACTTTGCCTGGCCCACTGGTGTGATTGCTTTAGCTTTCATCTCCGGCCTTCCCTGGGAGTTCCCACCACCACCCACAGACTTGGTGGCAGACATGGTGCTGGTAATAGGTTTGACCTGAGCAGCTGAGGTGGAGTTTCGCCTGTTGTTGCTCATTTCCATGGCATGGGACGGTGCTATCGGCAACTCGCGCAAGTTACTGTTTCTCGGAGCAGTTGACTGTAGCTGCTGATTTGAACGCTTGACAATGTTCTGAGATGGTGTATTCTGAAAAGTAGAAAGGAAAAAAAAATTCTGCAGACTCCCACTACAAACCAAAGTGTTTTCAGTTTCACATTTTCCTGATTTAGTTAAGTTCGGGGAAACAAGCTGCTTGAAGAGGCACAGTATTTTCAATGTCAGAAGAAAAATTACAGAAATGAGACCATTTTGATAACCTTTTTTTCTAACTAAAAGCAAAACAATCTTCCTTTCCAAACAGCATTCTCAGAAATTGGCTTCACTATGTGATTTACTTTCCCAATCAAAGTAATTATTCTGAACTACAGTCACATTGTCTTGAGCACTACACAGACTGTTGCGCTCCCCCAACCCACCAAGCAACAGAATATGCTGCATGGGATCAAATTCACAAGACATGAATGGCACTATCTGAACTAGAAAGCTGACTAGCAGTAGTATATAGAGGCTTTCAAGCTGAAAGACAGTGTCAGAGAATTGGGCTCCCACACAGTCACAGGGTACCAAAACTTGTGAAGCCTTATTAAGCAAACTTATCCTTCAAAAGCCCTTTATTGCTAGTTTTTGGGTAACTGCAACACCTCCTATTGGACCCAGATGAAAAAGAACACTGGAGACTGGAGGAGAAAAGAAAAAGGGAAAGATAGATGTGGTATTTTGCAATGTATTATAAAATGATCAAGGCAGAAAAAGAGCAAGAAATGATGAAAGAAAAAGACAGAGCAAAAAGGGAATATATGGGACAGAAAAACCACACTGGCAAGTTCTGAAAGCTGTGCTTGCATGCCTGCTACTCACGAAGAACCATGCAAGACAACACTGATGTATGTGGTACTTACATGCCTTGGCTTCATTGGACCCTGTCGTGGCTGACACTGCATCCTGCTGTTATTCGGCTGCTGCTGCGTGGCCTGAATGTGAGGCCTGAACTGTGGCTGGTTCATGGGCATCAAGGGCTGTGGTGGCACTTGGAGATGATGATGGTGTTGCTGCTGCTGCTGGTGATGGTGCTGCTGTTGCTGCTGGTGATGGTGCTGCTGAGGCTGAGGTTGTGGCTGAGGCTGTAATGGAGGATGCATGGGACCCTTTACACAAACAAAAAGATTATTTTAGTTTCAAGGTAATGAACTCCTGAAGAAAAGTAGCTCCAGCCTCCTGAGTCCTCAAAACATCTGTAAGCAGCTATGAACCACATTAAATCAAAATTTTACTGAGTAAAAAACTAACAGAAGCAACGCAAGATCATTCTACATTTAAACCTCTGTAAGCCAACAGCTCAAGTGCAAACAAACAAATGCAAGGATTCTTGCCCTCTGAGACCTTTTCTAATGACTTCTAAACTCTTCTTCTGTTTCTTTGGAGGTTTATTATTTTCTCCCCTTCTAGCATCAGCCGACTTCAGGGCTTCCCCGCGTCCAGAACACAGACACCACGCAAGGATTCTGCAAATTCCCAAGGCGTTCCCCGCTTCCAGCCGCCCCGGCAAATGCGGCGGGCGGTGCCGGCAGAGGGCGCTGCCGCCCGCGCTGCCCGGGCGGGATCCCGGGATGCGGCGGGGCAGGGGCAGCACCCCGGGATGCGGCGGCGCGGGGCAGGGGCAGGATCGCGGGATGCAGCAGGGGCAGAACCCCGGGATGCAGCAGCGCGGGGCAGATCCAGCACCTTCAGGCACAGCAGCAACAATGTCAGGGCCTCATCCACCTCCCACCAGCCCGCCCCCGTCCCCCTGCTTTGGTTACCGTACTCTGCCCATACCTGCATGGCGGGCTGCGTGTGCGGGGAGAGGAAGGGCTGTCCCGGAGCCTGCAGGAACTGCTGCCGCGGGGGCATGAAGGGCCGCGGGTTGGCCGAGCCCGGCTGGTTGAAGTGCAGGATGCCCACCGGGCCCTGGGGCTGCATGCTGGGCCGCACGGGCCGCTCCCGGGGGTACACGGGCTGCTGTCCCTGCTGGCTGAAGGCCGGCCCCGGCTGGCTGAAGGGCATCGGGCTCTGCGCAGGGACCGGGTGGGCGCTGTTCAGCAGCGGTGGGGGCGGGGGCGGCGGGGGGCTTCGCTGCTCGAACAAGGGATGGCCTGGGAACCTTGGATCTGTGGGAATCACATAAGGGATTAAATGACAGCGTCCCTGGGACACACATACGTTTTGGAAACGCAAAGCTCTATTTTGTTTCAGAAAAGTAACCTAACATTTGCAAAATGCACAACTGTATCAGATGTTTTAATTTTAAGAGCTACCCTCAAGGTTATGTTTCTCTTGCTTCTGCCAGTTGTGTATAAAAGGAATTGATCCTTGAAATACAGCACAACTGGTACTTTGCTGGAATCAGCAATACCTTTTTGAAATTCTACTTTAATAAAATCAATGAAGGATTATAGTTTAAACCACACAAGAATTCAGGAAACATTGATACCATTTGCTGAGCAGGTATTTAGCAATTTTTTACATACTGTATGTGTGACAAATGTCTGTATACATATACACTGTAAACATATACATTCCATACACACACAACATATATACCATATAAACAGGCACTTACTATCTATTTTGTTTTGTAGGCTGTATCATTCCAGCTAACCTTAATAGACTGTTTACACTACACTTACACTCCAGGCCATTTAAAGAGTTACTAGTGGAAAAGAAAGTGCACGGAGACTACTTGTTACCCTAGAGATAAAGTGCAAAAACTTTATTGCAACATCACTTAGATATTATTTTTACTTTGTATCTGTATAAATACCCAGAATCGTGGCAGTTACAGATGAGGACATAAATTATATCAAAAAAAGTAAAAATATATCAGATGACCAGAATTTTTGGCCTATACCAGTCTGGCTACATCAAACAGGATCTTCCAGCCTTCAGGTTCTTCCAACACTTCATGGTGTGGGATACACACACTAGAGAGTCACTCTACAGAAAGTAGATTTTGTCTGTTAATGTAGTGAAAATGCTTACCTGCTATGAAGAAAGGATCTCTGTCCTGAGGAGGTGGAGGAGGCAGTGGTGGTGGGGGTGGTGGTGGCCCCCTCCACTGGTCCTGGATTGGCAGCCTTGGGGCTTGGGAGAAATTAGTAGGAACTGGTCCAGGTGTATGTTGCTGGAAATCTGGAGGGCCCTATTTAATAAAGCAGAATAAAAATTAAGATTACCATCCAGAAATTTATGTATTGTCTACTATAACTTCTTCCTCTTAAAAATATGACTGCTTTACGAATTATCTCCTATCACCTACACAAATTGGCAGCCCTTACTGAGTCATTCCTTCACAATGGCAGATCTATTAAACCTGAGTACAGTGTCTTGAAATGAATTCACAATGTTTTAATAATCACTAGCACCACAGGAATAGCATTTCTTCTCAAGCTTATTGAAATCCACGCAATTATTGACCTTCTTTCCCATTAATCCAAAAAAATCTGAATGTCTACTTTAGAGGACATTCCTGACATTTATCTTCTTAAACTGTACTATTCTTCACTATCAATTTAGTACAATGCAAGCTACAGAAGTGAAGCAGCTTTACTTATTAAAAAAAAAAGCAGGGAAGGACAATTTATGGCATTCAGAAATTAAAGAAATCACCTTTCTACAAGAAATAAGAGGAGTGTAACATTTCTGTCTATTCACAGCTTAGCATGTGAAGCATTATAAGAAAGAGTACAAAATTTCCTTTTCTCCAGTAAGGTGTTGGGGGGGGGGGGTGTTCCTGTTTTTTTGGTTTGGTTTTGGGGTTTTTTTTGTTTTGGGTTGTTTGGGTTTTTTTCTTTGCTTTTTTTTTTTAATGTAAAATGAGCTTTTGCATAGTGCAGGAAAGATATTAATCCAAAAGCAGAACTTTGAAGAAGACACATTTAATCAAGTAATTCACGGTATCGTTTTTTACTTGCACAACAAAAGTTGACAAAATGTTGGCAACCCCTAATATACACAACAACCTTTGTTTCACATAAATCGTATTCTCAAACATTTCCTTATGTGAGTAAATTAAGTAATGAATGAAAATAATCTATGAATATCCCTGTTTTCCTCTTTATAAGGATTCTGAAATCAGTGGTGATATCTGTTCTGTCTATATGTGATGCTCATCTTGAAGCTTAAAACTTGCCATTGCTGGAGACAAGCTTTACAAAACAGATTTCATACCAAAAACTCCCCGATAGTCTGAGGTATGGCCATCAGCAAAGGGCCAAACAACTAAACTGCAGTGACTTATCATTTATCTGTTGAGCTGCCCTCACCAAGAGTATGTGCAGCCTCACTCTATCCTACTTGTACTGCACAAACACTGGCATTTTAGGGAAAGAATTTCTCACACAGCAAAAGTGGGTATTTGCCCTGGAAACTGAGGTCTACTCACTAAATAACAGCACAAGACAAAGCTGCTTCACACCCTTGTACCAGCACAATGCAATGGGATTGGCCAGGCCCAAATACGTAGATGGGAGGCACTGAGGATCAGCCATTATTAGATCTGTGACCTGACTGAAACCACCTAAATGGGGATATATGAGATACTAAGACCTCTTATTTGGAAGCAAGACTGTGACTACTTATTTTATGTCATTATACAGCCATCAACTGTAAATACTTTATCATTCCTAGAGATTAAAGGGTCTATATCCCCTTGCCAGTGCTTTTAGTCAGCCAATCTCCTGTGGGTATTTCATTTAGTGGAAAGACATTATATTACACTCAAGCATGACAGTCCTCATAACGTTTGTAGGAGGAGCAGCTACACTTCTGCAAGTGAACAGTTAGAACACACAGCATTTTTGCCACCTTGGAACTCACTAATGCCTTTCAATTTTACAGGCCGCCTGCAAACAACAGCAGCTGGAGGAAGACAGAGCTATGTGGGACGGAAAAAGTGACATTTATTTGTCCCATAAAAATCTGTCCAGGTTTAGCTGAACAAGGATGTTCAACTGCATTGCCCTTCCCTCATGTTGAGCAGGACAGCACTGGCTGCCTGCCAAAAGAGCAAGTGAACAGAAACCTTGAGGATCCTGACCCTTTGCTCCCAAAAACACACCTCTAGCATCACCACATGTAGGAGCTGCCAGAGGTACTTTCAAACTAAGGTGAAATGCATTCCCTCATCTCAGAAGCCTTGGTGATAAAAGCGGGTTTCTCAAAGTACTGCTCTTAGAGCCATCCTGGGCATACACAGCCCTTCCACATGATGCCATCCTCGAGGGAGGCACCCAGCAAACCAACAGCTATTTAGTTATTAGTTTATCACTAGATAATGCATGAGGTCATTGCAACAGTGGCACAGGAGAACCCAGTTCATCAGGGCATATTCACACAACATGGTTTTTATCTTGTATCTTATTTACAGCACGTAGCCACACATGTGCATTGCACCTGGGGAGAGAACGTGATCTTGACACACAACCTGCTTTTTCCTATTTATGGAGAGCTTGATTTGGAAGCTTTCAGATTCTTCATATTTTTCCCTAGACACAATACATGCCTACGTACCCCTGAGTCATTTCTAAAATAGCCAACGAAAAACAAATTATGTGGAAACTTACTGCAACCTGGGCTAATGAATCCTAAGTATCACATATCTGCCACCCAAGCTGAAGCACTGGCAGCAGCAATGATCTGGCTGGGCTTGGTTCCAAGCACCAAATGGCACTGCAGTGATCACAGTCTCCTCTACCTGCTTCTTCCAAACTCAGTGTATTCTGTCCTGGTCAAGCCTCTCCCCTCACTGCCAAACTTCAGTTTTAGTGCAAGGCCAAAAGGCACCAGGCTCAGGCTACAAAACAAGCGGGCATCTCTGCTTCTGTGCCTACATTTGTAACCTGCTCTCAAGCATCTTCCCCAGTATTAGTTCTTTGCCTAATTTGCTTTTTTTGTTCTCCTGGTCCTGCTTGCTCTTCAGATACCTCCTCTCACTCCCATCAGGTATTTCAGTCTGTTTGCTGGCTCCTAATCCCAGCATGGACTCCCAGCTTCTCAGTTTCAAGCTGGTGGGTTTGTCTTGTGGCAGCTGGTCAGCTCTTATTTGCCCCACCCAGACCTTGTTTCCCTTCCTGTACTCTCACTCCAGGCCATTTCTCCTCTTTTTCCTGCCAGAGAAGCAGGAGCCAGTGAGAGTACAGGTTAAAAATGATCCTCTACTTGTATTTAAAATAACCAATTATTTGTACCAGCTTTCCCTCTCCTGCCAACCTTGTTATTATACCCAGATTTACCTCCTGCCAAGGCAGCCCTGAATTGCAAATGCATGGAAAGTCTTGTTGAATTTCACACAGCTCTTATGTACTGAAACATCCTCAGTGCAGCCAAACTCAATTTTCTTCCTTGAAAACTGAGCAATAATAAAACATTTCTAAATAACTCACTTGGGCATAACAGTATTTTTCCACAGTTTCAATCGTGGAATGGAAGTATTTGGAAAAATTAAAAATGAGGCCAGCAACCAGCAGACCATCTTGGTTTAGGCCACAGAATTCTGTTAGTATTACACATGCTGAGAGTAGCTTTATATTTCCCGTCACAAGGAAACTTTACACTTTTATGAAGTAAAATTTAACTAAGTTTTAGAACTGAGTAACACAAGGTTATTTTAGATCTAAGAAAGGTCACACATTTAAAACTAATGCTATCATTTATTTACAAAAAGTGACACAAAGAAACAGCAAGACATTTTACTGTTAGAAATATAAGCAATGCTGATTAAAAGCTCTCTGTCATCTTCAGTATCAAAGGTGTTCATCCAGGTTAGGAAGTAAAAATTTCTTGTCCTCTAAAAACTTTCAGCAACTTTAAAACTAAGTTACAGGTATCCAACTGCTATCCAAAAGCTGGTGTCAAAAAATCCCAACAAATGCTAAGATACACTGAGGATTTTTTCTCTCTAGTTTCATAGCAGTACATTTCATACAAGTACATCCCACAACACAAGTTTGGGTCAAAATAACTCAAAACAGTCCAACAGAGTGAAAGAAGGAAATATCTGAAGTTTGGAACTCTTTGTATTGGCCTCTCTTTTTTCCACCTCTAGCACTTAAGGATTCTGGAGGGTTTTCCCTCCACTTATTACCTTTCAAGTAAGATTCCAGTTAAACTTCACTGAGCAGTTTGTAAAGATAACAAATATTTTCCAATCCTCAAACCAATCCTCCTTCTCTGTTTTGGTTTTAAAGTAACGTGAAGATCCTTTTTATATCCTGCCACAAACATGAGCTACCCACTCACAGTCAGGATCCATTAGTGCCAAAACCATGACCCCTCCAGTGCTCCCACAGGGTTGGGGTGTTTGAAATGTACAAGCTTTAAAAATGGCAGAACTACAGAATTATGGCTGACATAAATAATATCCCAGCAAAGCTGCAAGATACACAGACATGAGTATCACTAACAAATACCTACTTACTTGATCACTGAGTGGATTTTAACTTTATGTATGTGACATTTTGAAAAACTACTAAAATATGACTGATCACATTTCTTGGCTGAAAACCAAACGCCAATCATGAAAAATTAATTGCAAAAACATTTGTTATTTGCTGAAAAACGAATTACCAATATTTGCCTCTAAAAAAAACAGTAAAGAAATTAGTTTAATTCTCTTCCTTCTTGCAGACACGTAAAAGACTGACCTCCTCTTTTTCCTTAAACTAGCTTTGCTTCTACTATCCCTAAAGAGTGAAATAAAATTCTGCCCTAAATGATAGTAACATGGGTAGGGGGAGGTTTGTATTTTCCAATTTTAGTGCTGAGACTTTTCTTGTGAAAAAGCTTTCAGGATAACTCCAACACAAATTCGATTGTGTGATTGATCCATTTCACACACTCCATGTGAAACTAAACTCTAACGTTCAACTGGAGCTACTATTTCCAGACACAAATGAACATTTAAGAAGAAAATATGTAAAATATGATAGGTATTTTTCTAAGTTATGTTTGTCTATTTTTCTGAAATACCATTACATTATTTTTTCCATTTAATAGGAATACAATAATGTTACAATTTCAACTTATGCCAAATTTGAATTGTCCTGAAACCAGTACAAACTAATGTAACTGTTCTCTACCACTTAAAGCTTTTGAGGGTGGGGTTGGGCTTTTGGTGGTTTTGTTTTGGATTTTTGCTTAACAGTAGTTAAACTATAATTTTAGGAGTGGATTATTTTACCATTAGTGTTAAACTCTACATTCAGCAAGAATTTGTTGCTAATAACCCCCAAGCGCCCTCTGGTATTTGGTAGGAAAAAACATGCAGAGCTACTTAACTTGAAAAATTAATGAAGAGCAGGTGCAAAAGACAGGTTTCATAATGGTCTATTTTTGATAAAATAAGCATACTGTAACATAGATGCATAATAAATCTTTATATGCACAGTAGTTACTCCCATTTTTCATGGTTTTGCTATCCGGACAGTTTCAAATTACACCCAACTATTCAGTACACACACCAGAGAAGACTCCCTACAAAACATTTTAACTATTACTTCGCCATTATTAAATCTTTTAGCAAACTTCCCTATTCACTAAATTTCAGTGCTCAAAGTACCTATTTTCAAGTTAACAAGTTTGAACGTAACAAAAGAAAATTGCAAATTGCTATGATAAGCCAAGGCTAAAAGGTTCTATATTTCAGTCCCAACACTGGGGCCAACGACAAAATATTTATGTGCCTTTCAAGTGAGATGCCACAAGGCTGGTTCACATTCATACAAAAATGGTTACAATGATTGACCTGCCAACTGTCCATATGAGAAAGACCCAGCAGAGCACATATGGCAACTTTTTGGAGGGGTCTTCTCCCCTTCTCCTCGTTACCGGGTAATATACTATTATTAAGATTATTTAGCATCATTATCACATTGATTACTTAGAAATGCACCAAATCACAAGGAAAGGCTCCCAAAATGGAGTTTTTAGCTGGATTTCAAGGCAGTTGCACAGGGAACACAGAACCAGGAAACAGCAGATGTCTCTGTTGGTACATCTGAAGCAGATGTACCCCAACATACACGTCCCTTCCCAAACCGCCACCACTTTGGCCGTTCTGAACCACCTGTGGACACTCATCGTGACAAGGAGTTCAAACACTTGACAGAGAAATTGTCATTTTGAAAAGCTGGAGGACTCTGGAACAGCCTCTCAGCAAGGCTCTGTAAGCTGCAAAGGGACACAGCTCTGACCATTCTTTATTTTCTTCTGTGAAAACCAAAACATGGCAATGCCTAAACACCCAAAGCAAGGTACTGAACATCCAAGATTTTTCTTGAACTATCAAAGAAAGTAATTTTAGTTCTGTACTTTTGCTTTGTAAGGGGTGCTCTAAATTCTGTAATTTAATTTATCCTTCTTAAATTTTACTTTGAAAAGTCATAAAAATGCAGTGTATAAGAATACAAGAACTGCAGTCTAGAAGGAAATTACATATTGGAAGTCAGAGTTCTGTGTGGATTTCCAGGGACCACATTTTAGAAATACTTCAAAGGAGAAGGTAACAGCACACTGAAGTGATACTGACAGGTATTTTGTCCTAAATCTTTAATTTTGTGAGGTTTACCCTTACAAAGAAAAAAATTTACCCACTTTTCCTCCCACACACCTCATAATTTACAGCACCTCAGACTGACATTTTCATACAATTCGGAATGATTGCAGGTTGTACAATTTCCTTTCACTGATGTCCATTATTCAATATAGCCAAGGCATAACTTACATCTTATCAATCACTTTTGGTAAAAAAAAAAAAAGCAATGCAAACTTGTGTCTGCAATTCATTAGAGTTGTGAATAGCTCATTAAACATGACTTTCACACACTCAGGCAATCCCACCTTTTGAAAGAACACAAGATAAGGTTACTTTAATCCTTTCAAAGAACTGCACTATTTTGCCTTCCTTTTATCCCTTTAAATATCCTTCCTAGTTAAGAAATTAACATTTTCTCTCATACAATTCTTACACAAATTGTACTTTTACTTTTCTGCATCTCTTGTTAATTACATGATGTTATCTCCAGTAATCTATTCATGAAGCACAGATAACTTTGGTTACCAATAAAAGGGAAAACTTAGCATAAATTGCTTAGCACAAAGTTAATCTTATAAAGCAAGGAATAAAGAGGATCTAACGGCTATTATATGACTTATCAGCTTCTCTAAAAGGGTCACTACTTTTTTTCATGAGACTAATTAAATACCTTAACAATGTCATTGAAACTTCATGAATCTTTCAATAAAATATACCCTGCCTCTACAACATGTTTTCATTTATTAATCTTACTTAAAATGCAAAGAGCCAGGAGAACCCCATTGACAGTTAAGCAGGGCCACTCAGTTAATTCTTCTTATATGGTTTAAATGCAAAGAATAATGACCACTATAACCTATGACAATTAAAACTATAGCCATCTGTCACAAGATGTTAATCCTCTTATTTCAGCAGCTACCAGACTTTTGAAAAGCTTTCCTAAAATGCCTACCTTCTGGTGCAAGGAACTGACTTTTCATCCTCTTGTGTAGAAAACCCTGCTTATATATGTTGGATTTGGTTCAAAAATTTTCAAGCAGAAATATATATATTCCACAAACCATGACTCTTCATGTTCAAGTTTCACACTATTTCCATTTCCTGTGCACAGCATACAGAAAGGGAATCACACATGGAAATTTTTATTGTAAAATTTATTTTGGTATTTCTTCAAATACATTTGAAGTGACTCAGTAGTGTTGCTTTGATGCCAATGACAGTCATGTAAGTCCACCAAGGTGAAATGAAGCCTAGCAAGTACCATGGCTCTCCCCAGGATTTAGGATAAGATCACTTTATTTAAGAATACATGACAAACAAGGGCAAAAATTAAAGTTCAGAGTGGCCACAAAAATCAGGACAACAATTATATATTACCCATACATGAGTCTTTTCAAAGCTTGTGGAATATACTTTCTGAGGGGACAACGCATGGAGACAGCCAAGTGCTGGTTCAAGTATGTGGACTGCACAGACCCTGGTATTACAGGCAGACTCAGTCTGAGGGAGTGGGTTGATATTTTCAACTGAGCTGAAAGTAATTTTTAATATTACCATACAACTTGGACAAGCTTCTCTCTGATACCACACAGCTCCAAGAGACAAGAAAGTGTTGAGAGGTTTAGGTACAAGTCCAGGTCATCTGTAAGAGGAATCACCTGTGCCCCATTTTCACTGTTTAAGGTCTCAAAACAGAATTCAGCCATCATGGAAAACCAGTACAAGCAAGGAGAGAAAGCCATGGAATCCCCTGTTATATAAGCCAACTCATGATCAAATAGCTGAAATAAGGAACACAGGCAATACAGACAGAGGAGGATACTCCCACCCTACTAAGACAGCCCATAAGAGTTCAGGAAACTAAAGCTAAAAATTAGAACCACTGTATATTAAAAGCATCCATTTTCAGCAAGTTTCAGGGATATAATTCACGTTGCAAATGAAGACAAAAATGCTCCCAACTTCAGTGTGCTTCTAAGCGAAGCAACAAAGCAGAAGGGCCCACAAGCAACCAGTTCTCCACAGGAGAACTTCTGTTTCACAGAGAGGTTTCTTGAACCTCCACCTGTTCCACCATCAAGGTACCTGTGATAGAAGGATCTGCAGGACAAATATTCCCATTCAAGAACAATTTTCAGAAAAGAGTCCTCAATGAAATACATAGAAAAGGTATTGTTAACTAAATCCCAACTCTAGATTTAAATTCCTAACAGTGCTGATGTGCAGAAAAAACACGTCCCCATCTATCTATTTTGTGCGGATGAAGGAAAAGTGACTCCAACAACACGTTGCACCCTGCACTACATTAAGGCAGAGTAAACCCAAACCTCAGTAACTTCTCAAACAGTCAATTCTTGCACTAATTCATCTGGAAGATTCACAATAGCTTGCAAACCTTCTCGGGAGTGTGGTATGAAGAACGTATGATCACTTTTGTTTGGTGCTCTTTAACCTTTTAAGATTAAGCACAGTAAAAACTGAAATTGGAGTCAGAGTGTAAGGGACATGAGTGCCATGCAGAACAATGAACTCTCCCTGAAGGAAGAGAATTTCATAACAATTTTATTTAAAAACAATAATATCCTAATATCCTTCTGTGTTTTTTTTGGTTTTTTTTTTTTGCTGAAAGCTAACAGTTTTAGGCATGTGTAAAAATTTAGGGACCCAAAACCTCTGGACCTCCTTTACTCCAAGAACTAATGAGGTAACATCTAACAAAATTCATATCTCTCTCCTGGACTTACCAGAGATTTCTCCATGTAAATATTATGACAGTGTTTATTGACCTCGTGTATTTTGGTGACCTGCAAATCACTGACACTTAGAAACAACTCTGAGGTTACAATTAAACTGGATCATGAATATCAAATCCAAGATTTCTACATTACACTCCCAAGTTTCAAGGTGCAGTTACAATCAATTTAAAAACAATTGAGAACGTCAGTGTGGCTTGGGGATGCTGCTTCTGCTTTCAACAGAAAATGCTCAGGTTGCTACAAAGAAAGTCAAGAAACAACCAGCTTTATAGAAGACAAAAATCAGAATTGCTGCTAACCTAGGGACTTTCCTCTGTATTAGAAAAATCAGACCTGATTTGTTAGAAGTCAAGTCACCTGATTCACAATTTTTAGTTCATAATGAAATCCTATTTTTGAGGTGTTCTACGTATCTATGACCTTACAAACATATTGATGCGAGAACTTTACATACTCAGAGCTCCCAATGGGCTTTTGAGTACTACTCACATGTTGTGTAAAAAGGCCTGAACGCTTTTTCCTTTTTGGGTATCCTGTGGTCACAACCCATAATACTCCTCTAGATTACCTTATATTATTGTAAACAGTAGTGACTTACTGTTTTATAATGAATTAAGCTTTTTTCTTCACACATACTAAAGAACTGGCAAGAACAGAACGTGCAGAAGGTGAAGAAATACCAGTTTACAGATTTACTTTTTTCATATCATGATGACACAAATGTACAGTATTATCTTTTAAAGGGACATTTTCTCAGCTCAGTGAAATAGCTGAAGATAACTATTCTATCAACTAGGACTCTCTAATATTATAGTAGATATATTTCAGTTCTCTATTCACTGTTTAAGCACTAGATTACTTTTACTGAACTCTGCTCAGAAGGCAATTGTCTATTTTATTCGTATTTCTTTACAAGTCTTGATTTCTTCAAAGTATCTCTTTAACAGCATCTACTTAAGGGCAAAATAGCATATACATAATATTTTTTCCTCTTCGCCTTGATAAAAATTTGTGCTTTGCTTACAATGCTTCAAAAACTTCAAAGTTTATTCATAAAAATATTCCAAAAAATAGTACATACCTGTATCTATCTAAATAAAAACTCTTTCACTCTTGAGGACTGGCACAGGTTGCCCAGAGAGTTTGTGGAGTCTCCATCCCTGGAGACACTCAAAAGCCACACTGATGTGTTCCTGGGCAAGTAGCTCTATTCGGCCCTGCTTGAGCAGGGGGGTGGACCAGGTGACTTCGAAAGGTCCTCTTCAAACTCAGCCATTCTGTGATTCTGTATTTAGCAATTAATAAAGCTGAGATTGAAGAAAATCACAGGAAAAAAAAAATCTACAACTCCGCTTTTTTCCTTGGCAGTGATTACAGACAGTGATCACTTACAGAAAGGTAAGTGACAATAACTATAAAATATAAATGCACAAGTTTTCTGCTCAGTTTTAATATCTACAGAGCATGTGCACACTGAAGACAGCATGACAAGGTAAAGAGTTACTGCATTTAGAAACCATCTATTTCTCTCTTATTTAATAGCTGTTACCATCATGTTTAGCTGCTGCTGCTCCTCCTGCAGATGGGAATTCATTGATATGATTAAATTTGATGGTATGATAATGTATGGTAATCGTGATTAATCAGAAGCCCACCAGCAAATGGAGGATGTTGGGTATTATGTCACCTGCATTTTAAACTGCACTCCCTCTATGCCAGCCTGACAATACTTGACAGCTGGAGGGATCTCAAGCTACATCTGCTTCCTACTACTTATAGATCTGATAAGAGAAAGTGCCCATCATTCCTTCACTATCTTAAGTGCTGTAATTACAGGGCTTTGCAGTCAAGTTGTGAAAACAGTACCTGTTAAAAACGAAAGCCTTTTGCTGGCTGCTGAACAAGCTCTGTCTCACATCTGCAAGGGCTATAATCTGAAAGAAATGTAATTTGATGCAGCAGCCTCATTCAAACATGATTTGCATGAAATGCTGTATAAAGCAGTATCCAAGAAATGTCAATCAACACCACCTGATACCATGTATCCTGTTAAATGAAAACAAAACGCTCTACACTACCTGTGATCTGCCACTGCTACACAGCGATAGAGTGAAAATTTCATTTACTGTTACTCATTATAGTGAAGCCATAGCTAAAGCAGAATAATTGTGAAGAAGTAGGATAACCATTTTCACAAGTACCTTTTTATTTCCATTAGCAGTTTGTCTCCTACACATGTACTGTTGCAAACGTATCAGTCTAAAATGACTCACTGTGCTCAGATGCAGGACTGTTTACAGTTTGTCCATTCTGTGAGTACAGCAGAACATGGGCCACCACCTCAAAATCAGTTGCTAAAAAACCCTTACTCCCATGTAGCAACTCATGATGGAATTTCAAACACAAGGAAAAAAATTTTACTCCCTATTTGCATTTCCCACTCAAACAGTAAACACAAAAGCCACAAAAATTTCTGCCTCTACATCCTGCAAGTGGCGGCACAGCCACAGTCCCAGATCCAGTGTAATACCATTAAATCAAGCTACATTTGCTCAACTGGTGTTGTGGGCTGACCCGTGTCAGTCCAAGAACCACCTGGGAAAAAATAAGTAAACTGTTTTCTAATGTACCTTTTATAATGAACTTATAGTTGCGTTTTTAGGAGAAATGTTTCAAGCAAGTGCCATGAACGACAGCGACCTCTGTTTTGAGTAATGACTGGTCACTTGTTCAAAAACCTCATACAGATTAAATCATAAAGAAGTATTTAAAAACAATGTCTGAATCACAAACAACACTTGAAAGCTCAGAATTCACCAAAACAGTTTCCAGAAAGGGTAAAAAAACTTCATCAAAACTAATCAACTGATTAAGATCAAGTGGAAGCACATTCAATGAGGATATAAAAAAAGTTAAGTTTTTTGAGATTTAAGGGGCAAAAAAAATTCCTGTATTCTTTGAGGTAAGAGATTATTTTAGAAAGGAGTTCTAAGTTTCAAAAACAAATTGTGTCCAAATCCCTTGGGAACCAAAAAGTCATGAGATAGGATATTCACAAGGGCCTGAGGACAAGTCACTCTAATAAAAGTCCTAAAAACACTGAGTAAAACATAATTTATACAATAAAATTCAACATTTTCAGATTTGAATCTACCAGTGCACACCCACCCAGTGCACTAAGGTGTTCTACCCAAAGAGAAAAGCTCTGTGCACTAAAAATAGCACGGATTAGTCAGGTAGACACTGATGTCCCTTCATCTTGTGCTTTGTGCCACTTCAGACCATTCTGAACTCCAGCTCTGAAACTCAAGTTGACCAAAGTTAATCAGATGTCTGTGGGATGGACACCTCCCCGGGTCACACTCCCCCAGGGTGGCAGCTTAAGGACAGTGGCTAAATCAGAATATATTCCAGCTTCCCGAAACTTTTCCTGGCAAAAGGCATCAACAGGCTCTGCTCTCTCTGCTGCTGTTTCAGAGGAGGGTCCAGGTCACAGAGAGAGGGGAATGGCCTCAGACATGGAGAATTCCTCTCTTCTGCCTTCAGCAATCTGAGGCAGGTTATCCCCAACTTCCTCTTCTCTCCAAATACTTAACTGGAGCCCCAGATTTGGATCACAGGGATACCTCATGATTTCTGGCTGAAGAATGCTGACACCCTCCCTTTGCCATACTACTAGTCTGTGAACAAAGTCTTCTGTCATCTTCCTTTAAATGGATCATTTCCCAAAGTAGAGTGCTATTTGTGAAATACCAACTGCGATGCTGAGACAGGAACTCGGGAAAAGGCATTTTAACCACTTTAAAGCAAAGGCAGATGACAAAAGCGAGACCTTCAGAAGGACTCTTCCAAAGAGGTCTGCTTAGTAAGTTCTTTAAACAGTTTAAAGAAAACCTGCAGTTGGCACTTGCATACTTCCATGTTCAAAGTAAGCTTGAAGACCGGATTACTATGAACTACAGCCACCTGTAGCGTACTGTGCAATTCAGACAAGAAGAATTCATGTCTAAGTCCCAGTTACCACAAGTCCACCACATTTCTCAGCTGACACACCTCTGAGCCACCATTTATTTATCAGTGGAATATAGCACTCAAATATTATTCACACTAAGTCACCTCAAATGCTTACAAAGTAAGAGACAACTTCATTGCTTGATTCAAGATTACTGTAAATGTTAAAATAACTCCAAGTAGGGAACACAGATTCATTTCCTTGCACCCTTTCCAGTGTTTCCTCTCTAAATATTCCATGAGTTAAGTTTTAAGAAAGACATAATTGAACAACGAGCTCTACCCTGAAATATTAAAATTGAGATTCAAGGTTAAGTTAATTTAATCAGTCTGCACTCTAAGCAGGTTCAATTTTGATCAACACTACCCTGATGTAGTACTACATTATTTCCCATAATTTAGAACTCACACCATGTGTTAACATGCTCATTACAACTTTGTTCAACCCTTCAATTACATCCTTGTGCAGAGGGCTGTAAGAATTAACCATTACATGCTTACAAGTCATTTCATCAGTCCTAAATTAATAACACCTGGTTTCCAATAGATTTATGACTGGCAATTGATTAGCTCTGATTGAAGCTCGTCCCATGTTTGGAGCACACAGAAGCTCTCTGTGCTGAGAGGATTCTCTCCCAGATAAGAAAGGAACTTGGAGGCAGCAAATTTTTGCTTCAATTATGGCACTGACCACTCTTGGTCTTTTCCTTCCAAGAACTTCACTACTTTTCCTGTTTCCACCTCTGCCCTGTCCAATCAAAAGAAACCATTCAAGTTTAAAGTTGAAGGGGAAAGCAGACTGCAAATATTTGATTCTAACCACACAGTTTTTTTAGAAATAAAGTCATCAGAAAAATCAGCTGACTATTATCCTTTGATTATGCAAACCCATAAACAAGAGCAAATTCAAGTTATTACATATCCAAAGATTCTTTATACAATGAAGTAAAGGATGAATGCACTACAGTCTAGAACAAGTCTTTGACCTTTTTCAAATGGCTTGTCAAAGTTGTCTAACAATTGCTGTATTGCTGTAAGTCAACATTTATACATAAACAAGAGAATTACAATGGCACAAAAGGCACCTGACAGGTAACAGAGCAAAAAAAGTAGTTCTGCAAGATAAAACGTTAGTCAGAAAGTAAATTTGACTTCAGCTCAAGAGCCAACATACTACATCTAATAAAACAAACATGAGATATGTACACAGTGACACTTAATTCCTAATCTTAATATGACTGACAACCCACGCAAAATTTATAAAGTACTTCATTTTGTACCCACTTTGTAACTCAGTGAGCCATGGAAAGATGAAGTAACTTTTCCAGGGTCATACAGAAAGTTACCAGCTGAAGCAGAAAAAACCCAAACCAGTCAGAGCAACCAATGGCAGTGCCAGCCCTCCTCCTCCTTATGAAAAATTAATTACACTGATTCTTTTCTGGTGTACTACTTGTATAAATAAAAAGCCAGCAAGCAGTAGAGTCTTTCCCGCAGGCTAAAGGAGCAAGAGTCCTATCAAAAAATGTTCCATTTATTTTATTTCCTTTTAAAAATTGTTGCATATAGATTAGCTACGTTTGCAGTACTTCTCAACTTACAAAAGCAAAAGTGAACAGAAATAAAATCTAATTTCACAGTCAATTTTAAAAAAATTAATTTTCAGTTTTTCTACATGGATGTAAACACACTTCAAAGATGCCAATTACAATGCCTTTACAGATAATCCTTATCCTCCAATTTCTTTTCCATCCCAAATTGCATTTATTGTCTTGTCAACTTAGTGTCAAAGAAAAACAAATGCAAGACACTGTTTTCATAAAAGAACAATTAAAATTACTTTTATAACGTAAATAACATCTCCACATAACACTAAAAGCTGTTGAAGAACTATTTCCTCTGAAAACTACAATATTTTTAATAAAAGAAGCTCCAAAAATATTTTAACAAAGATAAAATATAACATGAAAGACAAAAAATAACACAAAATACAACATGATAAAGTATAACTTAATGAAACTATTTTACAGCTTAACCTTTTAAGACTTCACAGAAGAAACACAACAATTTTAAAACTCTGTTTCTGTACAAACTATGGACATCACAATTCCTCAGCTACATGTCCTGCTATGGAAAATATTCTGCATCAAAACCAGGTCTTGCACAGGGCAATCAGAAGTCACAGCAGGTTCCTGAAATCTGCTTCTTTCAAACTCATCTGATCTCTGTGCCAGCAATTTACTGTGTGATACTACACAGATGTTCAGACATCTACTTTCCTCCTTCAACACTGCACACATGAACAGAGGATCATTTTTTGTGTTTTATATGTTTGGGAAGCATAACATACAGGTCTTTATTTGAAAATATTTAAGGCAAGACTGCAACCTAGGTTTTCTTTTGCTTCTTTTGACACTTTGCAAACCATTTCCTCCAGAAATTTATGATAACAACTGAAATTATGAGAAAAGTTCTAGACATGTGAACTCCTTCCATTCACAGAATTAAAAAAAAATATTAAGTGAAATTAGCCTAGTGAAGCAGCGAAGGGTCTTGTTTGTTTTCAAAGTTAGAAACACAAGAGAAAGCAAGGTCATGCAGTGCCAGTTCCACTTTTTATGTAAAAAACCTGAGGACACTGAAATGCCTGAAAGTAATGATAAAAATGATTGCTGAGTTTTACAATAAATATAATATTACTGCTTTTTAAGCTTAGGGATTATTTCAAATAGCCCTTTATTATATCAAATAAAATAAGGATTCTATTTATACAGAAAGAGTCAAGTAATAAAATGAAGCCCATATTCCTTAAGACAAGATGCATTCATGCCTCTCCCACTGGAGAGACTGGTTCAACAATTTTACAGTTAAACAGAATTAATTCTACTCTCAAAAATCCATTGACCTTAAGCTTTTAACAAACATTTTCAACTGCAGAGTGTATTGTCAATATTTACAAATCTTTAAAATTATATTTCACTAGAACAGCTTTTATTTGCTATATTAATATTTCCTTGCAAATGTATGCTTATCCATATCAGAGAAGAAGAAACAGCTGCTACTCACAGGAAATCTCTGGGGTCCTATGGCAGGTCTTGGCTGGGTGGGAACTGGCAGCAAGGGCACTGAAACAAGAAGCACCTTTTAACACCATTTGTTTTATCTAATAACAGTTGTTATTTCCAAAAGCAGTTGCAATAAAAAGCCATGGTTAAAATCTGCTACTTTTACCCTCATGTGTCACAGCTCCTACAATTAATTTTAGGCAACCATTCCCTCCCCTGCAACATGCAACAGGGTAATTAGGATTCTCCTAGTTGATTTACATAATTTAGTTCTGCATTTTCCAGAATTAAATTGATCCTTGTTGAAGGAAGAAAAACCAGAACAGTTATTCAGCCAAAGATGTCTCTCAGACAAAGCTGACAGAGACACTAACAATAATCTCATGTTTCAAACAGAAGGATACATGATTAATTTGCCTTCTCTACTTCACGCCACTCAACATTTCCCAGGTATCTCCCAGTCTCTCCACCAACCACCACAAGAAGCACAGACATGAGAGACACTAACTGGTATAAATCTCTGCTCATGAGGGTAAGACGAAGGAGTCAGCAATTAAAAGCACACAAAAACCACTTAATCTGGCCTTGCCAGCACAGTGGTGTATGTAACTGTGATCACAGAACTGCTGCTCTCAGATGAAAGAATATTACTGAATAAAGATCCACTAAGAATTAGGGGACTCTTTCCCAAAAAATAACTTCCAAAACTAGTATTTCAGGGGCATTAGCATGGATGACTTGTCCACACAACTGAACTTCAAAACACTTGTCACAAAAAATATTTCCCAAAACATTCACTTAATTTTATGACACAATGCACAAAGTGCTACAGCTCAATCACCTTGGAGACTGATCTGTACTTGGATTCCCATACAAAGTGTAATGACAGATTTCCCGTTTTCCAGTGCACCTCTTTTTATTTCTTCTCTGAGTTGTCTAAGTGTTTAAAAATACCAATGTTTCTATGTTAAACAAAAGGCCTAGAAAAGTTAAACAAAGTATTTCAAACAGTGTTTGTCCACTTACTACAAACTTTCAGTAAGGTTGTTTATTCTTCAGTTTGTTTTTAGCACTTCTGAAAGTGACAGGAAAATGTCTTCTACAGAGTTAAACACTGACATGTAGTCAGCTACTGTATTAGACTTCAAAGCAGGAAAGATGCTAAGAAATTAAGCCAGATTGAGGGAGAAGTTGGGTCCATTTCCCAATGCAGGTGTTTGCTAAGATGCCTCAAAAATCCCTTTTTACTCAGGAACTGAGGCAAAAGTACTAATTCATTAGAGGTTGATTTTAGTCCATATCCCTGTCTGGCTTCTATCCACTTTTGTTAAATACTTTTGGTTTAAGTACTTTTGGTTCAGAGGCTGATGGGGCACAGGAACTGCAGCCACCCCTCAGCAGAGGAGGACGGTGTGCAAGCTTTGTATCACATTACATGAGAAAATGAGTTGAACAGTCTCATCTTGACTTCTAATGAACATCTGTCGATACCAAAAGCCATGGCCACCTGGAAAAAATCGACAGGTTGCTCCTGACAGACCTGGTCTTAAAATAGTTCAGGTATTAAGGGTCAAAGAGGCACCGAGAAAAATGGCATACAGTGGGAAATGTAGAGAAATGTCAACTGAGCAAAGCACTCGAGTCTATTTCAGTATCCTGCCTCTGGCAGAAGCACAGAGCAAGAGATATATTTATACATTTTAAACAGATTAATTTATTACTCTTGAAAGATAGTAGTTCAAACTCTGTGCCCTTTCAATCCTTGGACACTTGTTTCAGCAGCAAAGAAGCCTCAAATAAACCCTCATTTTTCTGATGTCGAATTTCCATAGGTTTGAAAAGTATGTTTCAAATATAACACACAACATGTTGTAAGACACTATTTTAAGACTGAATTGCTTCTTGTTGTAAATACCGATTGTATACCTGAAAAGATGAAGAAGCAATTCCCATATTTATTACTTAGGAGAATTAGAATGTGATTTTTCCCAAGACACCAAGCAGTTTTCCAAAGGTAAATGGCATACAGAGCTGCCATAAACTGCTCATTAGTCCACGTCAATTTTGGCAGTGCCATAGGATTCTTGAAATAGCTACTTGTGGTATAAACATTTAAGGGAAAAAACTCAATACTTGTTATCACAGGTTGGATCAGTATTCACAGTCCATCAATGTAAAGTCCTCCAGCATAAATTCATCGCACTCAAATTTGGACAAACATTCAGCAAAAATTGCTACTTACAACTCAAAACTAATTTACTGAATAGGACACAAAAGCAGAGAAAACTGTTTGACAAGTAAGGAACTAGAAAACACAGGATGCAAATGCCACAGGAGGCACAACTGAGCACCAACTGCACAGGACCTGCAGCAGGTACTCACAGAGTCTTGTGTTTTAGAGGTTTGATAGACTGAGTCCTTAATCATTTATGGAGCTTCAAAGACTAAAAATACCACAAACTCATTTGAAACAAAACTGACTTGAAAGTAACTACTTTTTTTGAACCAGGATTCAAGGCTGGGCAGGGAGATGGTGGCCACTGCAAGAGATTTGCCTTTGAAACATCAAAGTAATAAACCAATGACAGATTCTTCAGGAGTACTTCTACTCCCTTTCAGACTGAGTAGCTGTCTACTAGAGCTCTCATGTATGATCCTTCACTCACATGAAAATTTCATAACAATTTACAAGAGGTTTGAGTCTATTTTAGAAAATACTGATATACTCAATGCATTTCAAGACTAACTCAAACCAAAAAGATGTTGAAAAAGTGTATTTCTAGGATCTGCAGTTGGGAAAAGTGTCGCTCGTGCTGACAATTAGAAGTATGTTAGCTTAATCCTGCCATAAAATTAGAGAGGGAAAAATGCCAGTCTACAATAAAACATGACAGCACACCATTAAAATTACCAGAACCTAAATGTGCATATCATACACTTCCAGACATGGCATTTTTAGCTTTGAGGCATCACATTCTCAACAACAGAATCCCAGTAAACTTTGCACCTATCTGACTATTTTCCAGTGTGTAAAAACCCTCATGTACCTGGAAAAATGTGCAGCCAAGAAGGGGCAGCGCATCATCAAGAACACGGAAGTAAGTCTTAGTATTCATAGTTCCCATTACCCAAAATAAACAATGCTGTAAGTGAAACACACCCTTATGTTGTCAGCCACCAGTCTCTGACTACTGGGGCTTCAAGCAGAGGCATTAAATGGAGAAACACTTTTTAAGAGGAAGTTTAGAACAGGACTCCCTACACTGGAATTTCTAACTACAATTTGCCTGCAGTGACTGCTTAAAAATTAATCTTAATATGCAAATATCATTGAAGATTTCAGAATTTTGCCCATCTACCTGAAGAAGGCTCCTGATTTCCAACACATTTTCCTTAGGTGTGCAAATTCATGTAATGTAACTGTACTGCTGCAGATTAAGACTGAAATGGCCACTACTCTCAGTCACTGCAGAAAATGGAGCTTCCAATACATGCTCTTTAATCAAAAAGACTAAATTTCTAGTGATTCAAAAGACTGCATTTAATAGTATGGTGCTCACATATTAGCAGAAAAATTCACTAGTCTTGCCAATGACTCCTTTAGTAAAATGAACAACACAAAGGTATTTCATAAAAACCAGCCATCACCACACAAAGATCTTCCTTACTGAAAGTAGGTCTTACACAACTCAAAAACTGATCACTCAGTCTAAGAGAACAATTGGACTTTTACAAGTCAAGAAAAAAGAAGTACTACAAATCCAACACTGATGATCTCCTAAGGTGCAGGAGATACACAACCTTGTTGAAACAAGATCTGCAAGGGAAGACTGAAAAAGAGACTACGCTCAAGATAAAGCAAGAGACCTGCAACAGCCACAGTGTCACAGATGTGGTGGTAATGCTGAGACAAGCCTGAAGCTGCCCAATAACGTGGAAAAAATGCTCAGATAAAAGAAAGAAAATGGTACACCTTTGACACTGGGCAAAGGCACAAGTCCTCAGTAGCCATTCCCACCATCAGGACACTTGCTCCCCAAGATAGAGCAGTTTTGTTGACCGTTTCACAGGGAGACAGGAGAACAGTCTAAAAGCAATTTTTGCTTCTCACAACACAATAATTTTACTTTGGAAATGTTAGCAAAATGCACAGAAGGCAAAAATGCAAGAGTAAAGGATCTTTTGGAGTGCTTCCAGATAATCTGTCCTGATGCATAATTTTGTAGAAAGCACCACAGGGAAAAGCAAAATAAGTTCTACAACGCAGCTACTACAAAACCATCTGTGAGAAGCCTAATAGATCTCCATATACTGGCAATATCCTACACTGCCAAGTTTCTGCTTTTCATTGGCCAAATAAATGAACCAAAGATAGCACTGGCTTGGAGTTCTGCTGATTTGAAGAGGGAAAAATACAGAAAGCCTAATGGTAAAAATATTTATGAATTTCTTTACTTTATCTAGTCCCAACAAACTCACAAATCAGAGCTGCACAGGTGGGGTTTTTTTTACCCTCTTAGGGATTAAGCACTTCCTAAATAAGCAGTAACGTTAACAGCTTTGCTGAAAAGCTCCCCCAAGAAATGTAGCCCAAAGAGTGTTTAACTTACAGACAGAATGTACTTGCAGGCCGTGAATCAAACTACAAATGTGGCCCTGAAAGGAGAACTGAGGACATGTATCTTGTCAAGAAAAGACAGTGACTGGTACCTTTCACAGAGCAATTACAGAGCAAGGAGAGCCTCGGTACCCTCTCACTGAAATGGGTGGGTGGTCATTCTGTGAATGCTTGGCTGAAGCTGGAACCACACGTGGAAATCACAAACTGCAGTACTTACCTAGTATTGAGAGCTGACATTTATTATTTTTAAAAAGCATATTCTCTTTTCAGTTTCCATTTTTACTGCTCTTCACGGGCTTTCCATTAGAGTAACAAACATAAAAGCTGAAAAGGCTTTGCTATTTCCACTGGCCACAGTCCAACAACATTATGTCTTACTTCAGGCAAAACATTTGTTTCAAGCTTAAAGAAAGTAACAGTAGCCTGAAGCACATTTCTATGAAGTGGTAAACAAACAAACCGTTGCACCTCTGGCAAAGAATGAGTCACTGTTGCTTGACTGGAAAGGTCTTCAGAAAGCTTACCTTGCACAGGCGTCACTACTGTCCCCTTGAAATGAGGATTTATGTGGATGTTCTTCGGTTGCTGAGGTGTCACTGGAGGTGGAGTCATCATTATTCGAGGCGTTTCTATCGGAGGGGGCATATGTAGCCCTGGAGGAGGAGAAGAATGATGCTGATGCTGTAAAGGAAGCACAGATTGTAACTGTTGCTGCTGCTGCTGCTGCTGTTGTTGCTGCTGCTGTTGCTGTTGTTGCTGTTGTTGCTGCTGGAACAGACTCATAGCAGGTTGCTGGTGTGTTGGAATTAACCTCTGTGAATGCGTCTAAAGTCAGACAAAAGAACAGTGTCACCAGGCTTTAAAGTTAAAATATCCTGACAAATTAACACAAAACCAAGACACTTTCAGAGAACAACTAAGGCCAATTATAAACAGAAAAACGTCTTTTCCCTGTATTAACTGGAACCATTTAGAAACATCAGCACAATAAAGCAAAGGAGCAATCAAAGACACTTCATGTGAAGGAGAGCAGAGAGCAGCAAGGAAGCACGGCGGGCATGCAGACACACTCACTTATTTTTAACAGTGAAACAGTCTAGTTTCATATAGCAGAGTTCTGCATGTCACTGGAAACCATGGCCAGCTGTAATAAGCTGTATGTGAAGATCACTGGAAATCTGAGTACCAACACAAATCCACTAACTTTTGTCTCATGTGTAGAAGAGCCTTAGAAAACAGACCTAGCACTAGCAACAAAAGTTCAAAATACAGTTCAGCTCGACACTTCAGATATCAGAGCAGCAAACCTATCCATGCTGCTTGAAGAAAAAACTACTTTAACGATACCTTTCAAAGGTACCTTTCCTAGCACAGAAGGAAGTCTCTTGTTGTCAACACTTAAAAACAAATGGCCAAATTCAGGTATAACAAAAAGAAAAGTTTCTTTTCAGAGACATTCTTCTGTCTCCAAACTCACTGATACCAGATATCAGTCCTAGTCCAGTAATTTCGAAATAGTAATGCAAGAAGAGTCCCATAAAGGCAACCTTTTAGCAGCAAAGATGTGACACAATTTTTTCAGCAGCCATATACATAAAGCAAAGCAGCTACACAGTATGCACAGAAGATACTGTGATGAGCACAAAAACGTTTACAATGTTCAAAACCAAAAGTGCTAGCAAAGACTGCAGCAAAACAGAAAAATAAATTATTCAACCTTCACTGTTTTAAAAGCACGAAATATTCTACTGCTGGGCTCTCAATCGCTGAGATATACAGGGACTCCTGCCAGCGACCAGCACCTATTACTGCTGTTGGGAAAAATCACCTCTGTTTAATACAAATGGCCTTATCCTGCAGAGATATGCACAGGCTTTGCTCTACAATCTCAGCTTCCAGTACCTTTTATGACAGTGAAGAAAAATAAATGTGGGCTACCTCTTGATCACACCCTTGCTGGAGTTGTTGAGGTTTTTTTGGATGGAAAAAGTAAAGTCTTTTAGATTGCGGTACAAAGCACACACACACAAAAAAGTAGTAACACAGCTAAATTTCATCTGAAATCTCAAATAACAATTTATCTAGTAAGGAAGTGATGGTTACCTTCCTAGCGTTTGACTTACCTCCACAGTAACATGGCTAATAGGTAAAGAGATTTTTCTTTTATTTTTAAGAAGAGCAAAAATATTACTTTGACTATATTCAAGGACTTTTTCCAGAATCATATTTTTAAACTACATTACTATTAATAATGTGGACTGAACATGTTTCCTTGTTGCATGTAGAGGAATACTCAGAGGAATTAAGTTTTCCTCCATTCTTATGCAAATCAGCAGGTAAGTATGACTGTTGCAAGAGCTGAAATGCAGTTTTCATTTGGAAGCACACACTTCACAATCACCACGTTACACAAAGCCCATCCTGCCTAACAAAGAGCAAACCATCAACATTGGAATATATATTCCACCTCTGCAAAATTCATGATTTAGAATGCATTTCTCCGTAACCTCCTGAAAGGAATTTCAAAGAACACTAAGGATTAAAAGGTACCATTGCTGATGGCTGATTTGGCAGCAGTGCAGGCCTGTGATCCTTCATTCTTCCCCTATCATTATTGTCTCTTCTTTGTTCTCCCATTCCGTGGCACATAACGGAGCCTCCTCTTCGCCCTCCTCTCCTGGAGCCGTATCGTCCCTGTTTCAGCTGCCTTTCCCTCTCTTCAAACTCACGTAACGCTGCTTGGGCTTCTGCAGAAAGCTCTGTGAAGGGAGAAATGGGGAAAAATATTTTAGCTTTGTGTTGAAAAGAGGAAAAATACAACAAAAAAAAAATTGCTAGAACTATAAAAGAATTCCTGTACTAAGATAAAATTTGCAGGCACTTTGATCTCCTTTAGGTGGCATGTTAACATTTCATTAAAGACATCTTCAGAAGGAAAAAATCACAGATAGTTGTGTCTTTTACACAGACAAAAAGCAGGAGATAAATGAAACAAACATGAACAAAGAGGTTTGGTTGTTGTGTTTTTTTAAGATGATATTGAGGTTTGCCTTCTGTAAGAGGAGGCTGTAAAGTTTTGTCATCTTAAGCATCTCACTTACCTGCAGAGATGTCAAGGAGAGTGTAACCAGTAAACCTTACAGTAAAGGATCTATTGAGTGTTCCATATAAACAGATTTTGTCCACCAGACACTTCTGCACAGTGTCCAGTGCCAAACAAGCACTTTCTGGTGGCTGAAGTGAATTTCCAGTATGTAACTACTTAGTATTTATTTCATTGTATGTGGTTTAAGACCCAGCATTACTTCACAACTAATCATTTCACGGAAGAAAGAGCACAAGTAAAAATCTGTGCCCAGCTTCAGCCAAACACATGGCTGCTGATAACACCCACCCAACTCACATCACAGGTAAACACCAGAGAACAGGCAGTACTTAACAAAGGCTGACAAATTTGCTTAAAACCTTGGACAACTCTGAAAATTTTGAGAGGAAAAACTACACAGTAACAGACCCAGCTAACAACATTACTAGGAAATACAGAGAAAAGTCTACAACAGACTTCAGGAAACATATCATGACAATATGAGAAGAGTCATTCACCAGGTTCAAATTATCTAAACAGGATAATTAACTCAAAAATGCAGCTGAGACTTTTGCCATTTGCCAATCAGATCCCTTGTTACCTTTAATATTGACTTCTCTCTCTAAGAAGACAAAGTTAAACTACTCTACAAGAAACACACTCCTGACAAATAAAAACATACTTTGAATTAATATACTTCATACTACTACACACAGTGTCTGTAATATTTGGATATCAGAATAAAAATAATTTCTATCTGCCAGCTGAGACACCAGTGCTGCATCTCCACACCACCAGATAGCCTCCACCAAGAATATATAACTAAAGCAATTAGAAAACTCTTAAAATTTCTTGCGAGTGTAAAAGCCAAAGCTACTTAAACCACACTCTTAAACATCTTCATAAGTAATCTCCATTAGTCTTTGAAGTTGAGGATTGACAGAAGGGCAGAAAAGGGTGAGTGCTGTGCATTCCCACTGCGGCAGTTGCTCTTACTTGGCTACAAAAACTACCTGCATGACTGAGCTGCAGAGACTGTAAATTTGCATGTCCCAGTTTTCAGAAGTATTCAGAACCTCCACAGAGCAGTGGCTTTATAAAAGAGAAGTCTGGAGTTTGCTGATGGCCTGTAAGAACAAACACCACAGACTCTAAAAGCCCAGGATCTGTCACAGAGTTTTCTATTTCATTTTTGCATGCTGGTGAGGAGAAAAGTTTTTCTATGTCCTTCCCTCTCCCCTCTGACACCACAATTAAATGGCATAAAGGCTGAGCAGAAACTCTTATGAAATGCTACCTTTGCCCTCAAGGCACATGCCTGGAGACATCAGCAGAGCCCAAGACAATCAGGCTTAATCAGGAAAATCTCACAGCATGCTTTAGAAAGAGGCTAGGAACCACAGTCCCTCAAGTCTTAGTATGGTATTATATGTGCACACTGTGATTCCTGAGGAAAATTAAGACAAATGTACCCTTGTCCAAAGCAATCAAAAGCATTAGATGCAACTACAACAATCACCTCAGCCATCCTGGGCTGTCAGGGATAACAAAGCCGGTTTAGTGGGAAAAATAGAGCTCTGGTTACAAGCAAGCCTCCTTCCTCTCCACACCTGCAGCAAGTCCTGCTTTCTCAGAGACTTACAAGTATGAAAGGGCAAATGTGGGATTTGACTCGGCCTACCAGCAAGATGGATCACTAGTTCCCTTATGGGAAAAAATAAGTCACTGCATTGCAAAAGAGTAACTCTCCTCCCTTTAACCAGAGAGGATCCAAATACTGCAGAGCATCCAGGGCATCCTGCTAGTTGGACAGCTGTGGGTGGTTTTTTTCCCCCAGGAATAGGACAGGCAGGACAATTTCTCTGCCATTTTCCACACTACAACCCTGTACTCAGCAAGGCTGGAAAACGAAGTTTAGTCATTTCAACAAGTACCCACCACCAACAGTCATGCAAGATGATAAGAAGCAACTTCCTATTAAATAGATTAGAAATCGCACGTGAGGAAAGCAACTTTTAATGAACCCAGGAATAGAGCCAGGCTTCCTGAAAGGCAAGATTAGGTCCGAGACTCTCAGCCTCTCGAGCACATATTGAAGGACACTGAATATAAACAACTTTAGAAAAAAAAAACCGGCCTGCTCCGAACAAAATTACTTCAGAGCACTGTGCTGATTAAGCTTGGGGAAGAGGTGACAGCACACATGCAAAAATCCTTGATGTGCACGTACTTTTCACTCTCTTTAAAAATGAATAAATCATTTTGATCATCACTTTATAAAAAATTTCTCAAAGTTTAAAGGCCATGTCATCACTGTCTGGAACTCCCTGAAGGGAAGTTCTGGCCAGGTGGGGCTTGGTCTCTTCTCCCAGGCATTCAGCAATAGGACAAGGGCGCTCAAGCTCTGGTAAGGGGAAATTTAAATTGGATATCAGAAAAAAATTCTTTGCAGAGAGAGTAATCAGGCATTGGAATGGGCTGCCCAGAGAGGGCATCCCTGGAGGTTTGGAAACTGAGATTGGCCGTGGCACTGAGTGCCATGATCTGGTAAAGGGACTGGAGTTGGACCAAGGGTTGGACTTGAT
>JAWWEV010000083.1:7150409-7182312 GCA_035583235.1 Hafferia zeledoni | reverse complement strand
GATCTGGTAAAGGGACTGGAGTTGGACCAAGGATTGGACTTGATGATCTCAGAGGTCTTTTCCAACCCAATCGATTCCATGATTCTATGATTCTATGCCTAATTTTCTAGTCCTTTACCTATGTGAAATAATGACATATAAGCAGAAAACATATACAGAAATTTAGGCTAATGACAAGAACTGGCACTTAGAATAAGTTGAACACACTGGAAAACACAAAAGAATACTATTGCTCAGTGGAGAAAAACACAGAGGAAATTCCAGAGAAAGGAGAGAGGAGCATATGTTTTTTATGAGAAAGGCATATAAGGGCCACTGCATGGTTGAAAACAGGACAGGATCTTTGGATTTAGCAGATTTAATCCTTAATGTTACAGATACTTTTTAAATAGAATCCTTTCATAAGAGTTCAAGCGTTTTTTAGAAGTATTTAGGCTGTTGCCTCCACCTCCCTTAGATGAAGGCTGTTGTGCAACATCCTTATGCTAATAATTAACTGGGATCTTCCAGTTTACAGTATGACTGTATCCCTGGCCAGTCCATACTTGTTTTATCTTTCAGCATAAGTGACATCTCATCTTTCCCAGTGTTTTTCCTTCCCATCCCCATCTGAGCCCATACATCAGTCAGCCTTTATTACGGCACATAAACCGAGCCCCCCTTGGACAATTCTGTCCTTGCAGGACCAGAAGTGGCACCCACCAATTGACTCTGTACCCCTCCTGGGACCAGGGATGTATCAGACTTGCTGTTCACTCCACCTCAACTTGGTTTATGTATGCTCTGTGAAATTCTCCTGAATTTCCAGGCATCCAAGAACCTAAGCTGCCATGTACTGGAAATCCAGTAGGTTACTGCCCAAAGCAGTTGTCTACCACATAAATTGATAGTGTTGGCAGCTCTGCTTGTGAAAGACCCCCTGTTCCCCAGATTGTTAATCATCCTGATCTGCACCTGTTCCAGCTTGAATTCTTCATGCTTGAACAGGGGCAGTAAAGCAGAGTCTGAGGGGATCAGATTGTATTAGAAGAGCTTGGAGCAATTCAAGCCAGGACTGAGTAGCAATTATAATGAGAGATACCCTCCAGGTTACACGAGAGGCAAATTGCCTCGGTGGTGAGCGGAAGTTTGTAGTGCTGCTCCAAGCCTGTTTGTTCAGCAACCATGGGATTTCATTTCTATTGTTGACAATCTGACACGTTTTATGGGCAATTGATTCACTTTTTTAAAAACTATCTGGCATGGAAGCAATAAGTGAGTGGAAAGGTGTGAATTAAAATGTGTACCCAGCTAAAGATGATTACTCACATATTTGTTTAGACCTGAAATCCCAGCTGTAAAGGTGGGATTATTCCCTCTTGCTCCAACTACCCTTTGATAATTGTCTTGTGAGTAATTCTGCTGTGTCTTTTTACTTATTTATTTGCAACTTTGAAAGCTGATTGAGCTTTCTGCCTCAGAGAAAGCTGTAAGCATAGTCCCTCACTTTAATATAACCCCTACAGAGTTCCCTCACCTTGGTATGGCCTCTCATGCCTGCAAGTCTTTGAAACAGGTCTCTGCTGCCTCATACTCCAGAGAGGCCAGTGGAGCTGCATCTACTGGCTTCAGCAGAATAACTTACCAACGACATGCCTTGTGTTTATTTCACTTAGAAAAATATTTTACCTGAGTGCTCCTCACGGGCACTTCTGCTGTCCTCTGCTTCCCTACAAACTAGGGAACAAATTCAACACCCTTCACTTACATATATTTCAACATGAAATTATTTTGCTTCATACATCGGAATGGTACCTTATAAAAAGGGATTTTTCTTTCTTCAAATCACACTCCAGTGGGAGCTGCCCCAATCAGCAATGTGTACTCTCTATAGTTGTTCCATTAAAGTAGTGTGAAAACTACAACTGTGTGCCCACTGTCATTCCGTATTAGAAGTCAGGGAAAGGTAATGATATGCAAGGTTGATCCTTCTGTAATACTTTCCTTGGAAGTACAGTTCTGCCGTTTGTGCTGTCAGCCTGCATTTAAAGTCCAGGGAGTGCTGCATGACTTGAAAGCAGCAGTAGGCAATTCTCAGTCTAAGCCTTAGATATTTACATATTTATACTCACTTCAGCAGAGTAAATATGCTACGAATAAATCCTATTATGTTTGAAACTGTACTTACAGTATAATAAAAACACAACAGTACAGTGGTCCAATCTCGGGTTTTCTTTTGGTGTCAATATGGGCATAAGTTTATTAAATTATATATTGTTAACATTATATCAAATTTCTAACAGCTGTTAGAATAACATACAGAATGTGAGAAAATCATGAAGGAAAACTCCTTTACTCTTTAGACAAGAGTTGAGGAAAAAACACTGTCTGTGGGTAAACCAGTTCTGATGGAAATGGCCTGTCCACCAGGGGTGACCCTACAGCTGTTACATTTGTTGTGGTTGATTTTGAAGTTGTGAGCATCAGAATGTGCCAACTAATACAAGGGGTTTTTTTCAAAGCACATTGCCAGGTATTGCTGATACAATGCCACGATGTTGCATATGTCACAACCTTATGCTGGTACTGTGTTCTGGAGAAGAAATCATTTGGTGTGTGACAAAATTTCTCAGAGTTTCTGTTCTGGAGGAGGTGGTGAGCTGATGCTTGAGTTGGCATGGTCCTCTCAGCAGTTACTGCAGCATTATGCTAAGATGAGGGATCCCTGTGAGAAGAGAGTGTGTATGTTGTGTATTATCCAAATGAATTTTAAATGCTTTCATTATTTCAAAGCAATTATTTGTGTGTGTGTGTGCAAATCTTTAGCACCAACATATCACCCAGAGGAGTCCTGAAGAAACCAACAAGCTGCTTGCTGTAGGAAGCTCTGTATTGGGCTCCACATCAGTGTGGATATTTCGTTGCTTTTACAGCTTGACCCTAAATCTACTGAAGTAGAAGACTTGCATTACCTCAGCACAGACAGGGCCCTAAAGTTTCAGTAAAGCCAAAGATCAAGTCTTACTCCATCTGCTAGATGTTGTATGAAGATACTCATCTTAGTTGGAATAGTCATGGGATTTTCCATTAAGTATTTGACAGCATCCATCTAGTCTCAAGCTTTTACATTTAGACATGACCTATATTACAGAGGGAATTTCCAGGCTGAGAAGCAAACTCAGAGGAGCTGAAAGTGTAACAGTTTTGTGTATGTCCTCCTAGCACAGGTAAAGAGGAGTCTCTTACAGAGAACCTAAATGAAGGAAAAGGAGCTACAGGAGTTGTGGAGTAAGGAGAGTTGAAAAATAAAAAAGGCAAGGAACTATAAAAGCTGTAAAAAGAGGATAGATCTCTGGCTAAGCACATCAGAACTCAAACAGTAGATAGTCGTGTCAGGTTGTTGATGATAATTCAGACTTTGCTGGACACAGGGATTTAGACTGAATCCAGTAATGTCTACTTGACAGAGTAAAGATAAGAATACCAATTAAACACTTTGAAATTTGCTATTGAGACTGAAATGTGCTTAACTTAGAGGGAAGAATGAAAAAACTCACTTCCAAAAAGTATTTGAAGCTCTTTTTTATCAAAGTATTATCTGTGAAATTTCCAGGTGGAATACTTTTTTAAGTAGGACCAATTTTAATAGGCATTGCAGGACAAGTTTGTGCCAATGCAGTCTGAAGCCTTGGAGATGCCAAGGTCTGTGCATTGAGTGTGTGAGGGGTAAAAAAGTTGCTGTGACCTGTGCTTCTCTCAGGAGAACACCTTCAAGCAAAGCTGAAGTTGCTGAGCCTACTTTAGGACATAAAACATGTAACTTGCCTCCTGTGGAGTTGGCATGCTGTGACAAGTAGTCACTTCACTTCCCATAGTTACCCCTCAGTTCCTTTATGATCCTTATGACTATGTTTTTATATATATTGGTTGTCTTGCTTTGCATGTTTACTTTGTGAGTTCTTTGAGGTAGGGACACTCATGAAAGCCAGGTGAAGGCAGATCCTAATCTCAGTAAGAGAATCCTAATCTCATAAGAGCATCACTGTGGTCAGAGCTTGAATAAGATTAAGAATCAGTATTCAGGTCTTCTCTGAGCAGCAATTGTCAAAATTAGCTCAAGAAACAGAAGAAATACCTTGTGTATTGCCTTTTGTTGAAGTCTGGATCAAATTTGCATCTATTTCTTTGCAGCTGTGGTTTAGCAAAAATACAGATTTCTTTCTGTTAGGCATCAGGAAATGTTGAGATTATGATACATTCACAGGCACATTCGCACTCACATTTAGTCAGGACAATCTCATTCCACACCATTTACCGCAGGATCATTATTTAAAAAGCAAGTTAGTCCTCAGTTGAAGAGAACGTATAAACCTGTATCAGTAAGGAGATGATATCAGCACCCTCTGGTCCTGCAGATGAGTGGTCCAGCTCACTAAACTCCTTACCCCCAGAAGAGGGTGACCAGGCTCTTCTCACCAGTCATTGCTACCATTCCCACTTTAAAACTAAGAATAAAATGATACAGGAGGAGTATCTATAGAGATACACGTACTCCTCAGCTATTGCTGGAAGCCTATTGTCACAGGAATCAAAGCAGGCTCATTTTTCAGTCTTCTCAATTCTATGACTGGAGATACATTCTCAGTGTTACAATGCAGGTCAGTGAAAAGATACTGACATGGACTCGTTTGGTCCTGGCTCAGGATCCAGAAACAGTCCCAGCGACATGAAGCTCCAATACACCAATTCATCACAGTCGTGCTGCTTTCCAGGCAGAGCTGCGTAGACCTTCATAAAGATATTGTCCAAGAACACAGAAGTTTGATGTTATTGCAAAACTGATTTCCTTTCCCCTAATTCTCAGCCTTATACAGTACTACTGGGTCATTGTTCCTCTCTTAGGAAGTTAGATTTCATTTCTGTGGCGAATCAAACACAAATCTCCAGAAGACTGTAGTTCCACAGAACACAAATTGCTGACAGTTGTTCCAAGGCTTGAAGGCCCATAAAATAAATTATGGGGTTATCAACTGAAGAAACAGCAAGATACTTTTAAATTGTAACAAATATGTTTCTGGATTGAGTCTATTAAACTGTAGTGGATAGGGGGTTTGCCATTTTTTTCGTGAATAGAGCCCTGACAAATTTGAAAGCATGAGGACCATGAGTTGTTTTTATTTTAGAAAACATGAGAAATGGTATGCAGAAAAAACTTCTGTACAAACCAAAATAACTTGACAGATCTTCTGCTGAGGATAGAGCACACCAGAGCAAACCAGTATGTCTTAATTAATAAGCCTGTCTACTCAGTACAACTCCAGTAATACTAATCATTTCCTGAGTAGTCTTGACTGAATACAAAGGCTTTTTAGACTTCTGTTTGATTTGTTTCTTCTGAACTGTAGTGTTTTGAGGATAAATCAAAACTGTTAATGAATATGTATATATTTCATGATGCAGAGTATCTCAGTGAATATTCTAGGACGGTTTTGTAGTCTGCAATGAACATGTTCCTTTGAAGTTTTTACTGATCTAAAAATGCAGTTATTATGTTTGGGTCATACATAAGTTTACTGATTTAGTTAGAGAAAACAACTGAATTTAGACAAAATATTTCCAGACAAGAACACTTTTCAACCTCAAACTGCAAAATACTTTGAAAATTCTTTTCAATAGCTGCAAGACAGTTAAAAATTCATTTAACAATATGGAACAAGCTTGGGTTTTACCTCTTAGAGAAACACAACAAAACACACCATTTGCTCATTGCTTAAACAAGAAAAGTGAATGAATTCAGAGGCACTGGAGGACAAGGTCCATATGAAGGTTGTATGGAGACTATACTGTGCAGCATCTGCTGTACAGCCTGATGACTTCATGCCCTGCTGTCCAGGGAGAATGGTGGCAGCTGGGGCTGTGGGGAGCAATTGTCTCTAGTCTGCAACCGTGGGCAATCCAAGGGACCAGAGCAGAACTGCCTGCATGGTATTTGCTTGGTGACTGTTCATGTGGTCTGATTTCAGAATCACAGCTACAGGAGCATCTTTTGACATGGCTTTGATGGGAATCCAAGGTGGGTGAGAAGTGTTCAGTTTTACTTCCAAAGCAGGGGTGGGGGGAAATGAAGCATGATATTTAACATTAGATTTCCATTTCCTCTTTGTGTTTTCCACATTTCAGTGTCAATCAAAAGACTTCAGCGAGAGCATCATCCTGTTGCATAAGGTACTGCAGAAGCTCAGGCAGCCCAGCCACATTCAAGCGTTTGGGCTGCATTTAAGGTTATTTTGGAAGCAACATTCACCCCTTCCATGGGATGAGGGGACTATGCTTACTATGAAAGTATTTACAAGAATTATAAGCACTATAAGAGAGTTGACTGCAGCCACTAATGCTGAACCCATCACAAGCTGCCGCCCAAACCTCATCATAGTCCCCATATCCTTGTGCTGGATCTCTCTGGAGAATATGCTGTTCTCTGTGTGTGTGTGTGTGTGCAATACTCCTGTGACACAATCAATTGGGAATTAGTGAAACCCTATTTTTACTGACATCTTAAAGCAGGATTCAAATTCCCTGAGGGGCAGGGGACCGATCCTGCAACCAGCAATGCTCAAGTCTGACATTAGCACAGCACTGCAGTTCTGTAAGACAATTAGCGTTATAATCAGCTTTACTGCATCATCCAGAAATCCTGTACTGAGGAAGTCTCCAGTGAGGTAATTTTGTGCCCAGTGGTTCGCCATGGTAACTCCAATTCCAGCCTCACCATGGTGCTGCCTGGCTGGAGCTCCATGCAGGCAAGGCAGGAGGCTCTGCTGCTGAGGTTCCCTATTTCTCCATTCATTTAGGCCCCTGGTGTCACCTCCCCGGGGTGGTGGCAGTAGCAGAGGGCCCTTGGAGCAGACCTGTGGCGTAGAAGCAAATGCTGTGTGTCTTCAGTATATGTGCCAGATGGCAGATGCCAGTGGAAGGAAGGACACTTATCGATCCACCCTGGGCTCCAAATCACTCCAGCCTGAGCTCACGTTGGGATTCCTGCTCCCAGCCGTAGCCAGTGGGTTTGGGGAAGGTTTCAAATCTGGCTGATTAAGCTGACAGGTGTCAGACTGCAGCGACAGAGTGAAGACTGCTCTGATGGGAGCTGCTAACCTTCTTGTTAATCTGGAGAGAGCCTGCTTAAGCAGAGATTTGCACAGGAAACTGCAGCATCTTTCACCTGCATGGTGTTTTGGCTAAGTCAGGTTTGGTAGGCATTTATAGGCACTTAAAAAATAAAGATCTATGTAGTTTTTTGTTTTGTTTTGTTTTTTCATGGCAATCATTTTGTGTTTAGTTATTCAGGAGCCAGGGACTGATGGTTACATTCCTCTTTCCAGCAGGAGCTGTGCTGAAATGCACGTTCACTGCCTGTCATGGCCAAGCACTGTCAGCTCTGGTAGCAATGGTGCTGACTTTGTGTTGTACCTCCCAGGACCTGCACAGCTTTATATTTATATTGACAATATGAGTCAGCTCAAGAGAAAATGTTTTAGTCAGTGATTGCACAAGTACCAGCTTGTGGTGAATCCTTGTTTGCACAGCATCTGTGGGGTTGTGTTAAACAGATTATTCCAGAAAGTGCTTTCACACCATACCAGGCCTCCTGCAAACAGAAAGGTCGTCAGGGCTGTTTAGTGCCTAAATGGGATCTTCTGCAAGAAGTTAAGGGAGTACTGTTATCAAATATTTCTAAGTTTGAAAGCCAGGCTTTGTTGGACTAAACATCCTGCCTACCAGTCTGGTCTTGTTCCAACAGTTATTCCAAGAGCTGATGTACATGTAGAATTTGTTATCATTCTGACTGTTAAGAAAGCAGTCTCTGAAATGCATTGGTCCAGTGGGGTGGATGTGTCTGGGCGTGGAGGCTCTGGCTGATAGAGATCAAGATCGTTAGTGCCAGGTTTTGTCTTGTGCTTCCCAGGAGGCTCAACACAAGACAAGGAAGGAAAACAGCTTCATGATGTCTTTGTGTTTCTGGTTTTCGGGACTGATCCAAGGGCTGGCACAGCTGACAGCCCTCACCCCAAGCGTTGCTATAGCTTATAGACACTGCCCACAGTTGCCCACCAGCTGCTATGCAACCCAAAAAAGGCTCAGCACAAAGCACTCCAGGAAACCCCCTCTTCTTTTCCCTCCATGTCCCCTTCATCCGGCACTCTGATGCAGGGAGGTTAGACTGAAATGGAGAGGTTACTTCATGAGTTAATTGAATTAATTTAATTAATCTTCAATAATTTTTAAAAAGTAGCAGATTTTCTCTTGCAGATTTGGAATGAAGCAGCATTTCGTTTTGCTAATTATTCTGACTATTTGTTTTTAGTTCCTAAGATAATTTAATACTCACTTCATCTCTTTTTGCCTCATAGGAAATAAAATGAGCCATTATGGATTTTTTTCTTTTTCTTCTTCCCTTTTCTTCTTGCAACTCTGTAACTATTTAATACTTTTCTGGTTATGATGCAGGGAAGAGTAATTTAAAAAAATCACCAAACTTAAAAATGTTACTAGATTTATGGTATTTCTTTGTCTTTTCATTTTCTAATTTTACAATGCTTCCAAACCTGGGTAATTTTGAAAATCTAGATCTTCTGTGTAAGAAATTGTGTACCAGGTCAGAACAAAAGTCCATCTGGCAGAGTATTTATCTCTAGAAAAATCAGTAAGAGATATGTAGAGACAACACCGAAAAAGGAAGCAAGAACTGTCATATATACACAAAATATTTTCCATACATTTGTGACTGGGGAACTAGGAATTATACCTTTATTTCACTCTTGTCCTTGCTATCTTGCTTCTTGGTATTGTTGCCTAAAACAGGAGAAAAGAACTTTCCAGACACTACTAGTATAGATAAAAAGAGAGCTGGTCTTTAATGAAAGATTTTTCAGGTGCAAAATACATAGATGCACCCAGTATAGGCTTCTTACAAATTTATAACACTAATTAATTATCATATCTAATGGATACATCCAACCTGAGAATCATCTGCCCCAAGAACCTCCCCAGGTCTGCCCTTTTGAAGCTTCTCCAAGGGTTTTGAGCCTTCTATCTTGCTTTGACTACAATCATATATTCCAGGTGCATGTGTCCCAAACAAGATATTCTTCCTGAAATCTTTTACTTGAAAAGAACATTAAATAGAATTTCAAGAATGTGGCACAAACCATGAGAAAAGGGTTTAGAAACTGTGAAGTGCTACCTTAAGAGTGAGAAACAATATAGCTAATTAAAATCTACAAAAATACAAAAATCTATATCATCTGTATGAGATCAACGTTCAAAGACAAAGTTAAATCCTTTCCTCCTTTTGCAAAATTTAAGTCATGAATGGCTACAAGTGACCATTGAATCTGGTGGTTTCCCTGGAAATTTCTCTGAAATATTTATAGGCAGTCTTGGTTTCCCAATGCATTTTGTCCGTTCATTGCAGACTCATATGAAAGTGTTGTGGTTGGGATGCAGCCATAATGGTGTAGGATGAAGATGTTTGTTAAAGAGCCAATATTGGTCAAGGAGATTGCTGGCATGCTTGAATGAGAAATTAACCTTACTAGAGCCACTAGAAACTGGAGAGGATGTATTTTAATAAAAATGTTTAGACATTTCCAGTTCAGCCTCTTGAAAAATGTTGGAGAAGAGCAAGAACCATTTGTTTGCCTGGTCTTTTTGTATTCATCTTTTGCCTTGGTGCTTCACTATTTCTTTCTGAATAAAGTAATTTCTTTCTAAAAGGTTTTGCACAGTTTTACCCTTTATACGGCATTGCTCTATATCATGGTTTCGCTTAAGTATCCCATCCCAACATCAACTACTGCAGAGAAGGTATTCTCTGATCTCCTCACATGATATCTCATGAGTGTACCTGATGGATGCTGCTCGTGTGCTTTATTCCTCTCTAAGAATTTATTGAAATGAGAAACCCTTACCATTCCACTGATCTATACAAAAAGCCTTACTGGGGTGCTGATGGGTGTGCCAAGAGAACATCAAGGCCCTCTGGCCTCCCAGCTGTGATTGTGTTGTATTATGCTTACAGAGATGCTCTGCTCCTGGAGCAGGCTTCGCACTCTCCTTTGCCTTTTCAGCCTCTGCCAGTTTTTCTCACTCATTGAGCAAGACGTCTCCTGCATCATACAAAAGAGGTGGTTTTAGTGATGTCTTTGAGGTGTGCAAATTATGAGCAGGATTTGCTGCCTTGAGTTGGTGTTTCATTCCCTGCCACGAAGACAAGCACTGGATGGCTCCTGAGTGTTACCCTACCAGGCCTGCTGCTAACATACATTTGCCACAGTTTTAAACTTACTTCTGAGATAGGAGATGAACTGGAGAGCCTGGAATCTTTCTTCTCCTCACCCCTTAGGTGTATTGCTCTAGTTTTGCCATCCTTATCAGGACTTCTATAGCTTTGCCATGAACCAAAGATTTTACTGTTGACCCTGTGAAGCCATGTGATGTTTTCACACCTTGCTTTAGAGTGGAACATCATGGTTGTGATACTCCAGAGAAAGAGGCTGTGGAGGGAAAGATGGGAAGGAGAAAGAGTGATCCAAAGGAGCTTTCTAAGGATATCTGGTCAGCTTTAAGGGAGAACAAAGCTGCCTTAACACTTGGGTTCGTTGCTGACTTTTGGGCTTGGAAAAATGCCCATTTGGCTGCTGAGGCAGCAGCCTGAATTACTGTGCAACTTGGCTGTGAAGGGAATGCAAAGGGATTTCTTCCCCTTCAGATTCACGCATCGCTAACCATGCCAGGCGTGTTGCTCCGTACTGTACACTCTGAATGAATAAACTGCTCCTAATAAAGAACTGATGTTGCTAATATCTTCGTGTAATTTAAACCAAGGCTTTTTGAATTTAGCTCATTTGGGGAAGAAAAAAATCCACTGATGTTGCAAATGCTTATGCATCTGATTAACTTCTCCGCTTAGCTTAATTTGCAGGATCAGGGCCTTAGCTATCAAGAGGCTACATGGCATTACAGCCCTTCTATACATCTTCATTAGAGTATCTTTCTTACGAATTTGCTTTCATGCGTATTTTTACAACCTCAGTCATAAACTGGATTGTGTCTGCCAGCAGCAGTGTTTAACTATGTCAGCTCCTCAGTGCCTGAGCTAATCCCTTGTCCTTCTTGACAGGAGTCAGGAGGAGTGCTGTTTCCTAAGGTTCGATGCACAAAAGTTGTCATGTTGCTGGTCATTTGCCTAAAAAATTGAGGAGATCACGAGTTTTGATGAGGGCCAGCATTTTTGCCCATTCAGGATTTTTTGTTTGGGTTTTGCTTTCAGTTTTTTGTGAGAGCAGAATTGATATTTTTCTCCAAATGTACTCATTTTCAGGATTAAAAGTGGTGGAGATTTTTTCCTGTTTTCTTACTTCTGTTCGTCTCCTTTCTACCCTGGCCCCCATGCAGTTTTTATTCTTTTTTTCCTCCACTTCTAGTCCATCTTCTCTTCCATTTCCCGTTTTGTTTTTTTTTTTTGGTTGTTGAGTGACATGATAGAAAAATAGTTTCTCACAGCTTCCTCCAACTTCTGCGGCTGCTGCACCTCATATTTTCATATTTTAGATATACAGGTGCAGAAAGGAGCAAGTATTTCTCTTCTCAAAGCTCTGCTTTATTTCTGCTCCCTTAATCGTCAGCTCTCTCTGAGGTGCCATGACTCTTGGCTGCCCCCCACCCAAAGCACTGTGAGAAAAGCTTGACAGAGGCTGAGATGTGAATGTGGATATTAAAACACAAAGGCTTCATTTTCTTTAATGGTTGTGCCTAATCCTTTCCCTCCTGGGCGCCTATTTTTTGGAGCCCAAATACTTGTTACATCACTCATAACTTGTAGAGGGAGACGTAGCACTGGCAGCCTCCCAGTTGTAAGAGACATGGAGGAAAATTTCGGCTGTGTGGGCCTCCACACAAGTGCTGGTGGACTTGGTCTGTGGCTAAAGCATCCCCAGACTGGGAGATCCTGCCAGCCGTCTTCTTGCCATGCCATCGGAGCTGCAGGTGCAATATGTGGGCACTCAAAATGAATGTGTACAGGCAGACCCTGCTGAGAGCTCATGGCAGGCAGAGCTCTTCTGGAAGATGCTTTAGATACAGGGACTTACATGCCTTAAAGACGTATGTGTGTAAGATACCTGTTTGTTTGAAAAAGGTTTTGTGAATGTTTGGGCTGTTCCATTGGCATGTGCAAACTTAAATTATAGCAAAAGTAAATTAATGGAGGAAGTAGAGAGGAGATCTGAAAATTAAGTTATCCTTTCCATTAGTCACAGTGTGCTATTAAAATGATTTCATTTTTTTATTTGGTTACATCAATTGGTAAATTAAACCCCTATTCTACAGTGTGAGATAGGAGGAAGGAGTTTGAAGTCCACACAGACTTCAAAGGTGAAATCTTTCTGTACGATGTCCTTCCTCTTTCTACATGAACTGGACACCTGTCAAAAGTTGCATTAGGCTGTAAAAAACCAGGATGAGCAGGTGTTGGTCATTTGGTGCCTCAAGACCACTCTGTGGCACCTCCAGCTCTCTCCCAATCCATCACGGTTTCCAGGGTTCCAGCCTGGTCCCCAGTGTGGTGCATCTGGAACAGGGACCACCTGACCTTCCTTTGAGGATGCACAGAGTGCAGTCGGAGCACACATGGGGAGCAAGAGCCCATGAGGCTTTGCCAAGGTGAGAGGTGGTCTGCGTTCACTGAGGCCAGCTTGGCTTTTTTAAGAAGTGATAAGCGCAACTGGTACCCGCCAAGCGCAACTGCTGGTACCCCAAACTGCTGCATACCAAGGCAGCATCCAGGTCTGAGCTTTGCAAGAAGGTTTGAAGAAGGGATGAGCACAACTGGCTGCTGGGAGCAGGGCTGGGATGAAGGGGGAAGATATTTCTAATACTGGTGTAAAAAATTATATTTTTTGGTTTAGTTTTCAGAAGCACTTTCTGGCACGCCCACCTCAGAAATGCTTTCTCATCCCAAAGGAGCTGCTTTGGTGCTCCTGCTGCTGACTTGGGTCTTCCCAGAGGATAACAGTGCTGCTTGCACTGGGGAATGCCAGTGGCTGCTACTGCCTGTGTGATGGGAGCAGTGCTGTGAGAGCAGTACAACCGTTTGCTTTCCAGTGAAAATAAATACAATGCCAGTTTCTATTTTGCTTGACTAAAATACCTGTTCCAAAGAGATTGGCAAGTGGAGAGTGATCTGAATGGGTTGGGTTTACAGTCCTTTCTCTGTAAAACTTTCCTGCTGAATTAAATCCCCTTTGTGTAAGACTTGCCTTTGCAACCAAGTCCGTTTTCTGTATATCTTCTGATTTTCAATAAAACTTTTAGGTACAGTCCCCTGTCTCTAAAGTGTCCCTTTGAAACTTCCAACCTGCAGACTCAGAAATAGACATAGTCACACTGGAAAAGTGTCAGCTCAATATTAAAAGGTGAAATAATCACCCCTGAAAAAAGGAGCATTATTGATGCTGAAGTCAATAGCTGCTTACAGCCATTGGGGGACTTGCTGCTCACTCTGTGTTTGCTTTTTCCCCTACAGGACTTGGTGTGCACAGCATGGTTTCCTTCACAGTCTGGAGTGCTGGGGATGCCGTGTTTAGTTAAGTGCACACCAAGCTCCCATTGAGAGCTCTGGCATCTCCACAGAGGCAGAGGTTGAGGGTTTGGATTTTTTCTGCATCTGAGGTTCATGGTGCTGTTGCCAGACAGTCATTTGGGGCAAGTACCATCTACAGCCATCCAACAGAAGGGTCAGTTCTGCAGCAGGACTGCATGCTGTGTTTTAATGGAGATGTGCAACCTCTTCCTTGAGCTCTGCTGCTGGAGTTGCCGCCCAGTGCCCTGCAAGCCCTAGGGGTTTGGGGGACTTGCCCTGGCTGGTGTAGGCTGGCGTTGTTCGTTCAGCTCATCTGCACACCATGAGCCAAGGTACTTGGGAAGACCTGTTCAGCACCCTTCTTCCCAGGCGTGCTCGTCGTGGTGGTGATTCCACCTGGCTCCAGCTAAGAAGGCTTTGGCATATATTGACAGTAATGCACACAGGGGGAAAAACTCCCCATCTGTGGTCATGGAGCGGAGAGACGAGTGGCTGCCTTTCTTAACAGATGGCATAACAAACTACACGAAAAATGCATCCCCCTGAGACACATAACCTGACATCAGATAGTTTCAACAACATATTGAAATAAGTCCTCCCTGATGATCGCTGTGGCTTCAGACGCAGCCATACCTCTCTCCCCGGATCCCCTGACAAAGCCGTGGGTGATGGAGGCACAGCAGTTTTGAGAGGTCCCACCCTGCTGCCTCTGCCGGCAGGCGGATTTGGGGCGGCAGGCTGAGCAGTGGCTGAGACGGCCCCCAGATGCTGGGGACTGGAGAAATGGGGAGCTAAGACGTTAGCACTTCTCTGTAGGTAGTCGTTTCAGGCTGAATAAGCTCTTTGTTCTGAGAAGTGTTTACTTTAAACATCTGCGGAAGGAGTTTTAGTGTTTTACTTTGGGGATAATAGACTTGGACTAAATGGAAGAGGAGCAGGACCACTTGAGGAACAAGTGCTTTCAGAAGTTGCTTTTGCTCGTGGGAAGCTCTATGTAAAGGAACATTGCCCTAAAGCTGGACAGTGGGCAGGTCATCCTGGCCTTCACAATACTCTGGACATGGGAAGGAGTGCTCAAATATGACCAAATCTGAGCATTTGGGAGCTGAAAATCATACTGCTCAGCAGCCCAGATAGACTCATCAGCACCAGAGGCACCTGGTGTGTCTGTAGGGCCAGGGCAGGGTTCTGATTTCATGTCTGCCCAGGGCTTGGGGTGCTTCATACCAGTACAGCAGTGGTCCACACACCAACTGTGTCCTCAGTTATAGCAGCGAGTGAGGAAGAAGAAGAAACAGCCCACATGACATGCAAATAGCATCAGCATCAGGTGGAGTGGGAGCTGGTGGAGAAACAAACATTAAATTAATTTAGTTCACAACTCTCCTGTAGGGTATGGGATCTCCCTGTTTTCCCAGGAAGAAGTCTAGAGAGATTAATGTCAAAAAGATCCACTAATTTTGATGACCCAATTTGCATGCCTAATGACCTGATTTTTCTGAACACTTCATGTTCTCTAGCATTTTATGTGCTGGAAGGACAATGCCCTTGTTTTCTTTCACAGCAACGAGTGCTCAGCAGTTTGTGAATTAGAACTCAGAGTATTAATTTATGCATTCAAAAAACAAAACGTCCCACAATTACCAAGACGAAGCTTTCAATGTATGGTTTGGATGACTTGGCAGTATCTCAGAGAAAGTCTTCAGCAGGGACAGAGATAGCAGCCAGTGCCCCAGGATCCCATTCAGCTGCCTTCACCATGTCTCCTTCCTCCTCCTCAAATTTCCTGCCTCGTTTCCTGGGCAGCTTCCAGTTTCAGCAACAAATGAGAGGGGAATTGAGTGGATACAAGGCTCTTTCCCAGCAGATGCTAAGGCAGGCGTTTATGGACTTCTGACATCCTGATCTGAAACCTTAATACATTTACATGATTACTTCTGTATAGCACAGCGTCCTCTTTTTACCTCTCTTATGGTTTGATGCATCAGATCCCAAGCTGATGAACTTACGCTCTGTTTTAACATATCACAGAATCAAAGAATAGTTAGAGTTGGAAAGGACCTCTGGAAAGTATCCAGTCCAACCCCTCTGCCAAGGCAATGTCATCTAGAGCAGGTGATACAGGAATGCATCCAGGTGGGTTTTGAATGTCTCCAGAGAGAAACTCCATGACCATCCTGGGCAACCTGTTCCAGTGGTCTGCCACCCTCAATTTTAAGAAGTTCTTCCTCATGCTAAGGTGGAACTTCCTGTGTTTTAGTTTATGGCCTTTGCTCCTTGTCCTGTCACTGGGTACCACCAAAAAGAGTCCAGCATCATCTTTTTGGCACCCACCCTGGAGATATTTATGTGTATTAATGAGATCCCCTCACCATCTTCTCTTCTCTAGACTAAACAGGTCCAGTTCCCACAGTCTCTCCTCATAATAGAGATGATCCAGACCCCTAATCATCCTTGTGGCCTCTACTGGACCCACTCCAGTAGCTTCGGGAGGATCACCTCCCCCGACCTGCTGGCCACATGCTTCCTGATGCACCCCAGGATCCCACTGGCCCTCCCAACCACAAGGGTACATTACTGGTTCATTGCCAACTTGTCATCCACCAAGACTCACAGGTCCTTCTCAGCAGAGCTGCTCTCTGGTGGATCATCCCCCAGCCTGTCCTGGTACTTGGGGTTATTCCTCCTCAGGTGCGTTACCTGGCACTGGCCCTTGTTGAACCTCACGAGGTTTGTCTCTACCAGACTTACCAGCCTGTCAAGGTCCTGCTGAATGGCAGCACAGGCTTCAGGTGTATCAGCCTCTTATCTCCGTTTTGTATCATCAACAAACTTGCTGAGGGTACATTCTATCCCTTCATCTAGGTCACTGATAAACAAGTTGAGTAAAATTGGACTTAGTATTGATCCCTTGGGAATACCAATAACTTCAAGCCTCCAGCTGGACTCTACTCCACTGATCACGATCCTCTGTGCTCTGCCATTCAGACAGTTCTTGATCATCTTATTGCCCATTCCCATAACCCACATTTTCTGAGCTTACCTACGAGGATGTTATGGGAGACAGTGTCAAAAGCTTTGCTAAAGTCGACGTAGACAACATCCGTTGCTCTCTCCTCACTGACCCATCCTCTCATGTCATTGTAGAAAGCTATCAGATTGTTGAAACAATTTCTTTTCCCTTGGTGAATCCAGACTACTCCTAATGAGCTTCTTTTCTTCTAAACATTTGGTGATGACCTTCAGAATTATCTATTCCATCACCTTTTCAGGGGTGGAAATGTGACTGACTGGCCAGTAATTTCCTGTGTACTCCTTCTTGCCCTTTTTGAAGACAGGAGTAACACCGGCCTTCCTCCAGTCATTGGGTACCTCTCCCATGCTCCACAATTTTTCAAAGATGATGGAGAGTGGCTTAGTAACAACATATACCATCTCTCTCTCAGTGGGTGCATCCCATCAGGGACCATGGATTTATGGGTTAAATCTGTCTAACCAACTTCTAGCCCAACCCTCTACAACCAAGGGGAAGTTTTCCTTTCTCCAGCCTTCCTCTTTTACCTCTAAGGTCTGTGACTCCTGAGGGACAACCTCAGCAGAAAAGACTGAGGCAAAGAGGCAGTCAGCAATTTCACCTTCTCTGTGTCTTCCATTACCAGGACACCCAACTGATTCAGCAGTGACCCCACATTTTCCCTATTCTTCTTTTGCTGCTGACAGAGGATCTCTATAGGTTCCTTCCTGTGCTCTGCAGTTACGTGTATAGTTTTGAACATGATGAGGTCTCTAAAGACCACCAGTATGGTTCTACAAGGAGCACTGCCATCAAGAGTGGAAGCTCTGCCTTTCCTACCTCCAACACCAAGCCACCATGGTGGGCATGCGATGGGGCCAGACCAGAGGACTGACCTAAGTTAAGACCTAAAGCTGACACTTCATCCATGAAGCTGAAATACAAAATACATTAGACTTGTACAGGCTGCTGAAAAAGAGCAATATTCATTTCAGCCTCCCAATGTTGGCTTTACCTGTTGGGTGCTGGTCTGGCCCCACTATGGAGTAGTGCAGCAGACAAGCTATTCAAGTCATCTTCCTGGATATTTGCAGGGCATTTGCTGTGTTGCTTATCCCAGCATAACTTATTCCTTGGTGTGAGGAAAGCCTATCCAGTGGCAGCAGGTTTACTTTCTCTGCATGTACCTATGCCAAATATATACTGAGCTACCTGCACAGTGCTCTGCTGCCCTGGTCAGAAATCTGGCTCTTCAGTGAGAAATGTTCAGGTGGTTGATCTGCACCTGGGCTGATCTGTGTGACTCACAGAGAGTCTAAAATACAGCAGCTTCAGGAGAAATGGTGTGGTCTTCCGACTGTGACATGTTACACATGGATTTGAGGCAGACAGTGAAGGAGAAACACTGGCGGCTCACTTGAAATCAAATGTCAAATAAAATCAACACAATTTAATTAAAAGGAAAAAAAATCTTTCCAAAAAATCTTTGAATTAAATTGAAGACTCTATCTCTTAAGAACATACTGCAAGCTTAATTTTTAGTGTTACAGTTAAATAAAGACATACTTATCTGATTAGCTTTAATCCTCTCATGTTTATTCCTTGAGTCAGAGACCTTATAAAAATGTATCTGAGGTTTAGAAATGGGACCCAAGGACAGCCAGTCTGCACCTGGTCTCTGTGTCTGATTGTGGCGGGATATCTCTGCTATGTTACCCATAAAAAATTACTCAGCTCTTTTGATAACGTCTGTTGTGCTCAAAATTGAAATGTAAAACAAACTTATTTCTCCACCTCCTTCCATGGTTACCAGTCCTCACCTGAGATTTTTGAACTTTCCATTTTTGTAACAGAACTGGAGCATAGACTCAACCAAAATCCAAGATCCCATGATAAGGGGGTTGAAACTCTCCTCAGCCATAAGCAAGAATCTTAATTCCATGGCTCTGATCCCACAATTCAGGCTCCCTAGAAGGGAGTCCTAAGTAATGTCCTAATTTAACCACTGTCATCCTCACCAGCTGAGGACAAGGACTGTATTTTCTGCATGATGTCTCTTTGCAATCACACTGGGGAAATCTCCATCACATGCCTGGACCAGTCTCCCCACCGCCATGAATAGTCAAGGCAGAAGCTGGTAGGGAAATCCAGTTCATGATTCATCCCATGTCTGAAGTAGGTCAGACCATCAATGGGAATCACACCCTGGATCTCTCTCCCCTGGTTACAATGAGGGTGTATAAAACCCATTCAAGGAGAGCAATAGTCTCTGTCACACTCATATTCTGAGTATGGGAAAAAGTGATGAAAATCTAGTTCATAACTGTATTTTTAGACATTTAAGATCAAAGACCTATAAAAGTTGAAGAACATTGTGCAGAGGGGTTTTTGTCTCTGCTGTTGGGAGTGACCGAGCTTTCCCTTGCTGCCATTAGTGGGAGCCATCACACAGGGCAGGGCAGGACTGGACCCGTCTCTGCTCGATATTCACTCCACTTTGTCACCGGTTGGGATTTTCTGCTGCAAAAGTTGCAGAAACCAAGGCCTCAGAGAATGTTTCAGTGGGTTTTTTCCTCATATCAATGATTTTGGGTTTTTGAGAAAAAATGCCTAAGTATCAAATTTTTAAAAATTGATTAAGTGGTTCTCTGCCCACCTCATAGTAAATCTTTAATGTATTTGAAGTTAATTAGTTTGAATTTTCACTTTTCAGCCAGAAAATTGTGAATATCTGCCATTGACCATTATTTCCCTTTGCACCTGTGTACTCACAACTCCTTTGCCTGTGAGCAAATGTTACCTACTACTACTACTGCTACTACTGAAATGTTGTTAGGTTTATAAATCTCAAGAAACAACATGATGAGCAATCTTCTTTCTTTCCATCAGCTAGCCATTTTTTCAAGTTTTATGTTTCTCTCATAGTGAGAGTCCCATAATATATAACATCAGACATCATAGTCTCACAGGTTTGTGTCGTTGCTGTTTCTGAAGCACCCATGGTAGGAGTGGAAACTGAGTTTGTAGGCCACTGGAAAAATGTTTAAAGAACACAGAGCCAGAGGTTTTTCTGTGATCCTTCCCTTTTGCAATATAATGGCATATACAAAGAAACTGCTCCTCTCCAGGGAGAAATGGGTCTGGTTGTGTTTCTTGCCCCTGCAAGCTGCTCCACTGTGATGCAAAGATGTTTTTCCTCCTTGGGAATACCCACAGCCAGAGGACTGTTCCTCATGTCCCTTTCCCAGGGATTCAAGGAGCAGTCTGACTTTCACTGAAGCAGGTGACAGTGCTGTTGCTTTTGGAGGGGGTAAGATCAGGTCCTCCACGCTCAGCAGAGCTTCATTATGAAATCTATGCCTGTTCTTTGTAAGCCACACAGATAAACAAACAAAAAAAAATCTTTTCCAACTGATTTGAGAGCACAGCTGTGATAAAAGTATGATAAAAGGACCAGCAACAAAACCCGTGTAATCATGGTGGTCCTAGTGTGAGTTACAGCAACATTTCACATATCTGTTTATTTTAGTTAAAGAAGAAAAGTTTCAGTTACTGTAGACTTAACAGATTTTTATCTCATATAAAATATGCATAGCAGAGAACAAGCTTCGGTATGGTTTCATTGTTAGCAGACCTTCGGCAGTTCATGTCAAATATCAGTATAATGGACTTACACACACTATTGATTTAATGACAACTATCACTGCGAGGAATTGATCTAATGTTTTCATTAGACTTAAAAAATGTTTTAACAACAAGTTCATTGAGAACTGCATAATTGCAAAGCCCTACATGGCCAAAGATCACATTCCCTATAGAAGTGTAGTTTAGATGATCTTTTTAGGAGATAAGTAGATTAATAATAATAGAGGCACAGTTGAGGGAAAGAAAAGCTAGTCTTCATGCCTTAAAAACATAAATAAATTGAGTTATCACCCATTATATTACTGGAGGGAATTTTCTGAACTTTTGAACAAATCTTAATGAATATGCAATTGTATTTTGCTTGCTTTTGTAAGCAGAAAGTAACTGGTTTTGTTGCCCTCTTGTTTTTGTCAGTCCTTTTTGTTCCTCAGCACATGGACATTAGCAGAGGTTGGTCTCTTCTGCTTGGGTTGGATATACAATTTTGTTAATTTTCAACAGTAATGGCATATTTTAGCCCTTGTATGTGAACAGCCCAGGGAGAGGCATTTTGGGGGATATTTCAGGACATATTATCTTCATGGACATGAAGTTGGACTTTCCTTTCCAGGGAAAGTTTCACGTCACTGGCTGTGACTGAGGCAATGCTGGACTGATTAGCAACTCTACGTGAGGGCATTGCCTAAATATGGGTGGAGAAAGAAGTTTCCTGTGCTGATGTGGAAGATGCAGACATATTTCCCATATGACTCCAGGTGACAGTGATTTTCTTGTCAAACTATTTTCAACCTCTGTTTTTCCTTATGCAAAGGCTCCTCCTTTCCAAGTACTACGGTTAATACTCCATTTTTTGCTGACAGTACTCACTGTGATGCATCATGGCTTGCTGATGCCACTCGTTCTTCCTTGACATTGTGGGTTTCTTGCTGCTCTTTGTAAGGGAATGCGGCTTCCAAGGTGCCTCTTGAGAGCCTGCCCTGAGCCCAGTTGAATGGGCATTTTTAGTATCTCTGTGCACCTTGACTTTGATTGGCTGCAGAGTATGGTGGTGCTCAGGCCCTTAAGCCAAATCTTAGCTATCTTACAACAGGTGTTTGAAAAAAAGAGAAGACAATAACAGGGTCATTTTGAATATGACCTGGAGTAAAACCTGGGTCTTCCCTTTCACCTATGGAAAGAATTACTTGTTCCTAAATTGCAGACATCTTTTCCTACTAACTTTACCTCAGACCATGTGCTGAGGGGTTTAATAGTCCGGGAAAGTCTAGAATAAAGAGTATGCCAGGTTATCTAGGCTGATTATCAAACAGCAACTCTGAACAAATATGTCTACATACTTCCTCAGAAAAGTCAGAAGTTCCTCTTTCAAGGAATATCCTGAACTTTCATATATGTTATGTAGCTTTACTGAACTCAGGGTTCTGTCTGACTGAATATATTTCCACTATAACCATTAGTATCTGATTGAGACAAACATTGGAGCTGCATGGAGTCCCAGCACAGAAAAAAACCTGGAAAGTAATGCAGACCCACAAAAAATCCCAACCACATGACCCAACTATGTGACATATTGCTAGATGTTCTCTTATAGAATTATATTTGGTAATACAATAATAGATCATTCTGATGGTCAGAAGGTGCTTAAAAGGAATAAGAATGTTGCAATGAACCCACCCGATCTCTTGCAGCTAAAGTACCACCTGCAGCTGCTACTCTATTTCTGCCTTGAAAAAGCTGCTTGCAAGCAAATGAACTCCATGGTTAAAACTACTGAGGAGTTCAGGCATCCCAGCACAGCCACACAACTAAAACCTTTCGGCTACAGGGCTGCAGTCTGTGCCACCATGGCAGGAAGAAGTCCCTTCCCAAAAACATGGGGATCTGCAGTGCGGCAGATGAACCTCACAGGCTGTGTGGAGCAGGAAGACTAGAGGCACACTGTGGGTGTCCATGGGATTGCCCTGGAACAACGTTGGGCTTCTGAACAAGACAACATTTGCTTTAAATAACTTCCACAGAAATTCAGCCACTGTGAGAACTAAATGTCTCCATGCATCCTTTGGGGCCGGGGTTTTGTATGCTTCAAGGTATAACGAAGATTAAAGGCAGTGTTCTTAAATGAACAGGGAGATGCTTATGCCAAAATATACATGAGTAATCTAGAGCATGATACAAAAATGCAAATGCAAGAATAGAAGGAAATCAGGACACTGTAATGCATATTGCTTTAATTTGAGGAGCAAAGGGATTTGAGTGGATTTCTAGGGTATAATGCAATAAAGAATAATACAGTGTTTATGTCAGATATAGATGATGAAATCTCCCAACAGATCAATGTAGGAAAAGGGTATAAATCAGTAGTATTGGAAGGTGTCACTTGAGAGCAAATCTATTCTCAAGCTAAGGTAGTATTTTCTGATACTCCCTGTAGTTGAATACAGTTAATGTGAAACTACGTGGGAGAGAAAAAAATAAATCCAAATTCTCTTGAAGGGAAAATGAAAGTTAAAAATATCATCTTCATGATCCAGATGAGGATGTGGAGATGGGTCTGGGTGAAAGAGAGCACCCATCCCATCAGCAATCATGAAGATAAAACTGGAACAGCCAACTTTGCTGCTGTGACAGAGTTGAACCTGTGTTTGCCCAGGGCAGGAAAGAAGCATCCTCCACTTGAGCACTACCTTGAAGTGTTGCTCAGCACTTGGCTTTTTGGATAAACTTCTCTGACAGAGTGGCAGACACAGCCCAGCTGAAAAGATGGGTCTCTCTGTATATGAAGTGCCATATGTTTCCTTTGCATTGCATTTCCTCATTCATTTTGACAGTATTAAATCACTTAATGTGCTGTATACAAACAATCAGCTTTTTGTTGAGCATAGACTTCACTGAGAATAAAGAAAATTAATAAACACGGCTTAGAGAACTACTACTCCTGTCTCCAGTAATTGCTTCTCCTTCATCATCTGTTGAGTTTTAATATGTAAATGAATGGAGAGAGCCTTCAGGATTTGCAATCTCTGTGAGAGAAGGTTCTTGATGACAAATGCCATTTTAGAGAGAAAGAGAATTTGCTGCAAGGTGAGCCCAAGCCAGGACTCATTTATACTGGTTTTAAATCACTGGGCTTATTTCCAGTCATTGCTGGTATGAAATGAGACCAAGGGAGCACCAACAGAGCACCTTGTCTTCTGCTTGGGCTGGACTCCTGTCTGTTTTGCACACCTTCCTAACCCCATTTTCCCTGGGTTGGTGTAATATTATTCCTCGATTAAAAGAAAAGAGAAAGATGAGTAGGCTGCGGAGGAGATATGTGCCATGCCAGTCACCTGGGCCACACTTACCTGTCTCAGCTGAGTGCATCCCTTCACTCCTGGAGCTGTGCATGTGAGGCCAGGAGACACAGGCTGAGTAATTGCCATTTTCCCCTCCAAAACTCAGTTTTGCAGTACTTGTGGGGATGTCCTATTCTGCCTGCAGAAATCATTTTACATGTGTCTACCTGCTTTGGCTTCTGCTTGATTTCCCTATCTACCTAAAGCTCAAAGTTGAATAGATGGGTAGATTGGTTTGAAGTTATTCTCTTGTGCATGAATGCATGTTTTTTTCAGATAAAATTCTCTGACATCTCAAGCTTTTATCTTGAACACATAATAGGCAAGTTGCTTCATATATATATTTGCAATGTTCATAAAGTGATAGCTTTTTCCCTGCACAGGCTGGAGGTGAGGGAAGGGAACAGGTTTGTAAACTGCCCTTATAACCTCACTCTGACCTGGAATTCAGCTCATTCCAGGGTAAATTCTCAAATACAGAGAGATAGAGGAGATAGTTTTGCTCTTGGGCCACCAACCCAGATTTGAGGGGCATGGTTGCCTCTGCATTGCCACATGCCTGATCTCTCCTGTGCCTCCAGTGTCCCTTTTTTTGGGGAAAAAAGAAACTGTCCTTCCACCCACCTCATGCCATGATTCCTGGCTTCTTTGCAGAGCTTCCAAGAGCCTCTCCTGCTCCATCCCCTGATGGTAGTGCTGGGCTGCCCTCCTGGATGCAGTTCTGAAACCGAGATTGTAGTGGCCTCACGCTGTGAGGTGATGTGACCTCCTTTCTCCCACCTGCCACTCACAGATTTTACCCAGGTTTTACATTATCCATTCGCTTGCCATGGACAGGGATGTCATCCTCTAGACCAGGTTGTTCAGTGCCCCATCCAATCACACCTCAGGTGTCTGTGCCTTCTGATGATAATCTAATCTTTTTCTCCAAATGCACAGAAAGAAAGACCAAGGACTTAGAACCAGGACTCTTTCAGAATTACCTTCAAGTGCTGACAGTTACCTGTAAAATCCAATTATGCAAATATTTTCCTTTCATGTATGGTATGCCAAGTTAATTTTGATGGAGTTCTGTACCAAAGCTGTCACCAAGTATTAAGTAAATTGTTTTACAGAAGTTTCTTACATGTTATATATCAAGTTAACAGTTACCCTCATGAATTCACACTGTATTGCAATTAGTATAGTATTTTTTATGTCAATTATGAACTGAATTCTAAACCAGCACATCATCCTTTCCAGGAGCTGGGCCAGCCCAGGGTTTGGCCAGGTCACTTCACTTTTGAAAATCACTATTATGCTGACAGTTGTCCAGCCCCCTGCAACTTCCAAGACTTTCCGAAAATTTGTATTAAAGTTCTAGTGTTAAGGCTTCTGAGTAGGTTTTCTTATATTTCTGTAAATAAAAATTTAACACATTTGAAACTGAGACTAGCTCTGAGGTGGGAAGGGAGCAATGCATGGAGAGTCTTGATAGGGCTGCTCAGCACTTGATAGGAATCTCTAACCAAGAGCCTTGTGGTGTCTTTGAGAAGGCATCAAACACTCAGGCTTGGGGTAAAAGAACTGCTAGAACTCAAAGGAAGATTAAATTGGGAACTCTGCTACTCTCTCTCTTCCAGCAGTGCAAACTGGGAAGAGACATGCTGAAGGAAACCCCAAAGAAAATCCCTGGAAAAGAATGGGGATCAGATGGGAAGATGAGGTCCACGTTGTGGTGTGACTGGGGAGCTCAGGAAGCCATGTGCCAACTCCCAGCCCTCAGACAAGGGCTGCAGCATCATGTTCCTCTGCTGGGGGGCTGGGTCATACGTACACAGGCCCTGAGGGAATTTTGAGATTAAATGTCACTCTCAGGAATGCAGTAACTTTACTTCTTTTTAAATACATTTTCAGCCCTTTGCCAGCAATTAAAGTTCAGGGTCGAGATGCATCTTTCCTTGTGGACATTTGCTTTGATTCCTGATGTGCTTTACTGAAAAATCTCAGGCACACAGTGAAGGAGGTGACAGCATGTCAGAGAAGTACATATTTAGTTCTAGCAGCGAGTCAATCAGACATCTAGGCAATTACCCTCTGCTCAGGATGACAACTGAGAGATGTGTTTATTCTGTCTCCAGGAATCTCTGTTATTTTAGGATCCTTTCCAGAGTGCAACCAGTGCTAACTTGTCAGTACGTGGAGACTCTTGTTTATGCTTTGGTTTCCTATCTGGGTGGGATTATTCAGTTATTGACTTGCTGGCCCCCACTCAACCTTTTAAATTCATTTCTACCTTCCACAGAATTTCTTGGCAGGAGCTACAGGCTGTCTAAGCCCAAGCCCTCATATCTTCATCTGTGCTGATGAATCTTTTATCTGCTTTTCAAAGGGTATTAGCTCTTCCACAAGCTGTGAGGTTGCACCTTGCTATCACTGCTGAGACTCCTGCGTTTGGCTGCAGTTTGGCATCTCCCACAGCCTGACACAGAGGTTTGCTGGTCCTTCCTAGGGCTTCTCATCTTGGTAGCCCTTGCAGAGCAGGACTGTGCTTGTGTGGTGGGATCCCCATGGAAAACCCTGCATTACATCCCTATAAAGTCACTGCCCACAGAGGCATCACTGCAGGTCAGTACTGGGACACCTGAAAGCCAGCTGTGACTGTCCTCTCTAGGTGTATCACAGGCACACTGCAGGCAGCCACAGTTACACCTCCTGCCTAGATCTGATTAGTGAGCTAAATATTTTCTGCTCCATGGGAGCACCCAGTGCCATACAAGCTGGAGGCTTCCCTCAGGCAATGAACAGATGAGTTTAGCTGGAACAGACTTTGTTATCTTTTGACACTTTACTGGGGAATCAGTTACCTCTGTGAGGAAAAAGGTGTTTCTGGCGGTGCTCGCCTTTCTGAGTGATGCAAAGCCTCTGACAAGCCACAGAAGTGAGTCCCACTGCTCAGCTCAAGGGCGGGCCACTGTTACACCTGAAATGTCCCCAGATGGGGCAGGAGTTAGAAGCAGCCTGCATGTAAGGAACTGAAGCTTTCCCTTTTCATTTGAAGGGGATTCAATATAACCTGTGCTGCCCTGACCAGGCAAGATTCTGCACACTCAGCTCCTGTTGAGGCCCCACAGTATGACCTGGAGCCAGGTACTGCACCATCTGGGGTGGGATGGCATCTGAATCATGCACAGACACAATCCTCTCCTACCCCACTCAAACCTCTTCCCACTAAAACTCTCCCCCCACACACACCCTTCTCCTCCTGTGAGGCTGGAGGACAAAATGGTTTTTGCAGGTTCAGGAGGCCTTTCTTTATTCCTTTCCCTGGAAGCCTGGTTATTACAGCAGTAGCCTCTAGCTACATCTGTGAAGAGGAGCACCTCCACCAGGCATCTCCTGTAATAATGACTTCTTTTTTCTTTGAACTTGCCAGGCATTGTTGTATGACATTAAGAAGGTGAATCCAAAGAGGACCATAGATGTAGGGTCATTCCAAGTAAACCCTGACGGGACACAAGAGAGGAGTAAGGTAGTAGAAAAATGATATGACGGCACATAATTGCTGATATGTGCAATTACCAACCACTTATCCAAACAGCAGTTGGTCTTAATCTTACAACCTTTTTTCTTGCTAAGGGTATCAGCCACTAAATTGCTTCTGCTTCCTCTGGGACCCAAAGTAATCTTTAGGCTTGAAATTGAGGTATTTTCCTTCCTTTTCAGTACCTACATTTCTTTGCCTTTTTTAATATTTGAAGCGGTATTGTTCCATTGTTAATCTTGATAAAAAATAAATCAGAGCTACACACATTATTAAGAGAGAAAAAGAAAAAAGGAAGAATGGAAGAGAGAGAATATACACTCTGACAAGGAACAGACTGTTATATAATCAGGTCTTGCACTGGAGGTCCAAGTAGTGTCCATTGACATCCATGGGCTTCCTGTGGGTGCTGGATACCCTCAAATTCCATTGCCCATGGTGGGAACTGAGGGTGGCCAACATTTTGCTGAAACAAGCCATCACACTGCCAACAACAAGAAGCAGAGATTGGCTTACTCTCTGTGTTGTGCAGCATGAAAAATAGAGATCATGCTAGGTACATGTAAACAGTAAAACCACTGGAAATGTTTGGTGAGCTACATCATTCAGCAAATATTTCAGATGATTGTTGTTGACTCAGATAATGGACTTTTCCATCATTACTGTCTGTAAATTAAAAGGCTTAAGAGAGTATTTAAAGCGTAATGAAGGTGAAAGCTGCTTCTCTGTCAATGGCAGCAGCCTTCTCATGATGACGCTTCTCAGGCCTGGCTTTACATGTCTATTCCCAAGCTACCACTGAGAAGGACTGAGGAGCAAGCTGTCCAAGGATATGTCTGGAAAGAGGCTGTAGCTGGAAGTGGGAAGTGTTGGAAGCCATCCAAGATGTCTGAGGTTTCTGAAGTCCAGCTCCAAGAAGTTTATCTTTACTGTCAGTGAGAACTCCAGGATTGGCGTACCATTGTGGCCATCAGCAAGAGATTGGCTTATGTTAAATAAGATTAACAACTAAGAGAAAGTGAGAGAAGAGCACAGGGGCTTGGCTGGCACTGCATGGCTAGTCTATAGCAGAAGAAGCTGCTGAGGTGGTTCCAGATCAGTGCCCAGCCCATGGACTCCACTGCCTCTAACAATATGGCTTGGCATCAGACTTCAGTACTGGGTCGTTATGTGCCCACTTCCTCACACAAGAAATTCATTTCAGCACAGAAATTATATAATGGTTTGGGGCTGAGGGGACCTTAAAGGTCATGCGTTCCAATGCCCATGATGTCTCTATGTGAGCAAGAGCATGAATGACTGCCCATACCTGCCCGTGGACACATGGACACACAGGACCTGACTGCAGCAGATCGTGGTACGACTAAAGCAATACAGATAACGAAGCACACATTAATACAGCCTGGCTCTAGTACATACTGCCATTCTTGTTTATTCATATGTTGACCCCAGTATTAGCAGTACACATTTCTTAAACAAAATCCATGTCCTGCACTGCTAATTGTTAACATAACAGAGGGTTCATGAACCCGTCTTTCATCACATCTCTTAAACATTATTTAAACAGTATTTTATTACATTTATTTCTTCAGAGGTAAAAACATTTCCTTGCTATGCCTGTCAACTGATTTGAAAACTAAATATCTAAACTGCTGTAGTTTATTCTTCACAATTTCTATATTGTTTCAGTATTAGCCTGGGAGAATAAAACAAAAAATGTAGCCCTCTGTTGTCTTAATTTTAGGATATTGGAAGACTGCTTTCCTAGAAAAGAAATATTGGCTGGCTTGTTAACAAAATGAGATTTAGACCTTGGCTTGGATCTTCAAAAGTGAGCAAGGGAGTTAGATGCCCAAACCCAGTGACTTTCAATGAGAATTGATTACTTAAAATTCAGAGGCCTCCTTCAAAAGCTCATCCCTAATCCTGCAGTACCATTTATACTTCATTTTAATTAACTGTGGATTTAGACTTCAGCATAAATTCACCTCGACTAAAATTTACAAAAGCATCCTCAAGTCCTGTTTTCAGAGTGTCTCAGGGTCCAGAAAGCCCAATCTCTACTGAAATTCCCCAAAGTTACTAATGCCAGATCTGAAGTGTGGCACTGGACCCTTCCTGAGCTCCTGAGTTCAATGTTTGCATTTGCCACATCCAATTGCCATCCCACAGTAAGGTCTGTGTGCACCCACTTCCTTCCCTCACACCACAAGCTGGGGGTGTGTGGGCTACCGAAGTGGTGTAGTTGCTCCTGCTCATTCTGGACTCAGTGACCAGGATGGTGAGATGTGCAGTGAAGCAGAACTGACCACGATCTGTTTCGGGCTGGAAAATGACAAGGATGCATTTAATTAGGATATTGGTCTTCAAGAAGACAGAAAAGGTTTGGCTTGGTATGAGTGAGTCTGTAATGTACCTTGGAGTAAATATAGAAAATGGATAAATGTGGATATCGGATTTCTTTTCTCAGCTGGAATGAGTGACATAATTGTTTCCTGCCTATTGATTGCTCTTCCACCTTGGCAAAGAAGGGTTAGTAAAAGCCAATATTGAAAGCAATCCCAGAAAACAAAGAAAAAACCTTCTCTGGAAGCTTTAGATCCCCACTTCTATTGGTATGGTTGCCCAAGTTTCAATTTTAGGCTCTGTTTCTGTGGAGCTCTGCATGTTTTTATGCACATGAGCCATCCTGCAGACCATCTCTGTATTATCACAATCCTGGGTGTTCTCAAAATCAGAGCTGGAGTCCAGGGGCTCTCACTGCTTCACTGCAAACTGCCACTTGGTGAAAAAAATAAGGAAGCTCAGAAAAGCCTGTGTTTTGTGTTTTCCAGTTGGCCAGTAGTGGTAGCTCCCGCTATCTGGGAAGCCTGAGAATAAGATTTCCCATCTACTGATTCACATGAGGGGTTTTTTTGTTGTTTTTCTTTCTCTTGTTTTAATTCAGAAAACACTGATTTGCTGATGATGACAGTTTTTTGGAAGAATCACATGAACTATCTCTGATGACAGTTTCATAAGGGAGAGATTTTTTAGTTCCAGGAGGACATCCTGTGCAAGGCTGGACTGCCACCTAGACAGAGCATATATTTAGAAAGAGGAGGTTATAAGGACCAGTCTATCCTAGTAATCAACAAGGCAAGGACCAGTTCCCTGCCCTGTTGTCAAAGATGTGGCATGAATTGTGTCTGTATTCATACTAAATATTCTTCACCCTAAATTGCTCACTGCATACTGCACTGTCCCCATAAAACATACTCATATAGTGATATTTGGGGTGAGATTAGTTCATTTATATGGATCATACATGATCAGTGCCTGAGCCCATCTGTGACACTTGGCAGACAGAGCCCTGTCTAACCAGCTCTCCCTTTTGGGTACCACAGGCATCAGCAGCATCAGTGCCTCCGCCACTGGGTTGCTGAACATCTTTTGGCACCACAGTCTCAGATTTTGCCCAGCAGAGTATTGATTATTCTGGGATCCATCTTTTTTCTTGCTTTTTTTTTTTTTTTTTTAACAGAAAATTCATCCTAAATCTAAGAAGCTTTTTTTGATCAAGTTTTTGTGAGGCATGTTACATTCTGTAATCAGTTTTGGTTTCAGAAAATTGGGCTGTATACGAGCATGAGGACAGAATAAAATACACCCCAGAGCAACCTCCCTATAAACAGCCCTCCCAGTCGCAGGCTCGTCCTACATTTCCGCCTCTGATTTTGTGCTGCTTGTCTAATTATGTTGGCTGCTGTGTAATTATTTTCATGGAACAATAATTTTAACAGCGTGCAGTTTATCAGAGGTGCAAATTATACATAATAACATACGGCAATTTCCAGTTAAAACTTGCATAACATTCAAAAGTCCTTGTATTTTTCGACAAATGGAAGAGGAAAAAAGTATTCTTCATTTTGTATCTATTCCTTTTTCCCTGAGAAAACAACCTACTGATTTTCTTGCAGTCAATTAAATTCATTTGAAATAAAGCAGTTTTATTTTGGAACAAGACTGTCCACATGGGGAGTTAATCAAGAATAATTATTCCTCTCTAAATTCACATCCTCAAATAATTTGAATTGAATCCCCAGTATAGACCAGCCCTTAATGTCAAAGGAGGTTAAAAAAAAAAAGTCAGCTAGAGGAAGGCTATCATATGAGGAAGCACTGAGAATAAAAACCTTGTCTGGGCAGCCAGGCCAGACCAGTGAGGAGAGCCATGTCCAGGCTGACTCAGACTGACTCGCCCTCCTTGGTTACACAAACACTTGCTCAGTGCTTCAAAGTCAACCCCACGCACATCTCAGTAGCATCATCTGTGCGTGCATGTGTCACAGTGACAGCGGCATGGGGGAGGGAGATGCTGTGATCATCAGATGAGAGCAAGGATAAACATATTTCAGTGAAAGAATTTTGCTCAGGAAGGCCTTTTCCCCTTGCTTTTCCAGCAGGCTGAAGGCAACATGACTCATACACCATTCAGAGTGAGGGAGCTATGGGGAATTTTGGCACATCTGCATTTCCATCTCATATTTGACAAACTTGAGTTTTATTAAAACCCAAGCTTTGCTTTCCCATTGCTGCCTGTTGACTGACAGAGTTTGTAGCCATTATTTCTCTAAAACAACAGTAACACCACAGTGCCTTTGCCGTGCCAAAGAGCCAGTCATTGCAGCAGCCTCTGGAGAGTCTGGAGGCAGGACCAGGTTCCCCTGTCCTCTGCAGCCTCCATGCAATAAAAGAAAACTGTTTATCTGCATGGTACTGCACGTCCC
>JAWWEV010000083.1:7126112-7150309 GCA_035583235.1 Hafferia zeledoni | reverse complement strand
AGGACCAGGTTCCCCTGTCCTCTGCAGCCTCCATGCAATAAAAGAAAACTGTTTATCTGCATGGTACTGCACGTCCCAAGCAAACCACTATCAAAGCCTGGAGGCAAATTCCATAGCCATCATACAAACCCCATAGAGGTGGGTGGTAGGTGACTTGGCCAGGACTTCCATCCACAAAACTTCAAGATTCCACAAATGTCTAAACTGAATGTTTTACCAAGCATAACACATGTGCCAGAGCAGTACTTATATTTTGAGGTAATTCTCTGTTCAACAGAGATTTGTCACCAATGTATACACTGAGACTGCCTCCTCTGCCTAAAGGTTTCACAGGGAAATGGGGCTATTGGGCAGAGATAAAAGGAAGCATCTTTATATCTAGGTGTCCCTGCCCATGGCAGAGGGGATGGAACCGGGTAATCTTTCCAACCCAAACCATCCTATGATTTTTTGATTCAATGATTCTATATATGTTGATGCTCCCCTTATGGGAGGCAAGCCAAGCTGGCCAGCAAGACTGGGTCCCATAGCACAGAAAGGACTGGAGTGCTTGGGTTTGCTTTTTCTGGGTGCAAAATCAGAGAAAAAACACAAGAAATTTCTCGCTAGGCAAACCCTACCATTCCATCCCAGCTTCCCAATCCCTTCCCATCCTTTCCCTGCATGCTCAAACCACCAGAGATATTTCAGATCCTTTCTTGAGGAGAGTCCATATGAGTTGGGGAGGAAGAACAAGCTCACCCATCTAGAAGGAAAAATATTACTATTGGCACACAAGATGACAACACAGTGAAGAAGACAGGAGATGGGCAACCATCGCTGGTGCCTCTGGCCAGGCACTAGTGCTGGCACACTGAGGGAATTCTTTCAGAGGCAGAAAGTCATAGAGACAAAGCTCAGATTAATCAGACACCAGGAAAAAATCAAGTTATAGTATTGGCAGGAGCACAAACCATATGGAAATGTCTGGAGTCCTTGAACAGCAAGAAGATAACGCACCACTCAACTATTGGTGACCTGGCCAAGAGCAAGCAGTGATGTAAAATGCAGGGCTTAGTCCCAGCACCTCAGCTCTGCCCTGTGTCACACCCGAGGACTGGGGCAAAGTTTTTTCCCAGCTTGGAGGAAAATGTCTACTTGTAATTTTATTCAGAAGAATGTCACTGGATGTTGTCCAGAAAGTTTACTCTGTGGAGTTATGTAACACCACTTTGTCATTCTTGTGCTGAGACATTGCAATTTTAAGCCAGGGCATGGAAATACCAGGGTGTGAATGAAATCCCTTTTCATCTGCTTTGGGTCATGGCAGTACAATTCTTCTTCTGTCCAATTCCCAGCCATGTCGGGAGGAACCAGCAGAGCAGGGCTCCCTGTCTGAGTCTTTTCCCAAAGGAGGCTGGTTTTCACATTCCCCTTACATGGTTCTTCCACGCTGCATCTGGAGGGTGACTTTCTCCATTCCCTGATGTCTGATCGTTGATGTTTGATCTGAAAAATTCTCATTTTGGGTCATGGTAGCATTAATATTGGCTTTAAGGAGGAGGAATTCACCAGACAGTTATTGTGGTTTTAATCAAGGTTTTTGACTCAAAGGACTGCTGGAACAAGCACCAGGATACTGGTTTCTAGAGGATCCTGAACTCACTGTAAATGCAGGCAGATGGAGCCAAGGAAGTGAAAACAAACAGGATTGCATGGAAAGTGTCACTTCAGTAGAAACTTGACAGAAGATTGCAACGACCATGCAGGAAAACAAGTGGCTGCACTGAGAAAGAAATCCAGTTTTCATGGTAACCTGTGGTGGATTCTGATCTTGTGTTCCTGTGAGAGCAGGGCAATAATTCTTGTCATCTATTCTTCTTGCTCATTGTGAGCACATTGGGAGAGGTTTCCTTGTCTGTTACTATTTCAAGTCACAGTTCATAATCCAGCATTTATTTCCAGAATAATTAGAAGACTTCATGAATCTGTGAATGATGGCTCCAGCAGCCAAAGCAGTGATTTGTGAAGACTCTAAATCATGTCTGAGGGTGACAGACTCTCTTGGGCTGTTAGTGTCAGCAGGTGTAGCAAACTAAGAGGAACAAGAACAGCTCAGTCTAGGTCAGATATATCAGCTTCTCAGTTTTGAGTGGAGAGATGTTTCCTAATTCAGATGCTGTACCAGTATGTGCTGCTGACAACGGTGGCTATCTCTGAGGCTTTATTTAAAACAAATTAACTTAGGGAGCTATCCTGTTTCATAGAAGTAATTTCGGTGGACTGGTGTCAGACTTTCTCTGCATGTATCCAGACCTAAAATGAATCAGAATAAATAAGCATAGGCTGTTCCTCAAATTAGTGCCTTGCCACTTTTCCACTGCTCTCCAAAACTGTACAGAAGATAGAAAGACCAAAACCCTCTGCTACTGTCCATCCCTTTCTGTCACATGGATTTTCTGATGATTTCTCTTAAGACTTTGCTCTCAATGTTTGGCTTCTGGGTTTTTTTCACAACAAAAGTTTTCTGTTGCAAAAACTCATTGAGGCAAGTGTCTGTCAGACCAAAATGCAGAGACGAATGGACTTCTTAATGCTGCCTTGGACACTCAGAGAAGTCACCGAACAGAATTTAATCTAGTGTGTGACATGAAAGGTTGCTCTTCAGCTAATACTCTGGGCAGGTTAAATGTAACTGTAGGGTCTGACCATGCAGCAGGAGCAAAATATTTAAGTAAAATGTCAACTCCACGAAACGTCAATTCTGCAAGCCAGGATGTCACCAGCTTGTTTGGGAAAAGTAATAAAACTGCTTTTGTATAAATACTTCTTGTTCTTCCCCCACAAAGTTTTGCACCAAAACTTTGCAATGGTGTTCTGCACCTTACATTGCCATGCCAGCTGACCTCCACTTCTGTTCATCAGGTATAGGTAGAGTCTCCAGACATAAGAATTTTAATTCAGGGATTGTCTCTGAATTGAATTCTTTGACAAGTTCCATTATTGCATTTTTAAGCCAGATACAGAGTCTTGATAACTCTCAAAGTAACAATAAAATATATATACACACATATAAATTTGTTTAAAATCAAGATTTTTTAAAAATTCTTCAATTAATTACCAAATTCCAACCTACAATAATAAGGCAGAAGATCTTCCTAGCCAAGGCAGAGCACACAGATGAAGGCTGGTATGGACCTGTACACTGCTTTACTCAAATGAAGTGCTTCAGACAAGCACAAGTACATTCTCCTGACTGCCTGAAATGTCAGCCTGAAATCTCATTTCTTCCTCAAACACTGAGTGCATGAGGCATTTTGTGAATAATAGTGTCTATGGATGTCTAAGTTTTTTGTGACCACTCTGGCTTGTGCTATAGCTACAAGGTAGGAAATGTTGCTCCTGTCTCCTATCTTTGCTACCTATGTTGGATAGACAACTCAGAAAATCTGCTCTCCAACTCATTTTAGCAGATCTGAACATCTTTATTGGATACCTTTTCAGACAGGCACTTTTCTACTGGGTGGATTAAATTCTGTCTATACACAACAATATTTCTGGCTTCAAACACAGACAGGGATTTATGGGTTTTCCCACAGTTCTTTTCCTTTCCTACTGAAAACAGCTCATCAACAACAGAAGAGACCAACGTTACCAACTTTCCTGCAGAGCCAAGCACCTGTGCCAGCATCAGCCTTGGTATTTCCTAACACCCATCCCTAAAGCCATGGACCCATCCTGGGGGTGGGAAGCCTCAGAAGGGGTGCAAAAGGAATAGTATGTCTGTGAAGCATTTGTCTCCTTTGTGTTAAGATTACCCACCACGACACTGACTGCAGCTGCCTTTGTGATTTATGTCCTTGTTCCTTAATGGCACGAAGCAGTTTTTAGAACCGTGGGAGATAAGTATGCTCAGTGTGTGGACCCTGTTCAGTGAAGCAGCTACCAAACTGTGTTTTGAATAACATCCCTGAATTTACTAATCTCTGCTTATAAAGGCAAAATATTTACACTCCTGAGTCAAAGACTGGGATCTTCAGTTTGCTCAGCACTGTCTCAAGTCTGTTCCTCTTGGATACAATGGCAGATTTACCATGAGCTTCTCTGGGAGTCATAGTCAGGCCAAAAACAAGGGCTTATGGAAATACCATCCATAGTTCCTAATCCTCTGCTGGAAGACTTTCCAGAAAGGCTCTACTGCCAAGCACCCCTTTCCACAAAAAAAGTTTTATTTCCATTTTATGTAGCACCCCCATTTACTAGATCCTTTAGTGAAAAATTAGAAGCAGGCAGAGATATTTAATGTCCATAAATCCAGAAGTGTATGTGAATTCAATAATGGACAGATTTTGTTTTTAATCAAGGTAGAGCCATTGCTTCATGGCAAGGATGTATACTTTATAATGTTACAAGTGGAACTGTATTCCTAGGCTTCCAGACTCCACTATCTCCTTTGGCACAATACTATTTCATTAGTTCCAAAGCCATGGTAAACTGGACAGGTAGGACAAAATTAGTTCTCTAATCCATAGGCATAGCACAGGTGTTCCTTGAAATTCTCCGTTTCTTGTTCCATACCACAGCTTGTAGTTCCCTTGCAATGCACAGCTCTCTATAAGGACTTCTACCTACAGGTCATCAACTCAGTGGTATTACCACACCTCTCAGCAACTGTTTTATGATCCCATTTCTGCCATGGATTGGATACTGCAATACTGCAGGTAAGATCAAAGAATGTAGAGAAACATGCTGCCATATTAAAAATAAAGTCTTCATCCAGAATAGCATTGACTAATCAGTGTGAAAAGGTCTGTAATGTAATAGGTTTGGAACTGGTTTGTAGTTTGTAAGGCTGCTTTATTTCTAGAATTTGCTATCAAGATATCCAAGATTTATCTATAGACTTTGAACAAAAGAGGGTGAAGACTGCGTGGATCTCAGCGCTCACAGACGTTATTCACTGTTTCATGCTGTAAGTTTTCTGCTCTGCTTTCTCTGTTTCTCCTGACTGCTTTTCACTCCCTACCTTTCCACATTTTCCAGCTTGAGCTCCCCTAAAGGACTGAATCGAATTCACCTTCTGTGTCATCAGGTATAGTGTTGTTTGGTCACTGGAGCTGTAAAATGCTCTCAGAGCCTTGGCATGTGAAACCTGGCTCTGCAGAGGTGAAGCCCAATGAAGCTCCTGCTTTCTGCCTCCCACAGCAGAAATCTGCAGGCTGACTTCTGAGCTGGATTTTTTTAACCCTACAATGAGACTTAATGCTTTTGAGAGGCTTCAGTTTGCATTCAACAAATGAGCCGATTCTGCTTTCATCTGTCAGAAATCCTATGCATTTTAGAGCCTTTAAAGGGAAATGATCCAGCAGGCTTGGCAGGCATTAAAGGCCTCTCATTTACTTGCCGATCAGTTACGTTGCTTACAGTTTCCCACAAACAGATCTTAACTGGGATGTGGCAGCAAAAAGGGAAAAACTTGATTCTTGACAGTTTCCTGAACACCCTTCAGCAGTGCTATAATCAGCTAGTGAGCACACCCCACTGTCTGTTTTCCTTTAAGGGGTCTCACTTCCACTTGTTTTTCCCCCAGTGCTGCACTCTTACCTTTTTTCAGAGTCAAACACTATTCAACTTCTGAACAGGCACGTTGTCCAGGAATATTGGGATGTTTTATCACATAGTCCATATACAGATTGCCTTTCTTTGTTACCTGTCCCTGAAGTCCTCTGTCAGCGATGCTCAGGTTTTCTGCTTTGTGTTTCTTTGAGCTTTTTTGTCTAACCTCAGGGCATTGAAACTTAGACCCTTTGATATTCTGTGAGGTCTTCACAGTGAAATACTCATCAAATAACTGCTCTGACATACATGTTGGTCTAAGCTGGAGTTTAGTCTGACAAATTTAGCAGCTGTCCCATCTCATGTCTTACTCAGTCTGGACTAACCATGGGACTAACTCCACTGTACTGGGATGGTAGTTCTGTGTGACTCAGAATGGAAAAGACCACCACAGAGCACCAGGGAAGGCAATGCAGGCTCAGGGGTCTCCCTCCCTGTACTTCTGAAGCATGCCTGGTCCAGCCAATTCCAGCTCCTTCCACAACACCATCATGTAACCAGGGTTTTGGCAGCCCCCAAAGAAAGCCAGGAATTGCCAAGCAGTGACAGTGCAGGACACACTAATGTGTGTCAAGATAGCCCTGGGCTTAAGTCAGCTCTGAAATCTGCAAAGCTCTAGCACATCCTGGGCTTAGTCTGATCTTTTCTTAGCACCACCATCATCCTGACCCTGGCCAGGATGCCCAAGTGCAGCCTTATCTTCTTCCTCCCCCTATCCTAGGTGACAGGAGACTGGCCTGGACTTCAGTTCCCCAAATGACAAATAGCTAGAAACAGTAACTCTGGCTAAGCTATGCTGTGGAAGCTTGTGGAAGCATTTCACAAAATATTAATGTAATGACATTCAAAAGTAACTTCTGCTTTTGTGCAGAGTATCCCCTTCTCTCAGTGCTCTGAGAGTAATTTTCTGTCATCTTCTTGCTCCCAAAATTAAGCAGATATTGGTATCACCTTTGGGATGCTCAACTCCTATACACAGAGGTCCTATCAGCTGCATTACACTATAGTTCTATCCTGTAGCATCTTCCCAAATGCCTTTAATTAGCACAGGAACTACATAGACCTGTTGGAGCAGGTCTAAAGGAGAATCATGAAGATGATAAGAGGGATGGAAACCCTCTCCAACAGGCTGAGAGAGCTGGGGCTGATAAAGCTGGAGGAGAAGGCTCCAGGAAGACCTTATTGCAGCCTTTTGGTTTCTAAAGGATCCTCACAGAAGAAATGGGGACAGATTTTTTTTAATTTTGCCTGTAATGATAGGACAAGAGATAACGTTTTTAAGCTAGAAGACTAGATAAAAGGAAGAGATTTTATACAATAGCTTGACTTATCACCTGCCTGCCTTTAGAGGTTGTACATCAGTCTACAACACCCATTTGCTGGCAAATAAACCACCCACTGTCCTCCCTGTCAGGTTTGGGATCCTGGCAGTCTTCCTCTCTGTTTCCTCGTGGTGCTGCTAAACCTCCTAAATTGCTGAAGGCTAGTGTTGGCTGTTACCTGAAGATTTTGATTCAGAAATATCAAAATGTTAAATGACTTTCCATTTCTTCAGAGGCTCTTTGGGATTTTCATTTCCTGCATCTAAAATGGCATGTGATGTGAAGTGTCATCTCTCTGGCATCAAGTCCTTATTTCCTATTTGCTGCATCTGCCTGATTTGATTGCACTGGTCCTTCAGCCGCAAAAATATCCGGCAGGGCAGATCTCACTCCTGCAATCAAATAAAGGCATTAGTCTGTTATAAAAGACAAGAAAAATGACTTGTGCAACCACCGAAGCACCTCATAACAGCAGCAGGAAACACGTAGGTGGCACGTTATGATCACAAGAGACAATAAGGGGTGAAATAACAGCACGTTGTGCTGGGATCAATGAGAGCTTTTCTCAGTCCCCACTGTAGTGTAAGCCCTGGGATCTGCCTGGGCCGTGGGCTCCCAGACCTGCTGAGGACCTCCTTGGGTTTCCAGTCCTGGGTGGCAAAACCACGGAGGATGGAATTCTGAGGTACTGAGGCAGAGCATCTCAGGGGCACATTCAGTACACCTGTGATCCCTGGGCTCTGAAAATTAAAAAGAAAAGGAGTTTTGCTTTCAAGTGCAGCATGGAACTGTGAAATGAGCAGCAAGAGTTCCTCTAAAAAAAAAGAAAAAAGGTGGGGGACAGAAAAAAACCCCTGTATTTAAATAATTTCACACATTGGAACCTAAAGTCTTGAGTGCACAGTCCTGTTCTCCTGTGGTTTATAGAAAGATAACTGAGAGAAGTGATAAGGCTTTTCCTAGGAGCCTCCAGACAAAAAACCCACTCTATATATGCAATGTGCTTTTGTACGGAGAAATGGAGAAGCATCTATCAAATCATAAAAGACTCACTGAGGCACCCCGAGGTCTGAGTAGGGCTGGACTGCACTACTGCCATTACACCTCTGGGCTGCAGGGCAGGCACTTTTTCGGACAGTGCTTTCCCAAAAGAATGCCCCCGAAGATGGTTGGACCTGCACAAAGAGACAGGGGAAAAGCAGAGATGTATTTATTTGTTTGTTTGTTTGTTTATTTATTTATTTTTAACTTGCAAGTACCCATTTCCTAAACTCAGAATTTTTTTTTTCTTCTTCTTTTTTCTATTTTTTTCCCTAATGAAGAAAAAAATCTGTACTTGGTTTAGAGGAGTTGTGGGAGGAGCTGTGGAGTTGAGGCATTAAAAAATTTAGCTTTTGTTTAAAGAAGAGCTGTTGTGCCATTTATTTCCTTAACTCAGACAAACTGATGAGGCTTTTTGAGGCTTACTTGTCCAGTATTCTGATCTTGCAAAAAATGTTAAAGGAGAAATGCTCTTATAAGCACTCCAGAAATTATAAAATCTTGTAAATATTTATTTTTCACTGAAAAAATAAGCTTATAAAGGACTGACTCTCATTTTCTTCAGGAATCTCCTGCAATTTGAATTTAACACTGTCAAAGCAGACCCATTCTGAGCATTTTCAGACTAGCTATGTATGACTACAGTTTTCAGAGTACTTACAAGCTTTCCTTAAATCACCAGTCTTAAACTTTCTGTGAATCACTGGTAATATTATAAGGCAAAGCATTTCAGTTCCTGAGATTCCTCTGAGTCTTTCTGGGTCTGTATGATTTATTGACAACCAAGATCAGATGGGTTCTGGTTGCCTTAATCCAGACTGTAATGCATATGGCTCCACACATATGAATTATGAACAGTAGCTGATACTTACTGCAACTGTTGTGCTAGAAGATTTGCAGCAGAGTATCAGGAAAAGGAGAATTATTTCTTTAATCCTCTGCTTCCAAGGGCAAGAAATTGCAAGAGCATGGCAGTCCCATCCCCTTGGTCCAATCTGGGAAATGGGGCTCCTCAAGCAAAGGTACACTGCACATTCCATGTGGTCCGTTGCAGATGGAAGATTTACAGTAGTTTTCTTGGCTTGGCACTCCTCAGGCTCTAACCAGTGTGTTATTTTAAACAGCATTCTTAATATTAATTTATATGCCAGTGTCCTATATATATCCATACCTTTCATGCTCTGCAGTGTAATGGAAGTGGACACTGTGGGTGTTTTTAGCAGTGCTCTACAACAGCCCTGAGGACAACCTGGAAGGTGCTTCTGCATTCCCAAGAGATGCCACTGAGATCCTGGAGCACACTGGAAACAAAAAAGCACAGAACGAAGAGGTGAAAATTAACTCAGAGATTAAACGTACACTGACTGTATTTGGGGGAAAGTGGTGAGTGAATGTCTCTGATGAAAGAAACAACCAAGAAAAAAGAAACCTGGTCAAACTCCAGCACCTGTTACAGGTCACTCACGAAATACCTCTCTTTGCCCACCTGTCAGACTGTTTGGCTTTCATTATTCAATGGAGACAGGAGTATCCTTTGGTGGTGTGTGCACACAGCATCCAGCACAGCTGCCATGCAGTCCTAGGTGGAGAATTGCTAGTGTATATGCACAAACATACAGCTATACATATATATATTTTCATATATATATGTATGTATATTTAATGCGTAGCCTGTATTTGAAATCTCACCTATGTCCACACCAAGCCAATTTATGGGTAGATGATGGAAGGTCATAATTAGAATTAATTAATCCAGTGGGAAATCATTCCCAAGCAGCTCTCAGCAAAAGGCAGATTCACAGCGTAAGGAGGATAAGCTGTGCTTCTAAAGCTCTTCTTAGACATTCTTGTCACTTCCAATATCCCCCAGGGTGTGAACAGCTCTAATCTACCACTCCTGGGAGCCACCCATTTTACTGGTGTGCACTCCTCACAATTAGGAGAAGTTAAAGACATAGTCCAACACCTTAAAAATGCTGGTGAAATACAGACTCAGATAATTCTTTCAGTCTGCTTCCCCAGATCCCTTCAAACAATCCAAATGGAAATAAAAATCTCCATCCAAGGCCAGCTCAGCCCTTGGCATGTACATAGGAGCAGAGTTGCTGTTTCTGAACAGTTTGATGGGCAAACAGGGACATAACTGACTATGTGACTCTCCTGCTTGACAGTGGAGCTGGGATCTGGAGCCTGGTGCTACCACCGACTGGACCACATCATCTCCTGTGTGGAGAGCTGCTGCCTGGGTTTTTGGAGAAGGAAGCACATCTTTCATTGCTTCCAGGCATTTCCAAGGTTTTGTCATACGGAAGCTAAGGAGAAACTTTCACAGGAACTGGATTTTGTGTTTTGTTACAAAGCAAACTGATTTTTCTTCAATAATGCCATTCTGTGGTGTTTACACCATCTCTCTGGAAGCAAGTCCCACTAAGGATGCACTAAGAAGCTACTAGTTTAGTGCAGGCATCTCAGTAGTACCAACAGTCTTAATCATGGAGCTACCAACTCTACATGGCCGAGCATAAAGACATTACAGAAATCAGCTTTTGCCCAATCCAAACAATAAAAATAGGTATATTTTAAGTAGAAGAAATCAGAGTTTGCCCCAAAAACTTGGAAACCAGAGGATAAAAGGAAAAGCCATTACATCAGAGAAGATAAAATTAGCTGTGGTCTAAATTTCAATGCAGTATCTCATGAGCCTTTGGTGTTCTTCAAATGTCCCACACGTATATTAGTTTTATACCCACTTGAGAATGAAGTCATTTTCACATAGGATTTTTAATGCTTAATTATTCTTCTTTTGTTCTTATCTCTGTCACTCTTGGAGTTTTAAGTTGTTTAGTTGCTCAGTGATTTGAGTTTTTCAGTTTCCTGAAGAGAGAGCTCAAAGGTGTTGAGGAAAAAAGTTCCACTGACACAAATGGGGATTTCCAAGAGAGAGCATCAGGGCCACCTGGACAGACCCAGCATTCCAGGGGGAAAATCAGCTCCCAGTAAATGCTAAAATAAAACTCACAGGTGCTAAAACCTGGGACTTTTCCAGTTGCATCTTTACTGGCACTAACCTCATATCTCTGCACACACTGGGACAATAACGTCCTATTTTTATCAGTCAGCCCCTACACAACCTTCCCTCTGAAGTGTAATGTCAATTATTAGAAAACGCAGACTGGCTACATTTATCTCCATCAGGTTTCTCTAGAAAAGACATGTGATTTATCCTCATTTGTCTTGAGCTTGTAAAAATGTTAGGTTTCATAAAGTCCTCAGGAAAGCCCACAAATCCATGGAAACTTCAGGAACACATGCATACCAAAAATCTTGTATGTCTTAATCTCACTCCTTTACATACATATTTTTAAATACTATGCTTTTAAATCAGAGAAGATCCCAGTGAAAACATCTACATAAAATGAAGATCAGAGTTGACATTATAGTTACAGAATTTAGAGGCATTTTCCTAACAGGTTGTAATTATCTTTACAAAGGGCATAAAGCTGCCAGGAAGCCCAGATATAAATACACGCCACCAAAGAATTAAAAGCATGTTAAGGTAATAAACAGTGTCCAATGACCTGATCTGGCTCCCATCAGATTAAATGGAGGGTACTATTGCTGTCAATGACACACAGATCCTGATTTAGCCATAGGGTGACAGTGTGGAGGGACGTTGTTCAAATTATTGATCATGGGAAACTGATCACAGTTTATGGCAGATGTTAAAAGTTGATATCAGTTCCTTGTGTTTTGAACTGCCTTTCCCTATGATTTTGGGTATCCAAGTGTTTTACACAGCTTTGCAATGGCACACCATGGTTGGTTTGTTTGTTTATTTGTTTTCTTGAAGCATTAATTCATTTGTTGATTTTATGATATTGAGAGAGTTTTTAAGAAAATTGTTTTCACTTGACTGAGGTTTTTGTGAAGGGTAATTGCAGTTACATTTCCCAACAATTGTTTCTTCATTGAAAGAGGAAAGACAATCTTTTAAAACACTGACCATCCAGCATCTCCCATCAAAATGCATTTGAAAATGGAACCATCAGTTTAGGACACAACTCCAGGAACCCACCAAAGGGACTGGGCAGTCCCATCTTCCCAAACAGATATTGAAGGGGGCCAGGAGCTGGCCTGGATCTCAAACAGGGGGTGTCAAAATCCTTCAGAAACCTGCTGCTTGCTAAACTGAGCGAAGGAAGGGCATCTCTCAATAGGTCTAGTTTACCAGAATTGGGATGGAAAAGGTGATTTCCACAAAAAAGCTCCCAGATGTTGCTGAAACACTCTGAAGTCTTCAATCATGGTCAGACCTCCTGGTTAACAGTTTGGGCATTTTACTAGTGAGCTACAAGATCAGGAACAGCAATCTTTTTACCAATTTTCCTTTTTTTTTTTTCTTTTTTAATTGCATGTCAAAAATTAAGTCTAGCCAAGATCCATGTCCTCATAGATCTGTCGGGGAAAGCATTGCCTCATGGATTGCATGAGTGCCTGCTGCTCATGCTGCAATGGATTTGGTAAAAAGAGGTGATTTGGAAAAGAAACGCTCCAGAGAAATTAAGCCCTTTTATACAGGTAATCAACTGAAGTGAGTGAAAGGGCTTTTCCTCCCGAGAGCTCCTCGCCCTAGTGGAAGTCATTCTATAGATGCTATTTTGAAAGCATGTCATATCCATTGTGTTTTGAAACATTTAATTATTTGTGACTCCCTTCAGCATGGGAGCCTTTCCTCAGCAGTGCTAGGTGGGGTAATAGCTCATAATCATCTCCTGAATGTCGCGTGGAGTCTGTTGCTGTGGGATGGGGAATCAGTGACAAATGGATATTTGGGGGTTGGGTGGCTGGGGTTCAACACAGATTTATGCTCATGGTATTTCGCTCATGGCATGCAGGTATGCCTAGTTTTATATAACATTTTTGTGTATGCAGTCATCCCCATTAATTTACATTTGCTTTGAAAACTGATGACTTTGGTATTTATAGATTTGTATGCACTTTTGCTGTAGGAAAGCACTCATAAATGCCTAGGTAATCTGGAAAAGTTACACAACTGTATCTAAAGCACTATCAAATGTATTCTTAGAGCAGACGGCTCATAAAAATATGCATGTGCTTAGAATATTTGGATTTACCAATCCCTAGAAACATTCTAGAAACCAAGTTCGAAATTAGAAAGGCTTAACTGTAGAAAATTAGGATTATTTCAAGAAACCAACTGTTCTCCACATTTTTAACCAAAATAACATCCAATTTTATTGAATACCTTCATGGATTGAACAGAACAACAACCAGACTTGGTGTTTTTTCCTACTAGCTGTACACAAGGGATGCTTCAGGGACAACCATCCCTTTAAAGATAAAAAGAGAAACTAGTTCTTGTTGTTCATTTCACTATATGTATAAACATTTCTCAGTGTTTAAGTAAAACCAACTCTTAGTTTTCTGCAGAATGGGGGTTAATTCCCTGGAGAAAGGCAGGGAGTCCCAACAAGTGGCTGGAAGGAGCTGACCTTTGGTACCTGTAAGTGCAGCAGAGAGGCGGCCGCTCCTGCCAGCTGGGGTGATAATCCCCTTTGCCTCTGGTAAGCGATAGCTGATAAGTCTGCACAGAATTACTTGGTGATGTTTATTTATCAGCTGGAGCTCTTTTCACCACTAAGTTAATCAGCATCAAATTTTGGGTGAAAGGAAAGCTTAGTTTAGATGGCTCATATGTGAGGTTATGAATTTCTGATGGCTTGCTCTGGACAGGTATGCAGGTGTTGGAAGGCAGCTCTAAATGTTTGTAATAGAATTTTTTTTGAGAAAGAAAAAGTGAAAAAACACCCCAAAACTTCGACATTCCTGGAATACCTTTCACAGATGCTAAATGTCCTTGTTTTTGTTCAGACTGACTGAAGAAAGGGGCAGTATCTGACTTTCTCATGCCTTCTGGGATGATGGCAATGCTCACTGGGGCAGCAGTGAGAGGGCCCATGAATTTTGTGCTTCTTATCCATGTCCTAGCTTTGTGAGCTACACTGTCTCTAACAGAAGGCAAGAGCAGGGCTCTGAAGCTGGGACACACTCTGCTCTCCTTATTTTGAGCAGAATTTATACCATACAAGATGTAGCCCAGGACTGTGCATTGATATAGAAAATCTGGCATGAAAGACATAAATCTCTTGGGCAGTCAATTGTTCTTCTTTGTGCAGAACTCACCTGGATCAACTCTGTTCTTGATCCATCATTCAGGCAGACCTAAACTGTACTTGGATGTCCTTTCTTAGGATGGACACACAGCGATTTTGTGCTGTGGAATTGGAGTGAGACTTTTCTGGACCCTCTTTTAGCATGATACGAGTATTAAAGCACACATACACATGTGATACATGTATTTAAGCATACAGGTATACTCTTCTGTCCCACTACAGTCAAAGGATCAATGCTTTGAAGTACTGGCTGTAAGTGGGGAATAACATGAGTCCGTGCAATGTTTTAAAGCACACCTCAAATGGACAATTTTCAATGGCTCTGGAGTACTTTGTGACTCAGCAATATCTTTGAAGTAAATGTCCTGCTTACTTCTTGTATCCTGGACATGCAAAAGCCAGTGCAGCATGCAACTGAAAGCTCTATTAAGAAACAAAAAAGAAATTATGAAAAAGTTGTAAGATGTAATAAGAAGACATAGTAGCCCAGGCAGGGCTGTGTTTCTTTAGTAAGTCTTTTTCTTTCTGTCTGCTAATTTATGATTCTCTTCTCAAAAGTCTTGTGTCACTGGGCTGGGGTGGCTTAACAGAGGTGAAAAGAGCTTTCTCAGGCAATGAAAGCATGTATTGCCTGCCGTCCAAAGATAGAAAAGGGAAAATATCTGTTGCTCTTGATGGAGGACAGGCAACGTCACCTGAAGCTGCTGTCCCCAAGGACTGTGTGGTGTATTTCATCATTCCTTGTACATGTGTGAGGGACCTTGAGGTCAGAAATGGCCCTGTTGTAGAGGAGGGCTCAATAAATGGGACCATGAGAACTGGCCCTTGTGCCAAGGCCAGGGATGTGTTAGTAGCTTCCGACACAAGTGGAGTGAGTGAGGATGGAGCAGTCAAGAGGAGACAAAATCCATCCCCTAAGGTAAAATGGAGAGCTCTAGCTTGAGCAGCATCCATGCTGTCATGTTAGAGGTTGCTTTAAGTGAAAATGAAAATGTGTTGAGTCCCCAAGCAAAGAGAAAAGCCAGGATAAAAGTGTGTAGGAACCACTTTTTACATGGAGACCCGTTTTTCCAACCCCTTGTACTCATGGAGGGATGAGTGTGGGCACAGGAGGACAGCCAGAGGATAAGCAATGTGCATTCACTGTACAGTTGGGAGCTCCAACTCTGGGGTAAGCTGGAAAAGGATCCAACAATCTACATCCCTACTGATGCTGAGGAGACATAGACCTGCTTAAACCTGTCCCAGCTTCAATCTCTGCTGTGATGGTGCACACAAAAACCAGGGATTTCAGTTGAAACCTAAGCAGGAGCCTAGGTTAGCTGTAACTCGAAGTCATGGCCAGATGGTTACCATCCAGCAGAGGAATAATGAAGGTATTAAGGTTAATTTAACAGGCTTAAGTCCATAGGTGGTCTTAGAGAGCTGCAGCCAAGTAGCTGAAACCTGCCACCCTTTACTTGCCCTGGGAGTGTGCAAGAAGCAGCGGTGGATGGAAGCTTGTGCAATACTCTCAGTGCAGGTTTAGTGCTGTGGAGGATGTGGTGGATTTCCGCAGGGAGCAGAGGGGGAGGCTGAAGACCTGCCTTTCTGAGCAGGGAGTGCTGGCAGAGGAGGACAGAGGAGTTTGAGAAATTCTGAGCTTTGAGCTATGGAAATCTATGAAGCATAGGAATTGTCCATGGATTAGAAAATTTTATCTACTGTCATGTATAAGACTAGTTTAAAATTTCCAGTGGGGTTTCCCTTTATCAGTGTTATTTCCTGTGCTCTAGTCACAGCCTGTCCCCTGACAGGCGCGTTGCTGCTTTAAAATTACAACCTTAATAGAGCAGTGCAAAGAACTTGCTTGTTTTATTTTAAGCATCAGGGAGTAGGAACCCTTTTGATTCACCTGCTCTCAGAGATGGAAAAGAGGTTCAGGAAGTCCAGGGTATCACTCTTAGAGACGAGAGAGCTTAGCTGGTGTCAGTGGGGAGAATCAGCCCGTGGCTGGGAACTGATGGCTCCAGGGATGCACTGTTACTCAGCTCAGATCTGTCTCCCACAAGAATCCCAGTGGGCCAGCACTTCATCTTACTCTCTTTCCCTCAATGAAGCTCCATGACATACTCTCCAGCATTGAGGCCTCTAGATGGGTGAGGTCCATGCACTCCAAAAAGAGGTGCTCACCTCCAGCCTGACCTCCTCAGCCCTTCAACCCACAGACCTCCCCAGCTGTTCCCTCCAAGGAGCTGGCCCAAGCCCAACAGCATGGACAGCTGTATTTCAGTGCCTGAGCCAGTGCCCATTGAGTCTGTTAGGCCAGACGTGGCCAATGGGTCTGAACACTTAAGCCTTCACCAGCACGATAGGCTATCATACTTAATTTCATTGCATATTGTCTTTCTTTTGCTGAGTACTCGGTCACATATATGAGTTTTTCCCAGATTCCCTTCTCAGCCAACCTTTCTAACAATCTCCAGCATCCCTTGCAGGCAGCCCTTCCTTAAGAGAGCTCAATTTGCCAGAGGAAGGGGTGGGAAAGGATGATCAAAGCACATGGGTTTCTCCTCATATTCTTCTTGCTTCATGAGTTTATCCAGTCAGTGTTTGAGCACATTTGAGTCCACCCTGCAGAGCAAGGGTGGAATAGGGCTCTTTGTTTGCTTGTTGCTAAAGCACCTTACTTCTAATTAACAGAGTGATTTAATTAACATCAGGCGGAATCCTCCTGGTTTTGTTCCCTTAGGGGATAAGGAGAGGATAGCAGGCAAGGCAAACAGGTAACATCCTCTTCTGACACTAATTCTCCAGGGCACGGTCCTGATTTCCAAAGGCTGCTCCAGGCTATCTTCTCCAGACACTTTGAATCTATGGAAGAAATAAAAAAAGGAGTGTGAATAAAGTTCACATTTGGGGAGAAATGTTGGCTTTGACTGACTATTTGTTTCCTCAAATGGTGGTGGGAAGCAGAGACAGTTTCTGAGAGATCACAAACAGCTTCTGGACATCTTAGAGCAGAACTTAGAAGAACAAACCCGGTGATTTTTCTTTTTTCTTTTTTTTTTTTTTTTTAATTTCATCTGAAAATGATGTGTTAAATGTTATTCTTCTCTGCTGTGCTGAGATCCTCTTTATTCAGAGCAATAAGCTCTTGCTGCTGTAAATTTTAAGTGTATGGATCAGAGAAGTGTTAATGGACAGCTACTGGTACCAGTCATGTGTCCACCCAGACCTAGATATGATGGTTTTATAATATTCTGTACAAAGCAAGATAAGATTATAATATATTCACAGAAATATATTTATCGTCTTTATTAAATATAGATTTGTCAGATTTTTGGCATAGCAGAGAGCATCAATGTGAAGCACAGGGCCAGAAGAATTTCAGTATGGCACAAAGAAATGAAACATTTTCTAGGTAGCCTCAGCCTGGCTGTATTTTGGGTTGTCTTCTGCCTCTGCCCCCCCAGCAGGCTGGCAGGGCACTTACTGCGACTGTGCTTGGTTTTGGTTTGGTTAAATCTACTGCTTTAATCAGCACTTCTGATCTGTTCTTAATGTGTTGCTACTGATTATTGTTGACTGGGGGGAAAAGACGCCCTTCTCTGTATGCAACACTAGAGCAAAGTATCCTGTCTTTCTTATTTTTGATTAATATTAAGACTGAATGGTGCAGCTTTGGCACAGTCAAAAGTGCGAACAAGGCAAATCAGATGAGAGATTACACATTTTTGGCATTCTGGCATTAGCTAAAATAATTTAAGCTTTGTCTTTGGTGGTGGTCTTAAAGCAAGTGGAATGCGAAGGTGGAATTCAGGACCGGCTCTGGCATACCCTGGTGTGAATTTCTTTCTTTAGAAGAGAGTGTTTAATTCCACGTATTAACATGTTGGGCTATTTTACTAAAAGTGAAGTTACGCTGATTAGTTACACTACAGAAGCTAAAGTATGTACATCTGCTTGAAGCAGGCATTTAACGGCAGGAATAATGGCTAACTTTGCTCATGTAACGCTCACTTTAAGCATCTTGAGATGCACATAACTGATGCTACAGCTGGGACAGGGTTTTTAAATTTATTTTTATTTTCTTTTAAATAAGCAGAACTCAAATAGTTTATTTTTTGAGTTACTTCCCTCAGATTACAAGAATTTCACCTCCTTCCTTATTTATTACAAGAATTTAATCTCCTGCCTTGCCAAAATGAACTTCCTTTTCCTAAAATAAAACTATGATGAATAGGACTAGAAAGATAAATTCTTAAACTTTCTTAAAAATGTGTTGTTACACAACAAAGTTGCCAGTATTGATTAAGCCCAGGTGGTCTGCTCACCCAGCAAACAGATATTTTAAAAAGCTTTATTATGCCTCATTAGAATTCAGTCCTTTAGAAGATTTCTAATTATATTGTCTAATAAAACTAAACCTTCGAAGCTATTTGCATATTATATGAAGAAATCTCATACAACAAACTCACAGTGGATTCAATTAACATAATAGCTAATTATATATCCCATCAGCCTTTAGAGTAGCTCAGCATTCATGTTGCTCCTGTTTTAGCCTAGAGCAAAGGAGGTTTGAATTTTCACTTCTAAATATTGACTTTTAACTAATATCAGAAATGATTTGAACACTTTTGTGGATGAAAAGATAATGATTAAACTACATGAAACATTTTAAAATACTTATTTCCAAGTCATTGAAACAATTCCTATTTAAACCTAAACCTTCCCATATTATCCATTCTGAGTCTGTCCTTATTTTATAAAAAAAATACCAGATAGGTCTAATTATTTTGACAAATGTTTGATTGACAGCTTGGTTATTTTGAAACTGCCTACTTCCTACAGTTACATTTTGTATATTTTTCAAAGCATTTTGTAATGCAATTGTATTCTTGGCCAGTTGTATCTATCAAGTAAGAAATTTAGGACTAGATTAACAGAGACATAGTAATGAACAGGCATTTGAGCACCCTGTAATTGACTGTTATTAAGGTGTTGTCACAGTAGTCTGTAATGAATTCTCTTGTTTTCTTTTGAAATTGGATGAGATATTCTGAAAAAAAAAAAAAAGTAAAAAACCCCTCCAAAACAGAAAAACAAATGCAAAAGTTTCCTTCAACCTTAAAAAAAAAAAAATCTGCAAAGAAACAAAGCCTTTTTTTCCTCCTTGTGGTTTTTTTTTTTTTTTGTCCCCCTTTTAAAGATTTCAAATTATTTGAAGGTGCTTCCAATTTTCAAACGCTCAGTAGAAAAAGCAGGGAGGGAAGGCGCAAATTTTGTGACCTATTTGAAAACTTTAAAGAAAAAAAAAATCGCATGTTGATCAGCCTCATCAAATGTAATGCCAAATCTGCTGGATCTCATATTTATATTTTTACACAAGATAGAAGATAAAGTTTGTTGCTGAGTAAATGGTTTTCTCCCATTACAATGATGGCTGCCTTTTCATTCATATTTTAATGAGGTTAGTATCTCTGAGACAGCTTTTTCGGGGTGGAGGCCCATGTCTCCGGTACAATTACAATAGGAGTTGCTTTATTGACAAGTACTATTCAAAATCTTCACAGTCTAGAAAGAAAGGCTTTAGTTTTCCACCACTTGTCCAAATACTTATTCCTCTCTTACTATTAAAACACTTTCAGAAAGAGCACTCTCAACTGCCTAGAGCTCTGCACACCGGGCAGAGCACAGCTCAGCACAAAAATACTTTACTTAAATTCAAGTTGCGTTTATTTTTGTAAAAATTTCCCCCGGTAAAACCCAATAAATAGACACCAAAAATCAATAGATTGCCCTTGCATCTTCTGCATCCACAGGTTTACAAGAAACATGCTCATATAATGGTAGTTCCTACCTGAATTGTGAGTCTAACTCCAACCAAATGAGGGAAGACAAAGTCATGCAGAGATTGCACTTCCAATATATCATTTATTAGATAGAAACAAAAAATTAGTAAATCCAGCAGTTGGCAAGTTAAACTCTTGTATTTTTGTTTATCTTCCTGACATATATGCTACTTCTCCAATGTTTTTCATTACATTTTCAGAGAATACAGCCCAAATCTAAATAGAATGCTAAATATCAGCCTGAACCTCATCACAGAGGTGCCAGCACATGTAGAAAAACTTGCTTGTGCATCCTAAAGAAAGCACAGTCAGCAAAACCCTTTCTGTAAATTTATAGGGATCACCACACAAATTTTGAGGATTCATTCTTTTTTCCAGATGTTGGAAACATTTTCTGCCAGGTTTGTCCTTGGTTATGCTGCACATGATAATGTTCAGGAGATGTGAGTACCCTGTGTCTGTGTAGGGTACCCTGCAGCATCCATGGGCTTTGGCTCAGCCACACTCAGTGCCTTCCCAGGCAGCCAGGAAGCCACAGGAAAGGGCTGCAGGGAATGTGACTACACACCCGAATATTGGTTGGAATATAGACATGAAAAAAATCTTTTTTTCCCAGAATTTGCAGAGTAAAACCCTTTTGCTGATGATACATTAACTCTCCATGTGAAAAGAAATACAGCCATGTAAAGTGGCTTTCCCCATCAACTAACTTATGTTACTGTCCTGAGCACAGCTTGTAAGGGGAGATGAAATTTAGTGCAATTTATTGCTATAACAGTCAGATTGCAAAAAAGAAAATCCCTCCCGAAGCAACACTGACCTCAAGAGAAGTGATGCCAGGGCTGAAATTAGATTGTGGGGTTGAATCTCACCTTCTGTTGTAAGGGCTGTAAAACCTTCCTCCCACGTTCACACGTATTTTATTTTCTCCCTTCAGAAACTGCCACGTATTTGTGGGGTATTTTGGGGAAACTGCTTGCTCTGTGCCTGAGCTGCCAGAGCCTCTGCACTCTCTGTCCCAGCAGGAAGAAGAAGCAGCAGAGTTTGGAGCACAAGTTTTAAACACCCCTTTGGCCACCACCTTCTGCCTCCACCAGTTTTTTATTTTGTTTCAGTTTGTGAGACAATATGTTTTCCTGAAAAAAAAATTTGCATCCCAGTACATGAGATGGAATTTTAGTAGTAAAATGTGATTTTTGTATGAGACTGTCTTTCCTGTAAAATCAATCATGCTGCCCTACAAACAGGATTAGAAGTGAAAGGCTGCTGTGGTTTTATTATATTTTTTGTCCTTTTTTTTACTAGGCGCTGTTTTACTTTTCCCAGACTTTTTCTTTCCCTTTTTTGGCACTTTTTTGCTCTTCCCAGATTTCATAAAAAGTAGACTCCCCATCCGTATGTGACTGGGGGAGGGAGGGATTTCATAATGGGCCCTGGTGCAAGAAGAAGACGAAGGGGGAGAGAGAGGAAAAAAAACCCTCTAAGCTTTAATTTTAATTCTCCTGCCTTTATTTATCTGATTTGTGGCCAGATGGTGGTGAAGCAAGGCAACCCCTTTGTGCAAATGAAGCCCACATGTGAAAGTCCTTCTGTAATGTAATCATTGAGACCGGAAGGGTTCATACTGTGTCTGAAAAGAGACAATGGAGCTGGGATATATCAACATCGCCGAAATCGAGTTCATTTGCGATGCAGGCCCTTTGACTATGGTTGTCATGAAAACTTCCTACTTTGATCAGCAGAGGGTGGAGAGAAAAAGAAGAAGAAGGAAAAAAAGAAGTCTTCTAAAGGGGCAGGGATGCAGCGCGGGTGTTTGCTGTGCACTTGGCTCCGGTTCACGCCCCTTTCCGGAAGACGCAACAGGGAGAGGAGCATCTTGCACCTTGACCTGTCTAGACAGGGCGCGAAGTTTGGGAGGGGTTTTTGTCCCTGTTTCCAAGGGCGAGGGTTGCTCTTTGACCCCCACCACCAGCAGTGGTGGCTCTCAGGGCGTAGGTAGTGGACAGAGGTTTCCTGCTGAATTCTCGCCGCGGCCGGGAGGGAAGGGGATGGACAAAGACACGGACCAGCTGTTCGGAAATAAAGCTGAAATAGTAGAACCTGGGAGAAGCTAGGTTTTGTAAGCTATTATTTTCTGCACAAAACCCCTGGGAGGTATTAAACAGCTGCATCTGAGCTGGCGAGCAGCGGCTAAAACACAGAGCAACAACTGAGAGCCCAGGACTTTTGCAAACTCCGCTTCAACTAGAGAAACAAGTGGCTGGAGCGCCAAGGGCTTTCGTGGCCTGAAACATCCGCCGCCGCCGGCCGTGTCCCTTCGCCACGGTCTCTTCGGGCTGCTGGGAGGTTCCAAACTGGGAGATTGGCTTCTGGAGGAGGGCGAGGGGTGTGAGGGGTGCAGTGGGTGTGAGCTGGAAGGGTCCGTGCAGGTTCTCCAGGGCCACCTTAGCTGGAGCTGATGTTTTTAATTACATGTGTAATGCAATGTGTCAGTGGTTCTTTATAGCAAGGGGGATGCTCTTTTTTCTCTTTCTGGGTTTTAACTAGGCATTATCTGTATGAAGTGTGTGGGTTTAGGTGGTATAATAAGCAAAAGAAATCAATTTTTACCTCCATGAGGCTCCTTTAGCAAAGTCAGAGAGCAACTTAACAGAGTTGTTGGGACAGAAAAGGAGATGGGATAGATTTGCTCCAAAGCAAAGGGAGAAAAATCTATGCAAATTATTAAAAGAAACCCAAAACAACAAATGCAGTGTTTAATCTGGTGCTTACAAACCTTTGAAATTTGGGGTAGGCCAACATAATGAATGAATAACCTTTTATTTTCCAGCCAAAGCTGTGTCAGTGTGCCCACCCTTTCTCGTCACTAGCAAATTCATGCAGATCATGCCTTGTTTTAAGATTCTTGCCATATTTTAACATACTCCATACTGGTTCCTCACAAAAACCAGCTGAGTATTTGGTGATAATGCTGCATTTTGTCAGATTCTTTATAAAGTTATTTAGAAATGTATTTGGATCTATTTAGGGCTTCATAAATATGAATAAAGCATTTACAAAAGGCACACCACTTGCAGAAGTAACTCATGGATTAGACCAGATGCTTTATACGTTGCAAATTTCCTAAACTTCGACAGTTCAAAACTGCATTTTACTCATGGATTGTTTTTTCTATGTGATTAAATATAAATCAACATTTCACAGAAAAAAAAAAAAAAATCTCTGCTGATTTATGTGCTGGAAATAAGGGAATTGTACTAGTGGCTAAAATCCAGATTGCTAACTGAAGTTTCAAATATTTATGGACAAACTAGGGGAGGAGGGGAGGGCTGTCATCCTCTTTCTTAGGCCTTGTGGCATAGGGAAGGGTTTTTCTCAAATAATTCTGCTAAAAACACTGAGGTGCTCTGATTGGCTTCATGCCAGTGCCTTTTTCAAATATATATATATAATTTTGGTTTTATGCTTTTGGGGTATTTTTTTGAATTCCTGTGAAAAGTGTGACCAAAAAAAAAAAAAAGACACTCCAAAAAGCCAGGGGTTTTTGCTGCCTGTGGCCTTTAGAGCAGTTTGGGACTTGAATGAAGAAGGGGACTGAGACAGTGAGGAGCACAGGCAGAGCTCTGCCTCGGTCACTGCCAGCTCACGGTTATTGCGTGTCCTGGCAGGTATTGCTTTGATTTTTTTTTTTAGTCATGCACAGCAAAGGGCTTTTCTGTGTGTGTGTGTGTGTTTGTGTACTGAGCATGACTTCCAGCAACCAGATTTTATTTCAATATGGTTTTTCTCCACCCATGTTAAAGGGCTTCCCCTTGTTTATGGGTTGAAGGCTGGATTTTGGAGACAGGAATTCCCTCTTAACATGCACCCTGACTTCCTACAAGGTGCCAAACACCAGGCTGGGTGGTGTACCCCCTTGGACCTGCACTCTTCCCAGGGACACAGAGACCCATTTTGTGGCACCGAGGTGAATTCCCAGCAGCTCCCTAAGTGCTGGAGTGGGAGGGGGCTCAGCAGCTCACTGCTGTCGACTGCTCTGTCTGCACTGAAATCAGAGCTGCATCTGCAAGGCCAGGGGAGCTGTATTTATTGCACATCGTGACCACTAATATCAGACTACAAAATGGGCTTGTTTTATTTAAATTTCGAGTGCCTCCTCCATAACTCCATGTTAAAATGGGCGGGGGGGGGGGGGGGGGGGGGGTGGGGGG
>JAWWEV010000083.1:7092144-7126100 GCA_035583235.1 Hafferia zeledoni | reverse complement strand
CCGTTTGGAGGGGTTTGCCCCCCACCCCCACCCCAATCCGTGAATGTGGTTTTGAAACAACAGTGAGACTGGGCATGAAGTTTAAGTAATATTTGGTAGCATGAATTCTTGGGCAGTCCCCATTCATCCCCACGCTGCATAGTACAGGGAGAGCAGAGTGAGCCGAGGGCTCCTCGCAGCCACCCTGCTTATTTCTAGCTAAAAAAAAAGGAAAAAAAGAAAGAAAAGAAAAGAAAGCACAGTACAAGTATCCTCCTTTTTTTCATCCTTACAGTGGGAAAGTATCGTAGAGGAGTATGAAGATGAAATATTCTCACTTATCGCCCAAGAGGCAGACTATCTAGCTGACAAGCTGTGCAGTGAAAAATCAGGTACTGTGTCTGATGTAACATGTGCTCTCTCTACAGCCGTGTGGGGTTGGGTGTTTTTTTCAAACCCAGCGTACTGCTTTGGAGGAGAAGTGGGCTGTTGTTGAATAAGCAATGACACTACATGGCTTTTTTTTTTTTTTTTAAGGAGAAAAAAACAGAAACAAAACTCCCCTTTCTTAAAGGCTTTTAATTCTTCTAATTCTTTTGTGCATATTAATGCAGCATAATTTGAGCATCCCAGCTAACGTGGTGTATTTTCCTCCTGGTGTTACATGATTTTTCGCTCCTTGTGTGTCTGTGCTGTCATTTCCAGGTCAGAAATGAAACTAACCCTCTTGCAACAAAATACAGGCATTTGTTTCTCCTGTTTAATTGCTAATTGCAGCGACTAAGCTGAACCTTGAGCCATGAGAGGGCAAGGTTAGAAATGTGTTCATTTTTAGGTGAACTCTTCGTTGTCATCAGACCAGAGTTGTGCTTAGAAGGGCTGGCCCAGCCCACTGCCATCACCAGCTAAGGAGAGTTTATTTTGTAAATGTTTAACGTTTTCTTTCTCTATAAAATATATAATTCCAAATAAGTAAGGCTTCTTTTCAAACCTGGCAAAGTAAGGAAATGCTTCCTTAAGCTTCTGTAAGATCTTCCTCCATTCCTCTATTTCTTTCCCTCATTTTCAGTGGGATTTTTTAACTTTTATTTTTATTTCTGAATCTAAAAAGCACAGAACATAAGGCACTGAGTACTATAAAATGGTACATGAAGTGAGGTTATCCTTCCTCAATGTGATGCCTTTACTGCAGGAATATGCATAAAAATATCGATCTCTGAATCAACACTTGTAAATACTGGTATGTGGGTTCGAGATATAAAGATTGTAAACATTACTTGGGATGTAAGAAACAGGGCCCATAAAAAGTACTAGAAGTTGGAAAAGAAGTCCTTAGAAATAAGTTTGTATACTTTAAAGCATCGATGTATTTGTAATACTTATTGGAAACACATAATCTGGAGCACTGGGGAACTCCTTCTGTAACGACACACAGTTCTCTCTCTAATCTTCCTAGAAAAATAATCTCAAAAAAAAAAACAAAACCCACCCACAACTTTCCATAACAAATTCGATTTATTACAACTATTTATTTGTCATCTCTGCCATGATAGAGCTACTCTCAGTTGTGCCAGAACAGACACACCGAGTAGCAATTTATTTTGAAAACAACACGAGTCCTCCAAAATGGATGACAGGGTTTGTAGTGGTGGGTTTTGCACAGAAAAACTTTCTGGGCATTTTTGAAACAAAATCCAGAATGGCCTGTGGGATGATGTAGAAAAATCATCATCTTCCAGAGTGATTTTGTCAGAGAAGAGAAGACTGGGATAAACCCCTTCTCCTGCTTGGCTCCCCTCATAGCAGCCTCTAATTCTTTTGGAGAAAAAATGCAGTTTTGTTCATCTTTGGTAACTGTAAAAATATTTTCTGAAGGTGCAGGCAAAATATCACTACCAAAGCCCATGCTGCTAAAAATCTCCTATTTTTTTTATGTTGTTGCTTGTGGATATTCTCAAAAGCTTCCCCCCAACCCACCCCTTTTAAAATCATATTTTGGGTTTAAAACCCACACCGTGTACTCATCCAGCCTTCTTACATCAACAAGATAATTTCCTCCCTTCTGGCAGATGAGATTTCTGTAACTGCACGTTCGCCTCCTTCACACAAATACCCCCCTGCATATGTGCAGGGCTGCTCTTCCTGACTATAAATAGTGGTCCACAGAGGGGAAAGTAGGTTAGTTTTCTTCCTGGCAATTAGCACAGATAAACAACCTTCCATTTAATAAACAGAAGTATAAGTCCTCATCATTGCAAATACAGGATGCTTGCAAAAGTGGCAGGAACACTGCAAAGCAATGCTGAGCTACCCTGGCAAAAATTAAGGGCAAGAAATTAATCTGCCATTCCCCATATCACCCCATTGCTCATTTAAAAAATGTTAGTGTGATAAGGAATGAAGACTAAAAAAAGCACAGAGACATTTGTAAAATCTAATTCGCTCTACATATAAAGTGAGATGAAAATATATGTATTAAATTGCATTAAAAATAATGAAAACATGGTTTCATAAACTCTGCAGCAGGCAGGAGATGGCAGAGGAGCACAGTAGTACCTGACAGAGCAAGAAAGTGCCTGCCTATGTTTTTCCAGGGAAAATAAATTCAGACACTGGTGGCATTGGAAACAGCGAGTCTTCGAATTTGTGTCAGGCTTCACGCCAGCCACGCAGCATAACATATAACTTACCAAAGCCTCCAACTCACAGAACACAATGAGACTTATATTATTAGGTCTTATCTATCTTACAACAGCAATTTTCATTAATACATTATATTAAAGCAATATTACACTCTTATCATCCTACTGTAAATTATTGGTTCTTTTTATTCAGAGCTCCATGTGTTCATTCAGAATGGCATTTTTAACTTTTTTTTTTTTTCTTAATTATCATACTAAGCGACTGAAATAGTATAGAACACCTCTCCATGGACCAGTTGTAGATTTTGATGCTGTGGATTTCACCATAAAGTAGGAGTTTAAAAAAAAAACAAACAACCAAACAGCCACAAAACCAAACTAAGTCAGTGATGTATTCATTTCATTATTATGCTTTTAATTTTGTTTTAAAAGTCTGTGTATGTGAATGTGGTTTATTTCTTGTGGGCCATTGCAGACTTAGTATTGGTGTAATCAAACCCTTTTTATACTGTGCTATGGTAAAAAAAAAATAAGGGTTGGAGTTTTCTCTCAGCCTAGAAACATGACATTAATGGAAGTACCATATTATGGTAAGAAAAGCCCTTCTCTACAAGTCCCATTTAGTACTTCTCTTTATTCCAATATCATAGCAGACTTTTTTTTTTTTTTTTTTTTTGTGGCAACTGGAGGTGGATGTTTCTTGTTTGATTAAAAAGTGGGAAACTTCAATGCAGTCTTTTAGCATGATCAAACCGTTTGATATTTACAAGCATAGATCCATTCACTGTCATGTATTCTTTGATCACGCAAAAAGTCTCAGTGCAAGACAGGCAGGCAAAACCTGCTGAGATGCACCTTCACATCCCCTACTATTTTTACAACCTTGAAAAAAACCTAAAAGTTAATTTTCAAGGAGAGTACCTCTTTTTTTATCCCCCCCCCAAACAGGAGGTGCAGTTGCCGGCTGGCCCAATGGAATAACAGAGAATTTTTTAATTGGCCTTTAATTTTCTTTGCTGATTGCAACCATTTTCTGTGTGCTCTTTCTGGTCTTATATGTATTTTTAGTTGTGATAGTTGAGGCTCAGTGCAATGCCAGCAGCATTTCATTCAGGGTTAAATGGAGTTATGTGAAGGCCAGTAAGAAGCCAGAAAGCTTGTGCTGATGTACAGACCAGAGCCAGCTGATTTATAAGTGGAAAATAATTTAACACTACATATTTTATGAGTGCTGAAAGCTACTGTTTAAGTAACACCAGGATTTTGCCCTACATATTTTTCTTTTTATGTACTCACAGCTATAAAAATGTTCTGTTTGGTTAAATCTTCTGGTCCCCATTTTATCTTAAAAGTGACTTATCCCATGTGTTTCTTTATTTAGCTATTTGCCAAGTTTGACTATAATTTAGGCACCCGATGTTTAGTTATAGAAAGTGAAACAAAACGCTCTTATTCAACTGCAAAGAAATCCAGAAGTCTCTTTCTGCACAATTATCGCCCAAACTATTGTGTTTTTGCAAACTGATACTTTCTAGGAGGCTCGTTCCCAGTGAGAACTACTCTCCTGGAGAGTTTAACAAAGCTAGCAGCTACATCAATTAAAAGCAACTAAAATGTCTGTTATGAATACGTGCAGAATATTAAACTGCCATTAAACCATTTACCACTTACCTTAACATTCTGCAAGATTGCAGTTAATAAAGGCAATAAATGGAGTGCAAAGCTGTGGTTTAATACTGCTACAGCACTCTGGAATTACGTATTTTATCACATTTTTCTCCCTGTGCAACTAGGAAAAAGAACAGTGGAGAGAGAGATCAGCCTTTGCGTCCCTGCCCTGTAGCAGGATTTGTGAGCACAGATTTCCCCAAATGCTACAAGGGAGTGGAGAATCCATATTTTTGGAGATTACTAAAGAACAGGGCTGTGACACTCCTTGTTTTAAAGTAAGAAGTTTGATTTAAAAAAACATCAGATTTCAGCTGCAGTAATAGGTTATACTGGGAAGACAAGTGAATTTAAACACTAATGTAGGCTCCTCTGGAGAGATAGATGGGATATTTTCTGGCTTTATGGGTGTCTTAGGGTGCAATATGCTGGGTCTGCTCTCCAAGGCTGATCCATGACCAAGCCCATCCACAGGAACACCAGCAAGTGGCCAAAGCCAGTTGTGAAACCCACCTGGGCAGCGACAGGTTCACCACAAGATCACAGGTGCTTCCCAGGTGGTTTTCTAGCAACTGTTTCTCCATAAACTGTGTTTATGTGATGTGAAAGTCACTGGTGAACTCGGTGTTGTGGAGTAATTTTTCAATTCAAATGAGTGAGAGTTTTTAGGGCTTCACAATAATGCCATCTCGTGAGGGGATGCACGAGTTGTGTTCTTGTCCTGTAAGAGAAGAGTCAGACACTGAATTATTTTACACATTTGGAGACAGAAATTGGGGATAGACTGCTTCATTCTGTTTTTTAAAAATCTTTCTTGATCTGTTTCAAACAGTATCTAAAATAGCCTGACTTGCTGTCAGTGTGCCATGGTTCTGCCTCACACTGTTCCTCCTTTCTGATTTATTACCCAACGTTGTTTAACATGCTCTAATTTTATCTTAATACAACCAGTGGTGAAAGTGCTTCAAGAAGAAAACCTGTCTTTTTCTAGTTTGAAAAATATAATTTTTTTAATTAAAGAAACAGGGACTTTCAGCAAAGTGTTACTGTGCAGGACATCAGTAAATTACAGGGAACTTTTCCTTCCGTGGGTGCCTGAGCAAAGGCTGCTGCCCACAAAGGTTATAGGAAAGATCAGCTTCTCATTTCAGATTGGAGTAAGGTGAAAACACCACTTTTTTCCTTGTGTAATCAATTTTTGCCATTGTAATATCTCCGCTGGTTTCTACTTTTAATCTTTAAATATGTCCATGTTACCTACTAATTTTTTTAATTACTATTATTTTAACTGTTTTTATGCTTCTGGTATTTTTATATGAAGTGGGCAGAGGTTTTGGTGAGAATGTGGAGTTTAATGAGAAATTGACTATTCAACCTCACTTCTGTGTTCGGGTTTTTATTTACACCAAGGTATTGATCTCAGTTGTGCCAATTTTCACAAAAACATCTGACTGTCACAGAGCTGGAGTCTGTAAAAACTGAGCCTCCTGTTTCTGCAGAAAAAGATAACTAAGATAATTTCAGTAAACTGAGTATTTTTTCATGTGTGTAACAGATGATCTTTTCATCTGTATTTTTAGACCAGAAAGAGTTCAGAATTTATAGCTAAGAGCTGCAAAGTTTGTCACTGTTGATGAGATGACAATGGGAAACTTTCCAAATATTTCTCCTTTTAAAGGTGAAATAATTTGTGGAATGTGTGCAGCTTTCTTAAAACAAGCCATTCCTTTAAAATTTCCATATCAAAGTTCTACTGATCCCGATATAAATGTTCATGACCTGAGCACCACTAGTGTAATAACTTTTTTAATTAAAGCTTCCTTGCTGAAGAAATGGCAAAAAACATCAAAATACTCCTGACAGAGGTTATGCCTTTCATCATTGGGGTTGGGGTTTTTTTGTCCAAAATATTTATTAATCAGTATAAAATATTTGGTCATAAATCTCACCCAGAGCTGGGACTCAGCTCAGGTTGTTGCTGTGTCCCCAGAAGATAAAATGGGAGAATATCAGCTTCGGGCTCTAATACTCTATGAAATTACTGTTTAAAAAGACATTAACTACTTAGCTGTGGTTTTAAGATAACAAGGTTAGTTCATTCAAAGCAGTAGAATATTTAGAGTAACAGTAAGCTTAATAACAAAGAAAAAGTTCTGAAAATACCTAGGTCACCTTTACAGACTGAGTAACCACTGAAGAATACAAAATTATTTGTATCGTGGAAAAAGAAACCCTCTCTGATTAAAAATCTGTTCATAAGTCCTAATTTTAAAGTTTATTTTTGTAATATTTTGGAAGTTAAATATTTCAACAATAACACAGTTCATCCCTCAGTGCATGTAAATTGTTGGAGCTTCACAGAAGCCATTAGAGCAGCGCTGATTTACAACAGTTTAACATCTGGTCCCCTAAATCTGTTACACAAAGATTTGTTGTCTGGTTTACTGTTTTTAAAAAGACTGAAGTTTTTGCTTGAGGTGGAATATTTTCTGCCTTATCCTACTGACAGAACAATTCTGCAGAATACTTCATCAAAGTTATAATTCGAGTATCGTGGAGCAGTTATGCTTTATAAAATGAAATAATGCCTTTGGTATTTAAGGAAGACTTTCTTCACACTTAATCCAATTCAACACCTTCTTTCATGTGTAGGTAAACAGTGATTTTTGAGAAACTTTCAGATATTTTAACTGTCTTTCTATTTCATTCTGCTTCCAAACAGCCAATTTATGCTGAGATGGGATCTTGGGTGTGGATACTGAGCTCACCTCATAGGCAAAACCTACAGTCAACAGGCTATATTTAAAGTCTGAGAGCAGAAGAATGTTTCTTATACATTGTGCATAAAACTAAGACGTGTATCAAACTAACAGGAAGGTTTGAATTCCAGTCCTATTTCCGTTCTTGAAATCTGTTGATTTTTGAGTGAGCCTAAAAGACAGATTTGGCTCCAAGTGTGTATAAAAATCCATACATTACCAAGTCACATAAAAGGAACACAGGTGTTTGGAATCTGTGCAGCTATTACAAACTCTAGCTAATTCTCATCTTATTTTTAATCATATATTTTTTCCAAAAATTATCTAAAAATATTTTGCCTCTTTCCATCATCCTCTTTTCATCATTCAACATGAAAAACCCATAAAAGTAACAAAGAAAATTGATTTTAAACAGCATAGTGCAATTGGCCGACCATTATCAAAAGTTCAAAAGAAGCAAATTTAGGTGGCAACAGGGACTAATTTTGGTTGGGTTTTTTATCCTTTTTTTGGTTTTTATTTTCTGGGGGGGGGTGGGATTTGTCTTTTTTTTTTTTTTTTTTTTTTTTTTAGGGAACTTTCATGCTTCCTGTAACACTAACTGGTAAATTATTTCAGGCAGGTATGCTACAGTTTTCTTCGCTGTCTTTTTAAAATTTGAGTGCTGTCTTGGGCTTTATTTGATGTTGTCTGAAAATTGCTATAAAAGAGCTCCATAGCAATCTGGCCAGTTTGTTTCACTGAGCATCAAGTCCTACAATGCTGTGCTCAATGTGCATCCAACCCCTGCAGTTGGTGTGGTTTGTGCTGAGAAAACACTGCAAGATGATAGTAGTGAGATATATGTCCCTCAGAAGGAAAGTCTTTCTTTAAACTGTAATTTACACATTTACAATCTGGTTTGGATTTCACAGTGAAAAACTCTGAGAGAATTTTGGTATCTGTTTGGTTTCGCATAAACAATAAGATAGGGGCCAGATTCACCCCTGTATCACCCCAGTCTTATGCTGATGTAACTTGGGTACAGCTGGAGCAGTCCTGTAGTGGACTACGTCTGATATGTACTTTCCCCAGTCTGGGATATTTCCTTTTTGGGTAAATACTCAGATTGTTTCACTATTATTTTATTGAAGCAGATACTGAGATGCAAACTTAATATTTGTGAGGCCCTTTATGAAGTCAAACTAATCTTGGGTTCAGTATGAAGTGCTCAGTCTGAAAAACGATTCATGCTTTTGATCATCTGTGAATTAGAAGATTAGGTAAAATTATATGCTCTGATATGATGTATGGTATGACATGACATGAATTGCTTGGGATCCCATCTATACAGATATTTATGTACCTGTCCTAGCAGGTCCCTTTAGCTTCCTCCTAGAAATGAGCACCTCAAAACCTATACGGAAATCCAAGGAAATATACCCTGACTTCAGACTCTGTCTTTTCTTCTTTATTCATCTCACCCTACTCTGATGAAGTCAGAGATGTATCCAAAGGCATGATCTAGTCTTTTATCGATACAAGAGACATGTAAAGGACATTTCTAAGAAAGGAGGACCAGATTCTTGCCCAGAGCAAGTAGCTTTAGTCTGTTGACTTGGTATAGAGCTGTCACATTTGACCCGGGGATACTGGGGTTCCCCAGTTCATGAGGACTGTTAATATATATATATACTTTAGAAACAGTTAATTTCATTTTCCATGACAAACAGAGTGGGCAAACAGCACTTTTCTGGTGACAGATTTTATTTCAAATGTAGCTTATACTGAATGAGTGGAGGTCAGTTAGTTCATTTCACTGAGAAACCAAAAAATGGATGAAGCAAGATCCGAAACGGGCAAGATCAATGTTTTGTTTATTAAGATAAACCCTAAAACAAGGTTGTTCACTAACTAGTTGTGCTTTTTATTCGTATTTGTCTTTGTGATATGGCTTTCTTCATTCTGTAATAGCTTCAACAAAATACAGATTTTAGAAAATGCATATTGCCTGTCACTGTTTCATTGAGAACAAGCATGTTAGAATTTTATGAGCAAAATACTTACTCACGTGGTGTTCCTAATACATATTAAGTTTAGCAGAAATTAGGAGAGTCAGGCACATATTAGATGAAATGCTACTAATGGGTCTTATGGCGGGAGTGGAGAGGAATACCTTGTAATTACGGCACACACATCTGAGTACAGCATACTTTGTTCTGGAGGCTTAAGTAGGTAATTAGCACTGTGGTTATGGAGTTGTGAGTGATCTTAAATTGTGTTGGTCTCTGAAAATTGTCCTTACTTTTAGTGCTGGGATGGATACAGTTACCTCTAGAACAAGTCTCTAGGAGTTACTCACTGGGCAGGAGCACCCCTGCAGCTGATGGGGTGGAGGTGGCGATGGGACACCAGCCCAGGGGTGGAAAGGGAATGAGTGGAGAAATGCTCTTGGGGCTACAGTGTGGGTATAAAACAAGCACTTACACCTTACATTGTCTGAGCAGGGGGTTTCTGAGGCTGGATGAAAAAGAGGAAAGATTTTAGTGAGGGAAGAGTGTGGAAGGCTAGAAAATAAATGCAACGTGGAGTTGCTACACTCAGTAACTTCCACACAGCCATGCCTGTGCCGGAGCGCTGCTGCAGCCGTGTATATCACTGGAAGAGCGTTGATTAACAGCAGAACTGTGCTTAATACAATGTAGGTTAATACAGAGTCTTTCTTTAGGAGCGCCTCAACAAGGCTGCATGCAAAAAGTGAGAGAAAAGGAGAGACCAATTCACAAAGCTCATTTAAACTGAGGAAGAAGCTTTGGAAAACAGGAGTGCCTTCGTGCCTTTAACCATATTTACAGACCTGGCTGGTTTAATGGCATTCAGCAATAAATTCCATCGCCTTTGGGAGCAATTGATAAAGGTTCTGGTAACCGCCTGCTCCAATCTACTTTGGGGAATGTTAATAAACCAGTACCCAAGGACTCCTAGGTGTGTGCCGTGGAATAGAGGGAGCTAAATGTCAGCTAATTAAGCAGAGCTGAGACCATGAAAGATCTTGTGAGTTAAAAGTTAAATATTAATATCAGTTTCAAACTTTATGAAAAGCTGGCTTAGTGGCAGGGAAGCAGAAGGGATATATATCCAGCATGTTCATGACATTTTCTATTTCTAGTTAACCTTGCAGCCACATTCAAAACTAGCTGAAGTTTTCTTAAAGCAAATTCTGGAAGAGAAGCCAATAAGGAATTATAAGAACCCTGGAGGTGACACAGACATTAATGAAGGAAGGAAGAAAGAGATTTCAATACGGCAATGTTTCTTAAATGTGTAAAAAAAAAATCTTCCCTGTCATATTAAGTGTGACATGAGCAAAAGGTGGGAGTTCAGAAAGCCTTGGTACTTGGCAGGGCTGTATTTATCTGACTACCTGTATTGATCAGTTCTGCAAATTCTTGCAGAAATTTTCAGTGTGCCACTGGTGCCTGTAAAGAGTGGGAAAGTGAAGGTTGGCCACTGTGCAAAGTATAACACATAGTGACCAGGTTATCTTGAGCTCTTCTGTTTTATCTTTGAGTTTTATTATTACCATTAATAGTTGGTGGGTGGCTCTCAGCCCTGGTCAGGACTGGGATCCCCTGTGCTTGGCTTTGCACGAGCAGCAGAGTTAATTCACGCAGAGCTCATACTCCTGTCATCACATACCTGCTGGTGCAGGATCATTGTTCTTTCATTAACACAGGTTGAGAATGTGCAGAGATTAAATACTTTTGCCTTCTCATGGCCAGGTCTTTACAACATGGCCATCTCTTCTGACCTCCACGGGGATGGCAGATTATTAGAAAGTGTTATTTGAGGACACAAAACCATGATTAAATGTCTGTTTACAGATACCGAAGAAGATGGAGACTTGTCTCAACTTCTTTCCATGTGTAAGCTATATCATGATGACTAATGAATACTTCTCCATTGCATTTAGCTGAGTTGGGGGGTTTTGCTGTGCTCAGCTGTGTTGGCCAGAAGCAGGTCAGGATGGTTGTGCCCTCAGCCTGGTGCTCTGCCCTTTGCAGCACATGAAATGAACTGTAAAATATACTCCATTTCATCCAGCTAGGTACTCTTGACTCTTCTGGAAGAAGAATCAGTGTCATTCCTAATCTGTGAAATTTATGATTGATGGATGCAAAGAGGGCACCTGAGCACCCTGCATGAGCCTCTGGGTACCTTGTGCCTACAAGGCTGAAGACAGTGAGGAGCTGTAGCTGGGCCTCCATTGTGGCTTTGGTTATCAATATACTCCGTGTGTGTCCTTCCCTCATAATTCCCCCCCTACAACTGAATTTCAGAATATAAAACTGAACTGTGTAGTTTTGGTACATCTTCTGATTTCCAATATCTTTCTCCCTTCCAGCTCCTTGAGCTTAATCCCAGTGCAGGCAGTAGTGCCAGCCCTCAGCTCCTGCTGCCTTTCCTAAAGAAGCTTCCTATGCATAATTAAACCCCAACACTCAGCTTGTACTTTAACACTCACCTACCTGGAATGAGGTTTGACTTAAGCCCCTGTGTCTCCCAGAGCCTTCCTTGTTGTGCCTTATACCCACATGGAAGCAGGGGGATTCACGTTCACCTGGGGATGGCATGGCCTGAGAGGAGGGTAATGATGCTTGAATCCCAGGGAGTAGGAATATGTGAGGTTGGTTTTCTCAGGGTAATTTTGCTTTGACTTTCAAAGACTTTACATGGACACATAAGATCATAAAAGGAATTTCAAGATATTTGGTATTTTCTGAGCCTGAGTCATCTTTCATACAGCCTTTGACTGTGCTCTTCCTCAGAGCAGTCTGAACATGCAAAAGCACTTTATCAGTGTGAAAAAATATCTTTGCTCACAACTTAAAATAACAAGGAGTGGAGACAAAATTTGGCAAAAATAGCACTAGAAATCACACATTCTCATTATTTGTCCAACTCCTGATTTGCTGCATCACAATACGTAACCAAATATAGGTGATGAATTACAAACATACGTTGCTTTTGTTATTAGTTATCATAGTAAGCTGTATATTTCTGTGGCACAGACCACGAAACTTTGGACTGGAGTGTTGTTTGTGGCATACTGCACTGAAAGCCATATTTGTTTTTTCCTGTTTTCAAAGCCCTCAATTACACTGGCCCAGGTGAAAGGAGAACTGTAGCACAGCAGGTCGTCACAGATAACATGGATTACTGACCCTCATTCCCACCAGACACAGATTCTCCAGTTCTGCTCACTTTCCAGGGTAACTAGTGGCATCTCTGCACTTGCAGACTTTTTCATATAATGAACTGGGACTCTAGTAAATCCCTGAAACTAGGCTAGGAAATAATCTGATGGTGCTGACCAAAGCCAGGACATTTCAAGGCAGCACGTTGAAGGATGGCAGTCAAAGTCCTACTGGGCTGAGCCACCCTTGTACTGGGAACACTTGAGAGCACTTGGAAAAGACATGAATTGGGGGAGGTTCTGGTTGTGAGGCTTTCTGGTACAATAGCATAGCATGGTGCACAGGGAAGTTACTGTTTTCAGATTGCCTGATCTTCCCAAAATGAGTGATGCTCGTTTTCCCTGTTTTTGTACTTCTGCTGTACAATCAGTCCTTAAGCTCTCAGGAAAGCCATGTCTGCTGTCTTTCAAGTTCAGAAGAGAGACAGGTGAAGGTCTATCTGTCTGCAGCCCTTTCCCACACAGAACCTGTAAGGAATGAGAAAGTGGTATCTTGTCCCCATGAAGAAGTCTTTTTAGGCTAAGACTGCTTCTTCTCAAAGGGAATTTTGTCCACATGTTACATTCTGCACAGAACTGCTGCACTGTGGAGGGTTTTAAAAGTACTCGGGGAGAGCCTTGGAGTATCACATTCAGAATAAGAGAGATCTGCTCTGTCCTAGTGGGACATCAGATGGGGTGCACTGTAGGCACAAGCAGTCACTCACCTCCCACTGACTTTGCAAAGCCTCCTTGGCGGGACATATTTCTCCATCCTTCAGTCCAATCTACTTATTTGATCCACCTATTTTCTTTCTCCAAATAGCAAGGAGGGAGCTCATGTATTACATATTGGTGCAAAACTTAATGTCATGGGCTGTCTAAATTCAGGGGTTTCCTGAAATAATGCTGTGATGTAAATAACAAAGTTTATCACCATCTCTGTCTGTTTCTTTTCATGAATGTCTTCCATCTCTCCTGAAAAGGCTATAAACAACCCTGGGTATCTCTAAGAAAGCCCTGCCCTCATGAAACTGAATAAACAGCTGTTTGATTCATATGAATATGATGATTAAAAGACAAAACACAAATAGCTGAGATCAACTATCTGATCTTTCACCTTTGTGTCCAGATGAAAACATAGGTTCTTAACCTTTAAATGATTCAAATGAGCCCTTTAAATCATTTCGTATTGCGCTTCAGTAATGGCAACAGGATTTAAGCTGCCACTGTTCAAGGAAAGTCTGCTTGAAAGCCTCTTTTATACTTCACAGCTTTGGGTTTTAGTCCTGAATGACAACTGTTTCTAATAAAATATTAGTTTACCTTGGCAAGAAGCTGATTTGTCATGGCTGTGTTCAGGAAGGCAGGTGGGTTACATACACTTCTTTAGTAGCTGGGCTCTTGTGGTGTCTGCACCGACAATACCAGCACCTGCCCCACGGAGATCAAGACCTTGTCTACACTGTGCAAGAAATTAGGAAGGGTGACTTTTAAGCACATGGAATACACAGGGGAAATTATCATAAAACTATAGAATGGTTTGGGTTCAAAGGGGCCTTAAATATTGTCCCATTCCAGCCCCCCTGGCTGTGGGGAGGGACACCTTCCACTAGACCAGGTTGTTCAAAGCATGATCCAACCTGGATTGTTTTCCAGACACTTCCAGTTGTCAAAAGCTGTAAGGGAGGTGTGATTGTATGATTTTATGGAAGACTTGTCCTTCTGGTCTTTATTGACTGGGTCACCCAAGGAAGAAAAGTATCTAGCTAAGGTTTGGTAATACCTTTTCTCCTTGACTAATTGATCAAATAATATTTCTGAGTACAACAGTTTCTTCCCAAGACTGTTACTCTTTGCCATGTTTTAAATTTGACTTCCATAAATCTGGATAGCAGAAATGCATCAACCTCAGTGGGGCACACAGACTTCATTTAAAACACACCTCAAACAATCCAAGCTTTTCTGTTTCAAAAGCCCTTTCATCATTAGGTACTCACTGAAGACAATTCTAAGAGGTGCTTCAGAGAGAACATATGAGTTATCAGAGTGGCTGACTCTTGGAAAAGATAAGTTGTATAGAAACACATGAAGAGCTGAGTTCTCTGTATAAAAATTCCTTAATGAATCAAGGCAACTCCTCAAGTTTTTTGAGCTTTTCTTGCACAATTTAAGAACAGATCACATTTTTTCCACTGAGACTGCATGGACATTGTCCATATCAGCATGAGCATCTTTCACTTTGTCTGAAAATGCCCAGGCCTCAGAGTAGTCTTTTCAACACAAGGTCCCATACCTAGCAGCTCTAGTTCAGAATTATGTCTCGGATGATAAATGAATTATACACAGGTAAAGTTTTCTCTTTTTAGTCTACTTTCCAAATTCTTCCTCCTACAGAGGGGAAAGAACTGAAAAAAAGATCTTAATTTTGTGAAGGAAAACACAAAGTCCCTCCAGTTCTGCTCCAGGTTAGCATGCCCCCAAGCCTCCTGCTGGACACAGTCCTTCAAAAATCAGTAGCAGTGGGATTTTTCAACTTTAGTTCTGCTTTTTGTGCCTCTGAGACCTGGAGTCACCATCTTCATCTCAACATCCAGCCCTTCTGCAGCAAACCCTAAATCCATCAGATCAGGAAAAGTTTGTCAACGGAGACATTTCTAGCTTCAGAAGGCATGGATCATTCCACAAACAAAAGCTGTGAATTGAATGGTGTCAGATAGATGTGTCCGACACTGGAAGCACCAAGCTTCTTCATCCATGTACCTACAGCCTAGACTATGATTGATGTTAATGGACACATGGTAAATTGTTGTACTAGTACTTCTATCTATCCACTCCTAAATGCTTTCTCAGAGCTTGAATGCAACAGTTCCAGAAACTGATACAAACTTTTTAATGAAATATCTCATGGTCTGTATATATGCAGATTACTTATGAGTGCACAAACCAAATATCAAATTGTGAGGTCACATCTTACTGGTTGATATCCTCTGTGGTATTCTGACATGAAAAATAACTTCATAATTATATGACAAATTTCTACAGAAGAAAATTTCTTACTTGCATTTAGCCTCATCATCTTCCCACCCTTTCTTTTTGCACTTGTCCTACTGTAAGGAGAATATTTTGGAATATTTAATACGAATTCTCCAGACAAGGGCTTTCCATTCCCTCCAGAATAAGAATTCATTTGTGTGTGTGAAGACTTCTGGATTAAGGTGAAGAACAGAGAAATAACTAAGGCAGTTTGGACACAGTTTTACACTACACAGCCCGTTCAGTAATGTGTACCCCAAGGTTCATGGATGTCTAAGGGCTCAGGTTTGCTCCCTGCCCCCTCTACAAATGAAGATCCTGTGCCACTGTCTCCTCTGAGTCATCTGTGTAGTGCTGAGTGCTTGTGCTGGAAGAGTCCAAAGTCCCAGGGAAAGCAAAAATGGAAAGCCTAGGGAGGAGCCAGGCTGTAGAAAAGAAGGGAAAGGCTGGGACAGAGTCAAGAAAGCTGAATAAAAGCTAAGGACAGAGAAAATAGGAGAAAAATAAAGGCAAGAGAGAGAAAAGATCTAGTGTAGATCAGGAGTTAGAGTACAAGGGGGTACCAAGAATTGGAGGAAGGAAAACCCAGACCAGCTGAGCACAGAGGTAGAGAGGATCTTTAAGTGTACCAGGGACAATTATGTTCTGTTGTTGATGGAGTTTTTTCTAGAATGATCTTTTTAAGGAATTTTTCATAGGAACAACTGGCACTAGCCAAGTTGTTCAGAACTAAGAAAGTGTTGAACCATGATAGTAGTGCAGGTGATACCGCAGCAACTGCTGCAGGATGCAGGGAATGCTGGGCTGTACTTCTTTTCCCCTCAAAGGTGAGAAAAGTCATTTACCAAATCAAACAGAATCCAATATCCCCAAAGGAAATTAAATAAAAAGTAAGTTTAAGCAAACTTACAGGGAGAGAATAGGAAAAACTCAGCTTATTGAAAAAGGTAAGACAAAAATGCAAACTCAAACAGGGATACCAGACATCAGTTTTACAATAGCCTGTGATGCAGCTGATGCTGAATATGCAGATCTGAACCATGCCTTGGGAGTGTTTTGTGTTGTGTCAACCTGCCACAACATGCACCCCTCACTCCAAGGATATCATGCTCCAAAATGGAGACACCTCTACAGACACTCCAGCTGGCCCCAAAACGCCTGGCTGGGGAAATGGATGAAGATCTGGGGAGACTAATTTTGGCTCATTCTCTCTGTAGCAGTAGCTGAGTACAGAAGCGTATGTAAACCTTTCTTACTGCCCATGCTCAGCCATCCCCACACTGGTTTACATATTGGAAATACATTTAGGAGGCATCCCAGGTCTGGTCCAGGAAAGGAAGGCTTTTATGGTGGCCCATTTTCCCAGCACACCTCCCAAAAGCCCCAGGTATCAAGCAGCAGTTCCAGGCACTGCCAGCATGACAGCCTACATGATGGGAGGATCTTCAGTGCTGGGGTTTAGAGCTTCTTCATTTCTTAAGGTTTGTACCAATGTTTCTGAAGAGATAAGGATGCCCTGACTCCTGCCAGCAGTGGGACAGGATGAGTGGGTGGGCTAGGGTGGGAGATGAGAGGTGGAAGAAGAGCCAGCTCTAGAGGGAGTCAGGATCCCCGTGGGGTCACAGGTGACAATTCACTTCTGCTTTGGGGTCCATCTGGAGGTTCACGTGCTCCCCACCTTCTACCTGTGAGGCTGGGGAAAGGAAGGCCTTTGTACTTCTCTTCACTAGAAGACAGGCATGCTGGAATTGATGGCGCTGTCTGAAGAACAGCAAATTTTCCTGGAGGTGTTCAAAATCCCGAATACCTTGTATTGCATTACGACCCCTCCCAGTGTGCTGAGTCCCTCCCTCTGTCAGGGCCAGAGCCTCTCCTCTCCGTGACACCCTGCACAGCAGTTTTCTGGAGTCTTTGATATGATGGCTGCAAGAAATCCACTGTCAGTCACACACTGTGTGCATGCTCTGCAGGTCTAGAGGTCTTGTACTTATTCAGTCTTGCCACAGCTCCAAGTCTTCATTTTCTTGCCCCGGGAAATGCAGTTAATTATTTATTTGTATTGGACCCAGGCTTGTAATACTTGGGTGCACACTACAAAGCGGCACGCAAAGAACTATTGCTGGCTGCCATCGCCCATCAGCCCCAGCTCACCCCAGGCCCCTGACAAGATAACTAGCCTCATCGACTGCACATTAAGACACACATTAAGAAAAAAGAAAGGTGAGGTTCTCCGTGCTTGTAGCCCTGTTGAAAGCAATGGAGCTGACATGCCTGGAAAAGTTAACCTGCAGTGCCTTCAGCGAGGATATCGCCTGGGAGCTGGCTGAGGCTGGGGCAAGAGAATGAGGCCAGTTTTGTTGTGGGTTCTGCCATTCCCAGCAACCTCATTGGCACCCGGCCAGGTCATGCCAGGCATCACAGTGCCATCTCCATCAGCTGGAGGGCACCACAGTGTGATCCTCCTGGTGCTGGGGGTAGGAGGTGCTACTGGGCACTGGGACAGCACAAAAGTTAATTAAAGCTGGTGCTTTTGGAATTTAATTAATGCTGTCTGCCCTTTTGCTTTAGAAGTTCATCTCGGCAAGCCTGAAACTTCAGTGTCCCTGCTCTGGGTTCAGTGCTCTGGCTGGTGTCCACTTTTACCAATATCTAAAAAAATGTCCCCTCCTCTGACCATGGGATACCTGAGAGTTTACCAGGTGACTTGTCTCATGGCGTGACCCTGGTGGGATTACCATGATGCCAGATCCTATCTGGAGTAGGTCAGATCTGCACTCCAGCTGTTCAGGGCTGAATGAATGAGCAGGGCAGGAAACACCACGGATGGTCAGGGTCTGGGTCACCCCTAGGCACTAGGAGGAGCCTGGATTCAAGCTCTGATTCAGAGTGGGGCAAGAAACACAAGCTCACCCAGGGATACCACATGTTGGGGTAGGTGTCCCTTGTCCTGGAGCTGCTCTTTGCTGTTTCACCTTGAAAAATGAATGGAATTGCTCGTCTGTGGGAAAAGCCCTCAGTGCCAGCAAGGAATTTCACTCATGAACATTGAAATATTCATGCAAAAACCTTGTGTCAAAGGTGGTTACCATAAGTGCTTTCCACACAGCTTGTCCAGGACTGGATTGCTTTCCAGCCACTGGAGATACGATCACTGAACACTTTCCTTCAGCTCCTTGTGTGCCAGGCTGGGGCTGCCATTGAGCCAAGTGGTGGGAACACCCAGATGGCCCCTCAGATATTCATCCATCCAAAGGATCCCCTAGACCTGCTCTGTCTATGCCACACTCATAACTAGGGTCCCCCCAAGCAGCCTCCCATGCTTACCCTCCCTGCTGCTGCTCCTGCCTACCTAGAGTGCTGCACTTCAGGGATTGCAGAGGGAATCTCAGGAGTTATCTATTTTTTATCCTAGTTTGGTAGTGATATTTTTTCTTATTCTTAAAGCATAAAAGAATCTGTTCCTTTCTTCCAGCCCTTCACAGCTCCCTTGCCAGGGCACGTGTGTTTTGCCGCTCTCTGCTCAGGTAGCAGTGCAGGAAATCAGTCGTGCTGGACCACAACAAGGTTTTGCTCCTCCATGAACTGGAGCTCAGGTTTGAGCAGCAGGATTCATTAATCCTTTGCAGAGGATCTACAAAGCAGTCAGATGGCTCTGGAATTATGTCATGGGTTCTGGGAGTCCAGAAAGCTCTTTGCACTGCCTAGTTCTGACACTAACTTCTTACATGACCTCAGGCATGTCACTTTGCTGATTCCTACCTTGATCTCCCCATCTGGCAAGTGGAGATAATACTGTCCTGCCCCATACGGCTGTTGGGAAGATAAGTTTGTCATCGTTTTCTGAGGTTCTGCGATGCTACAGGAGATGGATAATGAGACAGACAGAAAGATAGCGAGATAAATCAATCTCTTCTCATTCAAGTGAAAGCAGGCACTGCAGGTGCAGCGTTTGAGATTAATCATCAGAAAAATTAGTTCCCTCAGTATCTTTTCAGGAGGAAGAAACAGCCGTAGGGCCCAGTCCTGAGGAGAGTTATGCACATGAGTAACTTTAACTTGAATTCAAAGGCAGCTCACAAGTAAAACTACTCATGTGAGCAAGTGCGTGCTCCACTTGCAATTTCTGAAAATGCCTAAATAAATGATGTGTCCCAACTGACACGTGTCCCTAAGTCACCAGGATGCTTTTAAATATTTCCCTCAGACATTTATTTCTGCCCTTTATTAGCCAGCTGCTTTATTAGCAGCTTGCTTCTTGAGAAGCAGTGGGTTACAGCTTCCTTCGCAAATAAAATGAAATAAAAATAAACACAAATATGTAGCCCATGGGCCTAACACACATTGTGATTTTATAGACACTGTAATTGTATTATTAATTCAAACTAACCTGTTACTCTTTCAACATGATACATCTGCCATATGTGAAACTCTGTCAAATATATTTACGTTCTCTTTATTTTTTTTTCTGTTTGTCATAACGGAAAAGGGAAACTTTAAAGGCAGAGGAGCCTTGTTTGAACTTCTCTACTGCTATGTCCTATAGGAATCACTTTTTTTTCCCCTCCAGACCAGAACATGGAGCCCTTTAACAGACCAGACTGGAGTCAGAAACTGAATAGGGTTATATATTCAGTTGCCATAGTTGCCATATGGTGCCAACATTGAATGAAATAAAGTAAAAGTCCAGAAGGACTGTGAATCAATACTGGGACAGCCTGCACAACGCTGACTGTAGGACAAAACCTCCAGCCCCAGCAGAATATGGCAAAAATCCCAACCCCAAATAGCGAAAAATCTACTGCAGAGGGAAAGGAAAAGTCTCCCTGAATGAGGAAGCCAAAGCAGGGCTGTGTTGGGATGTGTCTGTACCCAGGAGACACGGGAGAGCCAACCGAGGCCGTGCGGGCAGCGGAGACGGAAAAACTCATCCGAGCGTGAAGTGGCGAACAGTCCGAACAATTGTCACGACAAGAGGAAATGCGTCTCAGCCCGGCTCAACCTCGCCTGTCCTGGATGGACAATTAACCGGCCAGGCTCCGCTGGCGTGAAAGGCAGCTCAAAGAAACCGGGGGGCGAAGGCTCGACGGAGAAAAAGAGCGAGGAACTAAAACCAAGTGGATGTAAACAAGTATGACAGGACTGTAAGGCATTGCATGTGGGCTTAGGGCTGTGGAAGTGTCATGGTTTAAGTGGACAGGAGGATATTTCAGATCTCCTGGGTTTCAGTGCGTGCCATGAAAAGGGTGGCTGGGAATGTGGTATTCTACAAACGTGAGAACAAAAGATTTTTGGTTGTAATAGTAGATGATGGGGGGAACATGGGCAGAGGAAGAAGAAAAAGAAAAAAAGAGAAAAAGAGAGATAAAGAAAGAGGGGAAATAGAGAAAAAAAAGTGGGGGGAAGAGAAAAAAAGTCACTAGGCTAAGCAAAATTCAGAGTATCCTCATATAAATATTTCTTCCACTTTTAGTTAACAGAGCCCTCCCATTCTAATTAAAATAGCTTCATGAGGACTGAGAGTTGATTCCAGATATTCAAGCTATCAACATTTCCAGGTTTATATATATAGACAAAAAAAAATTAAGCTACCAGGAAACTAGCACCCAGGAGTGCCAATATTATCAGGAAAATTAGAAGGGCTTTGAAATCGCTCCCAAGTGTCTTGAAGAACTTTGAGCTGCACCCGCTGTCTGCAGAAAGCAGGTCTGAGCGAGTAAAAGGCTGCAGAGATTTACCCCTGCACCGGATCTGGCCCTGGTTTCATCTATATTCAAGAGAAATATATAAAATCTGCCAAAATATTGGCCATGGATCAATTGCAACCTTGTAGCTGTGATTGTTGGAGAACAATTTAAAAAATGGACACTGAAGCTGACAAAAGGAGCAGCATCCCCTGACCCTTCTGGAAGTGGATTTAATTCCAGAAAGAAGGCAAGGGACAGGAAAAATCCTGCCTGGATGAAAAATCCTTAGGCAGGTGTTTTTTTTAAATCAGTGAGGGAGAAATCTGGCAGATCTAAAAGGTTGGTACTCGCCGTGCATACTGTATTTAACAAAAGTCTGCAGAGGAGAAGGAGGAGGAGGAGGAATACTGTACAGCCACCAGTGTGAGGGGAAGCAGGGGGACTCCTGCAAGAAACCATAATTAAGCTGCAGGAGACTCCTGCTCCTCTCAAAATGAAGAACAGAGAGAACAAGAAGCGGCCAATGTGGCTTCATAAGGGACTGTGCAAAGATCTGAGGCTTTAATTTTTTTAATTAAAAAAAAAAAAGAAAAAAAAGCTGTAGTCAAAATTAGAAAGCAAGAGGGGGCAGGGGAAGGAATCAAACAAGCATACTCAAATTCAGTTAGGGATTACAGGGGAAATAATAAGGATAAGGGGGAAAAAAGAATTTAAAGCTAACCAAAGAACTTTAAAAGGGCTTTAAGACCTATATCAAAGGGAAATGACATTCTAGAAAGACAGTAGGCCCATTAATTAATTTGAAGGGGATTAAATTATGGATGAATCAAAAAATGGCTGGACTGATGGACTTCTTTTTTAAAAAATTATTCTTAATAAGAAAAAAAACATTGCAGCAATTTTTGTAGGGACATCAGAAAACTTAATAAAATAAATAAGCAACCAGTGGGAAAATGTATAGCATGTTGTCTGTTCAATTTTTTCCTGTTTTTGGTTGCAGGCTGTCTGCAAAGGTATTACAGGTTTCTGAGATGGTCAGTTGTTAAACACTCTTGCCCAGTGTTTTCTGTAAACTATTTCTGAAGAGTGTGTTGATGCCAAGTTGTTCACTGTGAACATTTGCTCCTCAAACCTGAGGATGAGTGGACATCTGAGTGGACAGAGAGGTCAGAGTCTTCATTGCTCTTCCCTGAGCAAGTGGGTGGAAGACTCCCCATGAGGACCCAGCTTGCCGTCAGCCAGCCTTCTCTAGCAGCATATCATCACATTTTTTTTCCCTCAAATATTATTACATACTACTTAAAACTGGCTTCTCAAAGTGGTCCTACAACAAAGCTGTTTACCCAAGTATCTACAGGTTCTGAAGTGGAATTTCTTAAAGACAAGCAGAATAAAAAAGGCAATTCAGTCTGATGCTGTAAAAAGTGAAAATATAGAAACTACCTAACCTGGATTTCTTCAGCACTAAGGGAATTAGCTAACAAATTTCCTAAAGCACTGTCACTTTATTTTCTTTTCTTAATGAAAAGCTCAAGAGCCATAGGAAAATTAGGATAAAAATGTTATGATGCCAGAAGAAAGCTGGTCCTGTTTTGCTAGTAAAGATAATAGATCTACTATAGCAATTCAAGTAAAGAAACAAACATTATTAAAATAAACATCAGTTTGAGCTTGTCTATGTAGAGAATTTGGCCAAAATAATCCATTTTGCCACCACTCCGGCCCACCCACCCCTCAAAAAACAAAACAAAACAAACAAACAGAAAAACCCCACAGACTAAGAAATAGTTGCACTGGAGCACCTCCTCATGTGGGCAATATCCCCAAGTAAATGAGGCTTTGGTTCCAAATAATCACCATCTCTTCTGAGTGGAATTTTCCAAAACCAAATGCTTTTAACTTTAGAACACATTATCCAAAAATTGTATTTCAGATGGTGGGACTGATTTTATTTCACTACAGATATTCCAGGTAGATAAATCCTCACAGCCAGATCTGAAGATGTTGGCAGCCAGATCACATCTTTCCATAGACTCGGGTGGGATTGGACACTTAGAGGTTAACAGAGAAAAGAAACAGGATGGATTTATGTCAAGTAAATTTTGACTGTCAAACACTGAGTTCCTTTATATAGAAATAGAAAAATTCTGAATTCAGGTCTAATGCTCAAAATATGTGGGATTATCCATGTGAGCGCAGTTCAGGACTGCTCAGTTGGGTCCTTGGATTTTAATAAAACAGTCACTGCTGTCACCCAGCGTCTTACTCCCATCATTAATTCAGATTGACGTGGTTTCGAACGTGTCTCAGCAGAAAGAACAGAAGAATGGCAATGAGCTGATCTGGGGGAGCCTCTGGTGGCATCTCAACAGGGCAAAACCCTAATACAAGCCCTGGCTGTCCAGGTGAGGATGTGTGGATCCGCTTGGCAGCCTGTGATGGGTTTGCTTCCTTAGTGATACTCAGTGCTTCCTTTGCCCCATGTCACCTGTCCCTCCTCAGCACAGCCCCACTACAGACACCTGCTGCACTTCAAACATGAAGGATTCTTTTCCTGTTGCAACCAAACTAATGAGTGTGCCAACATGTGCTTCATCACATACCTGAGCACTATTGACTCGCAGAGGTTATAATCATGTGCTGAAATGATTCACTGAATGGGGAGCTTTTTTACCAGCTGTTTCAGTGGTCTTAAAGAAGAATTGAATGCTTTATGGGTGTAATATGCAAACTCAACTAAGCTGGGTGGATTTGAAAATCCCGAAGATGAGAGCAAAATAATGTAAAGGAATCCAAACAGGCAGGAAAAATGAGTAGAGATTAAAATGAGATTCCACATAAAAAATAGAAGCTATGACATTTGTGGAAAAATAATCTAAACCCTCGATATTCATTCAGTGATAAAACCCCGAGAAGCAGTAATGCTGCAAGAGATCTAGAGATGATAGTGTGGAGTGAATTAGACATGAGTTTGCCTTGAGATATGGCAGCAAAAAAAGGCCAATTTGATTTGGGGCTGAAGACATCACAGCACAAGAAGGTAATAGCCCGTCTGCATATGGCTCTGCTGCGGTAGCGCCTGCAGTATTTAATTATGGGCACCACATTACCTGAAAGATAGTGACAGATTGAAAATTATTCAGAAGAGAGCAATAAAAATAGTTCAGAGGCTGGCAGGATTGAGTTATGAAAAGGCAGAGTAATACAGACGCAGAATCCATGCCAGAAGGTGCTTATCCCCACAAGCAGGAGTGTGTGATGACAAAGCTGGGTCTGTCTTTCACCATTTCTTCCTTGTTAGTTTCAGTACTGAATTGGTATGTTCATGGTCCACAACAGCATCAGCATCTGATGAGGGAATGGACATGCAGCAAAGTGGCTGCAGAAACACGTGGCTGCTGGACCCACTTGAGATACACATTGAGAGACAGGAACAGAAAAGAGAATAAATGAAAAAAATCAAACATTGGAGCTGAGGCTCATGTCACTGCGTCCTCTGAAGCCCCTGTTTTTGGATACTAAGTCAGATGGCAATAAATACCCCAGAGAAGGGAGATTGAAGCCCAGGTCCTGTCTTGGAGGACAGCGCTCATGTGTAGCTCCAGCTCTGCCTCCAGCCCAGGGAAGGAAGGAGACAACAGAGTCACAGGCTGAATACATGGCTTTGGTGCATCCAGACCTTTTCCCATGTGGATGCTCAGCCTGTGAGATACCATGGACAGATAGTGGAAGCTCCTGGGTAACAGCAAGTTGAAAGAAACCATGGAAATGAGAATGGCAATGGGAAAGGTGCCATGCAAACAGCAGGACAGAGAGATGCTCAAGGCAGGAAAGGCTGAGGATAGAGGGATAGAAAACCAGAACCTTTGCAGATCCAGTACCAATACAACTGAAAATCTAGAAAAATGTGCCAGTTTGAATTTTCCTACTTCTTTCTTTTTTTTTTTTTTTTCCCCAGTAGGGTGTGTGTGTACCTGTTGAGATAGGAGAAAGTGGACGTTCACAGAAGGTGGAGGACAGTAAGAGGAGCCAGGCCAGGGAGCTCAGGTATGTGGAAGACTCTTTGGGAGTTGATACAAAGGTTTGCAGAGGGTAGGAAGAGGCTTTTTAAACTTTCTTTCAAAAAAAAAAGAAAAAGAATTTGCTGGGGAGAAATACTAAGTAAGAAAGTGCCATATATAGAGCTCTTTGTTGCAGTGAGCGAACATTTGGTACAGAAATTTTGCAAATATTGGTAACATTGGGGACCAACAAGACAAAGTAGTGGGGTGCAGTTCTGAACAGAGGCTTTCTGCTGCTGGGGAAAATGGGGATGCTCTTTTCCAAAACCTTCCTTTTATCCTAAACCATTCTCTGATGAACCTTGTCAACAGAAATGGTGAAAAGCATAATTTAAAGGTATGAGTAATGGGCAACTATCTTGTAAACAGAAACAAGCTACCCTGTGCTGATGAGGAACCTGACACTGCTGTGTATCTTGAGATGATGTGGTTGGGAGCTAATAGCACCTCACTTAAACACAGCACTCTCACTTCCCTATAAAACTTATGGGTATTTTTTTCAGTGTAACTCAGTTCTTGCAGACCTCTGTTCTTTTTTTACTGTGTAAGAGAAGTGTTTAGTTTAATAGAGAGGATACAGTCAGGGTCTGTTTGGCACACAGACCCTGGCAAGCAACTTTTCTATCACATGTAGTTTTATTCCATATCTGAAGGTACTATGGCATCAGTGCCTGAGCACAGATTCATGTTGTGTCTTTAAGATTTCTTTGGATTTGGGGCATGTAGATGCCACTTTAAAAGCACTGTCATTTCCCGTATTTGAAAGTGACTCTTTTCTGAATAGTATCTCACTGGGGATTTTCTTTGAGAAGAGAACTGAGCCGGATGAAAAGAGTGCAGATTTACACACTTCTTCTCAAGTTGAGCTACTGTGTAAATGTGCTCCACTCACAACCCTCCCTCCTTTTTTTTAATCCCATAAATTTAAAACATCTTTAAGATTTGCACAGGTTTTCAGCAGCCCTGATAGAGACAAAGACATTTGTCCCTGTAACAGGAACTAACTGGTTACAATATAGGGCTGGAGGCTGGGCCTGCACTGCTGGATCTGCAAGCAGCACCCTGCATCCCTCAGAAAGGAGCCTCACCAAACCTGGTCACTGCTAAGGAAGAAAGGGGCTTCTAGCCTTTACATATTTTACCCAGTGATAGTTTCATATAAAATACAGATTCACTGCAAGGACCAGGGTCTTTTCTCCCAGCCATTCTAGCCACTGGGCTATGAGCTCATGAACATCCCTCCCATTGTGGCATTGTGCTCCTGCTCCAGCCATACACAGAGTCTGGTGCTCATGGCACTGACCTATAGAAAAAATAGAATCATAGAGACATTTAGGTTGGAAAAAACCTTTAAAATCATTGAGTCAAGGCATTACCCCAGCACTGCCAAGTCCACCATTAAGCCATGTCCCCAGGTGCCACATCTACATGTCTTTTAAATACTTCTAGGGATGGTGACTCCACCACTTCCCTGGGAAGCCTGTTCAATGTCTGAAAACCTCTTCAGCAAAGAAATTTTTCCTAATATCCAATCTAAACCTTCCCTGGCATAGCCTGAGGCTGCTTTCCCTTGTCCTATCCCTTCTTACTTGGGAGATGAAACTGACTCCCACCTGGCCACAACCTCCTGGGAGGTAGCTGTGGAGAATGATAAGGTCTCTCCTGAGTCTCCTCTTCTCCAGACTAAACACCCTCAGTTCCCTCAGTGGCTTCTCATAAGTCTTGTGCCCCAGCCTTCAACAGCTCTGTTGCCCACAAGCCAGGAAGATGGGAATGCATGTGGCAGGACATACATCTCAGTGTAAACCCAGGTGTGGGAGTGATCAGGATCACAGCAGAGAGGGAAGAGCATGACAGACACTGTCTGCAAGGTTGGGCTGAGCCTGGAAGTGGAGGTCTTATTCTTGATTTTTCATAGTCTTTTATTGATAGCAGTGCTTAATACCTTTCATGGTATAGATTAATAAATACTTCTGCTGTCCATATGTGATTTACATTTTTTACACATTCCCAGGAAAGAGAAAAGTTTTCCTTTCCATTTCCATTCCTTTTTTCCTTTCCTTCCCATTTCCTCCATTTCATTTCCTTTCCATTTGCTTCCCAATCCTTCCTAAACCTTCCCTTCCCAAACCTTGCCTTCCCTTTCTTTCCCTTCTCTTCCCAAGCCTTCCCTTCCCTTCTCTTCCCAAGCCTTCCCTTCCCAAGCCTTCCCTTCCCTTCCCAAGCCTCCCCTTCCCTTCCCAAGCCTTCCCTTCCCTTCCCTTCCCAAGCCTTCCCTTCCCAAGCCTTCCTTTCACAAACCTTCCCTTCCCAAACCTTTCCTTCCTTCCCCTTCCCTTTTTCCTCAGTTTACAACAGAAAAAAATAAGATTTCACTCCTTTTCACTGCAAAAGCCCAGTGTAGTGGGGTTTCCAGTCCTAAAGCAGCTCATATTCACAGTGCTATTTCAAATGGGCGTCTGAAAAATTTCCCTTCTGAGCAAATAAATTTACTATAATAACAAATAGTTGCATTTTCCTTACATGAGGAAGGCAATATTGACCAATATCCAATATCTCCTCATCTGAGAGCATGAAGTGACCTTGGGGATACAGTGCTCTTCAGTGCTGAGAACCAAAAGATTTATGAGCCATTCCACAGGGAAAGACAGGCTTGGTTTGGCTGATGGGCTCCTGGATACTGGAGATGAGGCTGGCAAGGGTTGCAGGGAGTGAAAAAACAAGAATTTTTTTTCTTTTGCACATATATAATGGAAATTCCCTTCAATGAAGATAATGAAATCATTTTCCTATTTAATATACATATGTGCGTGTGTATACATATACGTACATATACATATATACATATTTATGTATTTATATTAAAATAGGGACTGACTTGAGAGCTGAAATGTTGGTAAAGTGTGGAGAGAATGCTAAAAGTATTTCTCCTGATGTTGAGAACAGATAAATGGGCTATTTCAAACAAAATGACAGCATGTCCTTGCCTAACCAGACTATTCTGTAATGAAGTTAAATTGTTTGATTTCTGTGATGGCAAAGATGTGGTGCTGCGGTGTTGGGTGTGCCCTGAAGGACATGCTGTGTCCCGTGCCTGAGGCAGCTCCTGTACCTGGAGCATCCCCCACTGCTCCTCTAACCCAGCCTCAAAAACCTCCAGTGCCAGATTTTTTACAGTACTCCCAGGTAACCTCTCCCACTGCTTAACTCTCTTTATAGTTTGACATTTTAGCTAATATCTAACCTACTTTTTTCTTTTTTTTTTTTTCCCTGCAAATTAAGCTGATTATTTCTCTTTCTACCCCCAGTGGATCTGGAGAACAACTGATGGTGTTTTTCTCTGCAACAACCTTTTACATCCTGGAAAACCATTACCCATCTTCTCTTTCCTAAATTAAACAAACCCAGTTTCATCAATCTTGTCTCACAGGTCAAGTTTTCTAAACTTTTTCATTGTTCTTGCTCTTCCTTCAACATTTTCAATCCTTTTAAAAGACTGGCATCCAAAACCAGACACAGTCCTTAAAATCCAGCTGCTGCTCAGTCTGATATTAACATTAACACACTGCAGGGAGGGATGCGTCCTGAGTTTTTTTCTGTTTTTCTAGGGTTTTTTCCTGTTGTTGCCTATGCAGTTTGTGGTTCAGCACAAGCCCCAGGTCCTTTTCTGGAATATCCCATTTCAGTAATGAAACTCTGAGGGATTTTACTTGCATTTCTCTGTTGTGATACCACTGAGGTTTGTGAAACGAAGTTGAAATGAAGGTGGAAAAGCTCTACCTGGTGCAACACAAAGGCATGTATGTAATCTTTCTCATTTCAGTAAACTCGCTTTTAAAACGTCTAGGTTTTAGCATCAAAGACCTAATCCTCTTCAGAAATATATATTACAACATAATAAGTATTCTTTAGGGCTTTGGAAATCATCCCTTAATAAAGTCATAGCACAACTTGTAATGTTACAGCTGATGTCAGATGTTAAGAACTCTGCAGTATAAATTAACATACAAAATCTTAGCACACAGATCAGGTTTTCCAGGTAAGTGGAAGGACTTGATATGGTTAATTTGAAATACAAGTGATGCTGTTCATGCATTCATACCCTGTTGGCTTGTTAAAACCGGACAGTTTTTTAAAAATAACTAAGTTTATTTATTATTTTACACTTTGCACTTCACTGCTTGTGGACAATTTCTCTCCAAACTTCTTCCACATACATTTTTGTAATATAAATAGCAGAATATAAGTACATTTTCCTCTTACGTTGTTGGTTAAAATTAATTCAGTACAATCCTTTAAGGCATTTCAGATTTGTTCAAGGCTTTTACTTATGTTGACTGATTTTAATTTCAAAAATACTTATACTTCAAGACTCTCATACTATAAAAATAAAGTTAACATGATCTTTTTAATAAATCCAGCAATTGTAATAAAGACCAAAATCTTGTTCAGGTCAGATACTTTATATTACCTTGGTGTGATGATAAATCCAGCCACAAAATTAAAAGCAAATCACATCCTGTTTATTAGTGTGTTTTATTTTTCATTGATTAATATAATTATTTTCCATATTCTCAGTAATCCTAACAGAATTTTAAATTGGATATTTTTAGTTTTGCATCATTAGATATATTCAACAAAAACAAAGCATTAGAGGGGAAGAAAATGTATAAAATTATGGGATTTATAGTCTCTGAATAAATTACCGTAAGGACTCTATTTTTGGTTGAACTACATGGGGATTTTCCTTTAAAGAAAAAATAAAAATTGCTATTTTTCAAGTTGTAGGACTCCAAAAATGAAAAAGACACTTGTGCACTGACTAGCAATTGCTTTTCAAACTGCAAGATGAGAGCAAGAGAGAGGAATGATTTCCTTGCCCTCTAAGGGGCCAGGAGGGGCTGCACAGACCCAGGGGCAGCAGCACCAGCAGCACCCAGCTCTGGGTGGCCTTGCCCTCTCAGTGTAAAGGCTTCCTGCTCCCATTCCCTTCTGTACATGTGCACATATGCATATGTGGTAGAGATCACACATGGGAAACCATCAGTGTGTCTTCTTGAAATGCTTCCATCCGATCAGCATTTATTGCTCATGTTTTTTCAATGAATCATCCCTCCTTTACATTATCCAGCTGGTGCATATCATGTATTGGCACAACCTGAGACGTATTTTCTTGTTCCCCTCGCAGAGAATAAACAGCAAAAAGTGATTTTTTTTTTCTAAATGTATTTCTTCTCCTTCTTTTTAATTATATTTTTTAAATTCACAGAGGCAATAAACAAATACCAAGGAGACAGTACAACTTCAGTAGCTCTGTAGACACAACGATATTTTCACAAAGCATTTTATAATTACTGTAGCAGAGGCATGTCTATCATGATCGGAGTGTATCAGCTCTTGTGAATACTAGAAATGTGGCTGGTAAGATGCAAGTAAGAGCTTTCCAAGTAATGGAAGTAATTTATGCACCCTTATTATGGAAACATTTTCAAGCCATTGTTCGATTTGGGTGTAGTTTGCTTATTTAAGCATATAATGTCACTCTGTCATTTCACACTTCTCCACCATCCTCTCTGTTGATTACACTTTGTTTGAGACACATGAAACAATTAGTTATTGATAGAGTTTAAGGTTTATGCATAGGGAAAAATCAGAAAAATTTACACATTACGAAATGCTGCTGTCTCAGCCAAAAAAAAAAAAAAGTTGCAAAACTGTATGAGAATATTCATCCTGAAAATATGAGTCCCAGGAATCTAGCAAGTATTTAGAGCAACTGCAAGGAGGAAAACTTTGTATCTGCTAGCAGTGTAAATAAAGAGTATCACTGCTCACTCTGAGCTAGAAAGAGTGGTAATTCTAAAAAAGTAGGCATGCAGTGGAGTTTTGCTTAATGGGGTTAAGTGCTCATCCTGGAGAAAAAAGAGACATATAGGAATCTGAGCAAGTTGTGCTGAGGTTTTTTTCATACTTAGGATTGCACATAAGTTGCAAAGGGATTGCCAGACTGAAGACTGGGTAAATCTTGAAGGGCATTAGCTCTGTTGGCAAGCCAAGAGTTGGCCCAGGCTGATGCTGATGTATCAACTCCACAGGAAGGTGGCTCTTGGCAGGACGAACCCTGAAGATGCAGAACACAAACCCCTCTGCCTCCTCAGCCCTGTGGCCTCTCTCCATCCACCTTGTCATGCTTTGGCCTTTTTGTTCCTTGCACAGCCACGGTAGCTGGTTCACACCCTGGGGAGCTGGCATACAAGCGACACCATGCTAGTAATGACGATGGTGTAAGTACTTGGCTTCCCATCTGCCAGCCCTGCAAACCTCCCAGGGACAGAAGACGCAAGCTCAAGCCTTTACCCTGCTTCTATTACCCGCCTGCATTTTCAGGCTGCTCTAATTTGCCAGCATCATGTAAAGTGGGCACTGTACAGCTCACAAAATTAGGGTTACACAGCTCAGCACAAAGCATCTCTAGCAGATCTCTTCCCAGGACTGGCTAGCTAGAAGTAATTCCTGCAGAGGTCCAAGGGAGTCTGGAGCATTGGCTGGGAGATAGAGACTAGGATGCAGCCCCTCTGCGTTTGCAGTATCACCTTCCTTTTTCCCCCAGTGACATGATCAGATATAACTATAATTATAGGTATGTTGTAATCTGAGCTGTTTGTCAGGAGAGTTAAGTATTAACTGTTAATTGCCTGGACTGCAGCAATTTCAGGCAAGCCCGAATCCTGCTTGCAGTTATCACTCTTAGATGTGAGTGATATTTTTAGCATTTATGATTACAAAAATCTCATGTTTGAGCAAGATCTGAGATAAGATTTTAAGACCCTATTTGTCTAATAGTCTCCCTGGGATGCATTACCACGTGCAAAACTGTGTGAGATGAGGTTATAAAATGTGGTCTTTCCAATCAGAAGGTGCTCTGGTGTCTGAGTGCAGAGCTGTGAACTGAGGCACAGCTATTGCCAGGCAGATGATCATTGATGTCACTATTTAATAAAGTGACAGTTGTCCTTCACATGGGATGAATCCTGCACCTACTGACACACAGAATGTAACTCCCTCGACTGGAGCAGAATAGACCCCTGGGGAGCAGTTAATGTCTGTGGGGATCTGAGTGTCCCCTCCAAATCCCAAACTAGAGGAGACCCTGTGCGGGAAAGGTCCTCCTGGGTGTATGTACTAGTAGGTCAACTGCTTTGCTGGTTTATTCTCCCATGGGATGAGAGAGAATAATTGGGGCTACAATTAGCAACAGAGATATGTGTGCTTCTGAGGAAGAAAAGACATCACTATGAGGAATACTTTAAAGTTGGATAATCACTTCAAACTCCGATTCAATCTGCAGGTTTGCACAGATTTCCTGGGCAGAGTAAATTCATAACCTACAGGTAAGAAGGGCAGGTTCTCTTCTCTCATATTGCCTTTTCTACTGATTCAGTAAGTTCTTAAGTGCACCTCCTTGCTCACATGCAGATGTTTGCAGATGCTGGACCGCAGCCTTTCAGTTAAAGATGCTAAGAAGGGTTCTTAGACGGGGTTTTCCCCAATCTTAATGATTCACAATGGTTCAAGCCCCTGATTACCTAGATCAGATGAGAATAAAAACACAGTCTGAATGCACCCGAAATCCAGAAAGTAAAAGTTTGAAAATCACTAGATCAAAAAATTCCAACAAGTCTCTTTACATCAAAATTGTCGCCTTTTTTTCTGTTTTTCCCAAATATGATGGAATCTGAGTCTGAGGTCAATGCTCATGTCATTAATGTGACCACAGACTGGCTGTCACAGTGATGCGAGAACTTGATGTTGGATCTGATTCATGTTTACGGAGGGTCTCATTGTGGCAGAATTTTAAGTGTGTATTGAATGACTTTAATAAATTTTTATAGCGCTGGAGAGGTGCAAAGGAACTTGAGTTCATTTGGCATCTAGCAAGCACAAACGAGATTACACACAAATATCTCCCAATTTCCACGCCATGGAAAGAGGATAACAGTTCTTGTCTCCTTTGCTGGATTGTTAATAAACTTTATTCATTAGTACTTGTAAAATGATTTGAAAAGCACGGATGGAGAATGTCATATAAAATGCGAGGCGCTTTTAGCCTGCAGACTTCCAGTTCAAGCAAGTTACTCTGCATGTTTAATGGCTACTTATCCAAACAAGATAATTGATATTTTAAATATCTCTTCGATGTTCTGAATATTGAAAATATCTTGGAACAAAGCCTGTCAGATCCCTGTGAGCAAAGAGAATGGTGTCAAATACCAAGGACTCATAAAGGAATTTAAAAATATAAATTGATTTCTGGAAGTTCAGGCTAGAGGGTTAGTCTGAAAGGAGGAGACGGGAGATTTTTACACTCCGTAAATAAATAATAGCTCTCTCTGTAGATTCAAGTCCTGGAATCGTGGCATTTTATAGGCACTGAGGAATGGAGACTCTCCAAAAGCTTTTGAAGTGAGTGGTTAATTTGTCTGATGTGACATGAAAGGTGCTGTCCATGGCACTCCTTGCCTCTCTGTTAACACCACCAAAGCTGGCCTGATAGTAACATTGGAGGGAATTAGGAAAACTGCAACAGGAGAGAAATGAAACCAGGCAGGGGCTGCTGCAGTTTGTTCCCCACCTCTAGGCAAGATATTTCTCAGCTTTTCATGTTCAGTAAAACACAACACAAGCAAAGCAGCTGTAAGTCAGGTTGAGGTTTGTAGATATAATTATAAGCCACCCAAAACTGGAGAAATAGCTGGAAAAAAAAGTTAGAGAAGCAGAGGGCAGCTCCAGGACTATTGGGTATTATTCTGGACATCAGAGTATGATGCCCTGGCACTGTGATCCTCACCAGTTGGCTTTGCATGTGCTTTGGGAAGAGTTTCCTCAGGACTGGTTTAGCAGCAGAAAAACCC
>JAWWEV010000083.1:7084644-7089644 GCA_035583235.1 Hafferia zeledoni | reverse complement strand
AAGGAAGCCCCGCTGACCTCTAGCATGGGAATTTGAAAGGTGCAGGGTCACCCACTCCTGCCCCACACTCATCAGGGCAGGCTTGGCTTTTTTCCCCTTTCCCAGCACCCACTCTGTCATATTTACCCAGGTAAAGCCACATACGGCTAGCCTGGAGGATGCTGTCCTGGTTCGTGGGCATGGCCGGGCATTCCCTCCCAGCTCTGCGTGAACACGGGTGGGCACAAGGACGTGGTGGGTGGGGAGGGGAGGACGAGGATTCGGCATCAGCCCTTTGCAAACCCAGCAAGTCGGAGGAAATTTGGCCCCGAGCGCTTGGGAGGATGAAGGCGAGTGGAGGCTGCCCGGGACTCCCGGGGCCGGGAGAAGCTCCTACGGAGCCGGGGACGCCGGGGAGCAGGGGGTCCCTGCCGGAGCCGGAAGGCTGGAGCCAAGAACAATCTGCTGCTCTGCTCCTGGGCCCGTCCCGGGCTGCCCCGGCTCCGTCCCCGCGGGAAGCAGGCACTGAAAAAAAGCAGTTCCTCTAGGAGACGAAACTATTTATTTTTCCCCCAGAAATACATGGCAGCTGCAACCTTAAAGCAGCGGGCACCGGGGTGCTGCAGGGACATGGGCCCATACCCCTCCACACTCTCCTGGAAGAGGAACGGGAGAGGACCAAGACTGAGCCCCCCCGCGGAGGGGAAGCCCCGGGGACACGCAGGGAGTGGGGCCACCCCCCCTCACGTCGGTTCCCACGCACGGCCCCGCAGTTAGACGGCTCATCCCGACGCATGTGTGCATGAGACGCGCTTCTTTTTTTACCTTCCACTTTTTTATTTTTGAAAGACCTTAAAATATGTCAAACGCCAAATTTAAATTTCTTTCCAGGTCGAGGAGACGGTGGGGTGAGAGGAAATTAGGGTGGTAAACGTGGACAGGCGGGGATAGGCAGCGGTTAGGATCAAAAACCGGGCAGGGACAGGCAGCGGGCAGGGACTGACAGTGAGCAGGGGAGAGCAGCGGGCAGGGACGGGCAGCAGGCAGGGACAAGGAGAGAGCAGGGACAGACAGTGGAGAAGAGCGGGCAGGGGAGGTCAGCAGGCAGGGAAGGCAGTAGGCAAAGGGCTGCCGTCGGACTCCAGGCGTGGGTGTCGGTGGAGCTGCTGGCTCCGTCGTCTCTTCCTTCCTGGGCTCATCCAGGGCACTTATTCCCGAAGCTGCGGCCAGGCTTTGGCCGGCAGCCTTGCCTGAGTTCGCCAGGGGTTCCAAATATGCGACAGAGCAGATTGAGGACGGGCTAGTGCTGATGGCAACTGCAAGGCTGGTCTGTGTGTGTGTGGGGAGGGAGCCCAGGGCATGTATCCCAACCTCCCTAGCGCTGCACAGTCCAAACCTGCCCCCTCCCCAACTCCACAAAACCCAGCTCTACTGCCAGGAATCGTCCCGACTTTCTGCACAGAAACCTGGGACTACTTCCCGCTCCCCAGATAATCTGGGTGCGTTTCTGAGGGAGCCATGGAGCATCCCTCGGGCTGTCACAGCACAAACCTCTTCCCCCGGCACACTCCGTCGTCTCCGGCTGCTGCTCCTCGGGCCGTCCCGGACTGCCCCGGCTCCATCCCTGAGGGAAGCGGGCGCAAATTCTGCCCTGATTGCCCAGGTCCAGCCCCTGCCCGCGGGTGCCGGCTTCCACTCTGCTTGTTTGTTTGTTTTTAAGGCAACGCGTATTTGTTTATAAAATTGACTCGTGGCCCTTTGAAACAAATTGTTATTAACCTTCCCCTTCTGAGCGTTTCATAATCACAGATGTTAGTTTGGAGATGATATCCAAACATCCCAGGGGTACTTTTGATAGCTGCATGGGCGGGGATTGAATGTGGAGGTCGGATATTAAATCAGCGGGATACAGAATTACTCTTTTTTTTTTTCTTTTTCCACAAACCCGAGCTAGCTAAATAGTTTCCCCCTCTAACTCTGATATGCATTTCACAATCAATGGCGCGGGCATTTGCATATATAGTGCCTGAGTGTGGGTTTGTACATTGCATGTGCCATATACTTCGTTAACAGAGAGCATAGCGAAGAACACCTTCGCTAAACCTCAGTGCTCAGATGCTCATTGAACAGTTAAGGGGAAAATATACTTAATTAATTACACGAAGGGACCGCTTGGCGCCGGGCAAGAGAAGATATATTTTTGCTCGGCCCTAAAATACTTCCCTGGTTTGGTGGTTTTGTTTGGTTAGTTGGTTTGTGTTTTTTCCTGCTTTATTCTTTTTTTATGGAACTCTGCTGCTCTGGGTGGAGTGAAAGGTGTCTGCCTTGCTAGCTGGGGGAAGGAAATCCCAGGGAGAGGATTAAAACGCTGCCAGGCGATGGGTGACTCCAGGACCAGTCTCGTCTGTCCCTGCCCCGTCGCAGCCGGGTTTTGGGAGAGGCTCTGGCTTGGCTTCCTGGCTGCTGTGGATTGGGGTTTTGCTTTTTCCAAAGCAAAAAGGCTGCTTCAGAAAGGCAGTGATGCTTCGCTAAAATTGCAAGAGAAGCTTGTGTGGCAACTATTTCTGTTAAAATAATTTTAAATTTTAATTTATCGAGGGCTAATTTAGCTGTGCCGTCCTTCCCGAACCAGCAGGGAGCCGCTGCCCAGGCGTGGGAGCGCGGACTGGGAGGCTCACGAGAACCCTCAGCCGCTCAAAGGGTGGTGGAAGGCAGCAGTGGAGCAAGTGTCTCCGAACCTGTGTCTCTTCCCATGGAAGCTTTCCCAGAAATATCGGAGGCAGGTGAGAAGTGCAGCCCATGTAAGGCAGTCGCTGCTCCCACTGAAGGCATGGCTTACCAATGGCAAATATTTTGTGCTCTGATTCTGGATAAAATCCAAGCAGCAGCGTGGTAATTTTCTGTCCTTGCTCCAGAGACTGAACTAACTAAAAGAAGTTTCACTACTATTTTTTTCAACATACAACTAAATACATATTCCTGCTGGTGTCATGCATCTGTTTTCTGTTCCCAGCATTTCTTACAGGCGGGGGGAGGACAGGTGGAAACTCCACTCCTGCCTGCATACTTAACAGAAGGGCAAAAATTTCCCCCGATGCAGGTTTAGTGATTTCTTAAAAACAAAACCAAAAATCTCCGTGGAACTTATCCACACCTGTGTAACACATCCACCGTGCCGTTTTCCACCAGTGGGCAACTGGAGCTGTATTTAGAACCAGATTTAAAACTCATCTTTAGTGCCCACTGCCATCTACTTTCTCCCTCGGGATTGTAAATCACCTGCCTCCATTAGTGGAGGTGACCAAAAAAAAATACCCAAACAAGTATCTCCTTAAAGGTACATAAACCTGAAAGGCTGGAAAAATGAAGCAGGAACCTGCAGTATCCTGCCATCATCAACGGCACTCCTGTCGCACTCAGGCCCGGCCCCAGCTCCTCCGGGCAGGTAAAGCCCTGGCTGCACCATATCAGCGGCAGCTCCCATCCTGGAGAATTTCGCCCCTTGCAGAATATATCCTAAAGTGGCAGCTTTTTAAAAAAAAAATAAAATACAAAATGAAATTTTAAATACACCTCCCCTTGGTTTTATCTGGGAACGCATCCCCTGCAGCAGGAACGACCCTGAGGGCGAGTGAGGCTCTGCCCTTCCTCCCTCTCCTTCTGCCTGCGGAAAGCTATTTCGGAGCTCTTGTGCCCTTTGTCGCAGCAAGGCGGATGATCGTTTTATTTTTGTCCAGCCCGTCCTAAAATCGTGGTACTGTCATTTCCCGGGGCTGCCAAGCATTTTACAGGCAGCCTGGTTCCGTGGCGTGGCATCGGCAATATTCCATCCCCTCATCCCGAGCTCCAGAGTTACGAGTTTTTCTAGCAGAGGTTTTTCCAAAGGCTGTCAGAACATCACACCACCGGGTATTTAAAGTCTTGAAAAGGTGAAACCTGTTGACAGTACGTGAGATTAAAGAGATTTTCCTTTCCATTTTCAGCTCCTTTTAAGCAGAAGGAGGAGAGCCCGAGAGGGGCTCGGTGCCGGCTGGTGCTCGTCCTCTCCTTCAAGCTAGAAATGAATCCCCCCAAAGTTTCCTCATTAAGTCAAAAGGCTGATGAAACGCCTGGCTGCAAACCCACCTCTCTCATAAATAGCCACTGATTTCCACTCCCCACGCCCTGTAAAGAGTTGAAATTACAAAATACTTCTAACTCCAACTCCCGTGCTCAGAAGTCCAGGCTAAGGACTATGCGAACATTTAGGGACATATATTCCCCAACAGCACCGCTCCATTGCAATGTCTGAGTGACACCGTTTGGGATTCGTAATAAAGTGGGTTGTTTCTTTAGGGTTTTTTTAATTATTATTTAATGCAGTCCTCGAGAATCGAAACACACAAAATGCAGCGAGAATGTTCACAATGTTGAGAACACAGTTGTAAATAGAAACATTCATATTTCATCCGATTATAAATATTTGATACTGCAATTGTAAAATGCACATGTTTTATAAACTGGTGAGAAGAAAAAAAATCCTTCGCTTTCTTGCTAAAAGGCAAAGTCATTTAATCCTGGCTCTTAAGCAGCTGATGATTATTCACAGAATTTAAAATTACAGGTTTTATTTTATAGCTGGATTCTTTCTTCCTTTCTTTTTTCCTTTTTTTTTATTTTATACTACTATATACAATGTGTATCTATTAGAGCTGCAAAATAAAGAGATTTTAAGGCAAAGCGAGAAGTTTTTCCCCCCACAAACTGCGATGCAGGAGAGCCCGTTCCTGAGCAGCCGCCCACGCATACCCAGGCCCATGCGGGACACATCCCCCCTCCAGAGGGGGGAGAGGAACCCCACTCTCCGAGAGAAACAGGTTAAACGCAGCACAGCGCCTCGAACCCATTAAAAACTCCGATTACAAGGGGGTGTCTGCGTGGGGAACGGGGGGGCGACGGGCGGGGGTGCGAGGAAGCGGAGGAGGGCAGGGGTGCGGCATCCCCCCCCGCCCCGTCCGTCCGCGCGTGGGGAGCGGAGCGCT
>JAWWEV010000083.1:7043264-7076118 GCA_035583235.1 Hafferia zeledoni | reverse complement strand
TCCTCCCTTCCTTCCTCCCTTCCTTCCTCCCTTTTTTCCCCTTTTCCCTCCTTTTCCCTTTCTCTTTTTTCCTCATTCCTCTTCCCTCTTTCTTTTCCTTTTCTTTTTCCTGTTCCTTCCCTCTTTCCCATCCCGTTCTTCCCTTCTTTCCTTCCCTTCCCCTTTCCCGCACTTCCTCTCTCTCCCGCGGGTCCCTCGGGCTGTTGGTCACCACAGTTTGCCCCCACCAGCGGCGGGGCCCGGCGTATGACCGGGCGGGACGGCGGCAGCAGCGCTGGGCCGGCCCCCGCCGCGGGTTCCCACCACCGGCCTCCCCCCGCCAGGACCCCCTCACCCCGAGCGCCCTCCCAGCGGGAGGCCGGTGGGTGGCGAGGCCGTGGATGCCCGCGGGCATCCTGAGAGGTATTCCCGACGGGAGGGTGTCCGAGAGGGGCAGCCTGGCCAGCCCGACGCCCGGCTCTGCTCCAGTGCATCGCTCCAATTCCACCCCCCGAGTGACACGGTGGGGGACACCAAGGACGTGCCCGTTCTGCATGCAGGCCCGCGGGAATTGTAAAATACCCCACCCAGGAACTTCAAAGTCAGGGCGCGGGGCGGCGGCGACAAGGGCGTCACCTCGCTTGCCTTCCTCGCAGGCTTTTTTCACAGGCGGCAGAAAGGGGCGAGGGCCACTTGCAGCCCATCGCGGGGTATCAGGACTGAGTGGGATGCGGGAGCGTGCGGTGCTGCAGCGCTGGGCTGTTGCGCTCTGTAGGTTGATATCATCATAGTCTTTAATTTTATTTTTTTTCTGTCCTCTACCTTTCTTGGATTCCCGGACTGTGTTTATCTTGTCTGTCGGGGGCTACTTCTCTAAGTCACTGAGTGAATTGAAAGGGTTTTTTTCCCCGCTTTTCCTCCTCTCCTCAGCTCACCACCTTTTTTAATTAAAGCTTTAAACTCGCCTGGTGTTTACTCTTATGTAAAGTATCTAAACAAACAGACCCAGCTGAACACAAACACCAAAAGGGAGGCGGCCCCCCATTCTTATCCCTTTATTGTCGAAAAAAAAGCGCGCATCTTCCCATGTCATAGCTACAGTTCCAAAAGGAAATTGCTTTTATTTGTAAAGGAGGCTTTAAAAAGCAGTGACATGAAGGGGAAAAGCTCCTTAAGGGAGGAAGGTCACGGGGTTAGGGGTGAGATTAAAGGAACTATCTTTCCACCTCTCAGGGAAAGCGGCACTGGAACCTCCCCAAATCTGGGAGAAGAGCTGCAGGAGGGAGGTGGAGGGGGCGGGAGAAGGGGGCGATGCTGGGGGCCGAGGCTGAAGGAGGCCACTGGGCTCCAGGAAGTCCCTAGTCCCATACAGGCACCTTTCAGCTGTCAAAGGGAATAGATGCAAAGTGGTAAAATCCCTTCAATGCCCCAAACCTCACATTCTCTGTGTTATACAGCAGGAAACATCACAGAGAGGGAAGTGGCCACTCCGGACCTCCAACTCCGCCAAGCGATCGGACACAGAGAGGGGGCTGTAGGATGCAGAGTGATGGGTATGGGGAGCTCTGCTCCCCACTGGAGCTTGGGGAAGGAGGCTGTGCCACCTCCACGAGACTGCTGCTGCCGTCTATTTGTGGGAAGCTGAGCCCAGCGATGGAAAGGAACAGGACCATGCAAGCGATCACCCCCAACCCTCCCTTCCCCTTTTCCGCATCCATCCGTGACAGCTGCAGTTTTTGCTGAATTAAGGTCCCTGGTGAAGGCAAGTCAATGTGAGGGATGCGAGGGCACTTCCCTTCGCCTCCCCACAAAGGCGGCACCCTGCCTGGCCTCAGGCACGAACGGAAGCCGGGGCTCCGGGGTCAACGCCAACAAAGGTGGCTGCATCCTCCCTGCATGCCCTCTGTCTTCCTGATCCCTTTTCAGTTCCCCTGCCCCTCTGGGTGGGCACAGACCCTTCCCCTCACCTGTCTCAAACTGGGGCTGTACCCAGCCCTGTCTCGCACAGTAGCCTGAGGCCATTTCTGCAAGGCAGCAAGGAAAGGGAGTTGCATCCTTGGTTTCACCAAGGATGGAAAATATCTTTCCCATCTCTAAGAGGAATGCAAACAACCCTAAGAGTTATGAAAGCATTGGTCTTGGATCTAGATGGGATTTGAGTTCTGGACTGTCCATCTCCTGTGCTTAGGAGGTCCCCAGTAATACATGATCCCCACCATGGCACAGCAGGGTGTCAATGGTGATAACTTTCCTTGCTCCTGGGCTGCTGACAGCACAGGTGAGCTGGTATGGCATTTCTCCACAGCCCTGGGGAGATGTCCCAGAGGAAGGACATTTGGAAGGAGAGACATGGACATGCCTTCTCCTGGAATGAGAATGGTGAGAGGACCACATCTGCCCAACCCATTCAGTGTTGCAAGTGTAGCACTGTGCACTTACCCTGCATTGCCAGGATGTGGATACAGGGACATTCCTGCTCTGGCTGCAGGGGAAAATGTGGGATGTTTTCTGTGTGCAGCATTTGAGGCAAATATTAGTGAGGTGGCCACTTCCTGCTGTGACCCTGAGCAGACAGTTTTGTTCCTCCATGCCGCACAGAGGTGATGCTCACACACTCTCTCTCCTACTCTTTCCTTCAGTCCCAGGGCACTGAGATATTCAGGTAGCACATAGCCCGTGCTCTGTGGTTTCTGCTTGGTGCTTCCAGTCCCCACATCTATTCTCACTTCTCCAAAGTGCAGCGGTGGCATTGTTCTCAGTATTTAGAGAGCATGTGTGAGAATGGATGTGTGGGAGGCTGCTCCTCTCCTAAAATATGTGCATTTAAATTGTCCGAGGGAATTACTGACATTAGCCTGCTTTGTTTTTGGGTTTTATTAGTGTCATTCAGTAAATATCCCCGTGCAACCTGGGTAGTGAATACCCAGCCGTGCTCACTGGAGATGCCACTTGGCACTCCGCCTGTCGCTGCAACTGCCAGAGGACAGTAAATCCACCCCCGCTTTGGCTCGCGGGTGTTGGAGCTCCATTAGCTTGTGCAGAGGTGGCTCTTGCACCTCTCTGAGCTCAGACACAGCTGCCCTGACTTACGGACTTATGTGTCATGAAGCACCTGTCTTGGGGGACCTCTACCAAAGGTGTGGATTCCCCTCACTCAGGCAAACACCAGTGGCTCATGTGGATCGGGAACTTGTCCTACCCTTTTCCCTTGCCTTTCTGCATCACTGGTTTTATATAAAACCACAGGATAGATCATAAAGCCTAGCACACACTGAGAATTGACTGGGTATTGTAGATACACACTGCTTCTATAAATATTTATAGGGTTACAGTCAGCCTTGGTATGGGCAAGCACAAATGTAAATAATGTGGTACACTCCTACCATGCTCTGGATGGTGCTGTGAGCAGGAATAGCAGTTTCTTGTGAAATCAATTTAATGAATCACTTATAGTAGGAGGGAAATAATCCCAGCAGCGTTATTATGCCTAATAGCAGGAGCATTGTGATGATGGCTGTGTTAATCCAGTGAGCCTCTGCCTGGGAATATAGGCATGAGGAGAGGAGAAGGGGCCTGCACAAGTTTCCCAGCAGAGGAAGGTGAAGATGAGGAAGATGAAGAACCACCAGAGGAGAGATGTGGGTGCACGAGACAGAAATAAGAAAGTGAGTTTTGTTTTTTCCTGGTTGATACACACAAGGATAGAAGAGTAGTGGCTGTTGGGGCAAGGAGAGGTATCCTGAGAAGAAGGGCTTACTTGGTGAGAAGGAGGTGAGAAAGGTTTGAATGACCTAAAATGGATGTGCTTGTGTGGGAAGGGATCCTCCGTATCCTGGGCCCCTCTAGTATCAATATCCCTGAGCATTTTGTTTTTAAGTGATTTTGTGCCCTAAATATCTGTGCACACTCAGCTAACACTGCCAAACCCTCCCAGGACTTGGATATCTTGCATTTTTCACTTCTGCCAGAAAAGGGAAGAGATGAAGATTCTAGGATGAAATCTCTGTTTCACAACAGGATTCCTCATGTCCTTCAGTGAATTACTTAATCTTTCTCTTCCCATTTCCTGCAGCACAATGCTGTCTCCTGATCAGGCATCACTGCCATGCCCATGCCTGGCACCTCACTGAGTTATGCCAGGAGACTTACAGCACAGCCCCTGGTTCCCAGTTTCTACAACTGATGATCAAAGCTGGGACAAAGTACTTTTGTACGCGCTGGCTTTGTCTGAGTAAAACTGATGCTGGTGCAAAAGGCCAGTGCAGAGCCAAGTGATTTCTAAGTCCTTGCAAAGGCCTGTGGACCTTTCAGGTGCCTCTGGGCTAAAGAGTGCTGCAGGTAGCTCATAGAGGTACAGATGAGAATGGGGAGAATTTCACTGTCTGTAGACATATTCTTGAAGTCATTCTCGGTCCATAGAATCATAAAACCATAGAATTGTTGATGTTAGAAAAGACTTAAGAGATCATCGAGTGGAACCATTAACCCAACACTACGAAGCCCACCACTAAACCATGTTTCGCAGTGGCACATCTATACATCTTTTAAATCCCTCCAGGGATGGTGACTCAACCACTTCCCCGAGAAGCCTGTTTCAGTGCCAGACAACCCTTTCACAAGTTACTCACAAGCAATGCCCTGGGAGTGTGACGGTTCACAGCATTGACACATGCTGCTGGACACACAGGTTACGTTAGTGCTGATCTGCCCTCAAGGGGTGGACAATGCGTCAGAACCAGGTCACATTTCCAGAGATCTTTCCTAGCTTTCCCTTTGCAGGCATGTTTCAGCCAGGTAATTAATCTGTTAGGCCATGTAAGGAAAGTAAAGACAGAAGAAGCAAGTATATGGACAAAGTAAATTGGATTTTTTTTAATTGAAGGGAGCATCTCAGGATATTTCTGTGCTGTTCATCAGCTCAAAGATCAAGGATCATATTCTTTATCTTGATATGGTCTTCTCAGAACTTCTCCATGTGCTGATTCTGCATTTATAAACTCAGGGGTATTTTGATCCAAAAGCTCCAAGGCTGTTGGGTAGAGCAGACAGGCCAGACAAAAGAAGAGCTGAGCACCCCAGTTTTGTTCAAATTGTTTTCTGAATAACTGAACTTGAGAAGCAAAGCTGGACTTCCACACTGGGGACTCCATCAAGGACATGAAATCCATATACAGCTGCACAGCGCTGTAGAAACCAAACATATTTAGCATCTTTAAAAGCATATTCCTAGCAGTCTGATCCTTGACCCCATAGTTATTTTCAATTAATTAGTCTATCAGAAACTATTTTTGTCCTTGCTTTCCCTCCCTCCTACAGTTTGCAAGTCTGTACACAGCACTGTGCTCCCACACAGACCTGTGTTGTTTTCATGAGTTTTTGAGGGGATGCTGTACTGAATTAACATGCCACATTAATATCCATTAATGTAAGACACTTAGGCATCATTACATTTTTTGTGGCATCCTTTCCTATTCTAATTAATGAACTGAAAATAAAACATTGAAATGCAAGGGCCAGGAGTGTAGTTCTTCAACCTTCTGATGGAAATCAATGATAGTGTCTTGGGGGTGGAATCCTGCTCCTTATTACAACACCCAAAATCGGGAGTAACTCCATAGGGCTGAACCCCTTTCACTGATAAACCCCCAGTGATGGGAGCAGACAGAGGTCTGCTGTAGCAGAGGACAGGCAGTGGGTAATCAACTGGGCTGAGAGGAGACAGGTCTAGATGGCAGCTGAGCTGAGCAGTTGCACAGGGCTGAAAACAAAAGCAAGAATTTTATGAACCCTTGACTTGGGGAGCAGAGGGGAAGGACTGATACAACAGCCTGTGACCAGACAGTAGCTTGAAGCACCCAGCTAGAAATCACAATGTGTTTTGGAGCACCCCTGAGGATGATACAGGGTTGGATTTTCTTTAAGCTATGGACACTCCAAATGGCCATTAAAGCCCCTTACTCTGGCTCCTGCTACCGAGCAGAAAGCGTTTGAGGTAGGAGGCAGCTGGAGCCTTCACAAAAGCAGATGCAGAATATCGAGTTGGAGAGAAATTAGGACAACGATTTCTGGGAGCTTTGAAGGCAAAGGCTGTTTGTTTAGCCTTAAAGGAGGCAGGCTGCCCCCGTTACTGCTTTGCTTGCTTCAGCCTGGGAGACGTTCACGCTTTCCAAAGGCGAAAGCCCTGCCAAAAGAGGCGGAGAGGCCGGTGTCACTTGCGGTGGGGTGTGGCGCGGGGACTGGCGCGGGTGCCTCGCTGCTGCAAACCCCGGCACAGGCGGAGGTCAGCGGGTCGCCGACGTTTGATCTGCCTTGATGCCCCTTCACAAGGGAAATGAAGCGACAGGGACTTTGCTCCAGCACAGTAGCCACTTTGAAAAAATGTTTCAGGCAGATAATTTATCAGGTTTAATTGCTCTTTAATCCCCCTGATCGGCCTGGCGTGGAGAAATCCCCTCTGAATGGGGGAACCCGTTTGAAAAGGCCCAGGAAGGCTGGGAGGGCTGGAGGGAGGATGGAGGGAGGGATAGAAGGATGGAGGAAGGACGAAAGGAGGAAAGAAGGGAGGAATGGAGAGATGAGGGATGAAAGGAAGGATGGAGCAAAGGATAAAAGAAAGGACAGAAGGTGGAGGGAAGGAGGGATGGAGGGAGAGAAAAATGGAGGGACAGAAAGACTGAAGGAAGGATAAAAGGAAGGACAGTGGGACGGATGAAAGGAAGGACAGAGGCATGGAAAGAAGGATAGATGGAGGGAAGGAGGGAGTATCTCTTGCTGCAACCACTCAGCATGACCCCTCTCTGCAGCCTGGTGTCCTGGTGCTGCTGCTCACAGCCTGCATCCCTTTCAGTGATTTTATCAATACTCTGGATTACCTCTCCTGTCTCCTTCGCCTGTCTTCCCCTCCACAGAGGAAGCCAGATCAAACTGGGTCTTTCTTGACCATCTCCACTCAGGGGCCCTGGCAGTCATGAGCCAGGGAGGGGCTCACCAGTGTCACAGGCACTCCAGTGCTGATCACCTGAGTCCCCAGAGCAGCAGGGACTGATGTCCTCCTTCTGCCCATTTGACAATGCCCCCTTCTCTGTGTGCTTCTTGCTGTTCCCATGATGTATCCTAGGCTTTGAAGGGTTTCAGAAGAGGAAATGTTCTGCATTCTGTGTAGGAGCTGTACCTCTGTGCTCTGATGCAGTTACATGTTGGGGAAGGGCTTTCCCAGGAAGGGCAGCAGATGCACAGGACTCACTGAGTCTATGCCATGACACTGAACATTCAGAGAGTTATAAAGCTTGAATAATGTTTTAAAAACCCCCACACACTAAACTGAAAATTGTGTCTACCTCTTGCCATTCCCCTTCGGCTCTTCATGGCCAGGCTCCACTCTCTTGCACACTGGTCAAATAGAGAGTGCTCCAGGGGTGAGTTGGATTCATCAGACACCAGAGAAATACCAGACTTCAATTCAAAGGCAGGTGATATTCAGTCTGTGCAACCAGCAGAATAATCTGTGTAGCTTAATTCTGGAAATAATGACTATTTTCTATTCCTTAGCTACAGAAATCCGCTCAGCCAAGAGCTTCTCCTACCTCTGTTTCAATAACCCAACAGCAGAACATGATTTATTTTTTCTATTTGATGCATATGAACCATTTCCTTTCAATCTGTGCATTTCCTTTCAATGCTTACAGATAATTTCACCATGCTGGATCAAGGTATGTGTTGTCTTTTATCCTGTAGGTATCATTCTGATTTTATTACACATTGAGTCCAGACTGTTACTTGCTTGGGTATGGGAAAAGGCATTCCAGTTAATTCCCAGCACTATAAGATGCTACTGGGAACTTAAGTAGAGTCTATGGACTCCCATGAAAATTAAGCCAGGCTTTCCACTCAAGACTTCATTGGTTTTAAACCAAGATCACAAAACCAGCTATAGGCAGGTTAATGACAACCAGAAGGAAAAAAAAATTGCACCAATGAACCCCAAAGGCCCCAGGATACAGCAGCCAGAAGACTGAATTTTTTTCTCCAACTTTCAGCAAAGCAAACTCTCAAGGAAAACATTTTCAGTGCTTAAAACATGCATCAAAACCAAGACTGGTTTTATTCTTACATGTGGCATGAAAACCTACCCAGGCGTCCTGCAAGCCAGAAAAATCTCAAATCTTCTATGGAAATTGTGATAGCTGGAGGGGTGTAGATCTATCTTGACCACCCAAAGTGTGAGGATCCTTAAGGACATGTTGCTGGGCTTCATCAAATTAAAAAGCCTGGTTGCACTGATGCTGAAATGAGCATTCTGCTGGATCATGTGAAGAAAGAGGATATTTCCCCCTCAGAGAGAGTCGTGTTTCAGCAAAGCAAAACACGGGGACTCTGGCTAAGCAATTAATTTAGGAATGGGAAAAGCTGTTCCCTCTCAGTTCAAGGCAAGCTGTGACTAAGAGGGTCTGTTCACTCCAGCACACTGATGGCTCCTTGGAAACTGCTTTTCTGGGCTCAGTGACTGACAGAGCTATGAGATATAAAAGGACAAGTGACCAGAAATTCTGATGTTTTTCTTTTTTTTCCCATGGTTGTTCTACCTGCTAATCTGTGGGGGACCTGGGCACCAGCTACAGAGATCTGAAGAGATGGTCATCTTCTGTCCTGCAAGCCCATCTCCAATTCTGAGCCGCCAGGGTTTGTTCCACTACACCCACTCCATGAGCTGCCAGTAGTGAGCTGGATGCCTGAAACGGGCTTTTTGGAGGGAGATGAGAAAGTTTGATCCAGGGATTTTTAGTAGGTGAAGTGACACACTACCACTGTTCTGTGGCAATGAGTTGGTCTGTAACCAAACAAACAAATATTTTCACATCCATTTCACCAGCAAGAAACAAGAGAGGTGATGGAGTGAAAGAGTGGCCAGGAAAATAATAACACAAACTCAGTTTCATTAAACCCACCACCACTCTCTAGTGTAGGCAACAAGATGGCAATGCTGTGTGTGACTAATTCCCTTGGAACATCCACACAGCAAGGAGCCCACCCAGGTGAGCCCATGACTCCCACAGGTAACCCACAAACCCATGAAGTCACTGAAGCAAGGCCGGGCTGGAGGCTGGATGGGCTTTTCAACTCCAGAATTCATTTACAGAGGAGCCTGCATGAAAAGAAACCCAGAGGGATTTCTAATTCAGTTAGGAACAGATTTTCCCTCTCAGTTTAAATAGATCATCCTGTTAAATCCAGGTAAACAACTCCTGATGATGGTGATGTACGAGAGTGGATTCAGAACCTGTAATACCTTCTGTTTTTAACACAAGATCCTATATTGTTCACCCAACATACTGCAATTTCTCCCCTCCATATGTTTTCCATGGTTTCTCTCTGATGGAGATGTTACCTTCCCTTTCTGTATCAGAAACTGTGGGGACAGACATTTTGTCCTTGAGACAGACACAGCCCATTTAAGGGCTTCTGGCTCTTTTTGTCTCCTTCTTCTTTTCTTCTTTTAGCAATTTATCCTTTGGCTGATGAAATCCTCCCTGAGGCAGAAGTTTTGCTTTCCCAGGCAGTGGGCATGCCAGGCATACTCCCCTGGCCTCTCTCTGCTCTAATTATTAGCATGGGGACAAATAGATGAGAAGCCATGAATGGGGTCATCTTCATCTGGGAAAAAAATTAATATATCACCTCTGAAAACCCCAGGCCAGAGTGCGAAAGCACGGCTTGGTGGGCAGTTCTGGCAGTGCCTGACTGCCAAACGCTGGCAGACACATGGTGCTGCTCACCCTGGGGCAATGTCTCAGCTCATTTCCTGTATAAGCAATAATTTACTGGAGTGAGAGCAAAGTGGGGATGGAAGGCATCCCTAGCATCATTGTATCCTTCTGTAATGAGGAAGTCACCAGGTGAAATTCTCAGGTAGGAAACAGGAAACACCTTGTAGTCTTTGGGAGAATGTACCAACAGGAGATGAAGAACCAGTGCATCTCTTCTGCTGCTTCTGTCTACTCCAAATGCACACCAAACTGTCCTGCCTGCAGATCCAGGCTGTCCATAGAGGGTCCCAATGTATGCTGGCAATGGAGATTTGGTCCTGTCATTCCAATCCAATCTAAAGAGAAAACAAAAATAAAGCAAATGAAGATGTATCTGGGACTGCAGCACTAAATATCCTACTGGATCATCATTGCTCACTCATGTCTGTAGAGGCTGATGTCCTTGTGCTTTCCTTCCAGGTTTTCTATTAAGAAACCCGTTATTCCAGTTCTTTTTTTTTTTTTTTTTTTTAAGAGCTGATGACTTTCAATGGGAAAGGGCATAGCAGGACACAGAAATCAGAGATTACACGAGGTCATTTCATCTTGACAGGCTGCTGCCAACTCCTGAGCTCAATCTTTATCCAAAGACCTAGAAACAGTGTCAAGCTTGCTGTAATGGTTAACCCCCTATGGAAAACACTTGTTTCCACTGCTGTTGTCTTAACTACGTCCAAACTAGGTTTTAATCATAGTTAGCCCTATCTCCAGCATGGCAAAGGCACTTACTTAAACTGCTGTGAGCCGCTTTCCTGAAGGAACAGAGGCCTCCCCTTGCCACTGCAAAGGATGCTGAGGAAAGGCCAGCTGAAAGTGTCCATGGGCTGCAGCACATTTTCCTGAGAAGGAATGCTATAATAATGCAGGCACCTTCATGACAACAAGTTTTGTTATTTTAAGGAGCTTTCATTGTCAGAGTGAAGCTGTTGCAAATTAATTGCTTCGTGATGGGATCGAAGTCACAGTGAGTATGGGATTTTTCCAGCCTTTGCCATTTGAACAACCAGCATTGGATCCATGGAGCTGGCAAGTGAGACGTGAACAGATGCTCAGGAAAATTGGATCATTTACAAAGTGTTTACAAATACTTTCTGCTGGCTCCTTGCCAATTTTGCCATCCTCCCCACTTAGAGAAAACATGCATATTTGTCCCCAGCCATTGTCCTCCGGGTCCTTTCTGATGGGATTGGCACTGAAGGCATAGGGGACGGGGGGGGCTTTGCAGGAACTTGTGTCCTCCCCATCACCCCATCCATAAGGAGAAATGATAGTTCCACAGCCTGCCTGGGGAAGCAGAGGCAGCCACCAAGACTTATGGGTGCAAGGCACAGCCCTGATTTGGAGGTGCTTTGAAATAAAGATATAGTAAATGGTTATTATATACACGCAATTATATAGTAAATTGTTCATTTCATATACACAACTAAGAAGTACTGGGAGGTGTTTCTCCTGTGCTGTCCCACTTTGCTGCTAGACACAGAAAATGCCCCCCAATTGCCAGACAAGAAGGATATGATGAGCAATACAGACAGCAGGATTTTTTTTTCCGAAAGAGCTAATTAGGATATGGAACATACTTTTAAGGTGAGATAAAGTGTGGTACAAATGACTCCGGGGCCTGAAGTAGAAGGGAGATGTGGACCTGCTTGAGCAGAGGAGTCCATGAAGATGTCCTGAGGGCTGGAGCACCTCTCTTATGGAGACAGACTGAGAGAGCTGAGGTTTTTCAGCCTAGAGAAGAGAAGACTCCAGGGAGACTTTACAACATTTTCCAGTACCTAAGGGGGCCACAAGAAAGATGGAAGAGACTTTTGATAAGGGCATGTAGTGACAGGACAAGGGGTAATGGCTTTGAACTGAAAGAGGAGAGATTTGAATTAGATATTAGGAAGGAATTCTTTACTGTGGGGGTGGTGAGGCACTGCAGCAGGTTGTCCAGAGATGCCGCAGCTGCCCCATGTCTGGGAGCATTCAAGGCCAGGCTGGATGGGGCTTTGAGCAACCTGGTCTAGTGGAAGTGGGGTTGGAACTGGATAATCTTTAAGGTCCCTTCCAACCCAAACCATTCTATGATTCTATGAAATCCCACACTGGCAGGGGCTGGAGCACCAGGCTGGTTTTGAGACGTGTCAGGTAGCCCATGACAAGCTCACGTGGCCTCTCATATGTGGCCATCACACTGTCCTTCATGCACTCATTTTGCAGTGCAGCACCTGGCACTGGATCCAGTACCTTTGCAAGATCTCTGGGCTTGCCTACTGCATGTCAGAGACAGACACATTGGCTGGGGCTTAAGGAGGTGTTAGCAGGCACAGATGGAGGTAGGAAAAAGCAATTCGTGTGCATTCCTTCCTCCTATGGATTTCTATCTTTGCACTAACACTTTTGACATCAGTCAACTTACAAACAAATAGCAGATTCAAGGAGCCCAAAGTTTTGGGTTTACAGCTGAACAAGACACCTCTCTGAGACAAGCCCTGGGAGGTGGTGAGAAGGGCAGGGCTGTGCCTGGGCTTCTGCCTCCATCCCAGACATTGTACAGATTTGCCAAAATCACACAACATTTAATAATAGGTTAAATCTCCTGCATGGGAGAGCAGGGTTCCTCAGGGCTGACTGGGCTGATGCTGCAGGGATGCTAAGGGAAATAAATATCACCACCTTCTTCTGGCTGACTTCTTGCAGATTCTACAGCCTAAGACAAGCAGCAATGCTGATACAAGCTGGAGTGTGCATTGCAAAGCCTTTTGGAATAAAACTTCCCCCTACACAGGTATCTACTGATCCTACTTTCTTCCAAAAATCTATTCTTTGAACCCATGAACATTGCTCTGAAACACAGACTTAACATGACTAAGGGGCTCCAGGACAATCACCATATCACGCCTTTGTCCCTACAGCTCTCATACAGCCATTTTCTCTTGCTTGCTTTTCTTCTTCCCAGGAGTGTTGCAGCCTGACGTCGCTGCCCAGACACAGAGCATCTTCATCAGCTATTAAGACTCCTACTTTAATGGGGAAAACAAGGCCTTTGGCTGGACCTGCCTTCCCTGCTTTGTCCATCCCGGCGCGCAGAGCCCTGCCCGCAGTCCATCACTGCTGTGGCTGCGACGGCAGAGGGAGCACACGCTGCTGCCTGTCAGCCACCGCTGGCTTTAGACACACACCCGGCTTTTAATTTTAATTTTCTAGCAACAGAGAGGTGGACTAGACCTGTCCACCCCCTCGGTGATTTTTTCCTGACCAGCACGGCAGGCTCGTGGGTAGCAGCAGGGAAGAGCTTTGCTTTGGTGGCGTGAGAGCAAATCCTGCAGCGCAGCTGCGGTTTGCTCCCTGGTAAGAGGCTTGGAAATATTGATCTGTTCTGGAGAAGAGATGTGCACAGGAGAAAGAGCACAAGATTTGGGGATTTAAAAATGATATAATTGGATTCCTGAATTAAACACAGTGAGCAGGAAGGTCGGCAACAACATGCATCCAGGGGCTTAGGTTTCCTCAGCCTTGCTTGCCTGAGTGTCCAACATGGGACCATCCTAGGTTATATATCCTGGGGAAAAGGGAATGCTGAGCAAAGGTTTTAGGGAATGTCTTTACTGGCAGGTAAAAACAATGGCATTGCCTCTGTGTGCATCACATCAGGCTGCTTTTCCTGCAATGGGATGGCATAGAATAGTGGTGCATCAGGTTGAGGTTGGACACTCTTTCTGAAGGATAGGAAATGATTTCTGGTTTCCAGGGCTGGCCCATAGCTGCACTTACCAGTGCTTTTTGTCACTAAAGAGATTAAAAATATTTTAAATTTTTAGCTTTTTAAGCTATAATCTCTTCTTCTGCTTGTGTAAGTACTTGGACACATTATTTATGTCCTATATCACTCCCTATATAGATCTCTCAATGCACAAGCCTATCTGGCATGGAAGCTGCCAGATCCATAGGATAATCTCTTTGAACTAGTCCTTGAATACCAGGCTGCATGATGATCGTATGGCAGACATGGGTTGCCTTTGGGGGACAGCTGAGTCCCAGTGTGGGGCAGCCACCCACACCATGGCCATAGGGGCACAGGCAGCATCCCCTCTCCTGGGGGACAGCTCTGAGCTGCCCCAAAGGGCTCATGACTAAAGCAGGGACCACACTCGTGCTGTTTTACTCCAAGCCCCAAAATCTGCCTCTGGCCCAATGGAAAAGGCCACGCACCAGAATCCCCACCTGAAGCAGAGACTCTCCAGAACATCACCCATGTTCCAGTGGGAACTTTTAGCTGTTAAACTGTGTGATTATTATTAGTTATAGGAAACTTACTCATCTTTTATTTGCATTTAAACATTTTGAGAGACTTGGGAGCCCCAAAGGAACAAAAAGCCCATGTTTTGCAAATTACCCCTTGTAGTTTTCAGGTATGAAAACCTCCCCAGGGGTTTCCCCACTCCTGGGCTGCCTCTGGCCAGCTGATTTACTGGCCATGTTTCCATGGAAACAAAAACTGGATGAGTGAGAAAGGGGGGAAAAAGTTCTTGCAATAGGTGGCATTTCCCAGTTTGGAAAATGAGATTTTCCCAGGCTAGGCTATTTTTGCAGGATTTTTTCCCCAGAGAGCAGAAGCAAGGGCATGTCCTGATGTAGCGATGGATGGGCAGCAGTGGGTTGCCCCTACTGCATGCTGCATTCAGAGCAGCAGCACGAGTCTTGAGGCTTTAATGCTATGATTTGTGGCCACTTTGCTGATATAGAGGTGTCAATTTATTTAAAAGAAAGTGTTTTCTAATGGGTGGAGCAAGACATGGGGGCTATACCATCCTAGCTGGGCCTGCTCAATGGTGTGACCTGAAGGGATGGTCTCAGCCAGCAATAACTCCTCTATGTGTTTGTGCAGACATGTAATGATGCTTGTTTACTTTATGTCTCACTACAGGGCTTCATTAAAAAGCATCTGCAAAGGCTTTGAAGTCTTCACTGGACATCTTACAACATCATCGTGAGCAGTCATAGCAACACCATCCTGGGCTGGCACAAAGACTCTGACTTCTGATGAAGATATCAAATCCAGGGTGTACTGCAGCCAGCTCAAAGCAAACCTGAAATTACAGTCTCTGCAGGGAGAAGTGACAGCCCTGCTACAGAGATCAAGGATTTATGGAGATGGGGCAGCCAGATCTCTCTCTTGCATCCTGATAGCTGATGCGACACATCAGGTGTCAGGGTAGCTCCTATTCCTAAGAGATTAAACAAGTTGTAAGATCAGGAGGGGCTGACATGTTGGTCCAGGCAAGGAGTGTATCATTAAGTTATATTCCCATTGCTGAGACAGGCAGCAGTAGCTCAGTGAGATTTATGTAGCCTCAGGTGAGCTGTACAACAGGAAAATATACATCTGATGTGAGGTTAGGTGCTCTGAATTGTGAAATGGTAATCAGGAGAGCTGCTTATTGCTGAGACAGGTGGGAGGTTCTGTCATAGCGTGGAGGGTTGTGGTTTGGGCTGGGGTCTTCTATATTTGTGTATGTGTGTTTGTTCATATATATATATATCAGCAGATGTATTTCCTACAATAATTTGGGCTGGTTTCAGGTTCAGGGACCCCAGCAGGAGGAACATTGGAGATGGACTGTGTCCAGCAAAGAGATGTTCTTTAGACATCATCAAGGAGAGAGGAGAGATATATGTACACTTAGGCACATCTATGTCTATACACACATATACGTTTGCATATATATATGGATAAGTATATATATGTATACACACACATATATATATATAAAAGCTACCAGCAAACCCCATTTTTTATGTATGTATATCCATACATAATACACATATACATAATAGTTACATACACACAGAGAGAAGGTGAGTGTTACCTTTTATACTGGGCTATGTGTGCCTGGGGGATACCTCTGTCCTGGGGCTGCTGAGATCATCGTCCCTCACTGTGGTTATTTGTATTTATCTGAGCTGGAAAATGCTGCCACTCCTCTCAAGGCTTCTTCCTTGCATGTCTGGGATTTCTAGTCCTATTTCTCTTCTCACAGCTCCAGGCTATTTTCTTCAGGAATAGAATAAGGAAGTTTTGGAAATGAATCATAGAAAGAGAAATATCATCAACCTGAGCATCTCATACCTGCAAACTTATCCTTGAGGACAGTGGACACTGGAAGGGTCAAGGGAGAGAAATTGAGGTCTCATTTTAACATGTTTACAATTAGCAAGGCACAAATAGAGGCTGGAGTGCTGCCCCAGCCCGGGCAGTGAGGAGGGGCAGGCAGTGCTGTGCGGGAGCGAGCGCTCCGCATGCAGGTCCCGCAGCACATATGGCGAGTGCGGCCACACGCTGCTCCAGAGCTGTGAAATCCGGAAGCACAAGGGTACATGCCACGGGGAAAATACCGGCTCCGGTCTCTAGCTAGCTCTGGGACTTTCTGTTTGGCTTTTCACAGTGGAAAGGGGTTGTTTACAACCCGTTCTCAAAAGAGACAAAAATGGCATGTTATACAAGAGGACAGGGATGGCAGCAGCTACTCACAGCAAAAGGCTTCTGATTTTTAGGTGATTTTAGGAGCTGGGGGAGGATGGGAAATGCAGCAGGTAGGGAGTCTGTACTGCAAAATTGTGGTGTCTTCTTTCTCCTTGATGATCTTCAGAGAATATCACTTCCCTTTGCTGGACAAGGTCGCTCTCCAGGGCTCTTCTTGTTGGGCCCCTGAACCTGTAACCAGCCTTATTGTTCACTTGGAGCCAGGATCTTCCCTGCTTCTCATCAAGAATCCTCTTTCCCTCATCTTGTGACATCGTAATAGTTAGTTTCCAAGGGAAGCAGACTACAATAATTTCATTTAGTGCTTTTTTTTTCTTTAAGTAAACAACCATCTAAAATATTAAAAGAAATACAGCTACTGATAACTTCCATTCCTCATGTTTGAGAAGCTGCTCCCAGTCTGCACTGTTTACCTGGATAAAGTGAGTTGTCTCCAATTTCATTGCCAAAGAATCAAGAGGAAGTTTCATTATTCTAATTTAGCATGAAAATACATTTAAATAGCATTTCATTTTGCCCTTTCACAGCATTAAGTAACTGCAAGAATCTTTTCAAGAGCAATTGCCCACAGCTTTTTGCGTAAATATTCTCTTTATAAAAGTCTCATGATGATTTGGGAGAAGCAATAGGGGAAAAACAAGCTTCACTTACAGAATAAAGGAGAAGTCTAGTGTAATACTCAATACAGTCTTATTTATCCTGTAGCTAATTACAACCATAATCTGTGGTATAAGGGAGGCATTTCAATGTCAAATCTCATAAAAGAGATTAACTCTCAAGGAAAGACAAAGTGATGGGGGTCAGGGAGCCCACCAGCACAAAGAATCTCTCTGCTTCTGCATGAGAGCCCTCAGCTCAGTCCCAACCACACTTCTGGGCACTGGGCAAACAATTTTGGGACTGACTAATAGATACATTTGGCTAGCTTGTTAAATTCATGGAATCACAGAATGGTTTGGGTTGAAAGGGATCTTTAAAGATCATCTAGTCCAAGCTCCCTTCCATGGGCAGGGACACCTACTACTAAATAAGGTGGTTCCATCCAAACTGACCTTGAACACTTCCAGGGATGGGGCATCCACAGCTTCTCTGGGCAAACTGCCATATTGCCCTCATAGTAAAGAATCTTCTCTTTCACTTTGAAGTTGCTACCCCTCGTCCTGTCACTACAGACCTCATCTTTCCTGTAAGTCCCCTTTCTTCAATTATTTAAAGGCCTCAATAAATTATCCCTGGAGTTTCCTCTTCTACAGGATGAACCACCTCATCTCTCTCAGCTTGTTTTCATCGGATAGGTGTTCCAGCCCTTTAATCACCTTTGTGGCCACCTCTGGACTCACTCCAACAAGTCAATGTCCTTCCTGTGCTGGGGACCACAGAGCTGGATGAAGTACTCTGAGTAGGGTCTCACAAGAGTGGAGTAGAGTTGGAGAAGCACCTCCCTTGACAGGCTGGCCACACTGCTTGTGATGCAACTCAGGATGCAGTTGGCTTTCTGGGCTGCAAGTGCATGCTGCTGGGTCATGTTCAATTTTTTATCCATCAATATCTCCCAGTCCTTCTTGTCAGGGCAATTGCTCTCAATTCGTTCATCCCCCCAGCCTGATAGAGGGGATTGTCCTGACCCAGGCACAGCACCTTGCACTTGGCCTTGTTGAACCTCATGAGGTTTTTATGGATGCATCCCTGAAATAAACACACCAAACCTGTACAACAACTTTGAAATGCTTCAATTTCCAAAATGTGAAATGTTGTTAAAGCATCAGATTGACAGGACTTCCCCATGGTCAGCAGCCTAGTCAGTGGGGAGCAGGTTTACAAGAGCAGCTGCTACTACACAGCAAAGGCATTTTAAAACAAGTGACACAGACAACCTGCATGAGGACTTTTCTCTGTTGTGCGTTTATGGCTTCAATACTTTTCCATCTCTCTGTGAGGCCAGAGAATGGTAGGAATAGTCTGAATTATCAGGTAATAAATCTTGGAAAAGAGGGGCACAATATCACTGTGGGTATTGCTTATGCAGGAAGAGACCAGAAATATTAGGTAATACCCATGGTGTCTTCCTATCACTAATGAGAATGAACAGCATGGTACTGGTCACCTGTCAGCTTTTCCAAGTGGAAAATTTGTTCCACTTTTTGACATGTGCTTCCAGAAGCTGAGTGAGAAGGATGTAAGTCCCAAGAATTTTGACTCTGAGAGGACCTGTTCATTTAAATCTTCCTCAGGATGACAATCATCCACTAAATGTAACTGCTCTGGGCACAGGAAGTGCAAGTCAACAGGTTTAAAAGATCCAAGAAGGGCTGGACCACAACAGCTGGTGAGTGGCCACACCATGGGAGAGACACATTGCCCACACTGAGACCAAACTGATGTAAATCCAGTTTCTGAATGATAGATGTCCTCTGAATTCTAGCACAAAATTAAGTGCATACACTCCTTAGGATGATGTACTTAGGGATCCATAGGCACTGGAATAAAGTTTTCAGATATTAAAATAATTAGCTGAGCAGCGATACTGCAGTGACCTTACAGGTGACCTTGGAAAGAGCAATGGCTCTGTTTGTTGTTTGTAACCTAATTTTAAAAGGTAGCTAACAGCCCCCTTCTCCCTTTGATCTGGCTCTGTGGATTGAGAGCTTGTTGGGATGAGGAGTGTTATGGCTTAGGCATAGAAAACACCAGGTGAGTTGGTACCTGCATGTGCCAGGGCCGCATGAGGCAGTGGAATAATGATGATGATGACGATCACAACAACAATCAGCCAGTCAGGGAAAACCTTGTTCATAACACAGCCGAGCAATTAAGAAGCATTTGCTCCAAAAGCCTTAATCTGTGCAATTTCAGGGAAGACAAATTCCTGTGAAATCACATATTCAAATACTGACTGTGCTCTAGAGGGTGAAGCCCTGCCTGTGCCTCCCTGCACTGTCACGTCTCTGGTCTCCACCTAAAAATAAAACCCTGAGCAAAAAAGAACAAGCCCCCCACTGGCAGCCTGGCACAGACACAGAGCACAGTCGCTGCCAGGCATGTGGTCTCTTCGTCCTTACAGGTCAAACCTGGAATTGAGTTAAGGCTGCCAAGTCTCCAGATCAACACTTGGAGCCAGAGCTCCCTCTTACCTGCCAGTCTGTGGCCAGGAGCCCTTCCTGGACCCCCGCCCAGGGCTCAGCCCTGTGGTGGTATCAAAGCCCAGCACTGAGGTCAAAGCAAGGTCTGAGGGCATCACTCGAGGTGAGAAGTGCCCTCTCTCCTTTACCACTATCTCCAAAGGAAAGAAGGAGCAAAACAGGAGCATTTTCTCCACCTCAAAGCCTCACAGCATTTTCACCCACACTCCTGAAAGTCTGGAAATCGTGAGACCATGACCCAGCCCAGGAGAGTGGAAATAGAGCTTCCCTTTGACAATGCTTTCTACTGTGTCCCCCCTTACTGGTTTCCTGGGGACCGGAATGTGTGTTCTCAGGTGGCTGTGGGAGGGAGGCTGGGCTGGGGTCTGATCCCATTTGAATCCTCCTACTTGCCAAAATCCAGGATAAACCATTTCAGCCCCAGCCTATAGTTTTATAGTTCTGAAACACAGCAGAACTATAAAAGCTATGTCTGAGCTTTCAAAGTCAGTCACCTGTTATCAGGTGATTTCCATTTCATTTCAGGACCCTGTTTTTAAGTCCTGACCAGCACTTGTGTTTTGTTGAGCACAGAGAGAAAAAGGGAAACTAAGCTGAACCCACACAATACAAGACTGAGAGAAAAGAAATGAGAATGTCAATGTTTCACATTACTCCAAATCATCACATAAACAGAGCATCATTAAAACAACATTCCTGGGAAAGCTACCTCTCCCCATCCTCTCCCCTGCCCCTGACTCCCAAGGTAAGCAATTGAGAAGTAACAAATAAAATCCTAAAGGAGAGAAGCTTTGACATCGATTCCAGCAACTGGGATTTCTACGATGTCTTTAAAAAGTGGTAAATCTGTCACTCAGTTCTTACAGGTTATCCTCTGTGAACTCAGACATGAGCCCAGTGTGTGTATTAAACCCATGGCCTGGCAGAGGAAAGCTGTCTGTCTCTGAACTGCAATAAAATTAATTTTAAAGCAGCTGGTTAAAACTCTTCATCTTGGTTTAGTGAATTACTGAACACCTGGATAAAGTGTTCAAACATAGATTCTCGTGTCTTGGTACCAGCTGCCTTGCAGACAGCTCTGGTCACTTCAGCAGACACTTAGGGCTCTTGTCTGGCTTTTTCTGGGTGGTGTAGCATAGCAAAATAGGGCTAAGGGTTGGGCTCGATGATCCTTATGGATCTCTTCCAATTCAGCATATTTTGTGAGTCTGTGAGTCTGTGATGTCCAGATGGATAGACATGTGAACTGTGTAAATATATATACCTGATTTAAGTATGTGGGACTGGCTTTGCTCTGCATTGTTCAGTAACAGGTCTTGCCCTTTCTTGTGCCATTTGGGGTCACCTCCTGCTTATTTGCCCCAATCCAGCATGAGGCCCCATTGCTTCTCCCCACTTCTAGCCCCACAATCCTTCCTTTCCCCCATCTATGCCCAGCTATGAGGCCCAGAAACAGGAACCAGCCTTTCTCTCCAGAAAAACTATCCTGTTTATTTATATTTCCATCCTGCCCACGGAGATCCCACTGACCTCTGAAAGCTGTATGAAGTTATTTGCTCGAGCAAACTGACAGCAGCCTCTGGGCTAAACTTTTGATCCGTCAGTTTTCTGCCATCTTCAAAAAGCGCCGCAGTGCAGGCACGTGCTCTGCTGGCTGCAGGCAGCAGCGATCCCACCGTGGACGGGACCGGCATGACCGGCTGCAGGCAAGAGGAGTCAGGAGAGGTGGACCTCCACCCTCCTGTAGGGCACGTCTGCCTTGTCAGCAAGAGGATGGCTGGTGTGACCCAGTCCTTGGTGTCCAGTACTCGGTATCTCCTTCCTGGCACAGGGGCGGAGGCACCAAAGGAAGCACACAGTGGTTCTGCTGTTGAAGCAAACCAGTGCTGCAGGGACTTCAGCTTCCTTTAGTGGCTCTCTTGGTGTTGTGTCCTGGGTGACCTCCTCCTTCTCCTGTCCCTCAGGCAGGGAAATAGTAGGAAGCTGTCACCCAGTTCTGCCCAGGATGAAATTTTTCCAGCACTTGCTGGCAATACTCTGGCTGGCTCTTTTCTTCAGTGAAAGGTGTTTTTCAGTGTGTATCATCATCTCATATCCTGAAGCTTTTATATGCACTCACAGAAATTCAAAATACCACACTGACATCAACGTTGCTGTTTCAACATTTACACCTCTGGGATGAATACATAGTAGACAAAACTGCAGGGATGAATTCAAGCACAGAAGCAAGGAGATGGAGTTGGGAAAGTGTGAGGTAAGTAGGCTCGAAGTCTACACTGTATAGACAAAATTTTCCACCCCAACTTCTTTGGTATACACATAGTTACAATGCTGTAAAAGCTTGGTCCCTAAATGAATAGGATGAACCAATGTAAAGGAAACCAGGGGTACTGTGCATTCCAGGGACAAAGAAAAGCAGCTCCATCACCCAGCTGACTCTGACGTGCTGTACCAGGGGGTTATAGAATATGGGTATATTCTACTTTGGACCAAACTTCAGTGTCTGCTGACTTCAATGTAGGACTTCTCATAGACTGCTGGACCTCATCCTTCAGCAGCAAAGAAAAGATGCCCAAGGGAAATGCTGCTTGTGGATAGCAGACGAACAAACCTGGACATGTACAGAGAAAAGTTATACTTGTAGGAATTGAGCACTAGATCAGTTACAGAGCCATGGTGTTGAAGAACATTGTCCATCACAGACAAATGCTCTGAGTGGAATGTGGGTGGAAGTCTGTGCAGGTGATCCCCCAGTGGTACCATTCCTGTTGGTGAGCACCACAGCAGCACCAGAAAGTCCTGCTGGAATGACACTAGGGAGGAAATGCTGCCTGCCCTGAGGAAATGCCATCCCTGGTCCCTAAAATGGAGAGAAACTGGGTTGGCATCTTCTAGTGCTTGTCATTCTCAGTTGATGCCTTTGAGATGGTCAGATTCTGAAGCCATTCCTCAGTCTTTGGTTCTACAGACTTTGGAGGCAGATGGGTTTGGCTGAGAAACAGAAAAGAACAGCAGCTCTGTCCACAGTTGGATGTCCAGCTCCACACTGAAGGGTACAATGAGTGTCTTGATTGTCTGAGACATTGAGCATCCAAACTCCACACAGGGTTATAAAAGGATGTCGACATATTTGACAAAAAATGAGCTTTCTCACAATCTCACTGGAGAGTTTTAAGCCTAATTTGGCTGTTCACAGCTGTGCAGGAAAATCTGTATTTCAAGAAGTTACTCCAGGCAAGATTTAAAATGCTCTAATTGCCTGTTGGATTTATGACAAAAGTACCACGAGAGACAAACTGATTTCAGTACTTCACTGACATAATTTAGGAGAAAATATATCTTTCCTTCTGTAATAAGTCATTATTTCATTAGTGTTCAGACTTTCCCCATTAATACTGTAGGGCATGTAGTCATAGGACAAGGGGTAAAGGCTTCAAAATGAAAGATGGCAGGTATAGGTTAGATATAAGGAAGAAATTCTTTACTGTGAGGGTAATGAGACACTAGAACAGGTTGCCCAGAGAAGATGTGGATTCCCCATCCCTAGAAGTGTTCAAGGCTGGATTGGATGGGGCTTTGAGCAACCTGATCTAAGTGGAAGGTGTCCTTCCCTAAGGCAAGGAAGCTGGAACTGGATAAACTTTAAGGTCCTTTCCAATACTAACATACTGCAATTCCGTGAGAATAATCCCAGCTCAAGTATTTAGTTTCCTATGCTGGGTATTTTATTTCTCTGTAAGTTTTGGATACAAATTATAAAGCCAAGTTAAGCAAGTGCACATAAAGTATGGAAACAGATGTATGAAGCACAGGAGATGCTAAATTTGAGCTATTACTGAAACTTTCAATTTTGTGCCTGGATATAACCCACTGGCCACCTTTGAGTTGAATTATGGGCAAATGCTCACAATGTTAATTTCATAAACGCCTTGTTTTGGGAAGAAAAATGCAAATATAAATGATGGCTTTCAAACATAAAAAAGCAGGAGTCAGCCATGGACATGGGAGTATACAAATCTCTTTGCTGCATTAATCTTGTGTCTGAAATGTGCTCAGCAAGGAGCCATGTTCTGGAAACAGGAAAGAATGAAACTGGATGTTATTCCCCTTGGAAATAAGAGCAATGGGGAGAGAATCTTACCTGTTTAGAAAGAAGACGCAGACATTTCTCTATATGTTTTGATGGCTTTTCAAAGTATTCAGGTTACTGGGAGGTCTGACTTGTATTCCCTGCATTGACATGTACCACATTTGGCCCCAACATCACCAGTGGAGTTGCTGGGGGATGGGCCTTTTTTAAGATAATTTCCTTTTTCAAATATTCTTGAAGTGCAGCTTGTATTAAACTGGGTAATAATTAGATAGTGAAAATGCTCCTATCTAATGCTTAGATTATTACAAGTGCCTGAGGCAATTCTTCAAGGTTTATAACTGACATAGAAATCAATGTTTAATGTCAAAAGTGATCCTGGAAGGTGTTTATTGAGAGTATTTTTTAATATAAAGTGTAAAGATTAAAAAAATGCTCTTATTCCTAGTTTTACTTGTAGTGATGACTGGAGGAAAGGTGTGGTGTCATCAGGGAAAAGTATTATCATAAAAGCTGGTGTTAAATCTTCTTTTAAAATTCTTGAGCCAAAACACTAGCTAAAGTCTAAACAAGTTAGTGTATTTAAAGTCAATACCCCTCTGGTTACTCTTACATTACATTAATTTCTTAGAGCTCTTATAAACCAGCAGTAGATACTTTCATCAGTGAAGCTTCATTACTGAGCCCTGTGAGAATCTGCCCTTTCAGGAGAAACTTGCTGCAGTTCTGGGCTTAACATTCACTAAAAAAATCTTGTTGTACAGCCTGGCATGAGGTTTTGTTTCCCGCTACAAGAACAGTACATTCAGGAGTAGCTGGGACAGAAAAGCCACTTCAGCATCCTCTGCTACCCTTCACTCTCCTGTTTCACCCTTCACTCTACTTTTCCATGGGCTTGTGGAAACCTTAAAGATCATCTAATTCCAACCCCCTGACATGGGCAGGGACACCTTGCACTAGTAGAGGTTGCTCAGAGGGCAATCCTGTGCAATCATATATATGGAAACCAGTAACCTCAGGCTGTCTGCTCGATGGCATGAAGTTCACAGAGCTGCCCATTTCCCTGTAGGTATCTGAGCTGACACCACAAGGACTTGTTTCTTTCCAGTGTCCCTGTGCATGACCAGGATCACAAGCACACATGGAGCCATTTACACGGGAGAGAGCTACTGCTAAGTGGGGTAATCCCACTTTCCAGTGTCCAAATGATTTAATAGAGATGAAACCCAAGAGACGTTACTGAAATGAAATAATTCTGGGCAGAAATGATTGCAACGGCGTTTGGGGAATGAGAAAACAGCGTATATGCTGACAGATATGGGGTCAAAAGAAAGCTTGCCATTCTCTGGGGAAGCCTGTATGACTTTTCCTGGGTAAAAAAAGAGTGAATGATGGTTCCACAAGCCATCACAGCTTGCTTGGATCCCATCCTGAAAGTGTTTGAGCCTTGCCTATCTTGTAAAGGGCAGCTTGGGGTGCAGGTGAGTTTCTTGGGGGCTGTAGGAGTGGGATGGACACACTGGCTCCTGAGTGCCTTCCCAACACTTTCACCAGGCTGAGGGGTGACTGGGGTAGAGCTTACTGCTTCAGAGGGACTTTGCAGGGCCTGAAGAAGCATTCCCAGTTGCTGGACCAAAAACAACTTCTGAGGAGTCATCTGCTTGAGGTCGTTTAGGTTAGGGGCTTCAACCTTTAGAAGCATCCACCTCTCTCCATGGCTGTTAGGGCAGCCAGAGTGACAGAAATGGGTGTGACATTTGCAATGTCCATGTCCACCCTTGGGAAAGGTATTCCAGCTGCCTGCTCACATCCAAGTCCATATTAGCAACCTTGGCACAAGAGGGTGAGAAAAAGGCTTCCCAGGGCCAGTGGCTGTAGGTCAGGGAATGTCTTTTATCACACCTAGAAGGATAGATGAGGTTGTATTATAGCTGGAAAGGCAGAGGAGGTGCACTGCACCCATGCCTTCCTTCAGGTATGAAAGCTGCAGACCCAAAGGCTCACTGCTGTACGCAATTGTCCCAGTTAATCTAACAAAAGATACTATTTCTTGCCACAAACATTACCTCATTCAAATACTTCACTCAGGATGAGCAGTAACTGCTACTACTACAGTGATGTTTTCAATAGAGGTGGAAGATTTCAAGCTCTTCTTATGGAAGTGAAGTCTAAGAAGTATGAAACCATAACAGTAGTACCTGCATTTTCCCAATACATTGCCACACACTATGAAAACAGAGCTAAATGTGATTTGGGCTCCTGATATCAGCAGGAGCACACAATGGAGAGACCAGAAAATGTTTCCCAGTGGAAGACATCAGGTTAAAAAAGGAGAAAAGGCTTGAGGAAGGATGGAGTTTAAGATGATTATAGAAAAATCAGAAATTCATGACAGAGGTGTAAATCTCCAGGTATAAATCAGCACAGCTTTATGGATGCTTGTGTTCGCATTAGCTAGGGATTTAGTCCCACGTGTTTGATCAAACATGGTTCAATACAGAGGAGTAAGTGCTGCAGAAGTGGGAGAGAGCAGCTTCCTCCTCTGAGGGAGAGCAGGAATGCAAAATATGTCTAAAATAATACACTACCCAAATAGTCTTTCAGCCTTTCCCAAAGGAAAAATACACTTCTCTACAAGGAAAATGCCACACATCTCTCTACAGCCCCAGGAAAAGAATGAGGTCACATCTTTCACTAAAACTGAAAGAGCAGGGTTTTTTTGGTGCAGTGTTTCATTCCCTTCTTCCAGTAAGTAGACATGCCTCGCTGCAGTGAGATCCTGGTATTTATCTTCTTCTTGGCTCCTAACAAAAAAAAAAAAGTTAAATTCTCACTCAGTCTAAAGGGCTAAATCCTGCACCACCAACACAATGCTGCTATTATGGAGGAAATGGGTTTGCCCCTTGATTCCACCAGTGTGAGTTGGGAGCAATTCCCCTTAAGTTAAAAGGTGAAAGCTGTCCCACTGACTCTGGCTGCAGAAGGGTTTCTTGCACGGGAACAAGGGAAAAGAAGCCAACTTCATAAACCAGATTTTGGTCTCTTTACACAAGGACAATTTGTAATAAACCCTGTGGCTAACATGGAGTTATTGCAGATTTGCACTGGCATGAATGAGGTCAGAAACCAGCCCGGGGTGGCTGGGACAAGGCGGCACAGAGGTGTTGGAGCGGAGAAATTTGGAGTTTGACTTTCTGCAGCCCCTAAATGATTTCAGTGTTGTGACACCCTGCCTTCGATGTATTTTGGGTCAAATTGATGAGTGTCACGGCTCAGGACCAGGCACATCTGACACAGAGAAAGCCATGTGGAGGTTGTTGGAGTGAGCCAGCGTCGTGTGCTAATTAGAGCTGTCTGCTCAATGAATTTAGCTTTAACTGCTCGCAGAGTGTCTGCAGCTAGATTGGGATTTCCTCAAATTGATTTGTAATTTGAGGTTACTCAATTAATTTTTCTCTTTTTTTAAATTTTTTTTAATTATTATTATTTTATTTTTGCTCTCTGTCTTAATCGCAGAAGTGTTTGAGTCCCTGCATCTGCATCCTCCTTGCTCTGACAGGTGCCAGCATTTCCTGGCTGGGTGCCCTCTCCAGCATCACAGCCCCAGTTTGGCCACCAGTGGGCCAAACCTCCCAAGATTCACCATCCATTAGGAAAGAGGTTACAAATAAGCAGGATGGAGTAAATTCAAACCATTTTTTTCCCTTTTCTGGGCCACACAAGCCTTGCCCAAGGCATTATTCATAGGAAAATTAGGCTGCTGCAAGATTCACTGCCGGGGTGCAGAATTTAAATAGAATTTTCTCTTGTCCCAGTTATACAAAGTCAGCCTGATTTTCCCATTCCCTATGCTGGTGTAAAGTGGAAGTAATTCCAGTCCTGAGGCCGGGATTTACCACTCACTAGAGGGTCCAGTCCCAGTTCTACAGGGCAGATACAACAGGAGACATCACATGGTGGCTGCTCCAGGCACCTAGTTTGGGCTTTGGTGAGTTGAGTCATAGAAATAGAATGGTCTGGGCTGGGACATTAAAGACCATGACGTTACAAGCCTCCTGCCATGGGCAGAGACATCTTTCTACTAGACCAGTTTGCTCAAAGCCCCTTTCAACCTGGCCTTGAATGCTTCTAGGGATGAAGTCCCCACAGCTTCTCTGGGCAACCTCACCACAGTGTCAAGTGCCTCACCACACCAGTAGTGAAGAATTTCTTCCTAATATCCAATCTAAACCTGCCCTCTTCAATTTAAAGCCATTACCCCTTGTTCTATCCCTACATGCCCTTGTAAAAGTGTCCTTGCTGCTTGAGCAGCCTCTTCCTTCTGATGTGAAAACCTGCATAGGTGCAATTCAATTTTTTTTTCAAGCATTTTTTGTGGTCAAGCTTTGAGCACCCGCACGCTTGGAGGCAGGGAATGCAGAGAGTGTATGTGTGAGTGCTGCAGAGTTGTGAGTCCACAGGGCTAATGTTTCATGGTGTTCACCTCCCATCACTGCTAACATGGAACTACACTCACTTGCCTTTTCGGTCTTTCAAATCTCTCACTGCTTTGAGGTTCACAGACCAGAATCATTGCTCTGTTATGGCAGTTTTGCGCCAAGCAAATCTGGTTGACTCCAGGGAAGTAGTACTGTCTCAAAACAAGAGATGTACTCCTAGGAATGCTTTAGTTCTGAGAAACAAACTGTGGCTCCTGTTCAAAGACATCTGCTTTTGCAGCAGCTGAGCCTAGTGACATCAAGAGCTGAACCTTGCAAGGTGATGTGAACCCTTTGCTGCTGCTGCTCAGCCTTGGCCACTTGTTCCAGAAGTCAAACCCAGCCATCTGCTGAGGGGAATATCTGGTGTATCCTGAATTCAATGAACTTCCCTTAGGACTGTCCTCCAAAATATGTAAAATAGCCTGGAAATGGTACCAGGCATTACTTGCCCATCCAGGTAATATGGTTCATCATTTATGCACTTAAAAAATGCCAACACAAACATTTCTGTAATATTATGGATTTTCATGACAAAGATGTTTGTTCTGGTTTCTGTTCAACTTTGCTCCTGGAGCAGGGAAGAGCCCAAAGCCGTTAGTCACTGCCTGTGGCTCTTCCAAGCAGGAGCTCAGACCCGGAGCCAGGTTTCCCTTCTCTTAACTTGAGATTTGCAATCAGAGCAATTTCACTGACTTCAGAGAGCTGCTTCTCATTTCCAAACATATGCTTAGGAATATAATCAGGCTTACAAATCTCCACTGACAGCAAAGATGAGTGCCAGCTTCCCTTAACGAGTAATGCAAAACACTGCTGGGGGCAGTAAGCAGCCTGAACCTGCTACCCAAAGCTCAACAAACCTAAAACGAGTACAGTCCCAGCTTCCTTCCTGGAAATGAACATTTTATGAGCAGTATTGGAAATCTATGGGTGCTCTGGCAGTGTGAGAACATGATATACCCACAGAAATATGGTCTTTGTTATTGTGGCATTGCTCTGCTGCCTATGGGATAGAGATAAGCATAGGACAGGAGGGTTTCTGCAAATAATCAAATCCAACGGAGAAATCGTGTGGACTTCACTAGCAACCCTCAAAGCCCAACTCATGGGAGGTGAGGGTTTCTCCCACCTACCTCCGAGCAGCCCATTTCAGCCCCAGGTGACAGCAAAGGATCTCCCTCTGCTCATCCTTGCACAGGAAAAGGTACATCGGGTCTGAGCCAGCAGATGCAGAAGTAAGTGGCTCTTACAACTCAGCATCAGAGTGTTCCAACACATCTCTGCTGACAGGGATCATGGTGATTGTCAATAAACAGATTCACCTGCTACGTGGCTGCTGCTGGAGCTGGAGGAAACAGTGTTCAGACTTTTGTTAAAGCCGCAGACAGCGTGGGCAGGATTTAGCCTGGTGTCTCTGTGCTGGGCTCTATGTGTGAGCAAAATGCATGCGGTGTGGTGGTGGTGATTAGCAGAGACTGGTGCCACTGGGAGGGTGTTGGGGATACCCGTGTGGGGATGGTAGATGTCATCAAAGCCCTACAGAATGCCAAGGACCAGCAGCTGGGGGTCAAGTGAGGTTCCCTATGGGCAACTCAGAGTCCAAGCTCATGTAGATGCTCACATCCAGGCACCAGCACTTAAAGATGTGATTTATAGATCTCCCAGTTTCCCCCCTGCCTGTGTTATTTCTCAGAAGATTATTCTGGCCATTTCCGACCACTCTGACCATTTCTTCCTTCAATGCCTGGCCACTGGTCCCAGTCTCCTTGGTGGTGCTCCAGAACAATAAGATGGCCCCATCTTACCTAAAATTCACTATAAATACTATGGAAATGCTGTATCTAAGGGTAGACCTTAGGAGCAAAGGGGTGGCTCTGCTCCATGCAAAGCCTCAGTGAAAAATTCAAAGCATCCAGGACTGCTCGTGGGGGTGGATATTCATTCAATCAAGGCTCACTGAGGTGGATGCAGCACTGCTAAGGGCAGCACAGCACCACACAAAAACTATGGCTGAGCCCTTGCAGGTGTCAGCATGCAGGACTGCCTCTCCCTGGCTATACTGGCACCATGTCCCCCACCTGCATGAGGCCAAGGACACCAGCACCTCCAAAATGACCAAGACTGGCAGCACCAGGGTCTCGGCTGGGTGACAGGACATTCCACCCCTGCCTTGGGGCACCCAGCCCTACTGTACATCCCTCTCTATGTCCCTCTCTGCCCCTCTTCCCTGCAGAGGAAAATGGAAGTTGCCTTTTGTCTGGCAGGGGTCAGACAGAGCCGGTTTGTTCGATAAAGCTTTAACGCTTTGTGAACACGCAGAAAAGCTCAACCCGGGGCCCTTTGACAATCTCCATTGTTTTGAAGCTAAAAAAAAAAAAAAAAAAAAAGAGAAAAGAAAAAAAGAAAGGCTGGTTCGTTTTAAAACACCAAGTTCATGGCATTTCAAAGAGATATGATACACAGCATATGGATTTGTGTGATACGGGGAGATAAAGCAGGGAATAAAATGCCAGGCAGGAGCGTTACAAACGCTGCTCTCGGGGGTGCGCCTGGTATTTTGCCATCTGATTATTTTAAGAGGTTTCTGTCTCTGCAGCAAAACCTCTGGCATTAGCTTCATATCCCAACTCCCAGCATTCGGGGCAAAGTCTGGGAAAGGAAAAGGTGTGAAAAAAGATGAAAGAATAAGTGATACTTTGCCCTAATGTCTAATGTGCCTGGGAAATGGCATATATACGTGTCCATGGTCTGTTTCAGCCACACTGGAGTTCATTGTCTGCAAAATTCATAAGCCACATAATACATCAGTTGCCAAGCAAAGCTGGGATATGGGCACCGTCCCCATAGTTTATTTAAGCAACAAAATAAAATTTAAAATAAGAAAAGTGGACACCTGAAAGAATCATATGAGCTGGCAAGGAGGTCAGTTGATTGAATATTGCATTTATTGAATGTGTGGTTGCCAAAATAAATAAGTCAGGGAAAAAACCAGTAGTCAGGAAATTGAATGTGGTTTTTTGTCTCTGGCGAAGTTTCCCTTGAGTGATTTCCTTTGGAGGCTGTTGCTGCCCGCGGAGCGCATCCTGCTCCTCTGGCTCCAGCAGCAGCCCAGGCACCAGCAGCGCACTCCTCCCAGCCAGCCTCCACCAAGAGAACAAAAATGTGTCGTTTCACTGTCCTTATAATGCACAGAGGAAATAGGATTAGGTCCAAATAGCAGCAAGGTAAGTAGGATTAATGGCTGGCTTAAATAAACTATGCCATTCCTTACAAGGCTTCTGGATATCGTTTACGCCTGGCTGTGCTGCGTGCAAGGCATCGCGTTGCTGTGCCCAAGAGGTGCACGTGGGGATAAGGTTGGGGGGATTGGAAATATAGCCCGCTTTGCAGAATATTTTCCTTTTATTTTTAATATGAAATCTGAATTTTGCCGTTGTGAGATGATGAAACTCCCCTGTGGGAGAGGTAGAAAAGGATGAAGGGGTGGAGGGATGGAAGGATGGAGAGATGGAAGGATGGAGCGAAGGAGGGATGGAAGGATGAGGGATGGAGCCTTTGTGAACGCCTCTTGCCCCCTGGCGTCCCCTCGCTGCAAGGACAGTCGGGCCGGGGGGGCCGGGGACAGCAGGGGAGGGAACTGGGGGTAAGTCGACACCGGCCGTCTCATCGCCTGTTTCCCCAAAACCCTAACCAACAAACACACCCAAATAGATACAAGCTACACTCCCGGGCAAAACTTGTTACTCCCTCCCCAAAACACCTTCCAAAAATAGTGAAGATCCTGCTCAGTTTCTCCAAGGCAGTTCGGAGGGCAGGGACAGGGGAAAAAAAAAAAAAAAAAAGAAAGAGAAAAAAAGAAAGTACAATAAATTTAAAGAGTTGGTTGCTAGGAAGAGAATCCGGTAGTTTATTTGGCTCTTTTATCCTCTTTTGCATAGTCTCAGTTTCAGCTGGCAGACCAGGAGCTATGTGGTTGCCTCCATTAAATCTGTTTCTCATTGCAGGCTGACAAGATTTTACGAAAGGTTCCTAATGACCGATACAGGCTGGCATCGCAGCCGAGTTTTGTAATTAAACGTTACTGAGCAGCGGCAGTAGCTGGGGATGAATGTCAAGGCGCTTTTCTTTTTCCTTTTTTTTTCCCCGTGATTTTCGAAGGAGAGGCTGGATATGTCACACGGAAATTCCAGCTGCCAAAACAATCTACCAGGGGCGCATCAATAAAAATAACTTCCACATACTTCCCCTGCGAGCCAAGGAAATGACACTTAGTGGCTGTCGATGCTGAGGATCTCCCGAATCCCCCAAAAAGCTGCAATTACCAACGGCCCCGACAAATGGCCCGTCCCGCTGGGGCAGAACCCGGGGCGCTCGATGCAGCCTGCAGTCATTAAATTGAATTTTACCGAGAAATGATGCTCGGTGGGCAAATTGACAGTCGGAAAAAACCCCAAACCAAACAAAAAAAAAAAAAAAAAAAAGGGAAAAGGAGAATGATAAATGTGAGAAATTTCCTGTGCAATGGGAGAAGTGGCAGGGCAGGAGCTGTGGTGGCAGTGAGATGCGGGCACTGGTTGGGATGCTTGCTGACCTGGGGTGGGTGCTCAGGTGGGGATGCTCAGCTGGCCTTGGGCTGACACTGCGTGCCACTGCACCCCAAACCCGCCGTGTTCGGCAGAGGTGGGATCAAATCCATTCTCCAACTTGGTTGCTGCTTGTCTTCCCTTTTCTCTTTTGCCTTTCTTGCTTTTCTTCTTGAGTTTTCCTTCCTTCCTTCCTTCCTTCCTTCCTTCCTTCCTTCCTTCCTTCCTTCCTTCCTTCCTTCCTTCCTTCCT
>JAWWEV010000083.1:6992930-7041335 GCA_035583235.1 Hafferia zeledoni | reverse complement strand
TTTATATATATTTTGTTGGGTTTTTTGTGGGGTTTTTTTGGGGGTTTGTGTTTTTTTTTTTTTTTTTTTTTTTGTGGTGTCACTTGTCGTTGCGGTTCCACGGCCACCCTCAGGGTTTCTTTCGCTCTTCCCCTTGCCACGTTCCACCCCATGCGACGGAAAACCCGCGCCCGGCCGCGCATCCCGAGCTCCCCTCCCAGTGCGCTGTCCCCCGATGCGGTGCTGTGCGGTGCTGTGCGGTGCGGAGGGAGCGGGACTCACGGCCCACCCCGTCGGCGCGGAGCCGGGCAACGGGGACCCGAGGGCGGCACGACTCTGCCCCGCGGTACACCCGCTCTTCCTCCTCCTCCTCTTCCTCCTGCCCTCGAGGCAGCAGCCGGGCGGGGATACCCAGCCCCGGGGCCCCCTGCACCCCGCAGCTCCGCAGCCCTCGACGATGCCCGGCTGAGTCAGGTCCTGCCATGGGGGTTGAGAAACCACCCCGTATTCCTGCTACCTGACGTTCTGCTATGACAACCCAGCCCCACTGTGACATCCCATTGCCTAATCCCCTATTTTTATTTTTTTAATTTCCCCCCTAGATGTATAGTTTCACTATGCGGAAGACATTTCTCCCATTTTTTTGGATGGGGAAAGCTCCATCCAGGAACACATCTTCCTTTTTGTCTTGCTTATTAGATATAATTTAACATAAAACACCTGTTATAATTACTGATTATACAAGTGATCCCTTGTTTTCACAAGTGACTAACAAAATTATCTAACAAGTGCTGGATTTCAAATTAACCATAAATATTACACAGGAATTCATTTTGTTGCACTGGAAAGGAGGGAAGGAATAGATTTGGGGATGAGGGCTAGGAATGGTCCTGGGAGCCCTGCGCTCACCATCACTTCCCCCTTGCCCAAGCTGTTCACACTGAGCAGAAGCATTGTCCCTGTAAAGCCTATGAAGGCATTATTATAATTATATTTTTAAAATGTACAAAAATACACAGAAGTGGAGAAAAATTATGTGAACCCCTTCTAAAGTGTTATCCTGGGGGGGTCAGAGCAGCCTGATCCATCCTGGGGCAGAGTAGCAGCTCAGCCTCCTGCCAGCTGCCTTTTCCTGGCCACGGGAAATGGAGGGCTATTAAAAAATCTTTTAGAGATGAGTTAATTAATGGTAATTGGAAAAGGGACCTCCCCTACGTAAAATCGTCTTTCTCCACAAAAGAGCATTTAAAAATAATCTGAGGAAAAACCCCCACAACACCATAATGAAGCTTTTGAGTAAAAGACCTCATATTTCTATTGCTGAGGGCAGTGAGGAGGAGAGAAGTCCCTCCAGCCCTAGTCCCAGCCCCGGCCTTGCTCTTGCCAGACCCCTGTGAGGGAGCAGCTCTCCTCGCAGGTTGCTTGAGTGAAGCCTCATGCTCTGAGGTTAAACCTGCCCACCCAGGCACACCTGTCTGCAGTTCCAGTCTGGCTTCTGTGTAGAAAACAGCTTTTCCTGGGGAAGGAGGACTTGGAGGGACTCAGCCCCAAATACAGACTCTAGCAGGGACATCACTGCAGGACTGAGGTCCCTCTCCTTCCTGCTGGAGTCGCCACTCCTCCCTGCCTTCCATCCTTCCACTAGAGCTTCAACTCTTCAGGCCTGGCAGAAAGTAAATCCTTTTAATGAGTCAAATAATTTTGGACACAAGAAAATTTCCCCCTCTCCTTTGTAATTAGAGCTGGCCGCATGTCTAAAATGATCTGCTTTCCAGAGGGAAACAATAATTGAATTGTTGGGTGTCTCCTGAGCTTTGCAGGGCTCCGGGAAGGCTGCGAGGGAAGCTGAGCCGTTCTCTTGTTAGCGCCTGCAATGAGAGCAAGACACCCTAGAATTCAATTACACGGCTCCTCCAGGAACTGTTATAATTATAACGTCAAGTTGTTTTTTAAAATTTCATAATTATGCTTTAGGATCCTTGTGTGGATGTTTGGGAATGCTCCTGCCCAGCCCTGGCCCCCCAACACGTACCCTCCTTTGCTGCAATCTCTTTCCTGTCTGTGCTTCAGTGAATTCTGCTCCCTGCCTCCAAGGGTGCCTGGGGTGCCCTTCCTCTCCATCCCTGACCCTGGCATCCATGCCATGGGCTCACCAAGTCCTCCTCTGCTCCCCATCCCTAGATGTGGGGATGACAGTGTGTGTGTGGATCTCTTAAGGTCTGAGGTGATTGATGAATGCATCTTTAAGGACTAGAGAGGCACCTGTAGAATGTGAGATGCCTTGTAACCAGTAGAATCTTTCCATGTATGTGAGGTGAACTACTGACCAATAGTGTACTGGCATGTTATATGTAGAGTAGATAAAAGTGAAGCTGTTACTAAAAATAAAGTCCTTTCTCTTCGGTGAGCCTTCTGAGTTGTCTCTCCCTCCTCGACTGCCGCTAAGATAATCTACATTACCCTAATAAAGGGTGACCCCAATGCCTAGACATCCCTCCCGAGTGTCGTGACACAGCATCATGGCACATGCTGTGAGTGGGTTCATGACACCTCCCCATGTCAGATCTCCTGTTCAGCCTCTCCAGTCTTCCTGCCTGCAGAATTGGTTCCCACACACAGCTATTCCAGAATACCATCAGGAAAAAGTAGATCAGAATGACCAGTTACAGAAAATTTTGTGTTCAGCTAGTTAGAAAGTCCTTCCTCCAGTGGCACCAGACAGGGGAAGTTTGGGGCAAGCCAGGCGGTGTTTGGGACCCTAGGAGTGGGGTACTCCATATCAGTGCTGCCTGTACTCATGTTGGCATCTTTACCTCCATGAATGCAAATCTAAAATAATGAAAAACTTTCCCATTACATTTGCAAGTGGGAATTAAAAGCTTGGAGGGGCTTGATGTGCCACTGGTGAGGCCTTGCAAGCTTGGGCTGGGATCAGTGTTGTGTTTAGAGGGTAGTTGAGATGCTTTTAGGCTCTGTTTGGAAAAGTGGATCATATTGCTCATATTTTACACTCCTGCTGAAATGAGAGATCTGTGACCCTGTCTTGCTGCTGAGCCCTTGTTCCGTGCTGCTTCCCTCCCCTGCCTTCTCCAAGTGCCTGTTGCAGACCCACTGTGTCCTCCTGGACGTGTGCCCTGAGAAGTCACTGCCCAGGACTCATTTGTGCAGAAACCAGCTCTGGGCTGACAGGTACCAGACTGGATGGAGATCTCCCCTGGCTGTACAGTGCTGTTTGAGGTGTTTAGTGAAGGAGCTTCTGCAAGCCAGGAAAGGGGATACTAAAAAATTGCAGAAAAACAGAAGAGTGAGAAGAGCAAATGGAGGGAAGGTAGAAGAATCATGAGCTGCTTCTATGAGGAACTGGTGAGCAGAAAAGCTAAGTCCAGTCAGACATAGTTAGAGTACAGGTATTGCAGCACAACCTGTTTTCCAGGTATGTGTTAAAATCCCAGCATCCTGCCATGAGAGGGATCTGTCACATCCTGGTTTAGTTCTTGTTGAAGCTGAATGAGATCCAGCAATGTCCCTGAGTTTTATCCAGTCCAGTTTCCAGATCATGGAAAGGGTCTGGTGTGGACTCTTTCCACAGAGCTCCCTGCCAGACTGAACTGGGAGACCCCCACAGGCTTGCACAGAGGATTGTGCTGTTGGTTAGCCATGTCCTTGTCCCGTAGAGGGAGAAACTTGACCATGTTTTAAGGTCCCTGTAACCAGCAGAGTGGAAATGCACAGAAGGAGCAGGCAGCAGAAGGCCTGCTGTTATCCCCTCCTCCCTGATGCCATTGCCAAGAAAGCTCGACAGCCACAGGCAGAAAGTGGGTATATCAAATGAGTCCTGGCAACCACCCTGTGGCACCAAGACAGAGGTGCCACCAGAACAACATTGTTTGGTAGAGCATCTTGCACATGGCTGCTCAAAGCAGCTTTTCCTGAGCTTGGATCCAGGTCCTGAGGAGACTGGTGCACACCATCGGCTTTATGGATCTGCATCACTCTCTGCCTGAGGAACAGAAGATGAAGAGCTTGTCTTGATATTTGCAGGTCAGGGCCCCAAGTAACAGTTGTGGCACTGGGATGGGAGAGCAGAGAGGAATACGCAATGACTGTGCTGATTTCAGGCTGGGAATAGATTCACTTTTCATTCTCTCAGACAAGCAATTAGAGCTGTCTCCCCAAGCAGTTCCCACTCAGCAAGGAGTTCCAAAATATGAAAATTCTTCCCTTTCATATTATTTTCCAGATGTTCAGTTTTCGCTTCCCTTTATTAATGCTTCTTTTGCCAGGGTGACTCATTTAACAATTAGCTTAGGCATAGGGTGTAGCAGCTGTTACAGATATTACCTGTGCCTCTAAGGCAAAGCTGTTGTTTTTTTTTATCCATCTCTCCTTGTCTTCTAGGCCTTTAATAACCTGTAAAAATATCTCTAAATTAGTGGGAAGCTCTAATTCCTCAACCAGGTCAACAGATGGCTCACTTGGACCTGCCTTCAATTAAGCAGGTGGAACATGCCCAAGGAGCAGGCAGGCAAATCCAGCTGTTCTTTCCCCAAATCCCACTGCAGATCTGATGGGAAAGAGTTATTCACTGGTTCCTGTGTGAGGCTACTTGCTCCATCAGCCTCATAACTTTGTATTCAAACTTCCCTCACCTGGATGCATCTTCCAGAAGATCACTCCTTCCTATGACCATGAGCTGTGGATGCGATGATTCTTAGGTAACTGAGCATTCCTTGTTTCAGGGTCAGCTTCCAATGCTCAATTGTTGGACAAAATCCTGAAACTCTGGTGTTTCTCATCTTAAGCACCAATGGGTGTCTTTGGTTCACATACTAGTGGACACTGAGAGTGTTCAAAACTTGATCCAAGTGCTGTCTTATTTTAGAATGAGAGGAAACAGCCTCAAGTTGCTCCAGGGTAAGTTTAGATTGGATACTGGGAAGAATTTCTTCACAAGAGGGTTGTCAAGCACTGAAACAAGCTGCCCAGGGCAGTAGTGGAGTCACCATCCCTGGAGATCTTTAAAAGATGTGTAGATGTGGCTCTTGGGGACGTGGTTTAAGTAGTGAACCTGTCAGTGATGGGATGCTAAGTGGGCTCAATGATCTTAAAAATGTTTTTCCAACCTAACTGATTCTATGATTCTCTGATTCTGAGATGGCCCACATCCTCTGTGTGGCCTTTAGCTGCCACTTTTGGAGGCTGGGTTTCCTCTGCCAAATCCACCAGCCCATAGGAACGCCTTGAATACCCTGGGGTGTATAAAATTGTGGTAATGTTTGTGCTCTACAACTGAGTTCCACCAAGAGAATCACTTGTTCCCAGGTCGTACCTTCAATCTGTGTTCAGTACAGACTCATTGGTACTGTGGTAGTACTCTCATCTCAGCAGCACTGCAAGCTGCTGGAGTAGAGAAGTAAAAGCTAAACAATGGCATCAGGATTTGCCCTGGGGATATCAAGTGCTTTCTTTGCATGAAAAGAATGAATAATTGCTAAAATTCTGAGTAAAATCATCAGGACTGGTTATGCTGTTAGACATCATTACTATCTTCTTCCACTTGAGCTGATAACTCGGCTGCTTACAACTGTGTGGCTCTTTTCCTGATATTTTTATTCACTCTTACCCAACTTGTTCCAAATAGCCTTAAGCAAGGTGCCTGGGAGGTGACCTGTGGGAGGACTGGAAGGAAGATTACTCAACATCTGACCTCCAGCCCTAAGAAATGACAGTCACTGTTCTGCTATGGCTGTCAACAGAACTCCAGACCTGGAGCTGCTTGTGATGCTCAGCACAGCTCCGGTCTCAGTGACTTCACCTATGCTACACCTCACATCACCTGTGTTTGAATCCTTCCTGGGTTGAGGACTTCAGTGACTTTGCTGTCTGTAAAGCAAAGACAAATGTTTAAAATCACAGCTTGCAAAGAAGTTCATTGCTGCAGAGCTCTGCATGGAAATGAATGAGCTCTGCTTGTCTGGACAAGGTCTCTGCTGCACAAAAGAACTCCTGAAGTTTTGATTTTTGCCCTATTTAGTTTGCTAGTGCTTGGTAAGTCAGCAGGATATCTATTTCTAGGGATTCTCCCTTAGCCGAAGCTCTGCACCTCCAGTAGTCTCAGAGACATTTCTAGATTGTGGTGTCTGATTCTTGCAGGGCAAAATTTGGTGTGAGCTTACACAATGATGGCTGGAGTGTGTTGTACCTCCTTCCTACACCAGTTTGTGTCTCCTCTCCCACCAGCCTAGCAGCAGCAAATTTCCTGGAGAAATCAGAGCATGTTGCTTAGCCCACCAGCACACCTCCACACAGGGATCAGTGATCAGACACAAGTTCTTTTACTTCTGTATGTCATAAAATAGGTCATAAAATCACCAGTAGCTTGATTTTTATAATGCATCAGCAGCACAATAGGTGCTGCTATTAAAAACTGAGGGATGGCTTGTAGGTCTCAGAGTTAACACACAGCTTGAGGTCTCCAACTGCTGCTGTTTGAAATCACAGCCGTCTCCACATGACAGTTGCACAGCTGGCACTGCAAAGCTGCTCTTCTGAGCCAGGGCAGAACAGGTGAGATGAACTTGGGGTTTGGTTTGGTTTTTTGCTTGTTTGTTTGTTTTTAAACACAAAACTTCAGTTCTTTTCTCCAAACAATTGTCAGAACAAGGCAGAAATTCTGCAGAGCGATGTGGCTCCTTTCTTGCTTTCCTGGATGCTGAAGTGGGGGATGCTGGTTCTTCCAGCAAGCTTTTTTATTGTAGGAAGAGTTTCCGAGGCAGGCAAGAAAACAAGAGAATAAAAATCCTTGAACAGGCTGAGAGTATGGTCTGAGAATGAAAATGCAGACAATGCAGTGTGCAGACTACAGACCCAGCAGAGGTACATGCTGCCTTTCAAGCCACCATTGGGGTGGCATAGAGGAAGATGAGGTCTGAAGGGTTGTGAAGCCAGTTTTGAGCCTGAAAGAAGCTGCTTAACCAAGAAAGGGCATGAAGGAAGAAGAAAGCGATTACCCTGTGTGAGGAAATATAAGATTGATGATGGTAGTGAGTGAGCAAGATGATGCTTAGCAAAAGTGATCAGAAATCTTTTGAAAAGCTTATTGTTTTTGTAAAAAAAAAAAATCCTATTTATAACAAAAAAAATTCCTTAATTAACACATTCTCATGAATTTCTGTAACATTAAAAATAACCATGAGAAAAGTTTGGAAATTGAAAATGCCCATCCCATTTTTATTGAAAAGTGGTTTAGATTTTTTAACAGACGAAACATCGCACAGTTAGACAACTTGGACCACTTTTCAAAGGTCAGAATCAAACCAGTGCATTTCAAGATAGTGACAAGTGGTCCAGCTGACCCAAACTTTTTGGTTGGTAGTCTCGCCTTCATGCAAAAAAAAAACCCAAACAAGAGGATTTTATCTTGTGTTTACTGCAGCCAGTGGCTGATGCCCCACAGCCTTCTGATGGAAAACTTTTGTCATCATTGGAAGATATCAACAGATAGTGCCATGTTTGGGCAGTTGCCCTCACACACATGCAGCCTGTGTGACAATGAGCAACATGAACCCACAAAACCCATCATGGGCCAGACCAATGGATTTCAAGCTGGTGAACACCCTGACACACCCAGGAAAACCCAAACCTCACTGACCTCTCTGTGATCTCATCCTCTAAATGTGTGTGCTAAATGACCTCTGCTTGTGAGATACGTGTCCTTGGTGTCTAAGGTTTAGATATCTGCACCCCTAAAGGGATCACAACCCTCTTGTTCAATCATGCATGTCCCAGCAATTCTGCAGTACTGCAGGAGCTGCTGGGAAAGCTCCCAGTTGGCCATAAGGTGGTGAGGCAGTGGAAAAGGTTGTCCAGAGAAGCTGTGGTTGTTCCAACCCAGGAAGCATTCAAAGCCAGGCTGGAAGCAACCTGGTCTAGTGGAAGGTGTCCCTGCCCATGGTAGGGGTTTGAAACTAGACACCCTTTAAGGTCCGAACCCAGAACATTTGGTGATTCTATGATCTCTCCAGTATCCTGCAGTTCAAATTGTAGCCAAAACATCCACCAGACATTCTGTCTTGAAGAAATCCATGGTCACATGGGAACAACTTATATTTCTGCAGGAGCACCTCAACTCCAGGTTATCTTATTTTAATTTTGGGGCACCTACTCCAAGATACCTTGGAAAGGATGAACTTCCTGTACAGGTAAGAGACATACACAGCCGTCAGCAGGACTTTTGCATTTTAAACTGAAGCTAGTTCAACTTGATAGAACTAGAATATGACCCTCAAGACTTTCTGAGCAAGGCTAAGAATATCCAGGGTGAATAAATGTGTCCTCTGTGAAATCAGTTCATTTTTGCTTACACTGTACTATCAGCCATTGTGGTGGTGCTAACCCAGATTCAACCCCATCTACAGGAGCTGCCCTATGCAATTGGTGGCCAGATTCCACAATGCAGGAACATGTGCCCTTCTAACTGGTGAGAACCCCTATAAAGGGTGAAAAAACCCTTTTCTCCACTCTGACCACCCAACAAAATATGGGCCAGCTGTAACTTATTCTGTAACTATTCCAGTTCTCACTGCTTGAGTTACTTTTGGCTGCTTTTAACCAGTTAGAAACCAAATTCTCAACAAAAACAATACTCAACATCTATTGCTTTGGGGAAGAGGAAGCTTGGAGCATCTCTGGAGCAGCTACAGGAGTTGGCTTCCCCATCTCAATCCCAAACCATGGTAGGTTGGCACATGGATATTTGCCTGGCTGCCACAGAGTACCCTATACCAGCTACTGAGCTGGGAGAAAATGATGTAGCTGTTTAATTTCTGCTGATTTGTAGCTGATATTTTAATTCTTAGGAGACACACCAATTTAATGTAATCTCTGTAGCACTTCTAATAAAATAATATAATAGCACTCAAGCTACTTAATATACAAACAAAACTTACTGGAATAGAGAATACATGATTTGCAGCTGGAGAAAAACTTCACTGAGTAAAGCTCACTAAAGTTCTGACCCTTTATGAGTCTTTGGGCACTGCTGCATTATTTATAGAAATTGTCATATGTCCTTTGAACTCTGTGTTTGGAAGTTTACCAGAGCAGGCCAGAAGCAGCATCACGATCTTCCTTATCACACAGACAGGCGTGAGGACTGTGGCTTTATTGCATGTGCAATTCATCTGTCCCCATTTGCAGTCTATGAAGACAGAACATTATCACTGCACAAGGGAAGGACTTAAATGGAGGAAGATGACTCTCAACTATGTATGGGGCAACTCATGGTATTTCATTGCCCAGAGATATCACCAGCACATATAGTTACCTTTCTTGAGCTGTTAGCTGGAAGAACCCAATTGCCCACACCTTTCACTGGTTTCCAATACAGGGCTCTCAATATGCTCTTATATACATGCTTTGTTCAATTAGTCCAGCATGTAATGCTTTGTTCTCATGAATTTTGGAGTTACTCTGATATGCAGTAAGGCAACTGAGACTTAATTTCATTATTCATCTCAATATGTTCCTGCTGCATTCAGAGAACAGACTATGGGCCCTCCTGTGGCTAATTTAGCACCTGCAAATCCCCACGCATAAAGCCAAAGGCTGCACAACCCACCAAATGGGGATCTGCAGAACTATGCACATGTCAAATCATCCCACTTCCTGGGAAGACTGTTTTGGTTTTTCCCTTTAGAAAATTTGTGCAGCCATTGCTGTCTGAAAGGGACACCACCATCATGCCCCAGTTCTCCAAGACCAGGCTGTATCCCACAATTTTTTTTTTTTTTGAGTATGTATAGATTGAATTCCTTTTGACAAAATTTGAGTGGAGTTTCAGGGAAAGCAGTGTACCTGGAGAATGTGGGCCATCCTCAGACTGAAGATGGTAACATTCCCCTCCTCAGCTGCTACAGAGCATGCACTGAAGTTAAGCAAAAGCAAGCTACTTAAGCTGAAATAGTTAAGAAGGTCCTAAAATGAAGCTTTCTTCAGCTAAGCCAACAGAAAATTAATCCCAAAGCCATTCTACTATTTCCACCCAAAATGCAGCAACTTTTGGAAGTCCAAAATAAGACATTAAAGTGCAGCAAAATGGAAAAATTTTGCTCTAAATTCTCAAGCTGCTGTTAGAATTGCTTAGCCTTTTCAGCTGTGCTTACTCATTCTCAGCTTGCACTCAGACTTTAGTAACCACTGCTGTACATAACCAAACCACAAAAGGAATGTGCATGTTTACCCTGCCCCCTCCATATTTTGTTTCAGATTATGAATTCCAGCATTTTGGAAGACACTGGTAGTAAGATTCTGAACTTTTAGTCACATAACCATAACACACTTACGCTGCTTTCCTGGTACAATAGCAAGACTGTTTTTCTTCAACTGTACAACCCAGGCTGAAGTTAATCTTGCCAAGTTCAGTTTAAGATTCCTTTTTTTTTTAAACCACTGCATACGCATGACTGAATATTTGTTATGCAACCATAACAACTGTCCTTTTCAACAAAGATTCCTGCATAATGTGAGTACAGAGAATACAGGCAAACATGACTTGATCGTAAAACTTTAATAGTAAAAAAAGTGTAAAACCAAACACACCGCTGAAAACTTATCAGTAAGAATGAGAATATAAGTGTTCAAATTCAGAATAGTGCAAGTTTTCTTCACTCCCCTCTCCACCTCTTCCAAACTTAAATCACTTTGGTTAAGATACTCAGAAGTGTTGGCAAAAAATGAACTTTTGACTTACATTTTTGGCTGCATTATTTTGAACATATATAGATTTAGTTTCAGTTTTCAGAAATGAATCTTAAATATTTCGCTATTAATCAAACATCCAGAGATCACTGTCTTCTTCAGTTACATCTAGTTTTATAACATTTTGAGATTGGTTTCAAGATGGTTACAGAACTGTCTCCCCAGCAAGTAGCATACTCCTTAAACAGCTGAGCTGAACCTGTCTGGATCTGAGGACCTGATTTCTTCAAGTACTTCTATTAAAAAATCTGATTATTTATGTTTTGAACATTTGAGGAAGGATCTTATACCAATTCTTGATTTACACCAAAGCAAGATCAGAATTAGGGTCTGCCCTGTAGTATAGGCTTTGTGCTAAATTTTTCCTGCTAGCATTCCCTTAGAAGAGTGAAAACAGCCAGAACAGCTACCTGGCCTCAACATCTGTTTTTATGGTTCAATTTTTTAACTGATGCCTCTAACTATAACTGAAGCCATGTAAGATTGGAAAAGAACACACACAAAAAAATTGCATAATACAAAAAGGCAAATCCATAAAAGTTTACAAGTACAACATAAACACAAAATCGGAGTATTTCTATAAATTTGGGTTCAATGTAAGATACAACAAAACTAGCTTTTACTAGTTAAATAAATTATTGCTCCATTTGACTCCATGCAGCATTGAAATGAACTCAGAACCCTTTTCTCTTTAATCTCTCATAAGAAATGATCGATATTGAAGAGAACATGAGGCTCAGACTTACTGTACATTGCACTTCAACTTTTAAGACCTAATACTTGCTATTTAGGTCTCTTGTGGTCTAAGCTATCAAATGAATACATTGTGCTCACCAGAACTATGTATTAAGAAACACCAAATGTTTAATGTAGTGACATAAGCACTTTTTGTTTGTAAGAAGGCAATCACAGATTGCAAGTTCTATAGGGTTGTATAAAAACAAGTAGTGATCTCTTTCAGAAACTGAACAGAGAAAACAAGCTGTTCACTATTCTTCACATACAGTTTGAATCACATTTTAGGCCCAATTCTGTTCCCAGTTGTTTCAGCCAAAACCCTGACTCAAACTGAAGATCAAGGACAGTTCTAGGAGGAAATGGCAAATCGAATAGTTGGGGGGCACATACTCAGTGGCCAAGCTGTGCCATGCAGTGCATGTTTTTTCAGTGACACCAGACATTTTAGATAAGTAACACCTCCTTTGGTGAGATACTGAAGCATGTGTCTAATATTAAGCAGCAGTATTCAAACACACTTAGATTTCTTAATGAACTGGGGCCAGAACTTGATTCTTGCAAATCTAACTGCAAGGTTCAGAAATAATGAAATTTCCAGCTGGAATCTCTTGATAAAAGTCCACGTTTGAACAAGATTGTCTTCAGTGTTCACCCATTGTACTGAACTAATTTAGAAATTCCAAACTAAGACTTCCAACCTTTCATCCCTCCAACCCTCTCCACCATCAAAGACAGAAACTTAATGCAGCATTACAAGTAAGGGCATGATTCCTTCATAAGACTCCTAAAAGCATTAGTGCAGTGCCTTTAAGCTGTTTTGATCACTCTTATTTTTAAATAACCCTATTTTTTAAGATTTGGATAAATACTATTCCTATTAAACCATACTTCATCATTGTTAAGCACCATCGATCTACTTCCTTTGGGCACTGATACAAGAGCTTGTAATTAAATTTCAGTTTCAAGGCTTTAAAATACGGCAGCTGATTCAATAACTTACATTGGAATCTAATACTTGGAAAACTGCCACTTTGCCTGAACAGTTGTATGCAACTTGGTGTTAAACTCCTCCAGAGAACAGCCATACGCAAATGCTTATGTGGTAAATCAGGGTAAGATTTCAAGATAAGCAGTTAATTTCACTTGGCTATTCTAAGAGTGGATTAATATTTTTTTTTCCACAAGTCATTTGTGCAGTGAGCCCATAAAGAGATTATTTTTTCTAAATAATCTTCAATTTTAAGCAGGAACACATCTTCGTAATGTTGCTTTCACACTGGCACCGTGCTCTCTTCTTCAAAGATTTAGTCATTGTGTGGTTTCTCTGGAATACCCTATGGATGAAAAACATTAAACACATTATGTTTCAATACCATCTGATAAGTGACTACATTATGCAGTATTTTCAATTATTAAATAGTCAACTAACTTCATTTAGGCTCACAATGACCTCGCAGACATGGCTTCTTATAAAAGTTCAACAAGGACGTGCTCCTTCATTGTGGACAAAAAACCATAAAAACCACTAGGGATGTTTGTTGCCTAAGTTAGTGCAACTGAAAAATCTGACTACGAGTTGCACTGCTTTTTATAAGAATTTGTTATCCTTCCTCTTTATCTCAATTTATTTCTTAACAGAAGGTACACAGTGCTTCACTTACTGGACATTAATTCAGATTTAACAGCCCTTTTTCAGACTGCTTTCAACCACAAATTACTTTCTTTTCCTACCTGGCATCAGAGACTTACTCATTTACTCCTAAATCTCTTTTCCGGTATGAAACTCTCTAGTATGTCAGAGTAAGGAATTTAACCAACTCTTCTTTAAAACAATGCTTGCAACATGCTCTTCTCTTTCTAAGATCAAAATGCAAATGTATTTACAAGTATTGAATGCATTCTCAGTTCTGCAGCCTCTAGCACTAGCAAAATATAGGTATTTGTGAGGTCCAAGTTCTGAATACCACCCTAGCTTGCCAGATACTGAGAATGAAGGTGACAACTCAAAATGAAATGTTGCCATCCATTTAACCCAGCTGATGAGCACTGACTGAGCAACTTTAGCTGTTATAACGAGCAGACAGAGCTGATGGCAGTGGCAGCACTTTCACTTCTTTTGCTATAAAGGCTATTAAAAGAAAACACTGGATTTCACCCTCAAGCTGATAGCAGAAAAACTCCAACAAAACAAACAAAACCCAAAAGTCTCTGCATCCAGCAGGTTTGCTTGAAGGTTACACTGCACTTTGTTGTGAGCTCACTTGAAATCCAGTGATAAAAAGCAGTATGCATCTCCCAGTTACAGTTTATCAGCATGGGAGAAGATGTCTCAGGGACACTTCTAATTTTACTTTCAATTTCTTTTCTAACTGCAAAAGCTAAACAGGGGCTGAGGGAGAAGCAAGGCAACTTTACTCCACTGATTTCCACAAGTGCTACCTTCTACTGTAGTCAGGGCCAGAAAATATATGAATATATGCTATTTGATCTGCAGCTGTCACATGCAGTAAACAGCTCAGGGGCTACAGGAGAATATAGCTACAGAAATAACTTGTTTATGCAAGAATGGTTTAAAAAATGCTGTATTCCATCTTTTGGCACACCCACAATGACAAAATAAGACTTATACTTTTCAGTTCTCTCTACAGACGAAAGGTGTGCTTGACTGAATTTTAGACTCTACTTCAGAAGTGAAATCTTTGAATTCCAGCACTGAATGCTTCACAGTGACTTGCAGAAGTATTCCTATGAAAATGTTTGTCTTCTCCAAGTTCTTCCAGACTAAGTAATAGTAGCATAAACCCCATGAGAAGACACTTGCAGATAACCAGAATAAAAAGCTTTGCCTTGTCAATTTCTCTCTTTCTTTATAAGAAAGATGACAAGACTGACAGAAAAGCTGCAGGCAGGAGCCAGTCTGATTTTAACTAGATTCAGGTGAAGATGTCAGGTGAAAAGAAGTCAAAAGAAAAAAAAAAAGAGGGTTATGTGCCTAAATTTATTTTAGCTCTTACTTCTTTCAAGCTCCCTTCTTTGCTTTCTAAGAGAAGCAGCAGAGAAAGAACTGCAGCATAAAACCAACTATAATTTTATTTTGAGACTCTGCTGTAATAGCAAAGCTTCAATAGAATGAAATTAATGTAAGTTTTTCACTTGATGTGTGGCAAATTTTATAAGAGAAATTATACACTCTTTTGCCCCATACATGTAGTTCTGAAGAAAAACAAATGCAAGTATTTTGCATCAGTGGGATCTGAAGGGGGACTACTAAGCTTGTGTATTAAAGAACCTCAGAAATTGGCTGTGAAGTTAAGGTAGTGTCAAGTTCAGACTATCCTCATTGGAAGTACATTAGCAGCAATCCACTGGGTCAGCAAGGCCAGGCAGAAGGGAGAGAAAGACAGCTAATTTTAGGCTAATATTTTCACTTGCTCATGGTTCTGTCCCAAAAAGCAGTTTTCCCCCTTACTAAGCAGCAGTTCAGGGACTAGTATTTCAGGAACTCCCCTGTCTATAAATGCCCTTCCTGCATTAAAAATTGAAGACACCCAAACCACAGCAACCTTAGAAAAGTTAAATACTTTTAAGGATGTTTTCCAGGATACAGGACTTGTGTTGCAAAGAAGACAGAAGTTACATCAATGTAATATTAATTATTACTTTCCATCGGTGTAAGAACACTTTTCACAACCAAGCCTTAGGCTGATGTGCAAACACACAGCCAGGCTGACTCTTCAATATGCCACAAGGAAATAATTACTTAAGAACCTAGCAAACAGGATAGTCATTTATATTATATAGTCCCATATGTGGAGTAATACTTGAACTACATCTTAAGTAACCAGCAAGAGAATATTTGATTGTAGAGTGGTGGAATTTGATGATATGTAGGGACATTTCTTTTCATGTACATAACACAAATACTTCAGTGCATAAATAATTACAGAAATGTCTCAGTTTTCTAGCTACCTTAGATGTCAGTTCTGAGTATTGATGGAGCAGGAGTGATTATCAGCAGATGACATATACTGATTCCAATCTTATTTAGGTTGTTGCTGGAAAAAGCTAAATACAAGAGATACTCAAACACTTACTAATACCTACTCTACTGGCACCACAGGTAGTCTGCTTACTAGTTCAGCTCTTAAGAATATATCTATTTAACTCTGTCAGTTTGTGAGTCATAACCTTAAAGGTCCTGGACTAACAACAATGGAAGGTATTTGGATTGTTAAAGAAACTACCAATAATACAGTAATTACCATAGCCAGCTGGCGTCCTATGTTTCCTACAGTCACACCTCCTGAGAAAAATATACATGGAAGCCAAGAACGGATGTAAAGAAAATCTGGGGATGTATACCTAGTAAACAAAAGGAAATAAGTTAGAGAAAAGTAATTTTCATCACCTTACATACTGTTAATGAGATGCTATAGAATTCTCTCCCTGGGCTGAGACAAAAAGGCAGTCACAGACCAAAGTAAGTCTGTTAAGTTCATAAGCTTCTGAACTCCCATGTCCTAGCCAGCAAAGTTTAGAAATTCACTCTCCTGACAGCCAGTAGGAGTTCAGTTTCCTGAGCTGTTACCATTCCAACACACATGCCAATTTGCCTGCTACCCACCTTCCACCCTCAGTTCTCAATCTGATCATTTGGAACAACTGGACAATTAGCAGCCTTAGACAAACAAAATATCTAATAAAAATAAAGTGCCAAATATGCTAATAACTAACTTCCAGTACATGTGCACCCATGTTTTTAGTTAAGATGTGAGAGTGGAAAGAATATTTTAGAAGTATAACTTACTGATAAACACCATTATATACAAGAAACTGGGTTATCAGGGTTGCTACAAAGGCTATTGTAATTCCAAGTCCGAGACCACTTCTTGACCGATCGAATGTCCACCAGAGACCCAGTGACAAGGCTGCTAGAGTCAGGGACAGCTGGACGTTGTTTGCAAAGTCTAGTTTCTGGAAAAAGATGTTAAGGGCAATACTTTGAAGGCTGCAGACATCCTGCTACTGAAACTGAACAGGGGAGAATTCAAACTGAAAGTGACCACGATTCTCTGTCTTTAAACACAATACACTTAGGATTTGGTTTTCAGACCTGCCATAGCCCTTGACTTTGACTGGAGCATGAATGAAAAGTCAACATCGATTTTTGTCACACTGAGCATCTAAAGAATACACTATATTGTAATATATTTAAGTTTTATGAATTTTTGTATCAAGTAACCTAGGTAATCCAGCTTTAGGTTTTCTGCTCAAACCATCACTATCCAACACAAAGAATACTCTTACTCAGTACTCACTCATACATCACCAGTTACTTGTGTTAACTATTAGATGTAAGCTTGCAGTTAAACCAGATGATGCCCATCCCTCCCCCCTCCCAGAACTGCCCCCAACTACTTTAAATGAACTGTGTTATGTATCTTAACAGTAATTACTGCAGCGTACAGCAGGTCTCACAGAACTTTGTCTTTGCCAGTAGCACCATCCTTACCTTTGTAATTCCCCCAGAGACTGTTTCATGACAACAGACTAAGCATGTGGAGCAACAATGTACCCCAGTTCAAGGATACAGCACTGGCATGGTTAATGCCAACGAAAACCGCGATGCACCGCATGACACTGGCCCACTCCCGCTTGAACTTGTGTGGCTCCCCGAGGTGGCTGTCAATGCAGGGATACAGCAGGCCAACAACAGCTGCAAGAGAAGCAACATTACTTGTACTAACTGTATACAATGATTACTCCAGTATTACTAAATATTAGCTTGGCAAGTAAGTGCCTGAGAAACCCATGAGGTGCTATTCTCACTACTGTAAGCCTGACGAACAAATTACAATTATTACCCTCATTTTCTACTTTAGAAAAGAAAAAAAAAGCATTCAGTGTTGAGGTATCTGACTTGGAGCTTCTTTTCTGCAAATAGATTTATCATTTGACATGCTTGTACCAATAACAAACAAAGCATAACAAAAGTTTAATTACAACAAGGAGTGGAATATGTGTCCATTGCTCATGTGCAGGGCAGACAGTTTTATGAACATGACTCATCAGCTGTGAATCAGGCCCTGAATTAAATATTTGCCTGGACTTAAAATTTTCTCGGCAGAGTTACTTACTTTCCTCTCCTGTCCATGTCAGATGAATTTTGACACCAAACAGATGCAGAGCTGAACTCAAAGAAGCACCTGCTATCAGTCGTATTTATATCAGGAAAAACAACTACTCATACTATTAACCAGACAACGTTTTTATCCTCATATAGCATTTTCTCAGCCTTATCAGTCTGCAAATTGATTGCAGAAGACAAATACAGACTAGTGTTAGCTCAGTTGCTATGACAAACACTAGAGGAGCTTCACTCTTCCAAGACTTGCAAGTCCATGTGTTGTCGCCAACTCCAGGGTTAGATATTATGCCTTTATTGTGTGTTAACTCTTACATTTATTCATTTGCTTTCCTGCCCTCTTCTTTTATTCCTTAAACTCCTAAGAGGAAATACTTCCATGTTAGAAGTCTACAAAACACATTATTCCAAAACAGACATATGACCTAATGCTGACACAGTTACATTATTCCAATGACAGCTACCAGGACTTTTGCCTTGTGATAACAGCTAAATTCCAAAGTTTAATCCAACTGTGACAGGATTATGAGAACTCTCACTGGAGCATATCCAATGGCATCCTTTTTACTGCACAGTTTATCATTCATTCAAGTTTATGGTTTATTAGTCATACACCCTTTACTATGTGAGACAAATAAACATCACATGACAACATCACTGCATTGAAAAGAACCAAACACGCTGGAGTTGTTTAAACTACCTTCAATGCAAAATAAACTGATCAGTTTCCTAAAATTTAACTCAATTTTTAATCCCTCAACCCTTTGTCAAAATCTTGCTTTGTTTTAACACGGATGGGAGGGCGTTATGAGAACAAATGCATCAGGTAAGTGCCAGCTGCTGCTATAACGGCAGTGTGGCCCCAGGTCTTCTGTGGGATTTTACGCAGCAAGGGGTAGGGGTGGGCAGGGGACAAGGGACAGGAAAGTGACAGGGGCTTGTGACAGGGAGAGTGGGTAAGGGACAGGGGTAGTGGGAGGAGAAAGGCAGGGGGCAGGCAGGTGACTGGGGCAGTGGGCAAGGGGCAGTGGACAGGCAAGTAACAGGAGCAGGTGACAGGGGCATCAGACAAGGGGCTGGCCAGTGACAGGAGACAGGCCGGGGACAGGAGCAGGTGACAGGCAGGTGACAAAGGACAGGCAAGGGACAGGAGCAGTGGGCAGCGGACAGGATCAGTGGGCAGGGAGGTGACAGGAGCAACGGGCAAGGGGGGGGCTGGTGACAGGGGACAGGCCAGTGACAGACAGGTGACAAAGGACAGGCAGGGGACAGAAGCAGCGGGCAAGGGAAAGGCAGCTGACTGGGCCATCAGGCAAGGGGCAGGAAGGTGACAGAGCCAGGCCGGTGACAGGGCCCGCGCGCCCGGCGCGCCGCCGCACGTGACTTCCTTGTTGTGGGCCCGGCCCGTGGCCAGTTCGCGCGCGCAGCCAATGGCGAGCACCTCCCGCCACTCACCAGTTCCCCGCCAGCCAATGGCGGCCGAGGGGCGGGGCCCACGCGCCCGCTCGCGCCCGGCGCGGGGCGTGTGCAGCGCGGGAGAGCCGCGCGCGGCCCGCGGGAAATCCCGCGGCCGGTCCCGGTGTGGCTCCCGCGCCGCGACCCCCGAGCCGTCCACCCGCGCTTCCCGCCGGGAAAAACGCGCCCAGCCCACGCTCAGAGCGCACCGGCTCAAAAACTGCCCGCGGGCGGCTCTCGCGCATGGATAAAGCAGGACGCGCATCCTTCCGAAAGCCCGAGTTCGCATCGCTCGCTGGTGCGATGGAAGTGCCGGGCTCCCACGCGTGCACAGGTCACGCGTTCAGCCCCGCCGTCTCTCCTCCGCCACGGCAGGATGAGGGGAAAAAACAAAAAAAAACAAAAAAAAGAGAAAACAGAATCTCTCGTGGAAGTGAACAACTCACCTGCTGCTGTGCCGCAGCACGGGGGCACCCACCAGGCGGAGGAGAAGAGCGTGGAAATCACTTCGTCAGGGAACAGAGTCACATTCCGCTGGATCTGCAGCAAGTTCAGCACCAGGGCCATGAAAGCACCCACGACGAAGAGCACCACGCTCCTCTGCACTAGGTGCTGACTCCAGTTCAAGGTGCTGCTGCTGCTACTGCTGGTACTCGCAGTGCTGGTGGTGCTGCTGGCGCTGGAGGTGCTGGCGCTGCGAGCTCCGCGGCCCACCAGCGCCAGCGAGGGGCTCGACACAGAGGAGCTCAGCATCTCGCCCACCTTGGCGGCCAGCCCCGCAGCCGTGTCCCCCAGCTGGGTCCTGTGCCTTTCCCTGGCAGTGCAGGAACAGCTCCAGGCGCAGCTCTCCAACCTGGGCATTGGCTTCACCGGAGTCCTGAAACAACGCACAGGCACACACTGATAAACCCCCAACCACGGGTCAGGCCGGCGCCTCACGCAGCGCTTGACACCCTCCATCACCTCCTCCAGCACCCACCGGGCTCCAGAGGGGATGCGGGGTGACCTGACACACCCGAGCGGTTCGGGGGCTTCGCTGCCTCGGCCCCACGGGAGGACACGGACCCCCGTCAGACCCGCAGGGAAGGGTTTCGCGTTTAGGATCCCTATCCGGGCCCGTCCCTCTTCCCCCGGGGACGCGGATCCCCGCTCACCTCGCGTGGGCTGCGCCGGCCGCCGGCCCGCGCCCCGGGGAAGGTTTATAAGCACCGAGCCGGTGATGTCACGTTACCGCCGCCGACCTACCCGCGGCCGGAGGCAGCGCCGGTCCCGCCGCTCCGCTCCGCGCCGCCGCCCCGCCCGTGCCCTCCCCGCCGGGCGGGGCGATCGCGGGGCGCGGGAGCCGCCGCGCCAGCCCCGGGCGGCCGCGGCCCCGGTCGGGTGAGGCGGCGCAGCCAATGGCGGGCGGGCGGCTGATATGACGTGCAGGACACACCACCCGCCTCCCGGCCCATCCATCCATCCCTCCATCCATCCCGGGCGCTCCGCCCGCGCCGCGCCGGAGACACCGCGAGGCACCGCAGCCGGTGGCGGGAGGGACGAGCCGCCCTCTCCAGGCGGGAAGGGGAGGGTGATGGAGGGATGGGATATACTCGTGATGGTGACGGTGAATGTGTCACAGAATTAAAGAATTGTCAAGGTTGGAGGAGACCTTTAAGATCATCGAGTCCAGTTGTGAACCCCACGCTACCACTGTAACCCCTAAACCACACCACCCAGATACCTCTTAAACACCTCCAGGCGTGGTGACTCCACCACCTCCCTGGGCAACTTATTCCAATGCCTGACCATCCTAATGATTTTTTTTTTCCTTAATACCTAATCTGAATTCCTTGTGTGTCAGTTTAAGGCCAAGTGTTGGTGGCCTCTGCAGCCCAGCCCTTGTGTGCCTGCCCAGCCCGTCACTTGGCCCCTTGGGAGATGGCAGGTAGTCACAGAGGAGGTCGAAGGCATCTGCTGCGGCGTCTCCTGAAGATGGAGGGATCGGCGATTCCTGTCATCATTCTAAACCGATGGTGTAAGGGGATCTCTCCAAGCCTGTGACTGTGTATAAAGATGGTGCCAAACCCAGACGCTGCATCAGCAACCAGCCATGAGGTGCCTGGCAGATCCCAGGCTCCTGACTGTTCCGTGACAGCCTGAGCAGCTGCTCTGTCGGCACTGGCAAAACCTGGGTCATGATCCTCCCAGCTTAAAATCATGAAAAAAACAGTTAAAAGTGAATTCCCCCTCTAGACTCCACAAAGGTCTGGGAAGTGGCCGAGCAGAGATCATTAACTGTGAGCTGTGCAGCATGTGAGAATTCAGCACCAAAAGTTAAGCAAACGAAACAAGACTCATCTGCCAGGTTTCCTATTTAAGACTCCAGTTCTCCAGGACATCCTGGAGGCTGGAGAACGCAGTAGGAATAACTGGGTTTCTTGTTTAATTAGCTGGCCTTACTCTAGGCAGCAGATCTTCTTTTCATGTGAGGTAGGCTCTCTTTACACTTGGAAAGAATATAGGACCCAATGTCTTCCCAAGATCTAAGAATAGTTGTTAGCCATGCCCATGATGGGCAGAATGATGATCCAAGAAATTCAGACCACCAGTGTTCAATGGCAGTTCAATGATTGTTCCAGTTGTCTTTCATCAATGTGTTAAACATAGAAAATGAAAAATAGGAAATCAATTAGAGATATGGGAAAAGGCAGGTCTTCTTTGTATATCATAAAGAGTAAAATTCATCTGGGATATGTCTGTCCCTCATCATCTCTGCACATTTTTGGGTGGGATGCAAAGAGTTAGCATAGCTCATCCTGCAGAGCAGTGTGCCTTGAAAAACATACTCTTCTATTTTGGTGATAGACAAATTGTTAGTGGCACTGTTGGAAGTGACAGATGAGCCTAATATTTTTCTCTTAATGCCAACTAGGGTCAGCCCAGCCCTTTCTCACAAACTTCATTGCTGAACAAATGTATGTGTGTTCTCTGTACATGTTACTGTAAGTATTCATTTTCCATTGCTGTTTAGTGTTCTGAAATGGCTTTTGGTTTTCGTTTCATATGCTAAAATTGTTTGGATTCTTCTGTCAGATTTTTTAAGACTTCATTCAGCGAACCTGCACTATAAGTTTGAGTTAACTATTTTCAGAGAAAACAGTGTTAATATCTTGTCAGCTTTTTATGAGTTCCTTTGCAGATACATTACACGTGTTCCAGGAAATCACATGCAGATATAACACTTCCCTTCATGGCAACTGTGTTTGAGCTTTGAATTGACACAGGCAATTTATCTGCATCCCCAGACTGCTAAGCAACACCTTCAGCAACTCTAAATAAGGGCCAGAACTCATTCCCTGGGAATTTTTCTTTCTTGGTGAATCACTTCGAGATTTATCAGCAGGAGTGTGGATTTGAGATAAAAAGATCTATCTTTGTAGGAAATCTCTTTCTGGACTTGGCCTGTGGGAAACAAATATAATTCATCCTTGCTTGTGCCACATCTCTGCTTTATTTGAAAAAATATTTTTCTGTATTTAAATTTTTGCCCTGAATCTTACCCGTATTCTCAGTGTCTGGGCAGAGTTTACATTCCCTTGTGCTGAATCTGCTAGTTTTCTTTCCTGAAACATCCTCTTAATAATTTTTTTTATCTTGTGTTTTTCCTTTCTTCATGGGTATGTCTCTTTTGCATTATTCCTGCAGCATATTTTATTCCTTTTTTTTCCCATATCCATGTTATCATGTAGTGGTGCCCTTCTTTCTTCCTGGATTTCAGGCAGTAGAGACCAACTTCTGAGACAGTAAAACTTGGTGCAGCTTTGCTAAAACCAGCTGAATCAATACAAATCTACACTAGTCGAGAAACTGGCCCTAAGCGTGTTTGCCCTGAAGTTACCTACATAGAATAAAGCTTAAATGCCCCTTATGTTCGTGTTGCTTTACAGTTATATTGCTTTACATTTCTTTTTAGAGTCCTAAAGAAGGCTAGGCCTCTGCATGCGTTGATTAATGCCTGAAATTTTATGCTTAACAGTTATTTCTGGAAAGATGCGCTCACGTGTCTCTGTAAGATTAATGACATCGTTATTTTTATCCCATCCCTTAGCAGAGGCAGCAGAATCTGTAAGTACTCAGCATTGCTACTCATTACATAAATAAATAATATCACCTGTTCTTTCAGGCTTTCTGTATTAAACTCTCTGATGTTCTGGAATCTGATAATGGGTTTGCCTCACAACGACTGTTTCATGGGCCTCTTACATGGGAAGCTTAGGATACGTGGACATTTTATTTTTCTCTCTACTTAATACCAGGTAAAAAAATGAACTGGCTGCTGATACAAGCTCAAAAGGCAGTGGTGGAGAATCACAGAGCAAGACCTGTTTTATGCATAAAGCTGCTCTCCCTCTGCTTCAGTGGAGATATTTTTGAATTTTTTCACCTTCAAGACTTTCTCCTATTGATACAGAGAATAGAAACTATCCCAGTCATATGCTCAGGCTTAATCTCCTGTGTCTCCACAAAAGGATTTAGTGAAATGCGTTGTTTGATTCCCGATGCCAACTCTGTACAAGAGTTCAAAAAATCTTTTGACATCAGCAGCAGTCTATCAGCCTGAGTTCTTTGCTTTATCAGCAATCTCCTGTGTAGTTTATGAATTCTCAGGAGCCTGCAGCAAAGCCTGTGGATTATAGAATCATGGAATGGCCTGGGTTGGAAGGGACCTTAAAGATCATCTACCTTCAACCATGCTGCCATGGGCAGGGACACCTTTTGCTAGACCAGGTTGCTCACAGCTCCATCCAAACTGGCCTTGAACACTTCCAGGGATAGGGTGTCCACAGCTTCTCTGGGCAACATGTTCCAGTGCCTCACCACCCTCACAGTAAAGAATTTCTTCCTAATATCTAATCCAAACCTACACTCAGTTTGAAGCCACTACATGACCTTGTAAATAGTCTCTCTCCATCTTTCTTATACGCTCTCTTCAGGTAGTGGAAGGCCACAATTAGGTCACCTCAAAGCCTTCTCTTCTCCAGGCTGAAAAAATCCCAATTTTCTCAGCCTTTCCTTGTAGGAGAAGTGCTCCATCCCTCTGATCATCTTGGCAGCCTCCTTTGGTCTCTCTCCCACAGGTCAATGCTCTTCCTGTGCTGGGCACCCCAGAGCTGGATGCAGCACTCCACATGGGGTTTGACTGGAATGGAGAAGAGGGGCAAAATCCCCTGTCTCAACCTGCTGCCCATGCTGCTGTTGATGCAGCCCACAATACGTGTGGTTTCTGGGCTGCCAGTGCAAATTGCTGGCTCATGTCCAGCCTTTCATCCACCAGCATCCCCAAATCCTTCTTGGCAGGGCTGCTCTTGGTCAGTTCATCCCCCAGCCTGGATTGTTACCAGGGGTTGCCCCAACCCAGGAGCAACACCCTGCACTTGGTCTTATTAAACCTCATGTGACTCCCATGGGCTCGCTTCTCAAGCTTGTCCAGGTCCCTCTGGGTGGCATCCCGTCCTTCAGGTGTGTCAACAGCACCACTCAGCTTGGTGTCATCTCTAAACTTGCTGAGGGTGCACTTGATCCCTTCATCTATGTCATTAATTAAGATATTAAATAACACTGGTCCCAGTGTGGACCCCTGAGGGACACCAATTGCCACTGATGTTCTGGTTCCTTCTCAGAGGTCAGTCCACCTCAGTGATAAATGGTGTAAGTTCTGTAGGGTAGTTCTGTGAGATTGCCCAAGTCCCAGTGCAGGAGCTCATTAAAAGCTAAATGGAGGACAGGGAGTGATTACATGGTACAAAAAGCAGAATGCAGAATGTACAAGCTCTGAACAAGGCAAACCCAAGCCAGAACACTTCAGGCGTGTAAAACAAAGGGGAAAAACAAAGCGTGTTGGTGGTTAGTATATAATAATGTGAGTCATCCACAGTGAGCAGAGCTTGAAAACTTGGCTGCTTTGACAAAATGTGAGAGTGAGGAACTATAGCTGGAGTCTGAACATGGAAATTAAACTCTAAGATAACCTAACAAAGCTCTGTCTTTGTGTAGTTGATAATAGTGTTGTGGACATATGAAAAATGTTAATTGAAGTTTTTTTGTTTAGTTGCTGACAAGTTTGCTAGCTGCTTTTTTTTTTTTTACTAGAATAAAACAGAAAGAGCAATTCTATGCAGGCTTCAGTCTTCAAATATCTATAAATTCATGTGACAACTATCATATAACTAGCCAACCAACATCCCACATGCAGCTGTGGACACTGACTCACTGTCAATGAACCTCTGTCCTGACATAAAGGTAGCGCCTTGGCTTCCTTTTTGAATTAATTCATCACCATTGTTATGCATGTTTATGTAGCCTCAAGTTCAATGAGTTCATACTTGATGTTCAGGATGGTGACTTTATCTAAACCTCATTATGAAAAAATACTGTTTGTTGGTTATATTGTTGAAATAATTACTTCTTTGGTGATGACAGTAGGTTTGTGCGGCTGGAATGAGCAGCATTACTAAGGCAAGCTGTTCTGTCCAGGTGTTTTTAAAAATTGTTAAGATTCTAGTCTTTCTGTATTTGCATTTATGCATTTATTTATACTATGTTCAGACCTTTAAAGACACTGCGTAGAAGTGATGCTTCCATCCTTTTTTCTTTTAACATTAGCTATCACATAAAAACCAGGACACTAAGGACACTATAAAAAGCAGGTTTCCTTGAGAGTAAAATTGTTGACTGTAATGCCTTTTCAAACAAATAGATAATCAGTTGTCATCTGAGAGGATGGCCTGTGTCTTGTAATAGTACTCCAAGTCATGATAGACTAAATAATAGGTGAAATAAACAGAGATACTGTGACAAAAAAAAGAAACAGAAGGAACCATTCTCTTTTATATGTATTTATTTCTTGATGTAAATATTACTTGCATAAACAAGAAAATTAAGTACATTTCTATCACCAATCCTTGTAAAACATCATCCCTTTGCAAAAGGGCTGCTCCAAGAGGTATGTGCAAGCATGTCCATGGCTGCTTATAAGCTCAAATGGTTTTCACTTGTTTGGTGACTTGGACTAAGTTATTCCCAAATGGGAAAAATAGGAACTTTCCTAAATGCATTTAGAACTGCTTTCCACTTATGTCCTTTTTCTTATGATACACAATTTCATCATTTTTTCCCTCTCAAGATGGTAACCTTTCCAGTTACTCTTGTCATATGTGCCTGAGGAAGAAGCTTCTGGAATTCATATGCTAGCTTGTAGGGTTAACCATAAAGCCGCCACAAGGGAGTTACTCCTCCAGTTACTCCTTGCTTCAATCTTTAGATTTCATCATGCTGTAGCGAGGGAGATGTCTAGTGACACTCTTCTGTAGGTACTCAGCTTGGAATGAGTAGTCACAGAAGAGATGAAGGAGCTCTGCAGCATCTTTTTACAAACTCTTCTCACTATGTCAGGCAGAAGGACTGTTCCCATCTAGGATTGCTAGCTGCAGCCTCCATGTCTGACGAGACAGCCAAGGGCTAAATCAGATCAGCAATCCTTGGCTCTTCCCCTTCCTTCACTGTCCTTACCACAGTAATAACTATAAATAGCAGAACTATGGCTACCAGGAATAGACTCAGTATCACACACTCTGGTTATATCTGTGCATCGTCACATCCCTTAAACTCGGGAGCGCAAGGGCTTTAGAGCTCTTGTTATTGTATGGAAAACACTTTCCTCCAGAGCTTTTCATGTAGGATGATTCTGGCCAATTCACATTGTGGTTTGTTTTTTGCCTTTTTTTTTTTTTTTTTTTTTTAAAAAAAAGTCCATTAAGAGATCTATAGCTCATCTGCCAGGACAATGCTATGTCTGCATGAAAGAGGTCAGTGGAGGTGCCTCTTCCAGGCTGGTCTCCTGATTATGTGAATACAGAGCACTAATCTCACCATGATTTTTTCTCCCACCATGCTGTAGAGATATATATGCAGAGAACTCTTGGATTTGAGCAGAACACTGGGAAAAGATTTCCAGTGTAAAGGTCCCCATACAAGCAGGGGAAGAGGAAAAACAACACAGGAGAGAGAACATTGATATGCACTAGTGCATGATATGGTGTGGAAGTGTGGCTTCCATTAGTACTGTAAACATTGCCACTTTTCAGGCAGTATCTCGAGATTCCTTTGTCAGTGGTTACATCAGTACTCTTAAATGCAGGTCACTGTACCTAGATGGGAAGAATTGCTGTCAGGTTAAGGATTGCCAAGCTAAATTTGTAGTGAAAAAAGTGCAGCATATGGGAAGCCAAAACTTTGCCTGGAGTGATACTTTAGAAACTGCTGAAAGTAGGTTACACTGAAAAATGATATTTACTTAAAGCCAAACCCTTCAGCTTTTACTCATAAAAGGACACACTTGTAATAATGAGATCAAGCCACCTGAATGCAAGTTCAAAGGACATAATTAAGTGCTAAGTTGTACTAACTATATGCTAATGTAACTCTTGCCATCATTGCACTGCAAGATTGGACCTTACACAGCAGCTTCAAATATGCCACTGTAAATCATACCATTTTTACAGATACTGCTAACAGATTAAATAAAATATTAGGCTAGGATTCTGCAGATTTCATCTTGTTAATGACCTGAGCTGCACACTGCCAGCTTCACTTGCTTATTCAGGCTTATTTTGGGATGTTGCTTATGCAAATTGCTGAAGGACTTCAAAACACAGAGGAGAACAATGTGCATGGTTCAGGAACATACACTATGCCCAATCTGTTTGCTCACATTAACACATATAATGAGGTTGTTGAAATTAGTAGCTGTTACTTTTGGTTGTCCTTGGAGAGAGCAGGGAGAAATAGTAATTCTGGAGGCTGTTGAGATGCCAGTTTGTCTGGGCAGGTCTTGAGAGGTGATCATTTCTCTCTGACTGCTGCAAAAGATTCTGTTTTCTCTATTCAGAAGGCAGCAAAATAGAATGGGTGTAAGCTTTGAGGTCAGAGGGCAGTGATATGTCTCTGCCCTCATACATTATCATACAGAATGGTTTATTGGTCCAGAACTTAGCCAGGTTTCATTGTTTGGCCAGGTTTGTTTGCTAATTGCCTCACAAGGTCAGGTGCTTGTGACATTTGTAAAGATGAGGTTGGTGCCTTCAGGTCTATTGCAGAGCCTCAAAGCTGTGATTGCAGAAAGACCTCATGGCGAACAGGCATTAAGCTCTTGGGTGTTACTACTTTAATATGTCCCACATCCGGCAAGCGAGGAACAAACATTGGGTATAAAAAACAATAAGCCCCCATCAGAGGAAACAGAAGAAACCAATACAGAATGCTTCAAGATGAATGGCTTTGTGTCCCATCTGAGAAGCCAAGAAGTTTCTGTGTCCTGTCTGAGAAGCTCATCAGCCAGCCTGGGCTTCTATTCAGCTGAATATGTATTCAATTTTCTCACATTCACTGGAAGAATTTCATCTGAAAAATCAGGCAGACATCTTCCCCTATGTCTCAATGAGCAGCACAAAGATTTGTGATTATCAAAGAGAACTTGCCTTTAATTTTTAACATTTAAAGAATCTGCTGGTTTTGCTGTTCTGTGGTTAGCTGATTGCCTGTATTTGCATGTGGAAATCTTTGTTCTTGTGCTGTGTTGTTTCTCTGGAATGCTATGAGCAGTTGTTTTTGTTTGTTCATACTCGGGTGGAGCTAACTGTCTAATTGGGTAAGTATTTGCAATGTTATACTTGCATGCACAGAAGACAAAGAGGGCTGGACTCCTGTTGACATAAATGGCCTTTTACACCAGCACAGCAATGTAAGGGCCTAAATAGAATTGGTAACTGCAAGGCCACTTCTTATGGTCAAATCATTTAAAGTGGATTTAATTTAACTGTCATTGCCATATTTATTTCTCATTACAGATGGACTATATTTTCCAATTGTGAGTTCTTATTATTACAACCAGGATGGGGGAAGCTGCCTTATTCACTGACTTCATGTTCAAAAGTGCTGGACTTCCACTGGGACTTACCTCTATGTAAAAAAAAGGCATTTGTTTACCAGCCTGACTTTGGACATGAAGGGTGAGCTTTCCACAGATGTAGAAACTTCCTAAGTGAACATTGGTAGATCCAAATGCCTAAAGCTGTTTTGAAAATTGCAAGCTTGTGGTGCTCATGGAAGGTGTGTTTGTGTATATAATAAATACCTTGCATAAACTGTATGGGGTGACTACTGCATACCTTATCATTGGCTAAGCTACAAAGTACACTGTAAATATCTACACACAAATGTATAGAATCTAGTGAAGATTTATCACTGAAGAGGCTGTTAATAGGTAATTGAACCTTTCTTTGAACAAAGGTTACTAAAAATGGTTGTGACATAAGGAACAGTGAAGCTGAACTCCACAGTTAAGGTGGTGTGTAGATCTGACCCTAGTTCAGCCACTGTGTAGTTGCAGTTCTGAAAGCCTGGAGCTTATTTAGAGTGGATTTATCCTGTCTAGTCTTGAAAGACTTGCATAGTCTCATAGAGCCATTCCTTCACACATGCCTTAATGGAGCAATTGTCTGTAGGTCTAAAAAAACCTTCAATATATGACAGTTTGATTTTATTAACAATTATTTGTCTTGTTTGAAGATCTCACTTCATTTTTTCAAGGTTCAACTATGTATTCTTGACTTCAAAAAATAAATGAGAATAATTTAGAGTTTCACTTCCATAAGTCAAATTCTGATGCTCTTACACTGTCTGGTATCTTACTGAATCATTAGCTCCACCAAGTAAATTGATACTAATTGTGGTGCAAAAGCCTTTTATTACCACAGTATAGCCATCCACTCCTCCACTCCTCCTTGCCTTTTACTGTAAGTGTCAGATTTTTGTCAATGTGTGTATTGAAGCCCAGATTGTCCCTTAGCAAACGTTCATTGACCAGGTATTCAGCCATATCTCTGCTCCTGCATAGTTATTCCTGTTGGTAGTCCCTGCTATGCGCTCATGGATCTCCCTGTGTCATTATTCTCTGAAGCAGACTGGGGCTGGGAGCCAGGTAACACAGGTTGCCTTGCTGTTTTCAGCTGCATCCATTCTCTTGTCTAATCCACTTCTCAGCCATCCCTGTGAATGGTGTGGTGAGTTAGAAAAAGCAGCTACAGAGGAATGGAGCCTGCTGAGGTCAGTTGTACTATTGCATGTTTTGCCTTCCCTGCTTGGAAATCGTATCTCACTGCAGTTCACCACCCAGCCACTTCACAAGGGATATGCTCAACAGTTTCCTATGAGCTCACTCTCTGTCAGCTGAAGGCAAACAGACTATAACTTTTGTTGTTGTTGGAGTCTTTGCCAGCTCCATCGTAGATTCCTGTAAGCTCACGCTGAGTATTTCCCTCAGTCACACATAACTGGAATTCATAAATGCATGAATGATTTTGTGTTTTTCCTTGCTATCTTCATTCTGAAAACATCTTGAACTTTATTTCATAGTGATATTTATCCAGTTTTAAAATCAGGTTAAAGTTGCTCAGTGGTTTTAGAGGTATAGGATAAGTAGGAAAGTGGATGCTAGACAAGGCAGCAAGATGAAATAAATCCCCTTCCATCAAGAAAACAGGCTGAAAATTGTACCACTTCCCTTCTCCAACTAACAAACTAAATATCACAGGGCAGTCTTGCTTGTGATTTTGTGATTGCCAATCCAATTTCCCTACAGTGTTTTTCCTGTTTCTTGTGTGTAGACAATCTGTAATAACAGTACCATGACACCTAGTCCTCATCTTCTGGCAGCTGCCCATGGAAATTACTTCCTCTTTTGAGTCTTGCCTTTTCTCTGGGTGCTGCTGCATTTAGTGGCACTGGGGATTTGTTTGTGAACAGTCCGGGACATTTCTCACTCTTCATCAGACCTTTATCACACCAACATTGGGTTTTCTGAATACTTCCATCTGGTTTTGCCTGAAGATTTGGACAAAGATTTCTAACCTGGATTTTATATGTATTTCCTTGACTTTACTGTACATGCTTATCTGAGTTGGACAAGAGAACTTGTCCCATTGTTTGGTCTTGGAATATTACTGAAGATCCATTTAAGTAGGAGAGAAGCTTTTGTGAGGTTGGGGAAGGAATGTGTCCTTTTGTGCTTCTGCTCACCTACCTGGATCTGCTAAAGCCAGATCGTGTCCATTCACAAGAGAAATTCAGTCATTGAATATCTGATATTTGGATTGACAGCCAGTCAGAAATGCCTAATTGCCCAATGACTTTCCCCACAAGAAAAAGATAAATTTGCACTTGAAATTTTCAATCACATGTTTAAAGTCCACAATCTGATTTGCTGAGGGAGGTCATTAACATTTAGCTTTGTATTAGGAAATACCCTTTACCAGTAAATTTTAATGGGAAAAGCAAAAACCTGGGTTTCTTCCAAAAGATTCATTCATGAAAATTTCTGCTGAATGAAAAGGAAATTTATATTTTTTAAAAGACTTAGTATGTCTGGCATGAATGTTTTAGTCTAGCCTAACTTTACGTTTTACAGAGAATTGAACTAATTTTTATTTCAACTGATGTTTGAGATAACAGTGTAATAAATAATGTAAGAATTATTGGCATGCCTTTAATGCTCTTGTCTGCATAACATATCTGGATTCTCTGTAGAAATAAAGCCTGCTGCTATTTCATGTTGAAGGTGAAGTATGTCCATCAATATCTTTCCCAGGGGAATAGAAAGAACAAGGCCTAGGAGAAGGCAGTGTGGCAAACACATTCCTTATGAGAAGCAAACTTGCATGGTAGCTTGTCTCACTCTTCCCAAGCAGTGGAGCGTGTCATTGCTTTTGCAATAAACCCTTCTTCAGGAACAGATATAGACCAGCTGAAAAATAATTAAAAACTTAATTTTCTGTAATACTGTCCATCAAACAACTTTGCTCACTCTTTTTGAAAGGCTGCTCTGCAGCATGAAAAAAATGACTGGCAGCAGTGCAAGGAGAACAGCGAGTATTTATGACCAGTGGAACCATGACTGGCCTTTTGCCCTAGAGAAATGGCTTGATGAGAAGATCTGCTTAAACAAAGCATTAGTAAAATAATTTTGACCTAGGCTTGAGGTGATGATCTTTAGGAAGCTGCTGCAAAGGTTTTTTTACTGCCCAGGGTGATACTGAACTGGATGAGCACTCTAGGGGTCTGTTGTGTGCAAACCCACGGCTGCACAGTTGATCAATCCTACCTTTTGGGAAAACCTGAATTTTTACTCAGGTATAAAATCTGTAGTTCAGGCCTTGGACAAAGATTTGTTCCCAATAGCTAAAATCCTCTTTGATTCATCTCTTGCAGTTGCTTTACAGTTTATTGCATAGTCCATTAAGAAGGGCAAACAAAGCTTTATCCTCCTCTGGGCAGTTGTTAGGAACAGATCTACTGATTCAATTGCTCAAGAGCACAAAACACAAATTTTGGTTATTTATTTCAAACTAACACACATAAAACTTTTCTCTTTCCTAAGTCCACAGTTCCATGGTTTCAACACATAACTGAAGAACAGAGCAAATAGAGCAAAATCTAAATATCTATGGCTGGATTAGCTACTGTATTGGTGTTGCTACTGACCTAGTCTGCTGGTAACCACAATCTTTTCTTTTGTTTTTTTCCTGAAATTACCTGAGCCATAGTTGTTCCAAACTTATTTTCTATTTCCTTTCCTCATTTAGTCCACCTGATAATGCACCAGACCTTATTTTATCTCTGCAGAGGACTGAAAGGGGCAGGATTCAGAGCTGGTTGAAATTCATTTTTCTCTGCTCACCCATTAATCTCTGTCAAGTTATGCTGGATATGCTGTTCCAATAGACAGCTCAGGCTTCTTTATCTGTCATAGTAGCATTGCTTTGCTTTTCAAATCAGCAAACAAGAAGCCATGTCTTAAACAAGCCACTTCATTATCTTTTGGTTTGGATATTTTTGTGGGTTTTTTCTTAGCAAAAATACAAATAATTGCTTATTACTGATAATAGTTAATACATGTACTTTCCTTTGTAGGTCATAAACTGAATGGACAGTCTGTAGCCGTTTGTCTATCATTCCAATGAGGAAATCAATTCTCGGTTATCTACGCATGGCTTGTCTGGATTGCGGATTAACCGGGCTAGGGATGCACTGACCTCACTTTATTTACCATGTGGAAAGTTGACTTTGGACCAGGAGACTGTATTGATTCAAAGAGAGTGTTGCATGAACATCTGTCAGATCATGGCTCCCTCCAGTTCAGCAGCAGATTATCTGTGTCACAGCTGTGTGAAGGCCTCTCCAGCTGCCTCTGCAGGCTGTGACAGCGCCGTGCACAGTCAGCTGTCACGGCCAGGCTCCTAAAGGAGCACTGGAGGGAGCAAGGCAGAGATCTAACACTTCTTTGCATGTTTACTTTGCATCAAGCTGGACTTCTTTATGCTCTGGGACCTATGGTGGCAGCCCCTCAGCTGTCTGAAGCTGAGAAAGAGATTTTCTTTGCTCCTTAGACTACCAGCACAGGAGAGATTTCCAGCTTGGAATAAACTAGTTCGTAACTAGTTGGTTTAATTTAGTTAGTACTAAATTAGAGTACACTGAATACACTGTTCTTGTAGGCAAGGCTGCTGTTTCCAAAAATGGGTTATGGCTACAGCAAGCTTTTGTTCCATGTGTTTCCCAGAAAGATGGTTTTCCTTTTCACCTTCAGCAGCAAATATGAACTGCTTGACTATAACTTGTGTTTACTGTAAATTAATAGAATGTCGTGAGTTGAGGTCGTAACGCAGGTCGTTGGTTCAATTTTAAATGTTTAGGTGTTTAAAGGACAGACTATATTAAAACTCTATCAACAAAAAGGATCTAGTTTGGTTTGTTTCACTGGAAAAAAAAATACAGATTTCTATTTACCATGTTGTCTTTATCTTTTATTATTCCAAAGAGATTCTGAATAAAGATGTTATCTCACCTTTAACTGTGCACTGCAATCTTGTAATTCGTCAAACCAGTAATTTATGTTGCTGTTGAAAACAGGTGAGAAGTAATTAACTCATCCTTGTCTTTGCAGGTCTTTCATTTTCAGGAATTATCTGCACTAGCAGGTTGTTGGTTTTTTTTTTTTAATTTCAGACTCTTCAAAACTACTGAACTTCTGCATGAAAGCCAGAGCTCCCAACAGTGTACATGAGGGCTTGGTGCCTTGCAAGAACTAAGTCCCAGAAGTCCAATCCTGTACACATAGAAGTGGTAGACCCTATTCACATTGATTTCAATTAGCACTTGGAATCCCAGAGTAGCAGGATTATTTCTTCCACTGAATTATTGGTCCTGTTTTTCAGGATATTTCCCCATTCTGCCACGTCCATCCAAAAGTTGTTTACTTGTCTGTGTGTGCTTTTGGCAGTCTGAATTCCTAGATGACCTACTTTTGCAAGAATCAAATGCCCATGACAGCAGGAAGGGTTTATTGGCCCTTGCTGGGCTGATGTGCTGACACCATTGCAGTGAGAGTTCTCACGGTCAATGACAGCGCAAGTCCAGGCTGAGCAAACTCATTTCCTGCCAACTTTGCAGAAGCTTTTATATATCAGTCACTTACTAGAAGTACATAGTTGAGAGGATGGGCTCATACAGACGTGTTTTCCATTAACAGAATTGACTCCAAGGCTAACTAGCAAACATAGACACTGGTGATGGAAATGAGGAGTTTCTGTGCAGAGCACACTAGTAAGAGAACCAGGATACCCTCCTCTTGTCCTGTTAACCTGGTACTGAATCACTTGTAACTCAGTTTCCTCCATAGTTTCATCCTCCTCAGCTAAAAATTTTAAGGGTGTGACAGATCAGCAGAGGTCAGGTGAGGCTGAGTGGAAGGGGAGGAGTCTATCTCCTTTAGATTTTTTTTCTGTAACGAAGTTGGTCACACCTCTAATAGCTAGACTCAGCTGCATTTCCAGGTAATCTTAATAACAGGTTACTACACTGCTTAGCTTGTCCAATCCATTCAGTAATTAGAGCCAGTGCTGAAGCCATAAAATTGAGTATAGAGCGAGGTCTTAATGAACACAGTAATTTGGCTGTGAGTACAGCTCTGTACAGCTTCCTCATATCTGGCTTCCTCTTGGATGGAACAGTGCAGTCATCAAGCAGAGCAAGTATATTTGGCAGCTGAGGACAAAACCCAAGCATTTAAGTGACCATCAAAAAAATCAGTTCAGCTGTGCGTGTCAAAGAAATTAAAAGTAGAAATACTCAAGCTGGATTAGTTATTTTTCAAATCTCTGGAAGTTATTTTTCAAAGCCTCAAAGTGCTGAGAACTTGGTGCTTTTATTCAATATTAAGGCTGATACCTCCAGCAATATGCCCATGCTGAGGCAATGTTTTTAATGACTCAGGGAAAGAAGCTGTCTACTGAAGCACCAGTATCTAAACCTGAAGAACCCAAACGTTTTTGCAAATCTGAGTATAATTAAGAATAGTCTTGTTTTTTCACTAGGTGTGGAATAACCACAGGTGATGAGTCTCCACTTACATAACATTAAAAATATTACTTTTTTTAGTTTTCTACCACAGAATCTGAAATCTACAACATACAACAGTATGTTGTTTATAAGGGCTGAGAAAGGGATAAAACAAATAACTACAAGAAATGCATATATAAAGTAACCATACTAAGTAGGAGGAAAACATTTCTGCTCATAAAATTCTTAAACCAGAAGTTGATAGAAGCTAGAAAAATATTCTAGAGGAAAACTCATATGCTGTTCTTAACCCAGTGGGCATTGTCAGACAACTGGGCTAGCTAGAGCTTTGATTTGATCTAAGGTGGTTGTCCTCTGCATCATCATGTTGCCTGTCTTTGGACACCACAAGCAGTTGCATCATATTAGAAAAACAGGTGGTGTTCTCCAACAGGTAGGTGTCCCAGACTGTCCTAAAAATATATAATTAAAACCCCTCACCAGGTAAACATTGCATGAGGACCTGATTAGTGCTAGAAGAACAAGGGTGGACATTCAAGGAGAGGCAAAAATTATTAGTAACAGAAAATATGTATTTTCCAAGATCTAGCATGTAATAAGAAAGATCCCTGGGGAGGCATGCCATTTTAGTTTCAAAAGTAGACTAAAAAGAAGGTTAGAAAGTGCTGTAAAAGAAATGTTCTCACATTTTCATCTGTTGACTTACTGAACCTTTCTTTACAACATTTGTTACAAGCACTGTTTTGCAAATAATCTGGGTTTTTTTTGTTAAAGCAGAAGTCACTCTGCTCAGATGCTGACTTGGCTGTTTTCCAAGCAGAGATACACCAGAACATCAGCAGAGTCCCAGGGATTGCTCAATACTTGCCTGCTTAAGTGTTGGCAGTAAATGCTGGCAAAGGGGAAACACCCTTTTTGGCTCTGTAGGTGACTTTCATCACATCTGCCAGACTGAGGTGTAGAATAGTTGTAGCGATCCAGAAAGAAGGACCCTGAGGCCTTCACGTTAAGCTCCAGTTCTACGCTTATGCTTGTGTTAATCTGAAGTAGATCCCATTACTCTGATCTAATTTTCAACAAGTTTACTTGAAATTTAAGTATTGGTCATACTAGAGAGCTGTGCTGCATTCTCTGCTGTACTAAATGGATATTGCTATCTTAATTTTGATGGAATCAGAACACTTTGAGGTGGATGAAAACAGCAAAATAGGAGATAGATCTAAAACTTTTCACCTCCAGGTTCTAAAACTCAACTAGAAAGATGTTCCCCTGACTTGCGATGGGAAGTGTTATCCACAGTGCAGGTGCTGAATTTAGTTCTATACATACAAAAAATATGAGGAAGATCACAGCCAAACTCAGCTGAAATACTATTCAAAACTGGCCTCATGTTAATCATTTTATTGGAGCGCTTACACAGCTTGGAAGATCTGAGAAAGGCCATAAGTTTTATAGTTATGACAAACTGCAAAACAACTGGAAATAAACAGTGGAAAGGGAAGCATTTTGCTGCCATGCCTGTCTTCAAGCGAAGCTGACGCGGTGGCTCTGGTGCTTTCATTGCTCTGACTTGTCTTTGATTAATTCATGGAACCTCAGGAGCCCTGGCACACTGTTTTATTCCTATTTCATAACTGCCTGGAGTTTCTTGTTAAGTAATCTGGTTGTGAGCAGTTACAAAGTTGTGCTGCTTCTCTGAACATTTCTGAGGTGAAAAAATTTAGCCTTTTCCCATTCTGTACTACAAAATGGCAGAGACGTACATCTTGCAGCCTACCTGTCAACTGGGCATTGTCACAGGGTGTCAGAATTAACACTTTCCACTGATAAACTACAACAGCTTCTCTCTGAAATATCTTGAGTGCCTCTCCTGCTCTCTGTCTCTCCCCTGAGCTGCAGCAGACCTCTCTGGAAGGCTGGGACCAGGGCCTGGGAAACTTCACTGCCTGTTGGGTGTTGTTATGGGTCTGCTTGTGATCCTCCTCTACTCCTGAGGCTCAGAAATTTCTTCTCTGGCACTGCTCTCTCCTTTTATTGTGCAATACCCACCTTGGAACCAGGAATTCCTTTGCCTTCCATTTCCACTCCCACTGACCCCACAGACACTGAACTAGCACTTTTCTGGGGGGATGTGGGACAAAGTGTCATCCGGGAAAGGAAGTGTGACAAATTGTGGCTGCTCTCCAGCCTCCCTTCTCTCCATGGTCACAGTGGTGGAGCTACGTGGGCAGAGACTGCCAGGATTGGAAGAGAGGGCAGTCCAATGCAGTGGGGTGATGTGAGGTGGTGCAGGGAAGGTGTAAAACTGATATTGCTGGTCTGGTGGCTGCCGTGGCACTGTGGCAATATACAGTTCATACATAATTCATACATGTCTTGCATTGGCACTGTTTGTGCAATTTACTCTCAAGGTTGTGATGGATCTTAAGGATGCTGCATGTAGCATTTTGTTATAATAAAAACCCATTGGTATTTCCTACCACCACTGGTGAAGACACAAAAAAAGAGGAGAAAAATACAGTTTAAGTTGAGAGAAACAGAGCAGTGAGTGACTGAACCATTTGCCACCACACACAAGTATTTCAGAGGCATCTGTCTCCTGGCCTGGACTGTGAGCACAAGGGGTTCTAACCCAAGGTGCTGGAGTTGTTGGGGTTTTTGACTTGAAGTGCTGGTGCAGGTGACAACAACCTGCTGGTGGGAGAAGGGATGTCAGTGTTTATTTTTTTTTCCCAGCAGTGAAAAAGAAAGGGTTGGGCTGATTGCTTCACCTCTTCAGCCTTCAGGGAATCATTGCTGTACCAACACAGCCCCACCTTTTGCTCATGTGACTGCAACTCTATAGTCACTCAGGGATGTGTACATTATTCCACTAAGTAATGTCTTCCAGTGTTTCAGTTGCTTCGTGTCACATTACATTTCATTTCAGTCTACAAGCAAGGATGTCTGAAAAAATCATATTCTGCTTTTATTTCCTTATGCTGTTGCTGGAATTAATTATTGTCTAAGTTTCTTGTGGGGAATATAATGAAAATGCAGTATGATAGTAATATGTTTCTGGCATGGTTCATGGTTACTAGTGGAAATATTTAATAATCTTTTTGTATACATATAGTAATTGCTTCTTCTGTAAGACAGCAATTTAAGTTGCAATACAATTACACTCTTGTTCTTCATATGAGAAATGGGCACATGAGTGGAACAGAATCAGAAAAGCAGAATATTCCTTGTATCTTTTCAATATCCATCTACTCACCTGAGATTCTGCAGTCTTGAATAACACTAGACTTTTATAATCAAAGTGATTGTGCAGCCTTAAGATAAACAATTCATAAGATAGCTAAAGTTCATTTTCATAACAAAACTAGGCATTAAGGAGTTATTCCTAAGGCATTCCCTAAAGGTAAAAACTCAGAGGAATGCAATATGTTGCAGATAAATCCTCCTAATATAAAGCAATAAATTCTCAGTTACACACAAATGAGCAACATTCACTTTTCTCTAATAAACTTCTTCTGGAACCTGGCTGCTGCTGCAAAAGCCTGTTTCTTTGAACAAAGGAGTCCTTGTCTTGTGAGAGCTCATTACCCATATGATAACACTGTTCATTTCTCCTGCACAATTCATTGGAGGGGCAGTGGGCTCCTTGCAAACTTCTAATTAGGTCTTGCATTGTCCCTGAGCTGCAAGTATTTTTTTACCCATTTTACACTTACAGAATTTGGACAGAGGGGCTGCAGCCAGTGGCCTGGAGCCACCTCTCCTGTCCCTTGCCCAGCTAGGAACAGACCCTGGATATCTTTACTCCCAGCTCTCTATTCAAAGCTGTAAGTCACAAGCTTTTGCAGAGGCATTCAAAAACTAAGAAAATGCTTTGACAAACTTTCAAAAATGTTATTGGTACAGTAGATTTCTGCTGGTATTATAGTGAGGCTTCTAGTGCAGCTGTACTTGTTTCCATGTTTCTTGAACTGTTTTTTAAACCAGTCAGAAGACTAAAGCTGTATTCCTGATTCATTGCAAAGTTCACCACAGTTCCTTGCACTGGTTTTCTCTGGCACTCTGGCTCCACTAATCAGGGGCATTTAAAAATGCAAAACCCTGAAGTCAGTGACACAGCATCTTTCAGTCACATGGATGCAGGCAAAAGTTTCTGGTGTCTTCATAGGCAGATTGAGAACTGGTGTGGTTTCAATTATTGTTCATTTGTTCACTCTAAGATTATTTTATTTCTTGCAATCTATTTATAAGTATATAGAAAGCCCTTAGAAGAAGTATCATAAGTAATTTGTTAAAGTCCATTTCAGCTCAGCAGTTCAAAACAGCATGAGTGCCCTTGTGTTTGAGCTGATATTAAGTCACAGAATCACATAATCATAGAATGGTTTAAGTTGGAAGGGATCTTAAAGACCATCTTGTTCCAGCTCCCCTACCATGGGCAGGGACACCTTCCACTAGACCAGGTTGCTCAGAGCCCCATCCAACCTGGCCTTGAACAGTGCCAGGAATGGGGCATTCACAGTTTTAACTTCGTAAACCTTTAGCTTATTCATTTGGCTGTGGGGGTAGGAAGGGGGTGGAAAGAGTTAAGCTGCATGGTAAGCTTCTTTGATAAATTTAGAAAAAGCAAGTTATGCAAAAGTTAAGGAGAAGTGAAAATCACTGAGGAAGTGGATCTTTTGAGAGGAAAATGTGACATTTTCAGCAAAATCTCATTAAACCTCCTCCTCTTGGCATCATGTGTGGGTGAAAGCAATCCCATATCTCGACCTGTAGCACAGGGTTTGCCATGAGAGTCACGGTGCCTCTGTTCAACCTAGGTGAAATATATGTTAGAAAGAGGATCTCAGATGTAGAGAAGAGAGCTTGGGATATCCATTGGAGCATATTTTCCAATATCAAATTGCTTGGCATGACATTTTCTAGAGCAACCCCATTTAGCTCTCAGTGTAGTGATAACTTGTGCTCCAGCACAGTCTCAGAGCTCGGTGCCATTCAGCAGAGTCATGCTGCCAGTGCTGAAGCACATTTGATACTGCCAAGAAGCTGTTACTTGCATGAGTTTTACTCCTACTCTGGTAAAACTACAACTGTTTACTCGTTCTGAGTCACATTCAGAGCAGGGATTCCATGCAGAGGTTTTAGAGAGCATTTTTTCAGTTTGGCACAAAGCTGCAGACTGAATGGTGCATGTTTTCAACACACACACATTTAAAATACACCAGCAGCAATCAGAGAGAGAGTTAAACTATCACCTTACAGATAACCTGATGGCTGGAGAGCTCTTGGCTACTAATCTTTCACCCTTTCAGCTTTCAAGGAGAGCAATGTGCCAGCAGTGAGGCTTTCATATCACCCCTGCTGCTGCTGGGAGCCTCGTGCTGTGAGGGTGTGCTGGGCAGAGCTGCCTCACCTCTCAAACAGCAGCAGCACTGGAGTGTTGAGGGACATGTTGCTCCATCAGTGTTGCCCTTGTGCAATGTGGCAGCACCTGATACTCCTGGAGGACTGGATCAATAAACAGGGCTGCCAACTAATGGCAATGATAAATCACTTCTCCACATATATACCCTATTTGGATTCTGCCTGTGATTTAGCATCTTGGCAGTTGCTGCGGGACTGTCTTCTTTCAATCAGTTGGCTCTCTGCCCTGTGTTCCAGAATATCAATAAATCAGGAAGATTCCCACTAATTTCTTAGGATGTGACTGAGATGCCAGGCTTAACTCATTAGAGCAGGGTTTGAGGGATATTTAGCACCTTGTAGGAGCAGCTTCTCCATTCATCATGTCACCCCATGCTACCTCTGTTGGCATACTGACTATTTCCTTCAAAAAAGTTGCTCTTACCTCTGTCCAAAGGTTTTTCCTTCTACGTGGCTAGAGTAGACAGAGATTGATATTCTTCAGGTCATCTGGTTTATACAGAGGCTAAACTTGGACTCAGTCTAACAGATTTCATTGACAGCTTTCTGTCCCCTATGGATTTTATCCCTCACTTAGTTTTCCCAGAAACAGCTAATAAAAAGCATTGGTTTGATAAAATGCAGTATGTCTTCCTACAAGCCTTGGTTCCTCTGATTGTACCATATTTTTGTATAATCTCACTCAAGCAGGATTAATAACAAAGCATCAGTACTGCTGGTGCCGGTGGAGCTTCACTTCAGTGAGGTTTCAGAAAATCCTCTGCATAGATATAGCCTGTGGGAGAAACCTAACCTTCATTAAACAGAAGGCTGAAAGGCTTGACTAAGTCATACATGATGTGAGTGACTACTTTTGCCAGCATCCTCAGAAAGCCCTGCTAATGGCTTTCAGTCCTTCCCTCCAGCACTGCTGTTCTTCCAGCCCTGGGTTCTCTGCACATCAGTCTTTTGCTGTAGTGTATTATTTTATGGCTTTAAGGCTGCTCCATTGCTTTTCTCTTTAAAACGCTGGTGTTTTGACTTCAAAACTAGGAAAATTCCCTGTAGTTCAGATCAGTAGATGTGGGAAAGGCCAGTGTGTCTGGATACCCGTGTGCCTCTGGCCTTGCCCTGCCACGTGACATGCACCATCAGTTAGAGCTGGGCAAGGAGACAGCCCCAAGTGCTCCCAAATTAGGACCACAAGTGCTTTGTTTCCATCCCACTCTGGTGTAAATGACTATGTAGGTCAGTGACGAAGGATGAATCATGCCATGTGTCCTGGGCATATTAAAACCACGCTCTTTGCACAGAGAGACATGCAGTTTCCTGGCAAGAGCTAGCAAAGGCAGGGGCTGAGACAGAGACGGCTTCCAGCAAAGGGCACAGAACTTGCTCAAACCATAGGGCAGTTTATACATTCACCCTAGTTGAGGGAGAAAAAGATGATTGCTTGGTGGAGATATATGTGCAAAACTGAGCTAGTCCATGTTTCAGACCCAATTTATTCATAGCTTCTTTTTTCTGACCTAGAACAGGTCACTTGAAGTCTTGTTTTCCTGGCTGTTCTTAACCCATATCTGTTCATTTCTGACCAGGGAAGACCTGAGCATTGCTCCTGGTCTGAACTGAACCACAGCTGCTCCGAATGATGCTGGTGTAGATTAGAAGTGAACTGGGAGCCTAAAACAAATATTATGGTAACTGAGATTAGCTCAGGTGCTTAGAGCATGGTGCTAATAACACCAAGGTTGTGGGTTTGATCGCTGTATGGGCCGGTCACTTAAGAGTTGGACTGAATGATCCTTATGGGTCCCTTCTGATTCACAGTATTCTGAGACTCTGCTTTTGTGCATTATCAATAAGATGCATGTCAACAAACAGCCTAATTAGAGGGAATTTCTGTAAGAATAAATGTATGGCTGATATTAAGTATTTGATAGTACAGTGACACAGCCGGGGGCTTGATCATTCCCTTAAAATCTGCGATATAGTAATTAGATAATTTTTTTTTCCTGGGTGTAGTGGCAGCTTTTCCACTCAAACACTATTTTAGTCAGGAAAGCAAGGAAGCAAAAGAAAAATAATAAAATCCTCAGTTCTGCCTTTATCTTCCAAACAACTTTGAAACCTGAAAGTGAGGATAAAATCTCAGCTCACATTTGCTGCCTGCAATGGAGACCTAGTGCTGAGCCACCCACCTCAGGCTCCCTTTTGAGCACAGCTGTCCACATTTAGGTTCTACTTTTAGAGAAAGCTGAATTTTGCCATTGCATCCCCTCACTGTATTGCTGAACTCCTCTGGTGTGAGGGAATCTGAGTAAGTGCCTTTGGTGTCGGTGGCTGCCCTTTGCCTGGTGAGTCCCTGCAGCCCAAAGGACATGAATGTGCCTCACACAGTTCTCCAGGAACAGTTCCTTCAAAAGGAGAAAACAACCTAAATACAGTCAAAAGTCTCTGAGACAGGGAAATAATGGGATGAGCATGGGCAATTCTCAGTGTGATGAGCCAGCCTGGGTCATGCTTTGGCCACTGTCTGTGTGTGATAAGATGGATCCCTGTGCCTTGCTCAGGCTGGGATAGAGGCATGGGAACAGGGCAGGCTTTGGATCGTCTCCCTTATAAGCCCCAAGTCAAGAGGCAGCTGGAAAGCAGAACCTACTTTTGAACACCATCAGCATTCTTCTTAAGAGCTTTTTTCCCCTGTTAATTGCTCTGTAACCAGTTTCGATTAGACAGTGATGATTCCTGGGCCTAATGATAGGAAGTACTCATTAGCACATGGGCCAGGGAGCAGCTCCCCAGAGCATGAACACTTACCAAAAGGGAATATACGAGACATGCGAGTTTCCAAAACAGGAAACTGAAATTTAAGGATATAATAAAGCAGCATATTCTCCATTACCATTATCTGCCAGTCTAGAGGAGGACACAAAGGGAATTGAGTCTGCATAATACAAGCTCATGTAATTATAACAGCATCAACCTGTCTTTAGCCACTTGTTTTGGAAAAAAATTCCCCCAAATATCAGCTTTTGACCATACAGAAGAAATACTAGGGGGAGAAGCTTTCATTTAAATAGAAAAATTAGAGGCATAAATTTAAAAAGAAAAGTAGCTATCCATGGTGTCATCTGGTGTATCTCAGTGAGCTGCGCTCCATGACTTGGGATGCTGGATGCTGTCACCAGCATCCTGTCACAGCAGCATCCTCTGTGTGGATGAGGTGAGGCTGTGCATTTACTTATGGAGAAGGCTGCAGCCTGGGCACTCAAGGGCCAGTGTCTTCTTTTGGCAGTGGGTTTTTTCTTTTTGGTGTTTTTGTTGTTGTTTTTGTTTTCTTTTGTTTTCTTTTGGTTTTGCTCCTAAAGAGAAAGATCTAAGTGGTGTAAAGGCCCTGAAATTCACAGTTAACCCCCCTCCATAAACAGCCACCCAAAGGGGAGGCAGGGGAGCGGTGATGGTGGGGGAAGGAGACTACTCTGCCTGTGAGAGGCAGGCAGTGCAGCTCTGTGCTGAATTCCCACTGAGATCCCTGGGGCACATGGACGTGCTTCTACCGGTGACATTTATTTCCAGAGCAGAACTGCCTGAATCGATCCCAGCACAAGGCACAGAAAGTGCTCCAAGCTTGCTCTTAAAATGCAAAAACAAAGTCATTCCTGTGGAGACCTCCTTCACCTTGTGCCTTGTAACTCTCACGCAAGGACTAGGTGACAGATGGCATTGCGTTGCACTCTGGGATCAATGCATGTAAGTAGTCCCAAATCAAGAGATTTTACACAAAAATAGTCAGCCAATGTATGCCTGACCTCTATGACTGTGTGTGCTTGAAATGCAAGCTTTGCAAGACCTTTTTCTAGCTAAAGTAGCAGGAGGATCAATTTTAGCACCAGAGAAAATTATTCTGGTCTGGAATTTCAAGATGATGTTGACTTTTACCACAAATACACAGAAGAGGTTAGTTCCAGCATTTCACAATAGCACGGTCCCAGAAAAACATGTCCTCAGTCAGACTAATGGGGACCCAAATTATAAGTGGAGAAGATATTCTATTGTGTAAGAAGAGAGAAAAACAAGGGAAATCAAGGTATTGTGTTCTGTTGTTATCTGCTGGAGGCCCAGCTGAATTTCTGCAGATGGCAGATAGCTTTGCCAGCCTTCACAATCCAGTGGCTTTTCTTCCTATTTGTTTTGTCTCTAGGGAAACATGCAACATTTAGCAATTAGATGTTGATCCAACTATTCAACAAGGTCAAGGAAAGCTTTTATGTTAATATAGTTTTTCCCCTAATGTAACTAGTTTTAGAGAATTTGCTCATGTGACTTGTATTGTGGCAACAGTGGAGGAAAAAGTCTGTGACTGCAAAGTTCACAATTTAAAATGCAGAAAAGGCTCTTACTGGGAACTCAGAGAAATAGGGGATGCAGATGAAGTAAGGGGCTCCCAGGGGGCCCAGGCAGCAGAGACACACCTGGGACAGATGCTGCTTTTGCTGTATGAATTCTTACTAATTTCACTGGGGTTTGCAGATAACTTCACAGTGTGGGCCCATCCTCATAGAGACCCAGGCCTGGCAGTGGTAATAACTTGCAAATTGAGTGCTTAATTATGCCTTCCCCTTGCTTGCTAACTTATGTTATGCAGTTCAACTAGTTGGTTTTTACTCTGCATCATTGTTTTCTTTTGCATCATCTGACATTCCTCATATCACTCTGTCATTCTTTCCTTTGTGCAGTTGCTGCAAAACTTTTCAGCATAAATGCCACAATACTAATAATAATCCCTTCACCATCCTGGTGTCAGGAAGGATGCAATAATTAAACATACGTCCAGCATACTGTAATACAAATTGATTTGAACTTAGCTGAAAACCAATAAGTAATAAGGATTTGTTGGCTTTCCTACCACCTTGTATGACAGATGAAGATAGTATCAAATCTCACATACCAAAACACCCTGTTAAAAATAACATTCAGAGCAAAAGTAACTGGGTAGTGGTGAAAGGTACATCCAGGATCCTGCAGATCTGGGTCTGGGTTGGAGACCCCTGTCAATGCAGGGCAGTTACCTGGATGTCTGTCAGAGTCATCTTGTTGTAAAATGATGCAAACTGATCTGCAGCTATCAGAAACCCCTTGTGAAGGCAGAAAAGGAGGATGAGCTCATGTCTGTCTCCAGCAGGCATGCCCATGATCCAGGATGCCAAGTGGAGCCACAGGGCACGCGTCAGAAGATTCAGACGTTATTTTTGGCAGGGGACACCAAAGTCAAGATCCAAAACCAGGAATCAAATTCTGCTGGGAAGGACAGAGGAAAGATAGAGCAAGCCTTTTGTGGAGCTTGTGTTGTCAGTAGTCTTGCCTCAGACTCAGGAATTTTTCCTCACATACTCTGTGGTGAGTTTTGCAATCCGATTTTGCTGAGACAAGCTCACTTTGGTAGGTCAGGGGTACACACTTCCAGAGGCCATGTTCTGATGCTGAGTAACACCAAGTCTAACACGGGTCAAGTCCACATCTGGAGCTGGTTTTCTTTCCTGCAGAGTCAAAAAATCTTCTATCACACAGAAGATCCTGGCTGCAGCATCAGTCTGTTCAGCAACAGCAGCAGGGCTTGAAGCAAGGTTGAGATTTGGACCCAGCAGGAGTTCAGAGTGCAAAGCCATGGTATTGCAGATGATAGAAAAGCTGGCAAAACCTTTTTGTTTAGCACTTCAGGCCATGTGGCAGGATGGGCTGGTACTTGTATTTTCCACTTCAGCTCTGGCAGCACCGTTACTGAACTTCAGTTAAAACCCCAGCAAGAGCTTAGTGAGAGCCTTTGCCTTGCCATTGCCACATGGAGTTAATGTGCCTGGAAAGGCAACAGCTCCCTTAAATCCCTTGAGGCTTTGTGGAAGTGGCTGTTTAGCTCCCCAGCCAAGACCTTGCCTATATGTAAGGAACTGATTCAGACCAAAGGCCTCTCTGCTTTGCCCTTGTGTGAGGCAGGGGTTTTCTCTGTATCAAACACTTGGGCCACAAAGGCTTTCCTCAGCTCCTTGGTAATGTGAGACTCCATCAGGAGATGAAACCGGATAATGCTCCATCCTCCCTCCTCTCCCTCCCTGTGCCAGCCTCATGTCACTGCCATGCCCTGGGCCCCATGAGAGAGGCTCTTGGTGCAGCAGCTGAGAGCTCTGCTGCAGTGCAGCCTGGACCCCCATCTGAGTGATGAGAGCAGGGCTGCAAGTACTTGCAGTTCAATATGAAACTCTGAAGGTCTGGCAAAAAGAATTGCCATTTTTCCCTTTTCCACATCATTCTTACCCTCATTTTGCCTCTGCCTGTATATGTACAGGGTCCTGTCTAAAGGCTTCTTGAAATTACAGGAAAGACAGTACATGACCCACAAAGGTGATGAATTGGGCTATGTCTGATCTGTACAGCTCCTGGGCAAAAAGTCAATGGGAGTTGTGTTTATGAAAGCAAAGGCAACAACAGAAGTCATACAGGATAAAGGTCTTGGATAAAGCCATGTTAATCTTGGTTTTACGATCACTTTGTGTTTCCTGCCCACTCCTCTTTCTACAACCCAAGGTTCACAAAAGCCTGATGAGTCTAACAGGAATCTCTCTGTGTTTTTTTGGAAATGAGGAACCATTATCTTGCCTCTGATCCTGAATCATGTTATTCTCTGCATGACAGAGCTACGTGACCAGCAAAATACTTGACTCCTCCCATTCAGCTATTGTATTTCATCCTTATGACAACTTGCACGTATGACAACAATGCCTGTTGTTTGATCTCTGTTGCCCCTGCAGCACTGCTCCTGCAGCCTGGGCTTTGGAACTGCATCCTGACATGTTCTTGCTGTGCTGCTGAGCCCTTTGCAGCAGTTCTGCTGTGTCTTCTGCATTTTCTCCTTACAGATCTCCCTTCCTGGAAGGTTTATATATGGCTTTGTGATAGCCAGACTCCCTCAGTGCAGAGGGGCACAGCCACTGGCCCCCATGGTTGGAAGGTGGGATGGAAGGGAAGAGCACCAAGTCCACCTGGGCAAGTGAAAAAGGGGGCTCACCCTCAGTCCAGTAAGCAAACCCTTCAGTGTGCTGGCCAAAATTGCACTAAAACACCTGTTGGAATTGCTGGGCATATACTGTGGTTTGTGTCCCCTGGTTAGAGCTTTCTACATTCTTTTCATTCCATCCCACCAGTGGTGCTTCATGGTGGTGGACCAAAGTTTACCTTTTTATAAATAAATTGGTACATGGAAATCAGCATTCAGGACCTAAAATTGCCAGTTCTTGCCTTTTACAAAATTACCCAATTTACTTAGGAAATCTTAAGAAATACTTGATTCAGATGACTTGCATGGTTTGTACTAGACTGACTGTAATAATAATAATATAATAATAATGGCCCAATCTTCGCGAACGAAGATTTGGGAAGGGCTCTCCCCCACTGGGTGGGCCCTTCGAGCCTGCGCA
>JAWWEV010000083.1:6935194-6982897 GCA_035583235.1 Hafferia zeledoni | reverse complement strand
ACATAAGCAATGTTTGCCACACACAGTCCATTCTGCCTTTACATCAGGAGGAAAATTGGATTTTGGACAAAAACTGTTTCTGAGCCTTTACGTGCAGTTGTCTGACTGAGGATAAACACATTTCCACAAGGCATATTAAAAGCTTATAGAAAAAAATGCTGTGGCCACAGCTTGAGCTGATGCACCCTAGTCCAAGAACCCCAAGTCTTGTGAGCCTTTGAGGACTCCTCATGGGCAGGGCAGTGCCAGCTGTATGTGCCACAAGCAGAGGTATATGATGCATCTCATGGAGTCAGCAAAGGAAAATTTTGCCTCAGAAACCAAAATCATCACGTAGCATTCATACTAATGTCTGCTGGCACCTCCTCTCCCCCTTCCCTCCCTCTGCTCCCTCCTCCTGCAAGGACATGAAAACTGTTAGTTGGGGCATCACCTGCTGAGGATGAAAGTGACATTTCTGAGACACATCACACGGGGGGAGCTGAGATGTTTTGATCCGTCTTAGCAAAGGCTGATGGCAATTTAAAGAAGATGTTTTCATACGTGCTGAGATGTCACAGTGCCAGGCTGATGGACAAAAAAACTGCTGGTGGAAAAGCAGCCTTGTGTAGCAGTTCTACTGCAAGAAGGCTGTGGAGGCAGGATCTGATCTTTAATTAACTCAGCCATCAGGAAAGCCATAAATACTTGCAAAAGTTTGGTTTTTTTAAAAAAAACACCCTAGCACATAAGATAAATATTAAATATTGATTTGAAACGCCATGGATATTCAGTCCATTGCCATTCCTTCTGATGAACTTTAAATTGAGATATTTATTGATAATAAATATTTTGATATTTCAATATTAACAGTTTATGTAATTCAATGTAGTTCACGCAGTTAAATATATTAAAAATTATGTATGTTTTCCATTTAGAGATGATCCTGTGCTGTGTTAAGTCAAAAGAGAGAATACAGCTAAGCCAGTACTGGTGCCTGGGCCAGCAACTGGTTAGACCTCTTCCTGGTCTTACTTCCCTCCTCCAGTTTTCCTCTGTGAGGTGGGAATCTACCAAGTGTGAGCTGTACATGGTGTTTGAAATTCAGAAATCCAGAATAGATGTTGGTATCCTGAGTGTGTAGTGCTGTTGTGCACTCTGCCTCATGCACCTTAATGCTTCACAGCTCGTTTTGTTTAATTCAGAAATAGTTATATGAGACTGCAGTAGCAGAGAATCAACACTAGATAGCATTTTATGTTTGTTTTGAGGGGGAAAATACTTTTGTCCTTGTATTTACATAGATTCTGAAAAATTTCAAGCACATATTTTAGATATGATTAATTGACAATGTTTTCTGGTGATCTGTGCAATGCTACCTATAAATTCAAAACAACAGGCAACAAAACTTCTTTTTTTTTTATTGTCTACTTGACATCACTGTATCAGTATAGAATTTATCTGCATTTCTAAAGTGCCTAATTCTATTTTGCCTCTAAGTGTAGAGGTAAGAGGCTTATATTTGATCTTTGCATAGGCCATGCTCCTGATCCTATTAACATCAGGGTGAAATCTCCACCAGGCTGGGATCCAGCCTGTTGTAGGCTTGTAAATACAGTGCAGGGAAATAATATCACAGGCAGCTATGTGAGCAGTGAAGGAATATTACTTGTCATCTAAAGAACAACAAAAAAATCTAGCATTGTGATCTGGCTCGGAAATTAAGACACACATGCCTTGGTATCTATATGAGGTTATGGCCATGTCTAGGAGGAAAATGCTAAGTTGCCATTATGGATGATGGGAACCCGGCACTTAATCCAATGTCCACACGTAGACAACTATGGGAATCCAATATATTTCAGGGTATCTGAGACATCCACATATGTAAGAGCTTCTGGAGTGTCAGCTGAAGCCCACATGGGACACCCTACGGCATTTCAGAGTACATGAGATTCCTGCAGCTGAGCTTTTGAGTCAGACCACTGCTGTCTAGGGATAGTGGTAGGAACTAGACACCTCACTCACCTCAACACCTACATGAAGATTCACTGACTTAGGCTTCCTAATCTTCAAGATGAATCTCATCCTTCATGCAGGATTCTGTCACCTAAACCTGGGCATTCAGTGCCATTTGGGGGGCCCTAAGGTATCTTGCCCAGCTTCCAGATGCTGACCCAGAAAGCTGTAGGACTCCTACAGGGTCCAATGAAAAAGCTCTAGGATACCCTGAGTCTCTCAAAGGGATGTACAGCCTATGCTTTGGCAGCTGCCTCCTGCTCTGCACATCTGAACAGATACCTTCAGGCTCTACTGAAACTGGTTATGGGTACGACTGCAGCCCTATATTTGGGCAGTCCCTTGGCTGAAAGTGTCCACCCCAGCATAAGCAGGAGCAGAATACGACCCTATTTGGCCATATCCCATGGAAGAACTTCCATTATGGGGTTCTTGATGTAAGGTGGAGTGGGAATAGGCAGTGAACAGATCCTGGAGGATCCCAGATGCTGCTGCAAATGTCAGGCTCCCACGTTGAGAAGGAGGTGGTGGAGCCCAGCTTTGGTAGGAGGTGTGCTGTGGGTTCCCAGGGCTCTCCTGTGGCTGGAACATTCAGAAACATCACTGCAAAACTCTTCTCAAAATATGCTGATCACGCAGGAGCTTTAGGCAGTGGTATCACAGTGTCTTACAATAATTACTTGGCATTGCTTTAGCATATGAAATTGGGTTTGAGGGGAATGACGTGACACCATGTCAGGGGAGGTTTAGGTTGGATATTAGAAAAACGTTATTCACCCAGAGGGTGGTTGGGCACTAGAACAGGCACCCCAGGGCAGTCGTCACAGTACCAAGCCTGACAGAGTTCAAGAATTGTTTGGAGAACGCTCTCAGGAACATGGTGGAACTATCCAGTGTAGGGTCAGGAGCTGGACTTTGATGATCCTTGTGGGTTCCTTCCAACTCAGTATATTCTATGATTCTATGATCCTGTGCTCTTTTTATGCAGGTCTTATGAAGCTGAGCTCAGAGCTTTGCAGTTTTGCTTTCCTTAAAACATAGAATTTCAAATTCCGTTGGTGAGGGTTTGTAGCAAAACTCATTTCTCACTGTCATTGCTGCCCTGAGACCTCAGTTTTTAGCATTAATGTTAGTGCTGACATGTATTATATCTTAGGTGTTCAGAGTGCTTTAGCACTGCTCAGAAAGCATTGCTCATGCTCACACCTCTGCACAGGGATCAAGTGCATTGGAAATGGGAGTAATGTGAGGATCAGCTGAACATCGAGGAACAACTAGCTCTTCACTAGTCTGTTGGGAGATTATGAACCCACTCAGAGCTAAATCCAAATTTTTCTGAGTGCTGCTCATTAATGCTGTGCCAGAAGAGCCTATTGCAGGTATCCAGCTATGCAACAGCTGCATGGAAAACTCAGTGTCAACCCTGGGGAATGCTGGCATTTCCACCTTCACTTCATCACAGTAATTATTGGAATAATGGCAATTTAGGTGGAAAAAGAAAGATAAACAGCAGTAACAACAAACCCAGGAAAAAAAGCCTCAATGTCAAGTTGAAAGTGTTCACAGGTTTCTTTTTGCTCTTCCTGGGATCTGATTATCTTGATGCTTATCCCAATCCAGGCAGTTGACGCCTGAGTTGCAGACCTGTTGCTGGGAGTGGAAATCCTGGTTTCTGATGCAGTACTTTACTCACTTGGCCCTGAGCTTTTCTGAAAGGATTAATCTATGAATGCACAGATGTGCCCATAGAGGTCTTAACTCTGTGCTTCTCCTTCAAGCTCTGCTCTCCAAAGAAGTTAAAAACATGATGGAGTACTGAGGGATTCCTTGCAACCCTGTGTTCAGATTAATTGCCACTGTGCATTGCTACCAGAGATTCTCTAAAGGAAGAGAAAACCACAGGAGTCTGAACAACTTCTTGAATTCTGATCTGTTCTTTGAATTTGCTGGTGAAACAGAGCACTTGGTTAAGCAGTGCTGACTGAACAGCAAGGCTGTTATCTGCCCTGGGAGCCCCCAAATGCAGCATCTTGAAGAAAATATGTTCTTATTTTGGACAAAGAATATGTCCTTCTTTCCAAACAAAATTCTGCAGAGTGTGATGCCATGGCTGAAAGCAACCTGCAGTGAAAATCGATTCCTCACTGCTAAGTCAAGATAAACCAAAAGTCTGATAGCCCCAAGCAGAGGGTTGCAGTGATCTAAGAAGATCCATTAAAAGCTGTGTCTGCAAAAGCTTTGCCTGTAGCTTTCCACTCCCAGCAAAAAAATGCTCACACATGTCATCTGGTCTGTGCAGACAGAATCTGAGTATGATAATGAGGGCAGGACACAAGAAATTATTTTGGAAACTGATTTCTTCAGGATTCTTAAATGTGCTTCTAATAGTAGCAAAGCCATACACTGCATTTATGACCCTTAATCCAACATCCATTCAGATTTGTGATTGCAATGTCAGGATTTCTTTTTAATAATTTTCCCTACTGTTTTTATCTGAGGTACATCTGAAGTTGTCACACTTGGCTGAAAAAACCACTCACCTGCCACTTGTATGAGCTGCAATTTGTGTGATACACTGCAAAATGCAACAATGCTCTCTGGTGATGCCACAACCCATTAAGTGTACAAGTGGGTTCTCCTCTCCATCAGCACAGGTGAGGTGGTGGAGTTGCTTGCCCGTTCAGGATGGGAAGGAAAGAGGCTTCACCAGTGTGGGTTTCCGTGTGGGCCAGGCAGGGATGCACCACACTGCACACAACTGGAGCACCAGGGTTGGCTTTTGGGAGCAGGGGTTGGTGACTTAGCGTTCTCCTCCTCCTCTGCACCTTTGTGTCACTCCAGGACCCATGTCTGGGCACTGAACCTTTCAAAATCTCCTGTAATTTTATAGATAATAAATAAGCTCAAGCATTTTACAGCCATAAGTGATGAACTGTGAGAAATGTGAAGGTAACTGTCTGTGTCCTGGCTATCATTGCTGTACTATAACTCTACCCAAGAGTGCAAATGAGCCCCCAAATGTGAATTCCAGCTTTTACAGAGTCAGGTGTCTTTGCTGCAACAGTCGCATTTTAAGGCACTGCTCCCTGAACTGTTGCCTTGAATTTAATGTCGACAGACATTTAATCCCTGAAGAGATTTCCACCCCCTTTTAAAGGTGCTTTGGTTTTCACAAGGCTTATGGTATTAAAAAAAAAGTCTCTTTTTCTTCTTCTTTGTTTCATGTTTAAGAAAATTAAGAAAAAATGAAACAGGACAAGGAAACTCAGACTGGACTGGAATTCTTCAAGCCCTGCAAGGGCTGCAGAAACAGGATCTCTGAGACTTAAAGGAGTCTGTGGGACACCATCCCCATCAACCAGCAATGCTGTGGTTTATCTTTTAAAGTTTGTCTCTAAGAAACTATTTATTTGAGATAATTTTCTGTATCAAAATATACCTTTTTCTCAATAAAGTTCCCCAATCTGAAATTTGAAGTAATTTTTCCTTTTTGTAAGACATTTTATGTCCTTCTTAAATAGCAGATGAAAACATTAGAGAAGGTGGAAAAAAAATCACTATTCAAAATGTGTGAACAAAAATCTGTAAATAAGGAAGAAGTGCAAATGGGAAGTTACTTCAGCTAACAATCCATTGCATGTTTTCAAGATTTGCAGCAATTATTCTTCACATGCTGCTGACTTGCCTGTTCCTTCTGCCTCTGTCAAGGGTTTCCCCCACAGGCACAGGTTTAATAGGTTTAAACTAAAGTAAGGAGTTTCCTCAGTGGCTTAAGATAAGCAAAACCCAGAGCGGTACAGAAAGCTTAAAGCAGGTGGGAACCTCGTGTTGAACTGTAGGGGGTAATGTTGCTACACATACTCTGCCTGCCAGCTGCAAAACGTAGATAAAGCTATCGACTGTTTGTGTTATTATGTGACACGGTGGATCTGCACAGAAAGAATAAAAACATGTGGTTACTCTAGATCCATCCTTCCTCTGTCCTCACCATCACTCAATTGCAAGGGCACCTTAGCTCTTCAGTTCTTCTGGTATCACAATGTCATATTCTGCCTGATGGCCTCTGTCCAGAATTGTATGTCTTTACAGTCTAGGGTCATACTTTGTCTTTCATCTCTATTTGATCCTCGTGGCCAGCCTTGTATGGTGTCAAATCAGTGCAATGCTGGCACAAGCTGGAGAGATCTGGGCAAGTAGGTAGGGAAGGCAATCTCTAGGCTTGGTGGACTGATGAGATGGTAATATCCACCTACTGATGAACATCATCACTCCAGCTGCTCATGGTGTAATGTAATGTGCTCTACATACAAGAAGCAAAGATGCTTTTTCCCCCCCGGAAGAAGCTTGTCGTCATTTAACCCCAGCTAACAACTGGGCTTGCTCACACTATCCCCCAGCTCTTGTTCCCCAGTGGGGAGGAGAATCAGAAGAAAACCAAACTAAAACTTGTGGGTTAAGATAAAAGCAGTATAATCACTGAAACAAAATAAAATATATTATAATAATACTACTAATTATAATAATAGCAGCAATAATAATAGTAGTAGTCATGGAAAGTAGAGATAGAGAAGAATAAATCCCAAGAGCAACAAGAGATACACAACACAATTGCTCACCACCTGCTGACTGGTGTCTCTCTTATCCCCATGCAGAGATCAGTGGCTCCCAAGCAAGCCCCCAGCTTATATACTGGCCATGAGGCATGAGTATGGAATATCCTTCTGGCCAGTTGGGGTCAACTGTCCTGGACATTCTCCCTCTCAGCTCCTTGTGCATCTGCTCTCTGGCAGAGTATGGGAAACTGCAACGGCCTTGGCTTATGGTAAGCACTACCTAGCAACAGCTAAAACATCACTGTGTTACCAAGATTATTCTCACATTAAATTAAAAACACAGAACCATACTAACTAGTAAGAAAATTAACTCTATCTGAGCTGAAACCAGGACAACACCTGGGCTGAGGTCATAGGTGCAGTGTTTGCTGCTCTGTGTCTCTTACAGCCGCCTGAGAGTTCTCTGGCACAGCTTCTGTGTCTGGTAAGCTGATGCTTCTGTGGGAGAGTTTAATGGGATAAAAAGTGGTTTGCTGTAGGGGCAACACTGCTCCTCTGTCCCTTCAGGCACCCCAGAAGGAGTTGTCTGACACACCTGAGAACCTACACCACAACCTGAGATGATCACTGGGTATTGCAAGCACAGTCAGCTTTCCATACAGCCACAGGTCACTGTGTGCGTGAGGTTTTGAGCAGAGTTATGTTTGTTCCCTGGAGAATTACAAGGGCTGCTGTGGCCTGTGATGGAGTTCTCTTTGCCATAATCTGTGTTCTGTCAGGGCTGTGAGATCAGTCATGGACAGTGTCCTTCCCTATACAGCCAGAACTGACTTCACTCTCAGCATTCCCCATCCCACATGGAGACCATGTAGTGTGAGTGTAGTTTTTCTTCATGTCAATACAAATATATTCTATACATGCTATGGATTAAGGCTGCACCACTGCTGCATCCTTGCCTGGCTGGTGCTGTACGTGATGAATTCCTCTACTGAGATTATTCTGGGGTGATACCAGTTACAGAACACTGAGGATTGTTAATTCCAGATACAAATGCTGGAGATGAGCAAAATTAATGGAGTCCTATATCCTGCACATGTCAGGAGAGAGGTGAGAACAACAACAGGCTTATTGTGCATTTCAATTCTGAATAGAGGCTATAGCAATCTTCCACAATCTGAAACAACTCAGAACCTATTTTTTTAGGGATTTTCAGGAATCATCTTTCATTAAAAGTGCCTGCATGGAAAGAAATCTATTAATCTCTGCTAGGTATCCCCTCTTACTATGTGGTATGGGCTCCTGAGTAATGGGGGATAGGCTGGAAGGTGGCTGAAGACTTTCTTGCAAGTTTTCCATCACTTTGTATGCCAGATATTTTCCCTTTTGTCATTGTGGAGGGGAGGAAAGCCCTGGCTGCTGAAAGCTCTCAGGTCACAGTCTAGCTGGAAATGGGTCTTGCTGTCCCCTGTGTCAGGCTTTGAATTCTCTGATGAATAAAAGGGTACAAAATACTAATGCCCTCATTCAGGAGCAGCTTGTGTTTTCTTTACATGAGCATAGATGACTTTACCAGGGAGGCTGATGTTTCTTCCTTACACATCTCGTGCCCCTGCATGTGCATGCCATCCCATCCACGCAAAAAGCCTTTTTCCCCCTCACTCATCCATTGAAGAAGATCTTGGGCAGAGGGGAACACAGAGATGAAACCTCTCTAACCACCACAACAGACTTTTTGTGGGAGCTCCTCATCTCCAGCAGACTTCCCGAAGGATCTCCAATGAATGCAAGGAACCTTGGCAAGAACTGGGTTTTCACTGCTTTTTTTATTCAGCGTCTGCCACACTGAGGCTTTTCTGTCTGATCACAGTACAGCTAATGCAGGAAAAATAAAGCTGCTCCCAAGACAGACTGACTGACAGACTTGTCATGATGATAGTACACATATTTGAAATATTATGGCTGCATTCTTGAAAACTATAGCTTGGGGTAAGCTGTTTCCTTCAGAGCATGTGGCAAAAATAACACCTGCTTTGCAGACAGTGGATTTGACAGCTGTGAAGATATATGTAGGCATTTCCAAAAGCTCTACACATTTTTGCTTGGTACACCAAATAATAATAGGATTTGTTTTGGAAAAAAAGGCAGGCGTAGATGTGAATTCCCAGGTAAAAGGGGAAGAGTGTGGTGGGGGATTATGGCTCAGTGGAACTACTATAGAAACCATCAGCCATTCCTCTCAGTCGAGGGTACACCTCTTATTTCTCAGGTTGTGCACAGGTCCAGTTACCTGTCACCTGTGCCACTTGCTGGGGAAGTCTAGGGGGAAGGTTTTGCTGAATCTTAACACATGCTGCGGACAGAGTCTTGCCTGGATTCCTGGTGAGCATCTCCCAGAGCCTCATCTGCTGCTGAGCCCCCTTGCATCGCTCCTGCAGCACCAAGTACTGGTATTGCTCTGTGGTCAATGGCTGTGAAATACAGCTCCTTTTGAAAGAGTTCCAGAAGTGGCAGAGTTGCTTTAGTAGGATCAGCTGTGGCTGGGAAGTCAAGAAATCCTTCTCCCATTGCTTTCTAGAGAGGAGGCACAGGTGGGTTTTTGATTCAGAGTAATCAAAGGGTAGAAGAAGACAATTTCTGAAAGGGACTCCACATGGTTATCACATTGACTGCAGGAAATGCTGGCAATGCTTCTCATTCCTCAGGAAACCACCAAGGTATGGATGCTACCTTATTTAGTTTGCCTTGCTGGCTAATCACTTTTCATATGAAAAAAAACCCTTTCTGTAGTTCATTGGAAATTGTCTGTAACTTTCAGCCACTGGTTCTGGTTTCACGTCTCCTTTTTTTCTTAGGAATTCCATCCTTTAAAGGTATTTACACTCTGTGATCAAAATAATTTTTATTCTTTTTTTTGATGAAGTCAAGCAGATGGAGCTTCTCAGTTCTTGTACTTGTTAGGCATCTTTTTCACTTCTCAGATCTTTCTGTGGTTTCTTACTGAAACCTCTCCCATCATTAAACATCTGTTTTAAAACATTGTCAGTTAGAACTGCACCCAGTATTTTAGTTTCCCTAACTAATCTCACCAAAGGTTAATATACAGGTAAAAATTACCTCTCTGGTCTTATATTCTTCCATCCTTTTGAGAGTAATTTTTCCCTCATTCTTTGAGAAAATGTAATGTTAAGTTATTTATTCATTGCATTTTGCAGTTTTACAAGATACAATCACTGATAGCTGTGTTCCAATCTTTATGCATTTAGTTTTATTTTATTTATTTTCATTTCTATCAAGTAGGTTTTATATAAAACGATACATTATGCCAAGAAATCCTGACACCTCTACACACTATTGGGAATGCTGCTACTGTTGCATTCCTCCCTGATTTCTCCAGCAGCAGCCACCTTTCATCTCTCTCTTGAATATGAGCTGATCATTTGAATTTATGAGCTAAAAAATACAGTCAACAATTAAGATGCTTTCACAAAGTATAGGGGTTTTTTTAAATTACTTATCTACTCTTCGTTGGTGAGCTAATGAGTTTAGCTGATAGAGGTCAATTGAATGCACTGTAGTTAAGCTTTTTTAAGTGTTATCAACCTATGGTGTGATCTAACTTATAAAAAATTTTGCATAAAAGTGGTACAGCACATTAATACATTAATAACTCTCTGATTAATCTAAAAATAAATCAATATTAATATAAAATTAATATTTTTAGTTAGGAATTATTAGACATTTTTCTTTTCAGGCACATATCATGACCTTAATCACTCAATAGCTTAAACATAATTAAGAAGACATTTTAAGGCAGTAAAAGTAAGCTCATAAATTTGAGATTAAAGAATGCATATCATGGTGTCAAGATGAGGGACAATCCTGAAAAAGAGGTATCAAGCACAAGTGACTGCTGTGAACAGCTTCTTCTCAAGCATGCTCAGGAAATAAGCAAACAGCTTTGCTGCTATGCTAGTTCTGGCCATTGTTCTTCATCCCCACTTGCCTACTAGATAAAGCAGCAGTGTCCTTGTAGATTTAAAATGATAGTAAATAATACTGGTCGAGTATATTTTTATTTCAAGGCAGACAGGAAAATTTATTCTCCGTGTTGATTCTTGTGGCAGACCTCTGCAGTATTTAGGTAGTTTTGACATATAAGCTTGATTGTTACAAACAGAGCAGCAAGAAGCATGTTCAGAGAACTTGTTTTGGTTGACAAAAGTAAAGAACTGCTCCATCAACAGCTCCTGCAATTTTGCTGCAGTACAACGTTCTGGCTAAAATTGAAAGGAAGCTGAAGCTTCTTGGAGTTGACTTGGAGAGTCACCTCTCCAAGATCAAGCTTCTTGGAGAGACTTCTGTGGAAATTATTACTAAGCTAAACCTGTGTAGAACCTTCTGACTCTCATTTATTTGAAGCATTAGCAAAAGAAACTGTTATTTGTTTTAATAAAATAATTACATTTTCAAGGAAAGTTTCATCCCTACATGCCATACTTGATCTGGACTGATCTAGATCTGAGCTAGCAAGTGTCCCTCTGAAATGAGGAGCATGAGCTTCCATGGGCATCTTTAAACATCCTTAAAAGCCAGTGTGATGTGGGTTACCTGTCCAGACAGCAGATGGAGACAAGAAACTTTGCTGAGCTGCCACACTGTGGGCTGCAACAGCAGCTGAGCTGATCTGGACTGGCTCCTGTCTCACTGTGACCATTTCCTCAGGGAGTTTTTCCTTCACTCAAATCTTTCATAAGCCTTTCTATTTGTTAAAAAACATCTGTAATTTTCAGGTCTGCTCTTTCATACCTCCTTGGTTTGCTGTTCAGTGCTTTGTTTTAGGAAGGTTTTGCTCTTCAGAGCAAGGAAACATCTCCAGATTCAGCAGAGAAGTCTCAGGATGGGACCTAGGCAGACCCTGTGCTTCCTCCAGATCGATAGACATGGCTTTGGTGCTACTGATCTGAAGTGAGGGACCTAAAAGATCCCCACAGCCCTAAAAGCAGCCACTCATTTACTGTCATGGGAGGGCATGTCCAGATGGCCTTTGCATGGCTTGCAAGGAGGTCCAAGGTCAGATCCCTTGGGGACCAGCCTAGGAGCCAGGAGTGCTGCTGGGAGACATGAATGACGTGGAAGCAATGCCTCAGAAGCACCTCCAGTTTGCAAATTCCAGGACATCAGTGATGGCCAACGTATTTGGCAGCACCCAACCACCAGCTCAGGTGCTCTACACATCAAATAAGATTAAATGAAGCAACTACTTTAAGTAAACTTTCTCAGTGTTACCTGTTCTCCTCCCAGTGGGGCTGCTCATCCCAGGACATACAGGTGGGGTAGGTAGATGGCTGGACTGTTTGGTTGGTGTCACAATGAATCTTTAATGGGCAGACAGGTATTTCCACAACTCCACCAAGGCTGGAAGGAGATGGGTATTGCTTTCATGACTCCTTTTGGGGCTACGGAGCAGATTGGTTTGCAGTGAGGGTGTGTTTTGATGAACTAATCCTGTGGCTTTGTCTGATGAAGCTACCTTGTAACAAGATGAACTACTGATTAGATTTTGTTGGGAGACAGGAGGAGTCTGTTTTGCAGGGTGTGTTTTAAAACCACTGTGCAGGAATCCTGATATTGTTTTAAACTCTTAATTATCTTTCCCTTGAAAACACATCCTAACAGCTGCACAGCGAACTGATTAACAGAAAAACACTTCAGTTTTATGTAGTGATGATAGAAAAGTAACATTGGGTTGGTTTGCCAGTTACATTATGGAGGAGACAACAGCACCACTGCAGCCTGTGTAGAGGTCTGTGGGCACGCTCTGCCTGTCAGGCAGAGTCATGTGCCTGTGGATCTCATCTGACAGGTAATATACTGCAGCAGCACCAGGAAAAGAAATGACAAAACAGCCAAAGTGTGAAAAAGTGACGGATGCAGCCATTCAGCAGCTCTCTTCCAGGGAGGATGGACCTTAGGGAATGTGGGAGCAGAGACCAGCTGCAGCACTAAAATCTAATGCAAAACACAGTAAGTCAATAACTTTTCTCTACCAGCAGCTGGCACACTGGAGTGGAGACAGGGCCACGGCAGTGCTTTCCTGTCCCAGCCCCACACCATCCTCTGCTGCTTCCCCTGTCTACATCAAGAGAAGCACAGCTGGGTGGCATCTCTCCACCAGGCTCCATCCCTGGCAGCTTTGGCTGCATCCCAGCAAGACAGACATCCCACCAACTGCATAAGAATGAGGAGTGGACTGAGACACGAGCTGTGCCCTTCCACCAGATGACGGATGGTGACTGTCTCTGTCTTCATCGATAGCAGCCCCCAGTAGCTGTTGGACACACACTGTTTTGTAAATCTGATCGTGTTTACACTAGCAGTGTTTGATGAGACTCATCAGGTTGCAATGCAAATATTTCTGCATCAGCTGCTCCCAGAGGAGGGATGTGGTGGAGAGGCCACAAGTACCCAGCAAACACAAGCTGCAACCAAATTTTAGTTCACAGAAATGCTCCACGAAGTAGCCAAAAAATACACATGTGCCAGGAATTAGACAAAGATGCTTGAAACCTTTGGCAAGAAACTATTGCAACCAGAATATCTTGGAAATTAGAATAAACATATAGGTTTCAAAACTAGGAAGTGTTTCTACAGGTTCTGTTACAAAAGTAGCACCTCACTTAGGAGAAGGAACCAACCAGCTGGCATGAGATTTGGTCTGAGATCCTTCTCTACTTGCTTGTGGTTTGTGAAGCAAAAAGCTTGTGTTACCTGTTGTCCAGGCACGGTTGTCCAGCTGTGGTTGAAATGGACTGTGGTTGTTGCATAGGCACCTCTTCTTTGGGTGTGACAGTGAAGGTTATGATGGGGGAACAGACTTGGCACAGCCCCTCTCCAGTGTCCCCAGGACTGACCAAAAAGTACCAGCTGAGGGTGCAGAGGGGCAGAGCATTGGCTGTGCCCCCCACCTTGGCCCACACCTCCAGCAAGTTTTATCAGAGTCCCTTCTACAGCACATTGATGGCACAAAAGCAAGATAAACTTTCAGAGAACAAATATCACCTTGACCATCACAAGAAACAGAAGGAAGCTTTAACCCTTGTTTTATAAAATTTTGAATTGCACTGGGTTTAAAGCTTTTTTTGAAGCACAGTAACATAATTTTTTTTTCCAATGGCAAAGCCCCAGACAGTGTTTGAAGTCTAATGGATGTACTTCAGATGTAGACACTTCCCCCCTGAGACCAGACCAAGTCCTCCTCTCTAAGTCACATAATAAAACCAGACAAATGCTAATGCTTAGGAAGTTTGAAACCAGGTCCATGGCATTAAACCGGGAGGAAATCCTGAGGGTACTGTGCACCATCCATGCAGACTGTACTGTGTGACAGGAGTAATCACATCAAACTATCTCTCTGAGCTGAACTCCAAACATTTTTGGGAAAAGAAGAAAATAGTAAGTCAAAGCTTATCCTTCCTATATTCCAGTCAGAGGTGAGATGAATGCCCATCAACCATAGGGTAGGTCTTGGTCTCCCTCTAGTGATGAACCTTCCAACAGCAATGGAAAACCAAGCTCCAGCTTAATACTTCCAACCTTCATTGCCACCCCTGGTCTCATTGTCATGGTGGCACAGGAAGGCTCAAAACCTTCATTCAGCGTAGCCAAGATCTCCTCATAAAAATGCTTCTTGACATCTTTCCAATCCACACCAGTGTGCACCATTCCCAGTGCCTGGGTCATGGGGTAGCTCTCATCACCAAGTCTTCTCTCAGTGTGTTCTGGTCTTACCCCAACCACGCTAATATCTCATATTCAGATCATTGCATCATGCAGGACCAGGAGACATGGGCTTCTGTCTTTCATTGTTGTAGAGATGTCATGAAGGAAACTCATCACTGCAGCCTCCCAGAGCTTGTTACCTCCCCCTTGGGGACATATCCACACCACCAGTGTATGTGCTCTCTGGGAGTAGCCACCTCTGATGATGAATGCAGGAGAAACTGAAGCTCTTAAAGCAGCTGCTCTGAAGTGACTTGAGGCAGGAGCCCACTTATTTAGTAGCACTAGGTCCTGGGAGGCTCAGAGTCCCCAAAATCTCTTGGTGCTGGGTTGTGAAGGAGCTCAGAGAATATTTACCTCTGTGAAGTCCATAAGGGTGCACACGAAGATCTTGGGCCATGTGTTGCAGGCCAATTTCATTTGTTACCATGAGCTGGATCTGCAAGGACTCCATGGCTCTGATGACATCGACCCTAATGTCTCCTGAATTTCACAGCAAGGTCTTTCAGTCTTGTCACTTTTCAGTGACATTGTCTCTTGTAGAACTTCTCATTTTCTATTCAGAGCTCTGTTGCAGGACGTGACTGAAATTAGGAAGTTTGTGAAAGTCATGCTCTTGAGAGGAACAAGCAAGGGGAAAATGCCCTGAGCAATGTGTCAACATGATCTGGAGAGCCAATTGGGAAAATTAATGAATAACGTTTAATTATCTGAGACGTCTTTTCAGCCAGTTTTTTAGCTTTTCTGTATATATATTTAATTTTTAATGTTTTGGCCTAAAGAGTTTCCTAGCAGAAAAGTATCAGTAAAGTTGGTAGAAATAATTGGATGCCCACCTTGAAATGAGAGCTGAAGTAGATATGATCTTGCATCTAAACACCTTCAAGCCAGGAACGGGAAAAACAATGTAAAATTAAAAGAGACTGCATTATTTGGAAAATTTGGAAAATAAACAGTGAATTTTTTGTCAACTAGACCTGATGTTCTCCTGCCACACAACTGATTTATCATCACAATAACACTGATTTTTTTCTTGTCATCTTTCTTGCAGTCAGACTGCCAAATTAGAGATCATTTGAAAGTTAACAGTTCTGTAATTCTCCTTTATGTATTGAGATTTTGAATGTTCAAACCCTGAGCATAGTTCTAAATAGACACAAGTGCTAAATTTTTAAATCAGCTGTAGTGGCAGGAATTGCTAAAGGCAATGACAGTAAAAATTCATGAACAGTCAGGTTTAAACTCCTCATTAACAAAATTAGTTACACCAAGTAAGGACAACACCCAACATACATTTGAGGTGCTCATATTTATTAAACAATTCTCTTTTCCTGATGGTCTATCACATGTTTTCAAGAAAGGTTCCTTTCTACTGAAGAGAAGATGCTCAAAGGGGTGTTCAATACCCAGAATTACTCGTTCAGGCAGTTCTCCCATGGGCTGAACTATTAAAAGTGGAAAGTGTGTTATTTCAGAGAATTACCCAGAGGATTGTGCTTTAGCTGCAGTTGTGCCAATAAACTGCTCGTGGGTGTTTTCAAGGACTCCTGTTTTTGACAGAGAAAGCTGGAAGAACAGTGTGACATTTGACTACAGTGTCGAGCTGTTCTCAGTCACGGTGAACCCAAGGCCTTTCAAAACCTTTCATGACAAGGCACATTAAGTTCAGATCAAGTGAAAAAGGTGTTGAAAACCAAAAAGCTCTCAGGTGTAGGCTACATCAAATAAGAAATAAAGCAGCAGCCTCCAAAGCTGACAGCTATGGCAACACTGCTGTCATACACATTGAGATGCATGATGGATTTGAACATAGGTCATTTGGGTGTTAGCAAAATGTCCAGTGTTCTTAGGATGTGGTTTTAGTCCTGAGAAACCCCTTTAGCAACTGTCTTGTTGAAGCACAGGGTGTTTTTCCACACACAGCTTTGGTTTTGAGAAGCTCCACACGGGCCCAGCTTTGATTTTATAATCAGAGTCACTCTTCTGAAAAGTATCTCAGCTTCATGTCATTGATTTGTTCTCTGTTCAACTCTCCTGGCACCTAGTGAAGGGTAAATGTGAGCCTGGCTCATTCCTTCACTTGGTACTGCCTTGTCAATCTCCAGACCAGTTTGGGAATAAAGATTGAGAAGACACCAAACAAGACCCTGGGGGGTCGATTCAGTGCTAACCTGATGGTGCTGAGCACGAGGGCTGACGGGAGAATTTCTGAATACAAATGCTGGAGGCTTCAATGCCACGTGTTGATAAAATGACAGTAAGAAACATGTGGTCACCCAGTACTTCATCACTGTCCATACCACAGTAGCAGGGGAGGGAGTGAATGAAGTGCAGGGTCCCATCCCCTGAGACACAGACGAAGCAATGCTCATAAACAGGGACTTGACCTTTACATGCCATCAGGAGCCAACATGATGCTGCTGGGACCTTCTGTCAGAAAAAGCTGATGTGACTGTGAATGAGCCCTGAGCGGCTGAACAAAAGGTGTTCTTGATGTTCATGTGCCCATTCATAGTCTGATTCACTGCTGTATGTGCTTACCAGACTTTTGATCTTCCCTTACTTCCTAAACAGTATGTGTAACTTTACCTCACAAAGTGATTTATTCACATACCTTTTCTCTTCCTCAGTTTATCAGAGGAATTAAAGTGAAGGACAGTCACATGACCAGAAGGACTGAACAGGGGGATGAACCAGCTGAGAACTCCACCAGGAACACATCAGACATGTTCTCTTAACAGCCAAGTAATTAAAGAAGAAGATGAAAGCCATAAAATGAATCCGTGTTCAATCAGAAGCTGTAATGTTTGCTCTCTGATCCTGATAAACTCTAAAGAAAAACAGTTTATGAAAATAATGGAAGAATGTCCCCCATTAACATCAAATAGGAGACCCTTGTGATGGCAAGGAAATGAAATATGGATGACAGATCAAAGGTACATTCTGTAGAAAAAATACTGAGTTACGTAAGTGTCTACTCTTTTAAAACTGGGGATTTCAGTTTTTGCAGGGAACTTTTGAGAAATTCATCAGAGAATTTAGAATTACAGGGGATGAGAAAAGAAACCAGTAAGACTCAAAATTAAAAATACAGGAAGGTGCACCCTGCAAGATCAGTATTTCAAGAGACAGACAAATTTTCCTTTTATAGAAACTTGAAGTTATATAAGAAAAATTCAAATACTGAAAAATTCTTTGCCCACAGATCAAGGAATCCCCTAAAATGGAGTATAGTCCTTGAGCAGAGAGGCAGTGTGAGACTTCTCCTTCTAAGCATCTCCAGGGACAGAGGTTCTCTGCTTTGCTCTGCCTCCCTGCATATGCTAAGGCTTGCTCCCACAGCAAGGAGAAACTCCCACAGGGCTGATCTGAATTTGTCCCGAGAGGCCACTTATTCAATCCTGTTGAAAAAAAGAGGTAAATCTCAGTGTTGGCAGTGGATGAGTTGCTCTCTTGCAGCCACACAGGGTTAGAACTGCTTTCATTTCCAGGCTCACAGACAATGATCCCTAGAGATGTGCAGTCCTGTGGCTCAACCTGCAGCTAGATGGGGGGCTCAGGTAAACAGATGCTCTCTACCCACATTGTCTGGTTCTTAGACCCTGCAAAGCACAAAATAAACGCTGGGTGTTGGTATGGACATCTGTTTGTCCTTCAGAAGACTCTACCACTATAACGATATTGAAGCACTGGTTAAGCTCCATCTTAAAAAATGTAGTTTGGCTTGGTTGCCATAACTTGCTTCATATTGCAAGGTTGAATCTGAAATAGTATCAGATAAGACCCAAACAGGGAACTCCCTAAGAAAAAGTGGGAGGAAGCTGCACCTGCCAAGAGGACAGAAACTGCTCCATGTCCCCTTTGGACAGTCCAGCTGCTCTGGGGCCATCACCTCCTCCAGGACCTGGAGTTCTCCAGCCAACAAACACAATTTCATTTATTACTGTGGAGGCAGAAGCTGTGGTACAGCCCTCCCTCATGGGAGGAAGGCCATGAGGAACCAGGCTCTATCTTTGTGATTCTTGCTAGCCAGCTTCTTCCTCTTCAATAAACATGAATGATGAGGTGCTGGGTTACAATTCTGCCTCCCTCAGCTTTCTGTGGGCCTGTGCTCTCCTAATGTTATGTAAATGCTGATTTTGGCATTTAATAGTCTGTAGCTCAGAGCTGCAATAAACTGAGACTGATCTAATAATGAATGACAAGCTTAATAATGTAACAAACTAGGAGCTTAAGTCAGTCTCCAGGGTTTAATAAGGCTGCCAAATAAGAAAGCATTAGTTATGTATTACAGCCCTAATAGCTTAAAATGTTGGTGTGAACAGAGCAGTGAGAAATGGAGTCGATGAGTGTTTGATGGGCATAAAACTGCTTGTCAGTTCACTTCTAGTACAAAGAGGTGTTAGATTTCTTTTATACCAGTGTAACTCTATGGAATGCACAACAGCTGATTTGTGTTTGCTGGTTTTGTCAGTCATGGATGTTTGTCTGGTTTCTTTGGTTAAGGGAAGACAGGGAAGGTGTAGGATCGTGGTTGGAAGGGAAGTCTGGAGGTTGCCTAGTTCCTGAACACACCTGGGTCAGATGACTTGCCTTGTGCTGTCAGGCTTTGCTTGTCTCCAAAACTAGAGATTCCCCCTCACACCTTCACTGGAAACTCCTTTTTTCCTTACACCTAACTGAGATTTCCCACATTCTGTTTCAGATGATATAGAAGAGCTGGAACAAGCTGCCCAGGGAGGTCTGGAGTCTCCCTCTCTGGAGACATTCAAAGCCCACTTGGACTTGTTCCTGTGTCACCAGGTCTAGGTGACCCTGTCTTGGCAGGAGATTTTGACTAATGATCTCCAGAGGTCCCTTTCAACTCCAACAACCCTGGAATTCTGTGATTCTCTTCCCATTTTATTTCAAGATGAACACCTGACTGCCGAAAAACTCAGATCTGAGCTTGAATGCAAACTTCTAACATGTTGCGTTGGCTCCTCTGTAGCTTTACTACATGCACAGGTTAGGAGAGGGATCAGTGGTCAAGGTCAAGAAAAAATTAGGATAATCAATAGTTGTTGGAAATGCCCTCAAAAACATCAGAAAATGTTTTCAATGAACACTTTTGGTGCTTGAGAAAAATATTGTAATAAAATACTTAGTGTGTTCCAAGGAAGTTGAGAGACAGCAACTAAAATCAGTCTGTTCTCTTGACTGGAAAGAATCACTACTGGAACAGAAGAGAGTAATAAATGGTCTCTTAAAATGTGCTGCTAGATCCTAAAGGACATTCCTTCAGAGAGCAAGACAGAATGAAAGGGGAGAAGCAGAGAGATCTCAGATTGTCTGACAACCCACAATTAAAAAAAAAAAAAAAAAGTGAATTAATCCAGCAATCTCAAATTCAAGTAAATACAGATAATATGACTGCTGGGACAATTAAAGTGACAAAGTCATAACCTGGCAAGAGCTCCATTTTTTCCAGCAATATTGGATAACTTATTGGTTTAACATTTCCTTATACACTTTCATAACAGATGTAATACTTTCAAATCCATAATTCAACCTCAGCTACAGTAGGCAAAACTGTTGCCTTTTATGACAGAACTAATAAACTCAGGTTTGCCACATAACCCATGTCTGAGGAGGGAAGTTATAATACGATATGTAATTTCCAAAGTATCTACCAAATAGTCTGAAGGTGCATTGCAATAGATACAACAGGAAATCAGCAGACCCTCCGTAAAATGACATTAGAGCCTTGGAGATGGAATATGCTGCAATTATAAAGCAGACACACAGGCGTCACATTTCTCATAAGCATCATTATCATTAAAATTAAATTAGAAGAAATGCTTCAAAGATAACAGAATGTATTTTGCTTTAGAATTATCTTGATTCTCTGGGGCTTAATAATTTCCAGAGAGAAAATGCCTCAGATCCACCAAGCTTTCTGGAGTTTGCCCTGTGGTACCCAGGAGATACTTCTGATCTGAATCACCAACTACATATTTTGGGTCATAACCCCTTGTTCTTCTTCCTTCAGGCTCTGTCACAGCAAAATCAGGCAAGGGTGAGCAGCTGGGATCTTGTAAAACTTAACATGAATTGCCACACAGATATGCCTTTGACCACTCATGAACCTGGGGTCAGTGGCTACACAACACACATGTTGCTGTTTGTGCCTTAACCTCTGACACTGAGAAGCCTCCCTGTCCAAGCAAAGCATTCAGGCAAAACCTATTTCTGCAGTCCAGACAATCTCTTCAAATAATACAATATCTTTAACTGCAGAATTAAAAAAGCAGAGGGATCATTTAGGGAATGTTTTCCAGCTACACCTCTTGGCTTGGCCCAGAAAGAACTTCAATTAGAGTTGATTGCAGATGTTGAAATAGAGACAGTAAAAAAAAAAAAAAAAAGGAAAAAAAAAAAGGTAAGAGAACCTTAGGGAAATTAAAATGAAAATGAAACTCCAAGGAGCTAAATTAAATAACTGTGAGACCATTAAAGAGATAAGGAAGTGAGTAGGAGGCTTTTGAAAAAGAGTTTGAGGGATTGCTGGACCTGGATGGTCAATGAGGCATTACGGAACAGCTCTGAAAAGCACAAGGGTGCACAGCAGCTCCGTCCCAGCTGTGGATAAACACTCTGCCCCAGCTCAAGTCTGCCCTTGGTGTGAAGAGCTACATCCAGGCATGTATCCAAAGACTATCTCCAGGAATAATAACAGTTATTCCACAGGAGTGGGAATCCATAAGAAAGGATGTAATAGCTGAAGGATCAGGAGAGAGAAAAGTATTTTCACTCAGGTACCTGTTGCCAAATTTCACAAGGAGCCTCAGAGGGGAGCTGTCCTTGTGGGGCTGGGTGGTGTGGCTCCAGATAGACCCACAAAAGCAGGCTTTTGTCTGCTCCACGTCCTGGCCAGTTTGCTCCTCCTCATCCTTCTCAGGAATTGGATGTGAGGTGGAAGGGACATGGACAGCTGGCTGCCCACCCTGGGAAAGCTGGAAGTGTTTCCAATAAACTTTTATGATTTTTGCATTTTCCTTCTAGTGGCAGGTCATGAATCAGGTCTTTGCAAACACTGATGGTTTGACTGTGAAGTGTTAATCAGACCTTGAACAAAAGAAAGTCTTAAAAAAATTGCTTCAAAGAAACCTTTGTTATACTTTCTTTGATATTTCTGACAAAATCCATTGTCAGTAAAAGGCAAGTGAAATTCACAAATTGATTATATGTATTTTTCATCCTTAGAAACAAGAAAATTACGGAATGAGGGAGAAGAGAATAAAAAATAAATGAGCATATAGACTTGGTAAGACAACAGAACTAGAGACAATACAGGTGCAACCTTTTATGGGTAATGCTTGAAGGGAGAAATAAGTCCTCTTTATTTCATTGACAAAGACTTTTTCTAGTTTTAAGTTACAATCTAATAAGGTTTTGTTTCCCAGTCTCCACTTTATTAGTCCCTCTCTGCTTACTTGTGCCACGTTGATGCTGATGTGGCATTGCATTCCTGCCTTCCTTTCCTTCTTTAGATCAGCCTGAAATTCTCTCAGTTATCTTCTTGTGTACAGTAAAAGTAGGTTTCCTAGTTTGCTCTCCAGGCTCAAAGTACAGTGAGATCAAAGCAATAAACCTCCTCTTTCTTACAAAAGGAGAATGAAAGTGAGTTTTTGGATTTGGACCTTGATAAAAGACTATTTGTCCTCTCAGTCTGTTCACAGAGACAGAGGGTTGTGTCCACTTGTACTGAATGCCAGGACATCTCTGATGCTATGGAAATGTTTATGGACAAGTCCAAATGTCACCTCCATGCTGTGGATTCCCAGGAAGGGGTCAACCACTTGGGAAGCTGGTGGGGCAGACAGCATATCCTGGCTGGATATCCACTGTCCCTACTCACCTCCACTAGTTCCAGTCAGCAAAGCATTGCAGTTGTTGCTTGGCCATGAAGCAACTCCTTCAAACTTACTTGTGTTTCACATTTTCCCTCTTTCCAGTATTAAAGTATATCTCCTGTTTCACACAGTCACTCAGGCCAGGTGTTACAGGAGTGATATTTATCCCTGTTCCAGGTTTGTGAGAGACAAGTGTGGGCTTTGTCTTGTTCAGAGTTTATGAACCTTTCCTACGGGTCACATTCATCCATCTCCTATGCTGCTGTGCTCTTGTGCTGGCAGCTCTTCTCCCTCCTGCTACAGAAAGCACCACTTGCACTAATCTTACTATATAAGCTCATTTCTAATTCTGTTTTGCAGCCCAGCTAATAAATACTGTAATGTTTAAGTGCTTACCAACCATTTGGGCTGAAATGATTTATAAATCAAGCTTTATCACTTGAAGTAAGAGGCTTAACTCGTGCACATACAGGCTGTGCTATGCAGGCAGGGACACTGCCCCCCATGCAGGTGTCACAAGAGCTGTGCACAGAGTGTGTGGAAATTGCTTGTGGATATTTGATCAAATCAGGTTTTATTTACTTTTTCTCACCTGATCCTTATCACTGCTTTTGCTTGAAGCTAAAATATCTGGTAGAATCTGTCATGCTGTTAATTTTGGCTTGTAAGTGAAGTATAGTTTTGGAGGAGAAAATTATGAAAAACTTTTAAATCCCTTGTTTGTCTGCTGGAGGTTTTCTCCTTCCACTTACAGCATGTCCAGACTAAGATTTAAGAACATTTGAGGGAGTTAAGAAAGAAAAGCAGTTGAAGAAGGAAAGGGAAGCATGGTGGTGTGGGTTCCCAGGCTGGATTCCTACCCTGTCTGTGGAGGACTAGCCTTATGGGGTTACCCACCTGTGCTTGCTGAGGCTCTTGTCTCCTGGTGGACCAGCAGTTGGCTCTTCTGTGGCCATATAGGGATTTCTGAGAAGACCTGGAGGAGGAGGTTGAGATGTGGTACTCTCAGGGACTGTCCCCTGTACAGACAGCAGAAACCTGTGGCATTTCAGAATGCATCAGCAGCTGGATTGCTGTTTCCTAATCATCTCCTTTGCTGCTTTCCTGCACAAGGTGAGAGTTGCTTTCATTAACAGCACAAGTTTCCATAAAGCCACATGAGTCTTGTTTTTCTTGGTTACTCCCAAGCATGAAAATTAAGGCTAAATTAGAAGAGCAAAAGCCAATGTAAATAGCCTCATGCCTCTAATTAAGTTGTTTTGATTAATCTTTTGTTCAGCATTCATTTTAAGACACTTCTATCTCGTTTTTTAGAGATAATAAAATGGGGTCTTTACAAGGCATGGGCTGGTACTGACTGCATTCATGTCCTTTTTACTCCTCATAGGGTGGACCACACCAGTAGTGCCATTCATAGAGCTGAGCAAACACAATTTAAACTCTGCATTTCATTTCAGAGGAAAGAAAAACCATGATAGTATATCAAGTGGTAGGTGGTACTCACAAATTTCATGCAGAAGTTAGAGGAAAGGTACTCTCGACTGGGTTGTTTAATAGGTGAGGTTGTGCTGGAGCCACCTGAGCCTCCTTTCAGACACAAATGCAACACTTACACCCAAGCTCTTATGCTGCTGTGTTGGACAGAATAAATTAGCTAAATTTCCACTTCAAGAGGCAACAAGAGCAGAAAAGAAAGCACAAAGCCAGAGATGCTGAATCAGCCACACTTTATTAATCATTGGCTTCTAATTACTGACAAGATGCAGCGTGGTTACCATGTGTAATGTTTCAGGAAGCTGCTTATGAATTCTGATTGATGTCACAGCATTGTGAAATTGCCACATCTTTTTTAAATTCCTCTGCAAATGAGCACCAGTGTGGCTGCCAAGGATGGTGTCTTGGGCTCCCTGTTTAGATATGGAGTGAAGCTGCTGAGTATGATGCTGAGGGTGCACCTGGACAGCACGGCAGCTTACAAGATCAACTAAGGCCTCTTCCCTGCCTCCACTGGCATAATTCCTTCCCAAAGGTGAGTGTGGACTGGTAAGTAGAAAACTGTGTGAATGTTCCTGGTACTCAGAGCATTTGTCACATCTCAGCATCCCTTCCTTTGAGGTTCCCACATCTCCAGAGCTCCCCATCCACAGTACTCCTCTGCTGTACCCCACCACTCCCTTGGCCCCAGGAACTCAGCCTGTGTGAAGTTTGAACCCCTAGGAACTTGTGAAGGCAAAGGTGCTCCTGAAAAATCTGGGTGTGTCACCCAACTGCAGCCTCTTACTTTTCTGCATTTGGCTTGTCCACGAGTCTACAATGAACAAGAGGATGCAGAATAGGACCACAGCCTTGGGAATATTTAGTGGTGGAGTTTCCATGCCAGCCCATCAGTATTTGAATTACTGATCTATTTGTCCCTGTAAACCACCCAAGTCTCCCCAGCACAATACCCCCTCTCTGCCGGAAAGCTCTCGGCACTGTGCCTTTGCTGAGAGCAGAGTTTTTCTCGCTACATCTGAGATGGTGAGTGTATTTGCAAACAACAGCTCCTACAAAAGCTGGCCCCTCTCCATCAGTGCCAGTGCCAGTCATCATGCTGGGAATGGCACCGTGGATCAGTCCAGCATCCCTGGGCAAGAGCTTGCAAGCCACTTCATCACCACTTTAATGCTCTCCCTAATCTCTTACAACAAGTGGTGTCTCTGCCCCTGGTGGAACTAATGTCATTTTTCATCCTTGTGGTCGCTGTTAGCAGCCGAGTAAAAAATGTCAGTTTTAATGACAGCATTTATTTACACATATCTCTCCTGCTTTAAACTGGGAGACAAGACTCCCCTGCCTTCATCACTCAGGGCTCATACACTACTATTAGAGAAATGGATATAATTCTTGCCAAAGGAAGTAAATCTTTTAGTAACACCTGCTTGTGTTTTTTCTTGAAGCAAATAGCTGTTATCAATGACCTATTTAAAAAATGTGAAAATTAGATTTTTTTTTTTTTAAATTGATCTCAAGCTTGCTAAACAGGTGTTGTAGCAAATCTGACATGTCTCTAATATACTGCCCTGGTAATCCCTGTTTTATTTTCATTTCCACATTTGCTCTCTTTATGACCACAATAAATCAAATTAGTGAGAGAACAGCAGACCTTCCAGCAGAAAGCACTCTGAGAAGAATTATCCAAATTACATTTCTGTGGTTTGAAATTCCAGCTGTTTGGTTTTCCCATGGTCCTCTGAACAGCTGTCCATTTACCTGTCTGCATTTGCTGCCACCTCTTAGTTCATTTAATACTTCTTTTTCCTACCCAGTTTTCTTTGTGCTCCTCTTAAGAGCTGTCAGTCAGCACCAATGAGTTGTGGAGGATCTCACACCAGGTTTCATGTTTTCTGGAGTGGCTGATAATGGCTGATGGGGAAATCACTGACAAGTTAACAGGTCCTTTCACTTTTTTGGCTTTATGCATTCCCTGGCTGTTTCCTTTTGAGCCTCTGACTAAGCTAAAATCTGTTCTGATTCAGAGAAAATACAATTAGATCCATCTTAACTGATTTTCTTGTATTAGCCTTGGCTTTGCCACTTGTTGTAGAAGGTGAAAAAGGTGAGCTGTTGCTCTCCCTTGCACTTCTCATAGCTTTTTAAGACTGTCTGGTGAGTACAGTGTGGAGAAGGATCTGAGTACTGGATATCCCATCACACCCACAGACAGATAGGCCCAGGCATGTGCATTAGGCTGGTTATAAGTGTCCATGCAAAATACAGAGTCACTGTGGAGGAAAGAGCAGTACCCCAATACTTGCAGCACCTCTCTCAAGACTCACATGATGTCTCAGCATTTTGAAGCCCAAAGGAGTTGAGTTTATCTGCATAAACCAGTGACACTGTTAGCTGATATCCTGTGACGCTGAGCAGTGATTGCTTTCCTTCATCAGAAAACAGATGTGGAACATCTATTGACCAGTGAAATGAGAGGCATCCCAATGAATATGCATTAGTAATATGCAATAGTGGTCCATTGAACCAGGTCCAAGGAGTCCCTTTGATTCAATCTGCTGGAAGATGGAGAATAACCCTGGAAATGTTGTAAGAAGTGTCAAGGGAGGAGTTTCTTTCAGAATTAAATGGAGCACATGGAGAGCAGGAAACCTGTTAGGGCTTGGATGTGCTAAGAGCATGAGATACAGAAATTCAAGAAACCCTCAAACAATGCTCTCAGGCACATGGTGTGATTTTGGGGGTGTCCTGTGCAGGAGTTGGACTCAATGATCCTGATGGGTCTCTTCCAAGTTAGTACATTCTATGATCCTATGATTCTGTGATCCTATGAAATGGAGTTCTCTCTTTCCTGTTAACATGGGCAATTGTGAGGTCTAAAAAAGTTCATCCCACCTGGCTGTTTCCCTTGGAACAAAGCTCAGCTTTGCTGACAGTAAAAGTCTCAGGAACCAGGAGCATCATTTTACCATGGACAATTGCTGGCAATGCTGCTGGACCTCAAGAAGCCTTCTCATTGTGGGTAACACCACTCCATGCCTGAGGCCTGGAGCCTCTGCATTTTCATTGCAAACACCATCTCACTTTGAAACCGAGCATGTTGTGATGGGGCCCCACTAACAAGTCTCACTATCACTCCTTCAAGGCAGAAAGTTCTCTCCCAGTATCAATTTCCCCATTAATTGGATGACCTCTGCTACTCAGCGTTGGGCTGCGATTCAGGAAAAGGTCAAACCTTTTTCATGGCTGCTCTTTCCAATTAACTTTTTGGTGTACTCAGGCAGGGGTCCACTGCCCTTCAAGCACAGGAGGTGCTCAGCATGCCATAGAGCTCAAAGGAGCACAGGAGGCTAAACAATCCTTTGGGAGGGCGCCTGACCTGACTACTAACTCCAGTTTTATGTGATGGAACAGGGCACATCCTCTCTACTTTCTGCCAAAAAGGAAGAGAGAGCACCACAGTGAAGCAGCACCATTTTCAGTTATCAGCTGCAGTTTCATCCCTTCCCAGGTCTGCTGCTTGGCATAATCCATGCTTTTGATGTAGGAGTCACCATCTTTTGTAGAACAGAGCATTGCATTCAGTATTCCCAAAATGTGCCTGCAAAGGAATAGCCATTAGGATTGAAATCCCATAAGTTATTTGAGACCTGTATTAGTTTCCTATAACCTGCACAGGCATCAGTCTCTGCCTTCATATCCTCACTTTCACCATTCCTCCCAAGGCTTTGGTTAGATTTCAGCAAATTCTGCAGGTGAGAAGTTGCAAAGATAAGTAATTTTGTCTGAATCAGGGAAAAATTGGTGGCCAGACGGAGAAGAAAGCTGCATCACAGACCTTTGCCAAAGGGAGAGTGGCAATGTGTGCTCCAACCATACCAAGCACCAGCAAATTCACAAGGCAAAAAGCCCTTGTAATTGGGAATGACATGTCAATGAACCCACTGAAGTGCAAAGAGCTTTGATTTAAGCTCACACTTTCTTTATGGCAGCAAACCAGTGATGGAATAAACCCCCAAAAGCCCCAGTCTCTGAAAGCTCTGGTTCTCAGCTTTACACCCCTCAAGGAGAAATTCATCCTCCCCTAAAGGGCAGGCACCCATCTCTGCCTTCCCTGTGGCTAAGTTACCTCCTGTTGTGAAGGTTTCTGTGTGTTCCTAAGTGTTTAGTCAATGCTTTACACCAGGAGGAGATGAACCACCAGCTTAATTTCTAAGGATCTGATCTGTTTGGTTTGGCCTGTGAACCATGTGCTCTCTGAGACCAGTATGTGATTGAACAAGAACAGCTCTGGATCATGTTTTTGCCAGGTCCACTGGATTTCCCATCCCTACTCCTCGGGCACTCCAAGTTAGTGGGTACTGCTGTCAGTTATAGAGTCTCTCTCTGCCCCAGTGCCCTGAGCACAATGAAAGAATGATAAAGCTGCTGAAGGTGGGAAGTGCTGGTTCCAATAATGGCAGTGAAGATCTGAGAGGATTGTGGACACATCCCAGAGACTGAGAGGAGTTTGCAGTTGGAGCAGGGGCTGTGCAGTGGCATGGGCTGTGCAAGTTCCCTGGGATACCACTGTACCTGGGTCAGCTCCACCCCAGTCAGTGTTGTTCTGCTTGTCCTGCGTAATGGCCCAAGCAGCCTCTTGCACCCTTGCAATAGACTCCTTGCACCTGCTTGCTACCATAAGCACAAGCCAGAAAGAAACTATTTCTGCAATGTCCCTTCAGCACAGAGGAGGTGGAAATGAAATCTCGGCATCCCAGGATAGGACAAAAGCTGCCAGGGCTGGAAATCCAGCATAGGCATTGAGTGAGTGCCTGAATCTCCAGTCTTTGGAGATCCTTGATGTTGCACCATCAGCACCATACACATGTCCATGGCCATTCTTTTGCTCATCATTTTGTGCCCTCCCCAAATCACCCCTCCTTTTGGGTGGTGGGGTTTATGCCATCCAGAACAGGATCACATTCTGCCAGTCCCACTCTTCTTCAGCCCAGAGTATCTGACTGTCTCACCAGTGCAAAATATTTATTCACATCAGAAGATCAGCACAGCAAAATCATTAAGAGGTCACTCCCTGACAATCACCTAGTAAAAAAATTTGATTTCAGGAGCACCTAGTAATAAATGGGAATGCTGGAACTGGAAGTCAATGGGGATCCAAAGCTAAAGATTGTCTTTATCGGTAGGGAATCTGTCATTGCTTAATTAAGATGCAAATCATAGCTGTCTCCATGGTGATGAAGTCCCTTTTCCGTGTCACTGAAATACAAACATAGCTGGATGTGCCCAGCTGAACCAGCTATAACAGAATGAAACAAAGTCAGGGCTGACTATAGCTCCAGCAGTGCTCAGCCAAATTCTGCCCTCGACTCCCTCTCCAGCAAACCTCCAGGAGGTTTCTGAGCACAGCAAGGTCTGACCACTCACACCAATGCTGGGAAACCGAGGTAAGTGCATAAAAAGGTGCAGTCAATCAAGAAAAATGGGCTGAAGAGAGCTGGTTACCACTTGTTCATGCCTGAGATCCCACCAGTATCCCAGGGTTTGCCAGTTGGAGCACCAACCCCCCAGCCAGGGCAGTGGCTCTGCAGAGCCATAGATGGAAGCCACAGTGCCACAGGTGGTAAAACCCATCTTAACCAGCTTGCAGGGAGCAAGAGAGCATTAATTATGGGTAAGTGAAATAATTACCAAGCCATAAAGATGTTTATGAGGCATACTTTTGGGAGGGACAAAGCAGTGAAGAACATTTTCTGCCCCCCAGCTGCCATTTGTCAGGTTTGTGATGCAAAAAAGCTAGTTGCCTAAATCTCTTCTGTCACACTCTCTTGCCAGCTGGACCATGCACTGAGATCTTGTACACCCAAAGTGGATGAAATACAAAGATTCAGGTAAAAAGCCCAGTGACTGCAATTTGTGTCTCTGGGTGTTTGACCCCCACTGAGTCCTTCAGGCTGGGCTTGTCTGGGTATGGAAAACCCCACATTCACAGCTGAAAAAAAACCTGATGAAAATGGGACTCTTTAAAGCATCCGAGATTCACAAGAATTTTTTTTTAATCCTGTGACTTCTTCAAGCCCATTTCCTGCCAATCTGAATCCCTTGTCTGGTTTTTGTTAGTAATCACTGCTGGTAGCTGTGTGAGTCCAACTCACGGATCAGCTCCAGCAACCCTGTGGCTGCCTCTTGATGGACTTTGGAGACTCCTTTGCCTGTCCTGCCTCAGTTTTCTCCTGCCTCAGTATCAAGGGATAATAACAGCAACCTGTTCAGGGATACAGAGTCCTGTCCTAGCACATGGCCAGGGTACCTGTGGAAATCTTGGTAGCAAGTGCCCTTTTGTTTTGATGTAGGCTCTGCTACAAGAAATGAAGCAGATTTTCCTGCATGAACAAAGCCAACAGTTGCCCATGCACCTTGGACCTGGTGTGTGCTCTAGTCCCTGATCTGGTAGCTCCTCATGGAGGTGTGTATGTGCAAAGGTGTTTTGTAACCACTCAGCATTTATCCTCCCTTCAAGCAAATCCTGTTTTTCAAAGGAATAAACTGCATCCAGAGTGAGGGGTCAGCCCCACCACCTGGGCTGCAGCAGGAGCACAGCTGCTGGATGTAAATGAGTGCTTAGAAATACTTGGGAGGGGGGGTTGGGGAGGTTGGGGAAGAAAAAGCTTCATTGGCTCCCAAGGCAATATCTTGAAGTGATGAGGAAAGAGTAATTTAAAAATCAGCCACCTAGAGGCAACCGTGGAAGCAGGGAAAATACACTCTGGCAGCAGCAGAGTGGCTAATTGCTTCAGTTTGGGATTTATGTGATCATTCATTAGCTCTCATTTAATAACAATTTACTCTGCACTGATGTGGAAACCTTCATCTGCTCTCCAGCAACTCCACAAATACCAAGTCTGGCCTAAGATCACTGGCAAAGGGGATGTTGAGCTCTGTGTCACCACATGGGGAAACTGAGGCATGAGAGAGCTCAAGGCCATACCAGAGCCCTGCAGAGCATCCTCTGTACTGCACCTCTGGGCTTCTGTTCTCTGCACTTTCCCCTCTCCTCCTGTCCTGTCCTTTACCCTCCCCTTCCTTCCTCTTGCCTTCCATTTTCTACTCCAAATAAAGAAGCATGAAGGCAAGATAGAACTACTACATGCAAAATAAAGATCCAGAGTGAGTGTTTGGCATTTGCATTGATATGTTGGTGTACCAACTATTGCAAAAAGAACAGGAGACCTTTCTCCTTTAATCAAGCTGGAAGGTTGTCTCAGTGCCTTCATTAACAGGTTTCATTCTCAGATTAAAAACGAATAAACTCTGGTGACTGGCTGAACTGATCATCCCTTCTCCTTTTCTAACCACAAAATCCTGCAAGTTTGTCACAAATTTGTGAGTAATTCACAAAGATGTATCTGAATGTGTACCACTAAAATTATGGTTAGGTCTTCATGCATTTTAAAGGTATCTACAGCATTCATGGGACTTAACATTTCCCTCTGCCATGTGGAGGTGAGAGAAGGTCCCTTTGCTATGGTGCCTTAGTGGGCTCTCCTCCTGAGACACTCCAGGCTGGTGGGCTCACTTGGGCAGACATTGTCCTCCAGCCCTTTCTCTGTCAGGATGGTCACAACTACAACTACCATGGGAATGGTGAGGGGAAAGCAGGGGCCTGACATATACATCCTACACCTGGTGGAGATGGTCCCAAGGTATGGCGATATCAATGCCAACCTCCCTCTGCCCCTCTGTCCCTGCAAGCTTGTGGTGTGCCAGGTGTTCACCTCAGTGGTTTGCCAGGGGTCACCTGCAGCCGAGGCAAAGACCAGCTCTCTTGCCTGATTGAGGTGAGGGCTTTTCATTCATCCCCTTCCAACAGCCCCACTAGACTTGCTTTCTGTCCATTTTCAGCCATCCCTGTGTGACCAGTGATGACTTCCATGCAATCTCAGAGTGTCATCCCCACTGTCACCCATATGCCAGTGGCATGGAGATTTCTCTATACTTGAAGGCAGTTTAAAGCAACATCTGCTTGCTGGAGAGCTTTTCGCACAGCCGTAACATAACTGCCCTGTCTCACTGAAGTCTCTGAGCTAAACCTTGTGGTCCTGGCCTAGGTAGGAGCACAGCAAAGTCCTAATGAGAGAATTTCTTCCATCAAACTCCCTAGATGCATCCATGCTAAAATGATTCTCAGATGGCCTGTCCTGTATACATACAGTGTTCATTTCCTAGCAATACCCATGCTTGAAGAGGTGCCAGCAGCTGGAACATGCCTGGCCTGGAGGGCAGAGCCTGGGTCATGCTAGGCACAGCAGTGGCTTTTCTGGAGCTGTGCTGTTTGGTTTCCTCCCACATTAAAGGCTTGAGAAAGCACAGCACTCATCAGAAAGCCAGCTGGATGGAGCAGGTATCACTGGCAGCAGGCTGCTGCTCTTCTTAATTAAAGGCAGGTCCTTGAAAAGCGCTACAGCTTTATTTGTTATACCTGTGCCTTCATCCCATCACTCTTCTGCTTTCCTTTGCCACTTCCAGCTGTTGTATACTACCTATATGATCTCTGTCAAGATTACTAATGAATGCCATGTTAGAACAATAATTGGCTTCTTATTTAGTAGACTCATAATGATGATGACTGAAATACATTATCAGCCATAGGGCACAATCTATTTTAAATTGCAGTACACAGGAACTGAGGTTTACGCTCCTTGATGTGATTTCTTTTCCTTTTGTAAAAGCAATTATGTGCATTTGACTGTATATTGCTATTGTTGAAGTCTTTTACACAAGAGTCAGTTGTACACAGAGTAATTTATAAATAGCAACTCAAAGAACAGGCAGTAATACAATGGGACCAGCAAGTGGGCTTAAGCAGAAAGGAAACTAAATGCAGGAATTCAGTATGCTCCCAAGAAATTATCTGCTTTCACTCTCATGATGGATTACATTGTCAAGAAGTTGTATAATATTCAAGAAATACCAAGAACTAGTTGTGTTACTATACTCCAAAGGCCAACAATATGGATCAGCAGCGTGCTGATGGAGTTCACAGCTGGGTGATTCCAGCCTTGGGGATTTGAGAAACATTCAGGGACAGACCTTGAGGAATCCCTTCTTGCTGCTCCTTGTGTGGATAATAAAATATAACCAGTGTTCTCTGCAGTTATTTCAGTAGGCAAAAACACCTGAACTGGGGTTCTCAGATATATCTCTCTTGAAGGTGTTGGTGTAACAGTCTCAAAATGAAGTAGCCCAGAAGGTTCATGTCCAAAGGACTGTGGCATGAGATCCCTTACCCAGCTTCCTTGGGTAACATGAAGCATTAAAGACTGAAAAAGTTGCACTGAGATCATTCACCACACCTGCTTTTGAAAAAGATGTGAGAAGGAGAGAATGGACGCTGTGGGAAGTTTTTGATCTTTAACTACGCAGGATACTCAATTTTCAAAAGCAACTGGAAATCTATGTACCTTAATTTTTGGCTGCTAAACTACAAGCTCTTAAAAGAGGTTGTTTTACAAGAAGAGGCAAACATCAATTTTCAACCAATAGTCTACATGAATGTCTAAAAAGGAAAGACCCCAAATAATTAGTAGATCTAAATTTTAGGATTGAGAACAAAAGGTACTCCCAAGAACACTATTCTTTAGCCATCTTCTCCCAGTTTGCTCATCTTATCCATATACCTCTTTAGATCAAAAGTAAATGGCATATACAGAATCTGAAGAATTTTATTTCTTATAGAAATAAAAAACCCTGAGGCTAACCTTTCAGTTAGAAGTTTCTTGGATTTGTTGCCATCGGTGTAATCATGACTTAGTTCCTTCTGGCGTGCTTCCAGGCACATTTTTTATGTTCCCTTTTGGAAACTCGTTCTTCACTTGTTCTGTATTTCAGAATCTTTTGGTAATTGTTTGAAAAGGAGACATACCCCATGATGTGCCACACAGGTGAAAAAAAAGATTTTCCTTAGCAGAAATTAATGTCTGTGTTCATGTGGCACCCAGGAGCTCTGTACACAGGAGTTTTTGGATGTATATGGATAGACTCTTAGCAGGAGGTAGTGGGTCCAACAGGTTTAAGAAGCATCAGACTCTGTCCTTTCACAGAAAACATATTCAGAATCTTCAGGGAAATGCACAGAGCCTTTAAATCCAAACCAGAGGGCATTCCTTGGCAGCAGGAGGGCAGGTACGTGCAGGACACAAGATGTCTGGGCTTATCCCCTACCTGAAGTAATCAGAGCTGAGTTAAAACAAATGGTTTATGGACATTTCAATTTCCATGTGAAAAAATGCTCATAAGGGTAAGTCTTATCAGGCTCTTGTTATGGATTCTAGGTGGTGTGGTTGATTTACTGTATCCTACTGGACACTACTACAGCAAGGGGGGCTCAGGTTTAGATGGAGCCTTCAGATGCTGCTGTGTGGCACAAAAATGAAATTAACACTGAGCATTAATTACTTTACAATGTTTCAGCTTGGCTATGAGCCTCCTGTTTGCTGCCTGCAACATTAAACGGGCATATTTCTTGGTTTCTGTTGTAAAAGTTGTTTTACACCTCCAGTTTCCTTTTAATTTCTCAGAACTGTGCAAACTTCATTATCTTCCCCAAGGCATTGGGAATTGGGATTTCCCCATGTTTACTGCAAATGCCAATTACTAGTGCCGAAAACCCTCCAATCCACTGTGCTCCCCTGTAAGCACTATTCCTAGGAGCTATTTGTTTTGAATGAAGGAATGCTGCAATAAGGGTAATTAAATTAGAATGGAACTTAATATATAGAACTAGTGGTAAGAAACAAGGAGAATGGGAGTCTTAATTATACCTGACAGAGGCATGTGGCAGCACATCCAAGCAGTGTGCACATATTTTCCCCTTGCTTAATACATCCCTGCCCATTCCACAGCATGAAATCCAGAATTTTGATTAGTTTCAGTGCCTTTCAACAAGTGTGGATAATGAATGTTACACATGCTTGTGACTGTGATTTAGTGTGTGTGTGTTTTTGGTTTGTTTTGAGGTTTTTTTTTTGTTTGTTTGTTTGTTTCCAAAGAATAAGAGTCTTGCAAATGAGGCATTTCGTACTTCTCTTGAGAGCTCAGGTTGACTCCTGTCTCCTCCACAGACCTCTCTTAACTTTCGTTTCTTATTCCCTCTGAGGTGAGAAAGAGACCCATGGCTGGTTCTGGAGGATAAATCCCTCCAAATAGCAGTTGTGCACCTGGAGGGCACTGTTACCTAATCAGACTTCATTGCCCAGAGAAGAGAAACTTGTCCTTTCTAGTCCAAATGGAAAACTGGGGATGATGCTGTGCAGACTTGGACTCCCCTGAGCACCTCTTGGCTCACCAACAGCAGACAGAGCTGATTGACAAGAACCAGAGGAGGAGGTGAGGCAGCACAGAGCTGGCTGGGCTCACCAGGGAAGGGGTGGGGACCCTGGGACCACAGTGTCTATTGCCCAGCTCGGGGACCCCCAACACCGCCAGGGCATCATCTCTCTTTATGTGAATGCCTCCCACTTTCTCTAGCTGTCCTAATGGCTCTCATCCACCCCCATGTGTGGCTGCACCTGCCTTTCACTTGAACCTGGGTGATTACAGATGTGAACAGTACTCAGATGAGGGGCTACTAAAGCTCTGCTTCCTACTTCTGCTGCAGAGACCCTTCCCAGCTCAGCTGAGGGATGTTGGACCCAGCCACTCCTGAGATTACGACCACATTTCCCATTTCCTTAGGTTCATAATGTTGATCACTGTCTGATTAGCTGGTACTCCTCAGTCATTTCCAGATGATGAGGTATGCAGGTGTATCAGCAAGCTGCATTTTTATTAGATACCCAAATTCCTTGCATTTCACACCAATGAGTTTTACCCCTCTGCTTACTTCAGTCCTCAGGATCGTGTGTTTCTGTTATTGCCTCTCTCTGCTTGCATATTGGCATTGCCTATAAAGTTTGTCTGTAGCAGATTTTTCAGGCATTTTCTGTGCCAGAGCAATTAACAAAAATATTGATCTCAAAACTGTTTCTTAGGGACCTTCAATAATAATTTCCCTTCCTCCCAATCCCTACCTTTGCAGCAGTGCATTTCCATCTCCCCTTCACCCTGCAGCACACCTGCTTTGTGGTTCATTTAGTTTCTATCCTCCCCATCTGAGCTAATCTCCCAGATGGTGCTTAATTGAGTGCTTTCTTCCAGCCATTATGGATGAGCTCTACTGCACTCTCTGCATCTAGAAATCTAATTATACTCCTGAGCTAACTTTGCTAAGTTCATACTGCTTGTTATATCATTTACCTCCATTATAATTTTCTTCAAAATCTGATCTTAAATCTTATGTTTTTGAGGTCAGACTTCAGGACATTTTACTTTTTCCTGGTCTTCTCTCCCTTTCAGTCAGGTGATGTCGTTCCGGGCTAGACAATTCCAGATGCTTGTTGTTGCCCAGAGGTATCACATGGGACCCAAGAAGGAAGTGGGTCCTTCCATCTGCCGGATGCAAAATTCCTGGAGTTTAGGGTCAGCCTGACTCTGTCATGTTCCTCCTCTTGTTTCCATCCTTCTCCTCTTGCTTCCCTCCTCCTCCTTTTTCTGTCCAGGAGTGGCATCAGCACTGTATTGCTGAAAATAGGGCTGAAGACAAGCATGTGTCATTTCTACAAAATGTATTTTAATTGGTAAGTACAAATAAGTGACAGAATGTGTGACCAGCATAAATATTGCCAAGTAAATATTTTAGGGGCAGAAAATTCAAGTATTATGTAGAGACATCTTAAAAAAATGCTGATTAGCTTCAGAGTATTAGTGAAGGAGAAAATTGGCTTAGAACATGATTGTTAGCAGTTATCTTGAGAGCTTTATTCATTTATATCCCTATTTTCTTTACAAATGAGCCGAGGGATTACCTTGCCCTAAGCAGGCTAAGGATACAACAAATTCCATTCAAGAAAGAGCAGAGGAGTTTTCCAGTGTCTTAAAAATGGTCTTTCTTGTTAACTTGGCTGTTTTCAACGAACAGCTTCTGGAACTGCACATACCTGGCTGCTCCCCACAGCTCTCTTCTCTCTACAAAAAACTTTATCTCCATTCTCCCAGTGGGGAATTTTGCCCAGTTGGATGTGTAGGAAGGACATGGGAGAGACACCCTATTCCCACCATGTTTGGTTTGACAGATCTATCTACACCCTTTTTCCACGCCGTATCCAGACAGTGTTTACAATTTGCTGCCTTCCCCTCCACATGGTCCCAAGTACGATGTCTGTCATGTAGTGGCTGTGTTCCCAGTGCATGGGAAGGTACAGCTGCCTCAGAGGGAGATGTGTGGGAATCCTGCTATATCTTTAGCCTTAGAGATGATAATTTGCAATCACAGTAACATCCCAGCCAAGAAGCTTCACAACATTCATTCGGAAAGCAGTCATGATGCAGCTTGTGAAGATCACTCATCTTCTTTAATTACTACCTCAAGTCCTTGAGAACCTTTTAATAATTCTCTCTTTACAGTTGAAGACAAGAACACTTGGGCATATCATCCTCTTTCAAGCAAACAGGACACTAATTAAATTTGCTTTGGACCCAAAGGTGCAGGTTTGCAGAGTCCTTCCAGTGTGACTGAGCATCCCCATCCTTGGAAGTGTTCAAGGCCAGGCTGGGTGGGGCTCCGAGCAACCGGGTCTAATGGAAGATACCTCTGACCATGGCAGTGGGGTTGGAACGAGGTGATCTCTAAGGTCTCTTCCAACTGAAACCATTCTATGATTCTATGATCACAAGTGTGGCACGCTCAGACCCAAAGTCAGCCACCACAGTGTGTGTGGTGCAGGATGGCAATGGTATGAAAGGAAGGGAAAGTGTGAGGGGAAAGCTGGGAGCCCTGTTTAACTTCACCATTCACTTTCCATGTAAGCCTTGACTATCACTTATTCTGTGTGTGGTGTCCTTGAAAACTGACCCTGGCAACGCTTTCTGAGGGAAGCCTGACGCCTGTGGTTTGAGTCCACTGCTGGGTTGAAATGACTGGCTATCTAGAACTTTCTCATGGAGAAATGCTCCATGGTATGGCAGATGGAGCACAGGTGCTGCAGGAGTCCTGTGCCCTTCCAGAGGCGAGGTCAGGCAGGACACTGAGAGCACTGCAAACAGCGGAGGTGACTCTGATGGGTTTTATGCATGAGAGGTTTTCTAATGTGAATCATGTCACCACATTATCAGCCCACCAGCAGCTGAATGGAGCAGCTTTCACCAGCTGACATACTCCTATTCAGAAATTACTTATCTGATTGCATCTTGGATGACCATAAATACAAAGCTGTATACAACTTGAACGCTTTGCTGTCGTTTTCCTCTCTGAATCTTCATTCCTGCTCAGAACCTGCTGCACTCATCTGCTCTTCATCTGTAGCGTGCATACATTAAATTCATTTGTTGGCTTGTTGACTTTTTTTCCCATTGACCTAGAAGCTTGGAGAGCCAGGAGATGATTGAATATCTGCATGCATGAATAAAAGGCTGGTAAGTAATTAGAGCACTGTGCAGAATAGGCAAGTAGATTCTGAGCGGAGGAGGAGGAGGTTTACTGCCTTTTCATTACGGGTTCTCCATAAGCTCCAGTTCTCCATGTGCCCTGGTCTGCAGGATCCAAACAAATTGACCATCAGCAAGCAGAACAGCTCTTATTTTTGTAGCCTCTGGGTCAGACAAGACCACAATGCTGAGCTGTACAGGTCCAGCCAGTCTTTCTGTACCACGTGTATGTTTGAACTACACAATTGACTGGGGTATGTCACAGACTCACAGAGCCATCAGAGCTGAAAGGGACCTCTGGAGATCATCCAGTCCAACACCCCTATCACGGCAGGGTCACCTAGAGCAGGTTACAAAGGAATGCGTCTAGGTGGGTTTTCAATGTCACTATTTTCCAGCGTGGATGGACCTTCTCAAGAAAGTTGGGGGTTAGCATATGAGAGGGAGTAAGGAGACAGGTGGCTTACAATGTGCTGTGATACCTGGGTTTGCTGGAGTTGTTTCACATTAGGACACCCAGGGCCCCACCTTCCACCTGGAAACAATGTAAAAATCAGCATATTTGGGAGCACTGTCAGACCATGGATCAAAACAAATAAGAGGGAGAGGAGCTGTATGGTTTCTGTGGGAGGGATTAGGGGAGGTAAGTGCTAATGCTGCATTACATTGTGTGGGATAAAAATAGCTGTATTCATGGTTGAAGTATCCTAAAACCATAACAAAAATCAAGTCAGTCCATGTGCACCACTTTACATTAAACTATACAGAATTTCATGTGTCGTTTCATTGCTTGGACACCTAGTGGCACAAAATGCTTTTGCAATTTTTCACAGCTAACTTATACCTATTAGCCTAAATTTGTCATCCTAGTTGTTGACCTGAATTGCCTTCCTAAGGTTCGATTCACAAATATCCAAAGCAGTTTAGTCTGGATGTGGCAGGTCTGATAAAGCAGAATACAGATGTGTCCATCCATCACTTACACTGATCCGAAGACAAAATTAAAAGCCTCAAACTCTAAGACCTGTACCTTACCTCTGATATTCCAGTTTTGTGCTTGAACTTCAGTATCCCATGGTGTGAACAAGGTTCTTGTGATCAACATGTTGCTTTTAGTCAATAGCATAAAACAAGAAGCTCGAGCCTAAAGGCATGCCAGCAAGAAACCTTTTCTTACACCAAAATTGTTCCAACAAACCTTATGTGCAATTACCCTCCAGCAGAGAATTGTTCCTCTACCACTTTCCTCCAGAAACATCACAACAAACACGTTTATTCTTGACACAGCACATATTCTTCTGCTATTACCTTAGCTGTGTTCATTTTCCACCTAAAAACTGGTACTTGTTCTTTTAAAGAAAAATTGCCTCAGTAGTATTTTTTCTTTCAGATCTGTCTTAATCTATTGTTGTCTGTACAATAAACTACTTCAACAGTACTCCCCTGACCCCTTAGATTGAATCCTCCTGTCTATTTGTGGCTGCCCCAATCCAATAGCTGCCAGCTACTACAGACATATCTCTCTTGCTTATTGCTACACTGAGATCATGCACAGCCTAATGGCTGGGAAAAGCTTTGTTTTCTCTTCTGTCAGGCTTATATCATGCTTAGTATTTGCCCATCACACCATTTTTCTAGGAAATGTAATATGAATCTTCTTCCCCTGCGTATCTTCAGCTGGAGCACCAGGGATATCTGAGTCATGCCAGATCTACGGTGAATTTTTTGGTTTCTCTTATAACCTTTGTGGGGTGTGTGCTACTGCTGCTGATGAATGAATGCTCCTCTCTCTAGATATGCGCAGTTTGACATTTGAACAATGAATTTTGTTCCCTTGGTCATTTTTCTAAACAATTTCTCTGATGAAACTGTCATGTCTTAGCCTCTGCTCCCTCTAAGCAAACAGCAGCCTCATGCAATTTCCACAAGGTATTGTTGTCCTTCCCTTGAAATGCATTTCCTTGCTCACCACCATACAACCCCTTTCCATAACAACAGACAATTTCTATTGTAATTTCACATCCACTGTCCTTCCACTTGTAGTGGCAATTTTATTACAAGGCTCCTGCAGCTCAGGCTCTGAGATTGCTGGAACAAGCCCCTCCTGCTACATGGTCAGAGCACCACCATGTGCTATATCTCGTTTGCCTGAAGCTTGGCACATCCCAGTGATTACTCTTGCCCGTGTGTGGATGTAGGGTGTCTGCAGAGTTGGGCAACATATATTTGGAATGACCATAAACCCTTATAGTCAGGAAAAGCCATGTGGGAGTTGTGCATCACTCATGCGATGCTATCAATAACTCTCAACAAAGTAGTGACTAAATTATTGGAGAATTATCTTGATTTTGCATCCTCAAGGCCCTTCTGCTTTTGGAGGAATGACCCCTCCTTGATAAAAAAGAGAAACAGAGAGCTCTTTGAGGTGTAACCTGTGGAAGGGCTGTGTACAATACAGGGATGTGGATCATAGGGCTCAGAGGGTCTTCAAGAGAGCAAAACGTTTATCCCACTGCTCTGAAAATGGATCAACTCTATATAAAATCCTGGCAACTCTTCCTAAAGCTGCCCTAAGGGAAAGACTCCACTGCCTCCAGGTATGCATCACCCTCCACCATTGCCCTTGCCACTTGCTTGTTCTTCCAGAGACTCAAAGAGCTGATTATTATCCTCTCTTGGCATTTCAATTTGTACTTGAATTTTTTTTTGGTTTTGCACAGTTGTTCAGTTCTATACACTTGTCCAACTAATGCTTGTCTAGTGCCTCTCTGTAAAGTAATGTGCCCAATGCACAGCATCATTCAAGTATCTGGGGTCACAGTGGTACTGAAGGCAGCACTCAGTACTCTGGGTTGATGTTTTCTTCTTCCAGGAGTTCCCAGTCTCCACGCCTGAACAGTTCAGGGGCCCGTATTCAAACAAGACCTTTCTCTCTTCTCCTTGCTTGGCCTTTTCAAAGCTGCCTCTGAAAAAGATGGTGCAAATTCTGTGATCCTTCAAGTGATATGACTATGAAGTGGAACCAAAGATGATGAGAGCTTCAGTACCTGCTGATGCACAATTTCTTCAGGGGGTGGCAGGTTGATGTGTCTGCACACCTTGGCTTTCATCCATACCCCTGGAAGATACTAAAATGAGTCAAATCCCTTAGAAAAACAAAACAAAACAAAACAAAAAACAAACAAACAAAACCCAAAACAAACAAAAAAAGGAAATTCTCTATTCTATTCTCTTCAAAATACCCAGCAGCTGTCAGACAAGATGAGTTGTGCTGGTGCCCCTGTGGGGACAAAAGGCATCCTGCTGCAAAGGTGAGAGGTGCCACGAGTTGCAGGGCCCAGGCAGAGCTGTGCTCTGTGGCTGCTTGAGCTGTCTGAGGCCACCAGCTGCTTCTGAATGGTTTTGTTTTCCCATCTCTCTTATTTATTTGGTTTAATATTGGCAAGCTATGCTAGAGCACAAGGAGAGATAATTGGATTTCCTCACGGAGGGAAGAATTCCTTGTGGTCCTCCCTAAAATTGCTTTCTCTTCCTAAGTGCCTATGAAAAATGTATGGAGGTGTTTTACCCCCTAGTGCTTAGTTTTGGCTGGGAGCTGTGGGCACTTATAAAACCAGGGACCAGATACATCATAGCAACACTTTTTCATTTTGGAATGTGCTGCTCTAATAAAAGTACTTTTCCTATGTGCAGGTCAGAAAATTTTAGCCTTTGTGATGCCACCAGTTTCCAAGGTGATCACACACACTAGACAGAAAGCAATAGCCCCACAAAGTTTGTTAAATTGCCCAGTTTGGGGATTTATGGCTGGTCTAGAGTGGTTTCAAAACTCCAGCACATACCTTGCCTTGTCATCAGCTCTGTGGCAGTGGTAGTGCTGGGAGCAGGTATCCAGTGCACAGAGGTGTTGAGGTGGACCCAGTGCTGCTTGAGAGAGAGATGGACAATGTCCTGGAAAGGAGGTCCCAGCTCAGGCCACCAGCTGAGCATTTTGGTAGCTTTAGAGTTCCTCTGTCTTTCCTACTGTTGACAGCTGCTTTAAATATATTGAACCAGACATAAGAATGAGTTTGCTGGTTAGGTCATCCTTCTGCACAGCAGCTCTCCTGTCCAAAAAATATCCAATGATTTACAGGGTATGCTCCTCTCACCAGCTCAATGAAAATTTGGATCTGCAGATGAATGAGAGAATCCACAAAATGCAACTACATATGCTACAACCCAGGTCCTCAGAGCATCTCTGCACTGTGCAGTTTCTGCCCTAAGTCTGGCTGTACAAGGCACTGGCACAGCCCAGCTGTACTGCAGCCACAGCTGGATCCTGGTGGACATTTCATCTTGTATTGAACTGCCCACCAGTCATGCTCCAGGGACAAGGTGCATTTCATTATCTGTCATAACTGCATCTCCCTTAGTGAGGATGCAGGTAGATTTTTAGTAAACAGTTCTCCAAGTTGCTTTAAATTTCTTACATTAACATGCCAGATGATTTTCAGACGAGAGCTCAATATGAACAAGTTGCTTTATATGCAGAAGATTTCAAGCAAATGTGCAATAAATTTTAATTTGAGAGGTGCTGGGTGTCTCATCTTGGTCTGTCTGTGGCAGAGCTGGGAACTGAGCATGGGTCTTCCAAGCCTGAGGTGAACCAGTAGATGTCCATTCCTTTCTTTGCAGGAAAGTAGCTTTTCTCCAGACAGGAGGATGTCTTACCAACTAGATCATACTGGCAATATTTTCAACAGAAGTGGCTTTAAGCTGAGTTTAAAACTACTTTTGGAAACACATGTCAGACTACAATGCAGTCAAGGCTTTAGCAGATATAAAACTGTATATGTACTTTGTGCATCCCTGGAAAGAAGCCTCTCCGGGGACAAGCAGGAGACCTCCTCTCCAGCCCCTCACTCCCACCTCCATGCTCTTCCTTCTCCTGCTGCTGGACTTCATCACCTCGGGGCCTTATTTTTAACTAGCACTTTTAATGTTCTGATTTCACAGGTTTCTGGTGTATAATTAGAAGTCCTGACATCCTTGTCCTCTTCCTCCCTGGTGCCATGGGCCTGCTGAGCAAAAGAGAGAGGCTTTGCTCCCTCTCTCATGGCAGAATCAGCAGCAGGCTCCTCGCCAGGACCTGTCAGCATCCATCAGCCTCACTGTAATTATCTCCAAAGTTGACTGCTTTCCATCTCCCAGAGAGGCAAACACCTCTGTATTTACTTCTCACTGGAAAAAATTCCTCCTGCAGCCTCCTGAAAGTGTCTGCAAGTTGAGAAAAGTGCAAATTCACAGTGACATGCAAATCTCCCCTTAGTGTCCCTCAACCTGGCATCAAGACACTTCCAAAACAGAGTCTGGTTTTGGTAGGAAATGCACAAAGCTGTCTGGCACTGCCCAGCCAAAGGGCAATTCCTTTAGAGTTTTCAAACGAAGTCACTGAAGGAGGGCGGTATTTTTAAAATCTGTGTCTTTTCACTTTTCTCCCCACAGAATGAATCCTGGCAGTTTTGTGCTGCTGGGAGTGGAAGGAAAAATAACTAGGGAGTAGAAGGACATTTCACACAATGAACTGAGGCAAGTTTTCCAGCAGGGCTGAACTCCAGGGGCTGCACAGCCCCTGCTGGAACCCTCGTTTTCACTTCTCTTTTCTCCCCTTCTTTTTGGGAATGGACTTAGTCCAGGTGGCACAGCAGCCAAGGTGGATGCTGTGCTGTAACTGAGACTTGTATTTATTTTACTTCTGTCACCTGTTGCAGGAGATGGGAAATATTGATTATAATTTTCAGGTGTTTGTAAGACTTGGAAAAAAAAGGCTTTAACTCATTTTATTTTTTTATTATCTACAGGACAAATTGTTTACAGCAGTTACTACAGCCCAACTGAGCCCCCACCAGAGGTTAATGAAAATGTTACTACTGACTTCAGGGCGGCAGAACCAAGTCAGAAACGGGACCCTTGTGTCCAATGCACTTCAATAAAAAAGTTCCACTGCCTTTGATCTGGATTGACCTGTACACTTTTATATTGTGTGTCATATAAATGTCTATTTACATGTTAATTTCTTTTTTTGTTCTTAAGAATTGCTTTTGTTACCTTTTTTTTTTTTTTTTTAATTAACCCAAGGTGGCATTTCTTTCCCTCATTCCTGTTTGTGTGTATAAAGCACTTGGTAGGGTGGTATCCAGGATGGATGAGAAGGCTGTTTGGAGGCACTATAACAACTAAAATCAGGTAATATAAGGAAGAAAGGGAAGGGTGAGTTTGGAATTTAAGGTTTAGGGATGCTCCCTGTGTCCTCTGCATAGGAGCAGGTCTCAGTGCTCTCTTACACTTGACAGTGCTTTTCTACAACGGGTTAGTGGGTGAAAGGATGGAGGTGTCAGACCACATTGATAAGTATCTGCCTGACAGGGAGGAAAATACAGTTATGTTGTTGCTGCATAACTCATTTTGGGGGTAATTTACAGATGCCTTGGTAATGTATTTCCCAAGACTATCAGGGGTGACAGTGTTACTAATTTCTCCTATGCTTATAACAAAATCTAAATAACTTTGAGCTATTTAGCAGCAATTCATTATCAGTTGCCCCACTTTCAAAGGCTGGCTTATATTTCTACACCTGCCATCCTTCTCCTTTCCTGTGTCTTGTAGAAAGAAATATCCTCAGTTAAGTAATCTTTTGGGGAGCTCAGACCAGTAAAAGACCTTTGCAGAAGTCAACTAGTTCTATGAGCACGGAAGTAGCCTGGCTTTATAACTTAAAATAGCTCCTCTTCTATTTCTGTTTATTTCTGGTAAACAACAGTCAAACTTTCAAGGGCTTTCAGAGATAATCACTATTATTACTACAAAACACATCTGTTCCACTGAAGGATTGATTAATGCTTAGTTAGATTTCTGTGAATGTTTGTGTGTTTAGAGGAAAGCTGTGTATCAGTACCCTGTTCCAGTTCTTAAAAAAGAGTGAATGAATGCATGGTGAGATGATAGAAAACATCTGGATTCCAAGAAGCTTTAGTCAGGACTTTTCCCCCAAGGTTTTTAAGGAAGGAACACTAGTCAAAAGGGAAGATCCACTGGACAGGGCTGTTAGAAGAGCCTGGATGCATTTGGTGCCACCTTGGTATAAGTGAAATAAGGGGTTTTATTTTATAAGCAAGATGGTACACTGTGTGTAAGGGCTCTATTCACCTGCACAGCCTTTGACCTTGGCACAATAATGTGCTGGACATGCTGTCCTGGTGTGTAAAAACTGCCTTTGGAGTTGGAAAAAAAGTGATAGGAAAAAATGCTGGGTTTTCACTGTAGAGGGACATGATTTGTGAGGTCTTATGCAAGGGATCTGTGAGACCTATGCTGGGCTTTTTACTGTTCAAAATAGAGTAAATCATCAGGAAAAGGGAATGCAGGTGCAGTGACAGTGTTGGTTGATGCCCAAGTGGCACTGCAGAGGATGGCTCGTCCTCCTGAGTGCCCAGGCACTGACACAGACTGTGACATTCAGCATCACTAAATAGATAGCAATGCACATGGGGGAATGGCATAAAATTATGCACAGAGATGGGTAATAGCATTGTTAAGTAAAGCAAAGGTGTTGTCATGTGGGGAGGGGCCCCATCCTGGTTTCTGTGCCTCCTGGCCGTAGTTCCTGTTGCACCCTAGCCCCAGCCCATGGAGAGAGGTAAATTGCACCCTGTCTTATTTCTCTAGACCAAGGTTTGGATGGGATTTCAACTCCTTCAGATCCAGACACAATCTAAGATTTTTTTTTTCTCCAGTCAAAATTTAGTCCCACCCTGAGCAAGTTCATATTGGGAGAGTCTAAGCATAATTTTCAAAAGAACCTGGGTAATTCTGGACATCACCTCTTGTCCTGTCTTCTGTTCTTTTATCCTGACAGTACAGTTGATCTTCATATATAAGTAAACAGAGTGAATACTCCTTCCACCACTAGTCAGCAAACCCACATGCTTTGAATTTCAGAATATGTCTTTCGTGGATGGCAAGTTTGTGTTCATAATAAAGGTGCCAAAATTTCTGTATTATGTTGAAGTTTAGTCTTCCATTTGTGTGGCTCCATTTATTTCAAGACGGCTAAGACAAGGGAGGAAAAAAATTCCATCAGGCTAATTCTTGAAAAAAATGCAGTGAATATTCTTAGGCAGAAGCCAGCTCAATAATGCTGTGCCTGTGGTGCTATCAATATCGAAACTTGTTTTAAAAGTGAATTTTTTCTTCTGTTAAAGTAACAAGATATAAAACCGAGTACACAAAGGAAGTTAAAAACACTGATGAGCTGAAGATTAAGCTGTGTGCCAGTGGGAACATGGCACTAAGAGGATCATGACCTTTATTTCAGTGCAATTTGGATGCTCCAAGATATATAACCTCTAAGAGATGGTAGACAAATGATAGTAGATTTACTCAGCATGTATCATGTAGTTTAAAAGTCATGGTTCTTTTCAGATAGAAAGGCTAAGGTAATGCTAATTAAGTAGACATTTAATTTCCTTTTTAGTCTTTTTACAAAGGAGTAAAGGAACAGAAGAGAAGGGACCACCAGTCAAGAGACATCCTGAATTTGGGGATGGGTTTTGTTTTTCCATTTCCACCTGATTTGTTCCCACTCCATCTTAATACTTAATTTAAGAATAAATAGGACAATATTTGTAAATAGTTGGCTTAAATTAATATATGTAACAATTTTCAAGGGAAACCCCATTTTTCTGTGGCCATGACAAGACTGCCTCACTGCTCCTCAAGTATTAGGGTGAGAAGGATGATTTTCCACCTGCAAGTGAGTCAGGGCAGGAGGGGAAGTGGATGGGCACTGATTTTAGTCATGAGTTCTCCAGGCAGTGACCCATGAATCTGGTCTGTGGAGACCAGGAGTGTTTATGAGATTTATGAGTGTTTTCAAGGCTGTACTCAATGAACAGTATATTTGGGTTTAGGAACCCTGGGTGGCTTTCCATAATACAGTCAAGACCCTGAAAAACCTTGCTCCAAAGGACAGAGCTGTCACAGGGTTTCTTCACCTTAGAGACCTGGTACTGTTATCCTCATCCCTCTGCTCTGCTCCTTATGGCATCACATTGACCTTGGCTTCTATGAAACCTCAGCTGCTCTTCCACTGGGGCTGAGACTGTCAGGAACCAGCCAGAAATGCTCCCTGCTGACAGCACTGCAGCTACTGAGCATGGGAAACGAGCTGTCAGCATTGTTGACTGAGCTACAGTTAGGGGTAGGAAGTAGCTGGGAAATACTGTCAAATCAATGTGATGCTGTTTGTGCCACTCTCCAATCTGCAAATGAAACAGGAGAGAAATTCTTCAAAGAAATTATTTACTTAATGAATTATACAGGCAGATTTAATTTAATCAATCAGAAGTCCACCAGCACCACAGGACATAAATGGACTAATGTTTTCTCAGGCATCAGTACAGAAGGTAACTCCTGGTCAGCAGATA
>JAWWEV010000083.1:6908315-6935094 GCA_035583235.1 Hafferia zeledoni | reverse complement strand
CACCAGCACCACAGGACATAAATGGACTAATGTTTTCTCAGGCATCAGTACAGAAGGTAACTCCTGGTCAGCAGATACCACAACTCAACTACTCAGTGTTTCTGGCTGACAAACATGTTCCTTGATGTAGCTGAATCAATGTCTTACTAAAGCACATTTCAGCTATCCTACATTGAGATTAAATTAATTTTGTTATTCTTTAATCATTTATCTATGCAGTTATGTACATGTGATATATCAGGCCATGTGGACAGCCATACAAAAGTCTGTTCTGTAACATTAGCTGGGGCTTCAAGGATGTGCAGGCAGTGGTGTTGTTTTGCACCATCCACCTGAGAAGACAAATGAGGGATGGGGTCTATCATACCCTTCTTGCTGCAAGGCTCTAAATCATTCCTCATGGTTACCTTCTGTGTTCAGGATTTCCCTGAGTTCTTGTTTTTAGGAACTCTATTCTCCCCCACCACAGTTACCATGCACCATAGAATCATTGAGAGTGATACGTACATATCACCATGAGCTTCTTGGAGACCAAAAAGCTTCACAGCTGCTTTGTTTGGAAATGGCTTCTCCTTTTCATGAGAGACTGAACACGCCATCTCATTTGCTCCTGTTTGCGTGGTGTTTTCAGTAAGATAAATTACCTCGGCTGTGTATAACACAGAAAACTCTCCCCTCTGCTGCTTAACATCGAGGCTGCGCCGCTCCAAACACCCACCTTCTCCTGGGCTTGTGCAGCATTATACCTGCAAAGTGCTTTTACTGTGCACACAACAATTCACAGGGCTGTATTTTGTGCAGGCATGGGAAAACCTTCCTCCAGCAGGGAAAGAAGTCACATAACTGGGAGTGCAGTTCTGCCAGGATGACGCATCCACCACCACCTTTTCCTGGCCAAGCTCTGCTGATCCAGTTCATAGAGCTTCAGTCATGGTCTGACACAGCTGCCAGCAGGGACTGGCATGAAGAGGTTGTCAGGTGTTATTTTTGCTCAGGTCTGCTCGTGCATACTTCTTATTTATGGGGAAGTAATATCGTCTTGCCATGGGAGTAATCCCTAAATGAGAGACACCTGCAGTTGCCAGGCAGCTGCTGCTTGCTCAGACTTCTCTTCATAAAGTCAAGTCATGCTATCATCTTGCTCTTCTGGGGATTATTTTGAGTATTTCAGCTATTTAGTATCATAGAATCACAGTTGGAAGGGACCCACATAGATCATCAAGTTCAATTCCCAGCCCTGCACAGGACCATCCCCAAGAGTCACATCATATGCTTGAGAATGTCATCCAAATGACTCTTGAACTCTGTCACTTGGTGCTATGACCACTTCCTTGGGGAGCCTGTTTAGTGGCCAACCACTCTCTGAGGGAAGAACTTTTTCTAATAATATCCAACCTAAACCTCCTCTTATTGGGGTCACCCTTTATTTGGGTAATGTAGATTAGCTTAGTGGCAGTCAGAGGAGGCAGAGACAACTCAGGCTGCAGTATGATCAGAAGGCTCACCGATGACAAAGGACTTTATTTTTAGTAACAGCTTCACTTTTATCTACTCCTGTATATAACATGCCAGTACACTATTGGTCAGTAGTTCACCTCACATACATGGAAAGATTCTACTTGTTACAAGGCATCCACATTCTACAGGTGGTTCTCTGGTCCTTAAGGATGCATTCATCAGTCACCTCAGACCTTAAGAGATACACACACACACTGTCACCCCCACATCCTCTGACACAACTTCAGGCCATTCCCTCAGATCCTGTCACTGGTCACCACAGAGAAGTGATCAGTGCCTGCCTCTCCTTTTCCCTTCATGAGGAAGTTGTAACTGCAATGAGGTCTCCCCTCAATCTTCTCTTCTCCAGGCTGAACAGACCAAGTGACCTCAGCTGCTCCTCACATGGCTTCTCCTCAAGGCCCTTCACCATCTGTGTGGCACTTCTTTCAACACTCTATAATGGCTTAATATCATTCTTATATTGCTGTGGCAGTAGAACTCAGCTCCAACTTCAGATCCTCCCAGATGCTCATAATGGTCCCAGGCTCCACAAGCCTCACTCATTTTTTTTTGTGAATCAAGGATCATGGAAAGATAATGGGCTTCCTAAGAGCTTCTGTGGGCTTGGTGCTCATTGAGAAGCTCATTAAGTGATGTCAACTGAGGACAGATTTGCAACCTCAAACTTCCAAATGACTCTCACTCCCCTGCCATACTGAGGGGCATTAATAGGCTTGCGCTTGATGGTGACAGTCCTGGGTCTTATTACTTAGGGAATATTTTGACAGTTCCAAATTGCACCACAACTAACCAAAGTATCCAAGAGGCAGAAACAATTAGTTGTGGCATTTGAGGCACAGAGATGGGCATTTCTGCCTTTATGATTGTCAACAAACCCAATTACGGATTGATTGACAGTGAATGAGGGTAAATCCACTTAGCTGGGATTAGATGGAGAAGGTTAATGAAGTGTCTGAAGATAGATATTGGATGATGGTGTTGTCTGGGCAGGGCAGAGTGCACCTGGCTCCTGGCTGGGAGTGCATACCTGCCTTCCCTCACCTGCAGGAATTACTGTGGTGTTTCCCAGGTGTGGCACTGGAGATACAGAGGACACCCAGAAGGCAGAAATGGGACCAGGCAGGCTCAGCAGTGAGGCAGGATCAGGGCAATGGAGGCTGAGTCACTACAGCCACCATGGTCTGAGTGCTGCAGGCTGAGTTTGTGGGTTTGAGGGAAAAAACATGGATCAAGAGCTTTGTTTGGAGCTCATCTTTGGATCACTGCTACAACCACAAGGAACATAAGTTGAGGCCAAGCTTCAAACAATCATGCTGTGTAACTGGATCTAATCAGAGATGTCCAGGCTCATTGTAGGGGGGTGGACTAGATGAGCTTTAAAGAGCTTGTCTTCTGACCCAAGCTGTTCTACAGTTCTAAGAAAAAACTCCTAAGCATCTTGGAAGAGATTTTCTGGTTTCCTCAATGCTGGAACCACCATTATACAATGGCTGAACAGCTTCTGCAACTCCCTGTAATGAAATCCTGCAGTCTGAACCTGGAAAAAAATTTGTATTTCAATTGGAACTTTTTGTTTGCTTTGTGATTGAGCTGAAAAAAATTTTTGCTATAACCCCCAAACGAGCCTAGTTTGTTTCTAACAAATGGGACTAGATTCTCCACTCTCTTTCACTGGTAAAAATCAATAATTACTGTATTAAAGGCAGTGGATTCACATAGAACAAATCAATGCAAAGCAGAAAGCAAGCAAATCCATGCATTACAGTAACAGGTAGTATTTTGCCTTTCCTCATATTGTGAGTACTATTCCATATCAAAGATATTTTCCCCCTACTGCTAAGTGCACTCGTGATTTGCTTCTCACCACCAAAGAATGTATTAACCTTTTAGATTTTCAAATTAGCATTGCAAGGTGTTCCTGCAAACCATAATTTAAGATTTCACAAGTTATCTTGAATTTTCTATTTTTATTTTATTTTGTTGTTGTTGTTGTTGCTAAGCAGAGCAAAAAGGATTGGCAAAACAAGATGTGACGCTCCACAGTTGATATAGAAAAGAGCTTTGGTACGTGATGTGCTCGCAAACAAAGACACTGCCTTCCTTTATTGTTCTCAAACATTCCTAAAAGAAATCAACTTTTATGTGAATAGATTTCCCTGTCTGGAAACTAAGTAGAAGAAAAGGGAGACAGCAAGCACACAAAGCACAGCAGTGAAAATAGTGGGGAAAATATAATATGTTTGGGGATGTTTGTGCCAGTGTGAGTGCATTAGATAAATATTTGCAAAACAAATGCGTGTATCCGAAGTAGGCTGGAGCTCAACCATCAGGATTTCCTTTCTTTTCATAGAATCATAGAGACATGTAGGTTGGAAAAGTCCTATAAGATTGTGGAGTCCAACCATTAACCCAGCACTGCCAAGTCCACCGTAAACCATGCCAGTGAAGAGGTGATTTGGTCACAGTCTGTGGAAGATCAGGCTTCTGATGGAGCAGAGCAGAGTTGCTATATGGACCTTCTCTGAGGAACTCCAAAAGAATTAAACACCAGAGAAAGAAAAGGATAGTGCTGTGTTCTGCCTAGTTTTTCTGAAGAGCTACAGGTACAGACAGACCCAAGGCCAAGCACTTTGTCTTTCTTAACCTGTTTTACAGGTAACAGAAATGGTTGAGAGGTGCAGTCAGGTCCTCAGAGGACTCAGGAAGATGAAGCCTGGCTGTTCCTTTGCACAGAAGTCCCTCCTCTCCAGAGAAGATGCTAGATAACTCATGTGACTCTTGCACTTCAGCCATACATTTGTTAAAGGTTTTGCATGTCTTTCATCTTTATATTTTTAATGAGGAACATATAAAAAACTCCAACCAATGAACCCATTTGGTCTCCCTCATTTTTATCTCCATTAGATGTGTTACTTAATTACTTAACTCACATTCTCTTTGATTCCTTTGCCACTATTTTCCCTCTATTAGTCTACAATCATTTAATAACAAGCCAGAAGATGAGCTCTTATCTCCTCTTAAAACCCAGGCAGCTTTATTGCTCTGTAGTGCATATGAGATGTACTGACATGGCCTTTTCATCTCTGGGTTTGCATAAGGAGCAGACTCCTGCTCCTTCAGGTGGTGATTTTCCAGCAGTGTGACATTCTCCAGCATTTCCACTCCCAGTTAACTCTCACCTGCTTGTGGTTTTAGCAGCAGCTCACCACTGCCAGTGCAGAAGCCAGAGTGACCATATGGTCCATCCTGAAGTCTGAGTTATCCCCAGTGCAGGCAGCACAAAGCTGCCCAAGGGGTTCACTGCACAGAGAGCAGAACCAGCATTTCAACAGCTCTTTCCTTAAGTAATTAGAAATGGAAATTTAAGATCTAATTCTCATCAGAAGATCCCTCCAATGTGTTCCAGCCCTATGCATGTCCATAGGCTTTATTTCTCTTCCAGGGTGTATTCATACTCCTCAAGCAGCACACAAGGGAGGTACCATAGGAAAGACAATCTCTTCCCTGAAATTTGTGTTTGGTTATCATCTGTGTGAGCCACTGCTAGCTGATTATACTCATGGCATGTCTGTAGGGTGAAATTCCAAACTTGAACCTAATTTTTTAAATGTTGCTTCTTGCTCTACAGGAAAAAAAAAGTCACAAAGAGGGAGATAAACTAATATAACCACAAAAGTTTTTTCCCAGATGTTAAAAAATACACAACTAAACATGCCTGCCTGCTTTCTACAGATTCATCAAACTCACAACTGGTTCCCTTGGTCCTCTTGCTGTGCTCATTTCTTGTTCATTATTTCTCCAGAATCATTTCCTTGTTTTCTTGTCGACTCTTCCACCCACCTTTACCTCCCTTTCTGTGTGTGATGAATTTCCTTTCAACTTTTTATTCTTAGATTTAGCCTAGTAGGATATGGGAGACAAAAGATGTTCCTTGCTTCACAGTAGTAAATTCTTCTTCCTCTCGTTCCTTGAGCTGTCTGTATGAGTGTGCTGTAACTAAACTCCCCCTGCTTGCAATGGATAAAAATCCAGAATTTGCTTAAGCATATTTAATGATACACAGAAGCATTCACTGAGCACTTCACATTACCTTTGCTGTAATTATTGTATCACAATTAAACTCTTTTTTTATTTATAAAAAGAAAAAGAGGTGTAATCACTGAAAGTAAATGCAGTTCTGGGAAGATTTGAATGTTCCAAAGTAAAGACTAGAAGAACCATATCCTGTGCATTTCTGCTTCTGCAATCTCTTTGTTCATTTGAGTTCTTATGTAGAAATTATTCCTAATTTCGAAATGCAGCAATGAGTGAAAGTTTGGTTCCCATCTGTTCTTGGCTTCATGGTTTCTGCTTCATGAGATCACTTCCAGAAATGCATTAGTTATACATTCTTGTAGAGCAAGTGTGGGTATTTTCTGCAAAAGTGTTTATTGTGGCAGCCACTGAGCATTAATAAATGCAACACCTCTCCTGTGCTCTATATGCAGTGAGGTTTCTGCTTTAAGTCATCCAACAAACAGGATCGATGTGTCACAACAGGTAGAGCTATCCAGTGATTATCAGGCAAAAGCATCAGTTAATGACTGAACTAGTCTTTGCAACAACTGATAAAAATTGTAATGCAAATCCCAACCCTGCATCCAAAGTCAGCTGGGTGCTAGCAGACATGTTTATTTATGGCACTCATTTGGTACCAGTACAAATTTAACAAGAGGAGATGGATTTCTGAGAACAGACCTTGTACCCTTTCATATCTGGACCACAGTGTGGGCTGGGATTAACTGAGTGATGTACAGACGACTGAGGCTTTTCCTGTTCTTTTCTTTAGGGCCAAATGTCATGGGAAGAGATCTACTACTATCGGCTGAATGCAGAAGAGGATCAAAGAATTTACTCTGTGATGAGATTCCTCATTTTTTTTTCAGTTTAGAGCTTTTCACAGCCTTTTCCTTGTGCAGAGCTAGTAGGTGGATACATATAATAACATGCTTGGATCTGTGTGACATCCAATGATATACAATTTTATTTACCATTTTGGAAGTAGCAGCTGTAACTTCACCCTCCAGACCGGCAGCTCCTCCCAGATGGGGCCAGTAGGAGGAACAAGAAGAGTGCCAGACTGAGAAGTATCTCTCAGATGAGAAGCTCTTTCCAAAACAAGTTTCATTGTCCATTGCTGAATTCCTGAACTCAAGACACTGATGGGAGCAGGAAGGAGTGATGTGGTGTATTTGGAATAGTACAGAGTTGAAGTCCAGAAAAACTAAACTGGATGAAGGGAAGGAGGATGTGAGCTACCATTTGGCTGGACTGTCCTCTCTATGCCATGAATCTGTGACCAACAACAGCTGCCTGGGTGTCTCCATCCCTTCACCACACTCTGTTTGGCCAGAGCAAGGCTGTTCTATGTCTGCTATGCCTGAGTTCTCATCACTCACTTCTTAGTTTATACAGCAGTAGACTGAAACACTTGCTTTTTCACCCCATATTTTTGCCATTTGATCCCCACTTCTTCCCAATCCCTTAAGCTTTTGGACCTGGTGAGTCCTTTCCTATGATGTTTTTTGCATTTGTGTGCTTTTGAGCTGTAACCCAGGCAACTTCTTCAGCTGAGAGAGCTGTTTGAGTGGCTGACTCTACACAGCATTGGCTGTGTTGCATTAGGGTTGTAGCTCTTATTACCAAGTCTATGTAATGTAGTCAGGGAGCATCCCTGGGACACAGTGGTCACAGGCATGGTTTGGCTTCCACAGTTTATAGAGGGAGAGGCTGACCTGGGTTACTATTCTGAATTTCCCAGCTGATGTTGTAGAGAGTTGGATCTCTACCTGTGAGTGCAAGATCTACAGTTCCTGATGGTTTCAGGGAGTGTACTTGATTTTCCACAAGTTTTCTGGATACTGGAGTCATGTGTCTTATTTCTGCAAGGTGGTCACCATATAGGCATATAAACATTGTCTCCATATAGACAGCTCATTATCACAACGTCTTTTTTAGTTTGCTAAAACAGATCAGAAGAGATTTAAGTGGTTAAGAATATCCATCTTGATGAAATTTGTACTAATAGCTGGATATATTTCAGCTGAATGAGTTTCCTGCACAACTGAACACACCGTGTACTTTCTGACAGAGCTATCAAGTGCTTGGCTCTCAGTCGGTACATCTTGATGCAGAGTTAGCTACTTGTGTGAGGACATCCCAGTCAGTGTCCAGAGCTGGTATTTTTTTCTTCAAGTCCCATAACATTTAGTGTTTCTAAAGTGCCAGATCTTGGAGTAGTGGGAGTGCACTCTCTCCCTCCTGGAAAATCTCACCTTAACAGACATACAGGAAAGCTCCACAGGCCAAAATACAGCCTATAATTGAGAAAGGAGAAACTATCTACAGCCAACATTAATAAAAATTTGTGTGTACCTGTTGTGGTTCTATAAACTTCAACACCTGTGTTTAGCATTACACTGATTAGGTGTCCCATCATGAATCTTGTACCAAAGATAAAGATGGTAGTTTATTCAAAGTATCTATGAACTGGGTTTTATTTTAAAACTAATTTTAAGTTTGTGCTATGATTTTTGGCTACTTGAGATGGTTATGAATGGTGATGCTCATACCCACAGTGGAACTGGACTGTTGTTGACACTTGAAAATCCTGAGCCTTGATATCGTGTGATCTCATGCTGAGATCTGCTGTGACAAAAGCTCAGACACCAGGTGGTGAACAGCTTCATACCTCTGTTTGGTGTGCTAGTTCATTAGATGTACTATGGATTTGAAGGAAAAGTCATTTAAAGTTGAATGAAAACACTGAAAACTGTCTATAGAGAGAATAGAAACAACAGCTTCATGAAATTACTGGGAGTTTTGTAGTGAAGAGGAAGTAAAATTTAGAAATATCATTTAGAAATACAAAATACAAGTGTGACATTTTTAGCACTGCAAAATGATGTTTACATCATAAAATACTGCAACTTTACTCCAGCTTTGTCCCTTGCCCATTTCTGTCAGAGTAGCTGAAGGAATTCATTACAAGAAAGCTGCTGAATAAAGAAATAAACTCAGGAATGTTGCTATAGATATGATTGACTTCTCCTAGGAGGATAGTGGTGGTGCCAGTGCTGTGCCACACTCTGCACTGACTGTACCAGTGGTACAGCACAGGTTTGGGAGTGTTTTTTTTCTAAAGTGGAATAAGCCTCTTTGGAAGTGAGATATTTAATCAGCACCTTTAATGCGAGGCAATGTTACAGATGATTAGGCAGGAGCTTGCACTCATAAAAGTAAATGTGAAATTACTCAGGAGTGCCAGCAGTTTGGGAGGAGATTTGCAGAGTGTGGTACAGGAAAGAGCATGAGTGGGTGATGAGAAGTAATTCAGTTAGTAAAGAAAGCTTTAATGTCTCCTGAGATCCTATATGCCTCTGAGATTGAGTTTTGGGACCAAGGGCTGGCTGAACAAGAAACAATGAAATTCTCTGTGGTTGCTGGCTCACTCCTACACTCAGCAAGGCAGAGCTCTGGGTGTCTCTGTGCATAAACATGGTGACATCGAGAGCAGACGGCTGTGCCTCTCCTTCTGCCTTGTGATCAGGACACTGTGCAGGACTTCTAATTTATCACTAAAATAAAGAGAGTTAATGTATAAGACAGCAGAGTAAGCCAGCTTTTTAAGGAAAACTGAGAGCTGGCCAAGGCAGAGCATGAAATAGAAAGAGTCACAAATCTGGATGTGGCTAAAAAGGATTTAAAGCCCAGAGACTTCACCAAAGTATATAAACCCAGACCTCTGTCAAGAGGAGTCAGTTTTCCTTGAAACACTAAATATCTAGGCAGCATCTTTCCATGAATAGCAAATACTGAACATCTGCATGTGTTGGGAACCCACTGGCAAATCTCAATTTTTGGAACAGTGACCCACAACCTGCTATAGAGGGTTTCCCATGAAACAGAGGAAAGCACAGAAATATTGGCTGACCTGGGATTTACTGACAGATGCACAGAGCAGCACAGAAGGCAAAAATTCATCATCAGAAAGGACTCAGTGTGAGCCAGAGGATGGGCAATACAGTTGGCCAGTTGGTTTAATTGATAGAGATATGACATTCACAGCAGTTCTGTGGGGCTGGAGAAGACTTTGTGTTTAAAGGAACTTCAGAAATTAGAAGTTAGGTTAGGTTTCCTTCAACTTGTCCCCACTCCCATTTGGATATCACAGAATCTCACAAAGTTTGGAGGAAACACAACAAAAGGAGTTTCTTTCTATTTCCTTACTCTGACCTTTGTTAGAAAGCAAGTGGTTGGTAGAGCATGAGCTCCCTGTGCAGCTGAGTTTAATATGCATGAGGGAAAAATTGATCCTCAGCTGCCTCATGACATTATGGGATGCTGCGTAAAGTCATAAATCCAACTGGCAATACCAGGGAAATTAGTGATTATGGAAAAAAATAAGGGAGGGTGTTGAGTTCACTGCAGGCACAATGGAAAAATTGGCAATAAAAAGGCATACCACAAATATAAGACTACCCAGGATAAATTGGTTTAAAATTGAAATTACTTCTCTGTTGTCTGAAAGATAGACAGTGAAATGAAGAGGCTGATGTTGAAAGTAGAAATATCACCTCTCCATGTCTGGTTTCCATCTGGGTGGATTAACAACAACAGTAATTTAGTTCCTTTCACACTCAGATATGTGACAGATCCCAGATGGGCCAATATTCAGGCCAATATGAGAGATCTTAGAGATGTCCTGAAGGTTTGTCTGTAGCATTTGTATACTGAGATGTGGCCTGGCTGGTTTGAAGGGAAGAAGTTTTCCATGGGAGAAGGCACACCAGCCTGAAACTGCATTTTGGGGAAAAGAAGATGTGTTTGGATCTGTCTGTACAAGAGGCAGAGCAGAACCTTCTGCCTGGGCTGAATATCCATGAACAATGGCCAGTAGAACAGCACAGACCATGAGCTCAGAGTGTTGATTAGCAGGTGAAATTCAGCTGGTGGGAGAAGAAATGGGGTAAGAATAAAGCTGAGCTCCCAGTGTTACCCCTCAGTGCTGCTGAAATGCTGTCCATCATTTGCTAAGGATCCTCAGTGGATGGTCCAAGAGGCATTTTGATCAGAAATTGGGAGATGCTTTTTGACATGGATACAACTTTGTTCGATACAAGTTGTACTGCACTGGTTTAGCCAAAAAAATATGATACTGGAGAGAAGCAGATGGCAGCAAACAAAATTAAGTTACTTTTAAGATTCTTATCCATTAGCACTGACATATGATTCCCTAGTGACTGTAGAAAGTTCAGGTTTGGCTTTTCTGTATTAAATTTTAAACACTGTGAATAGAACTAAATCCAGAGGAGGGGGGGAAACTGCATTCAGAGCAGAACAAAGCCTGCAGCACCTTGAAATGACAGCTTTCAGCCTGTGCATTGTTCCTGGCACATTTGGGAAGATCATGGAGAAAGCATTACACAGCATGCCTATTGAATATCAAATAAATATAAAGCACCTAAATCCCTCTCAGTTTATTCATTGAATAAATCTTCTACCTTTTCTGCATATTGAACCCTTTATAAAATCTAGTTATAGAAATGCTAGTGGGAAGTAACTGGATTTGCCTGTTGGATGCTTTGAGGTGCAGGATTTGAGTGCTTTGGAGGGGATTGAATAAGTGTCTGTACATGCAAAAGCAGCACAGATGTACTGACAGGATCAACTGGGAGGCAATGCAAATAGAAATCTCAATAGAGAGATAACATTGGCATGAAGACAGTCACTGATACAGTGTGTAAACTCTAAAATTGTTCCCAAAAGTGGTGATTTGAGCTTAAATGGTGAGTATTTCCTAAATGATCACTGCCTGCTTGGTTTAACAAACGAGACTTTTATTCCCATCATTGATTTTACATGGGCAGAGAGTGAAAGGACAAAGAGGGGTGGTTTCAAAATAAAAGAGAAGAGATTTAGATTAGATGCTCAGAAGAAACCCTTTAATCAGAGAGGGATGAGGTACTGGAACAGGTTGCCCACAGAAGCTGTGGATGCCCCATCCCTGGAAGTGTTCAAGGCCAGGAGTGTTAAGCAGTCTGGTCCAGCAGAAGGTGTCCCTGCCCACAGCAGAGGTGTTAGAACTAAATGGTCTCCAAGGTTCCCTTCAAAGCAAACCATTCTGTGATTCCATGTTTTCATCTGTAATTAGCATTGTTCATTCTTCTTAAGCCATATATTGTGTTTCCAGTTCTTGAAAGGCCACGTGTCCATGCCCTCTGAGTGGGCTTGAGTCTTGCAATAGAACACATGCAAATATTCACATCCTCCATCTCTTCACTGGCTGAAGCTTGAAATTTGGCTTGCTCACTGAAACTAGACTTCGCTCCTTTTTAATGACTCCTTCACTTCCTTGAAAACAGTTGAATTTGGAACCCCAAGATTCAGATAAACACCCATTTGCACATCACCAGGCTGCAAACATATGGCTGATTTATATTATTTATAAGTGGCAATAGCATGGGAGTTCTCTCTAAGCAGCAAAGTGTTCTTGCCATGAAGAGCTGGCACAGCAATTGGGCAGTGCTGTGTGGAAGCAGTAACGGGCATCACCATAGATCTTGTTCCGAGGTTTATGTGCTTAGCATAGCTTTCAGTGCAGCCATCCTGCTAAAAACTGGGTTTGGGGAATGAATATGTGCAAAAAGAGCAATTCAGAAGAAATGAGATAAATGCTGCCCTGGGTTTCTGAATTGGCAGCATTATTCTGAGGCAGTACTTCGTATGACAAGTTAAAAAAGTATTATTTAAAGCATATTTGGTTAAAATAATGGATGTTCAGCATGATGAAACACCCTCAAGCCAATCTGATCCAACCTTTTTTTGCAAAAGCTTTTCACATAACAGGCAGAGCCTGCCTCAGTATCTTCAATAGCTGCTTTTAAATTGCCTGCAAACTGTGAACAAAGTGGATACAGCATGTGAAAAACCCACACATTCCTTACTACAGAGGATTACAAGCCTTTCTGTTAAAGGATAACTGCTGCTATGAACAGTTCTGGGCAAGAAATCACAGCCCTGAAGCAAGCAGTGAGATATGAGGACAAGTTGAGAGAAACATGTAGCGTGATCTCACTTTGTGATATGTATTCAACCTCTCCAAAATGTTTTATGGGGACCAACTGAACCTGTTAAAGGGGTTGCCACAGATGTACATGGGCTATTTCATGTGCCTAGGGAAGATAGTCTCAGTAATCTCCTCCTGCAGTGATACAACTTTCTCATTCAATAGGTAGGTTAGAAGAGTGTTAGCAATACGTGCCCTTTCTATGTGTTCTGCTATTTGTAAACAGGAATAGAGCGTAGGTACAAAGGAAAAGAGCAACAAAAGTCCATATGCTTCATTGGCCTAGGAATTGTGTATGTGCACTGAAAGCAGATGAGCAAGCCAGTATGAAAGCTCAGGAATTGCAGGTGTGTGCAGCTTTCATTGCCATTAGAGCCAGGCAATAAGCGCAGAGGGCCACAACGTTGGTCTGCAAGGCTCCTTCTGCTGCACTGGCCCCTCTTTTACCTTCCTGCAGCAAGAGCTGCTGTTTCCCAGGGTTTCCCTGGAGAACTACCCTGCAGAGCAGGAGGCAGGGCTGTCTGACATATGTTCTGTGCACATGGGAACTGAGCCCCACTGGTCCCGATCATGTTTGTAACACACAAGCACATGTCATGTACCTCCTGTGGTCAGCCCTTCCCTCAGCAAGCAGAGGAGCAGTTTTCCTCCTGGAATGGAGACAGGGAAACATACTGCTGCCTTCCTCTGAGAGCTCAGCCAAAGCACTATAAACTGCTTTGTGCTGTTTATACTCTACACATTTCTTGCTGTGGAAGGAGACATCATAAACCTGTTTAAAAAAAGATGACTGTTTAGGAGAATGGGAAGTGGGAATTGCTTTTCTCCCTCCTCAGACCATGGATTTGATTGCTGATATGAGAAAGTTTGCATTGTAAAGGCAGAGTGCAGCTGAGAAACAGCAAACAACTTGAAAGGCAAGAGATATCTCTCCAGGGCCTTTCCTACCTCTGCCAGCACTGGGATTTGGACTGAAAAGCCTAGCACTGGCAAGCACTCTGGTTCAGTTTGCAGTGCTTCTTCATGTTTCTATTAAAACTGATTTGATAACCCCTTTTTTCTTTTTTAAACATATATGTTTTACATGACTGATAAAATTACAGTGAATGTTATGGCCCCAGAATTACCAGTGTGTGTTGGGAATTGCTGCCATTGAGAGGTAAAGTGGTGGGATGTGAGCAGTGGATCTCAGAACACTTTACAAGCAGGACAGTCCTATTCCAAAGCTGTCCTGTAAGGGACAGGCTGGTGAAAACAAAACACATGCTATGTTTGGCCACTGTGCCAGTCCTAAAGACAGCACCAAGCACATGGGGTTCGCTGCCACAGGCTGAACCTCCATGGAGTTGTTCTGCTCAGGACACAGGGTGATGCAGCAGAGAGAAACCAGTCTGTGCCCTCGCTTGGGTTCAGAAACCCACTGATCTCTACCACAGCCCAGGCCCATTCCAAGAGAGGACATCTCTGATCCAGAAGGGCCAATTTGCAGTCAAGTTTGACAGTGAAAATTTTAGTGCATAAAGTTCTTCAAGTTACTGTAGAGTAGAAGAGACTATTTCAGTAGGAAGGGACCTACAGATCATCCAGTCCAACTGCCTGACCACTTTAGGGATGACCAATTTAAAGCAAGTCCTTAAGGGCATTGCCCAAATGCCTCTTAAACACTGATAGGCTTATGGCATCCACCCCAAGCCTGTTCAGTGATCAACAACCCTCTCGAGTGAAGACATGCTCCCTAATGTCGAGTCTACTGTGTTTCTCAGTACCCACAGCAAAAGGTCACACATTTCACAAGAGTCTAAGTTCTGAATTGATGTCCTCTCTCCTGCACTGGTACTCTGCCCCTTGTTCCACTTCATCCTCTGCAGACTCTGGAGACAGCCAACCCTAATTAATGCACTTGCATAACTACAAGGTTGCTGGTCTCTTCACAGGGACCTGGAGGTAGCCTTGCCATTTGTCTAAACCATTTCAGTGGTGATTTGAAAGTTCAGATTAAGAAAAGAAAAAATAAGAAAAAAAAAGAAAAAACCAAAAAAAGAAAAAACAGAGCTTCTAGCTTCACTATTGCTGCCAAGTGCTACTGAGCCGGGTTCAGAGTGCTGAGGAGAGTGTCTGTACCATCATCAACCCAGCTGTCTTTGGGTGGCCCAGACTGACTTTCTGTCAAAGGTGACTTGCCTGACAATATAATTAAATGGCTTGGTGCCTTAATTTCAGTATCATTAGCAACATTCTACACCTCAAATATTTGCTTATTTCTGTAAATTTTCGATCATGACATTCAAGAATGAAGAGACTTTTATCATATATAATTATTACTTGAAGAAAAAGTCAACTGAAATGTACTCTGGAATATCTCTTTGGTGTGTAACGTTTCTGAAATGTGTTTTGGAATTAGAATGTGTTGCAAAATGCAAATGCATTCTAAGGAAGCAAAAAATTTATAAGTGGAATCCGAAAGATGGCTGTAGACAGGCTGATGGACCTCCTACATGGAAAACTCTCTTCTTGCTGAAGACTTTACACTGGAACAGGAAAGGACACATGGAGACACAGATTAAAATAGTAACTCACTGCTTAATTGAAGAAGAACATTCTTTTGCAGATATAGAGACTTCCTATTATTTGATGTCTCTATTTTCATTGGTGCTTCTTAGGCATCAACTGAGAACCACAGAAATCACTTTATGGCTGCAATATAGGGGAAAAATGCAATTGAAAATGCCAAGAAATTATGTTCTTGATATTTTATTATTTTAAAGGTAATTAGAAGTCTGTACTTGATCTGGTTTATGTCTGGTAATGATCTAAGTGAATCCCGAATATTTCCAGACAGGCTTACAAATCTGTAAAGTTCATGCTTCTTCAGGGAAGGTCTGGGAACATAATGCACATCCATCTTGACTTTTTCTCTCATTTAAACAAAAATGACCATTTCAGGTCAGGCTACTTTCTTGCTCTCACATAAAATTTCAAACTCAGCTTCTGGTTCCTTTACAGTGCATGTGACTTACCTAATGTGCCGATGAATTAGAGATATTTGTAATTTTTATCTCTTTTGTTATTTGGGTAACAATCTCTGACAGTCTAAACCAGCCCTCTAGACCCTGCATGCAGATAAAATGATGGCCAGGGTCTCCAGGCACATCCCCAGTGTCCAGGGGCATCCATGGCCAAGCAGGGAAAGTGAGGGTTAGCTCTGGATATTATCCATGGTTGGAGAAGAAGTGGTAGAGACTTTGTCCCTCATCCAGACGCTGACTGACAGCTTCCAAATGCAGACTCCCCTCAAAAATGTGTCTCCCACACAAACTCATGCTTTCTGGTGTTTTTCAGATTTTTATCTATTGTTAAGACCACATCTGCTGCTGCTTCATCAGAACAGTAGTTCTTCCAAAGAATAGTGGAAGAAATTGTTCCTTTTTTCCACATTGTTTTTCCCTCTCCCATTACTTTCATCTTCAGTGCATTTCTTAGTGCATTTTATGACTTCATGGCCAGAGAAGACCCCACAGCGGGGGAGCTCCAGGAGCATCTCAGATACATCTCTTTGATTATGAAGATATCAGGTATCAGGAAGTAATTAAGGGGGTAAAAGGTGCTCTCTGTCTCTCTGTTACATCAATGGACAGTTTCTTTTTCTTCTTCTTCTTCTTTTTTTTTTTTTTTTTTTTTTTTGGTAAATCATCTGTTAGCATTGAGCTAACCGACCAGTTTTCATCCGCACCCCAGGCAGCAGCGCACTCTATTAGGGTGCTTAACCCAGTCCAACATGCATCCTTTCAGGCGATATGTGGGAAGCACCGTCAAGGCTTAGTGGTTAATTGTTCTAAACAGAGAGTGAGCTGTAAATAAGTTTCCTTGGCTTCTGTTCTGCAGGGAACATCCCCAGATTTTTGAGTTGGATTTGGGCTTTTTTGGTAGTTTTCTTAACCACAGTTAAATTTTGTCAGCAATTTGAATTCTGACATCTGTAACTTTCATACTATGATAATGAGCATTTTGTGGATCACTGAGGGTTTTCTCTGGGCCTTCAAGTGAAGTTTCAGGGGCAGGGAAGATCCTGGTGGTCTTCAGATGCTTAATACTTCATCTCTCTGTACCAAGCTCAAGCCCTGCCCAAATCCAAATATTGGTGCAACATGGTTTTTTTCCTCCCGCCATTAACATGTCTGTGCACTTGTTCAACCTGGGATGTCTCACTGCAGTTTTCTCAGTGTGTGTCATCGACCATTTGGATCAAGGGAGTGGTTTACTGTGGGGTTTTTTGGATTAGCAGGCTGGGAGTCTGAGGCTGCATTAATATTAATGTGAACATCTCTCAGACTTTGTCTTTAGGGCAGTAATTTTTAAGCAAGAGGAAGAGGTGAGATCGAAGACAGCAGTATTTGGGGGAACTAAAATCTGAACTCAAGCAGAAGCTGGAGAAATAATCCCAGATCTCTGAGTAACTGTTGGCATCATACCACAAGACACTCTCTTATTAAAATTTCTATAAGTTTCCTGTTTTGTTCATCTGCCTCAGGCCTTCTGCTTCTACCAGTCAGAATATTTTATTAAAAAACAGTTATTTGCTTCGAAGTAATAGTAAGCTGCTTGGTTAGCTCTTTCCACAGTTAACTGCCCTGGAAAAACTTGGCTTCTTTGTATAGGATTGAATTTCACTTCTTACCTCTCCTCCACCATTCACCAAGACCACATTGCAGGGCTACAACCTGCAGGGCTGTGCCCCTTTGCAATGTATATGTGGGTCTAAAACAAACATTTCCAAGCCTGGATGAGATGCTCCTACTTCTTTTTAAGTATTAAGGTCTCCCAGCATTTGGACCCACTTCCTCTGTGTCCTGTGTTCCTTTATGGATTGTGAGTTGGATCAGGCTCCACCAGGTCTCTGGGCAGACAACTGTCCAAGCTGGGATTCCCCACTCACAAGTTATTTGCATCCTAAAACCCTACCGCTTCCCACCCTGGAATGGGTTCACTGCCCTCCATTCTGTTTTGAGGGGCAAATCTTGTCAACCCTTACAGCTTCACCCTTTGTTCTTATGCCCACTTTCAAAGGTATTTCGGATGAGTAGGCTTAAAAATATATATATAAAAAATAAAATGTAGAATGATGATCCTAGAGCACCCCATGAAGTAGAAGTGTGGAACCAGCTATGCTCAGAGCTCTTTTTGTTTAGGTTTTTATTTTAAATCAAGGAGCACCTACCATGCAGCCAAGCAACATGGGTCACATTCAAAATTTGCCTTCAGAAATATTAAGGGTCATCTGATAAATGGTCAAAAGAGGACAATTCATATTCTGTAAGACTGCAGAGCTTTTTGGAGCATTACTTCCAACTTTCATAGCATAGGACAGAAAATTTCCTGCAACATTGACCCTGCCATCCACCAAGACATCACTGCTTAATGTCAGTGTGTGCTTTAGAGAGGCACAGAGTGGCAACTGCACCTCTTTCACAAAGAGGTTATTCCTTAGGGAGGGATGTGGTCTTTCCAGGCCCCGCCCCTGCTGGTCTGACTCAGAGACAGGTCTGGGGCTGCAGCAAAGGGAGGTTACGGCAGAGTGAGTGCTGGGAGAGGAGCTCCTGGCTCTCACTTTGTGGAAACCTGAACCACAAATGCCAAGAGTGTTTTGTTCTCCAGCACTGCCAGCTCTGCACTGCTCACTAAAAACTGTCTGCACTGAGAGATCCTCCTCTGAGACTTTTTTTCAGCATGCACCTCCCATAAATCCTTTTGGCATCTGCAACACAGAAGAAGCAAGAATACCTAGCTGGGATCACAGCCCTTTGGAGGGAAGGATTTTACACCGGGTAGTAAAAGATAAATGAGATGGTACATGTTCACAGATCAAAGGCAAGATCCACACTTCTTATCTGCATGCCTTAGGCATCTGTCTGAAATGTTTGCACATGGGCTAGTGTCTAGGGTTGTCCTGGGTATCTGTGTCTGGTTCAGCCGTGTTGGAAGGGAGCTCAGAGGAGCATCCCACATCAATGGCCAGAGGGGAACAGCAGAGCCTTCTGGAAGCTTCCGAAGTGCAAGTCTTGGCCAGGAACTTGGCACTTGAAGCTATATATTAATAAATTATATATTAATCTCTTGGAAAGTGAGAAGCATCTTCTCCCCTCTTTCAACAGCATTTCCCAAGCAAGTGCCTTCAGCATCAGCCCAGAGATGTTTGGCACATCCATGGGAATGGAGACAGGGATGAGCCACAGCCAGGTTGGTCAGGGTTGGGGGGGGGGGCATATGAAGCCCATGGACAGGCAAAGGCAGAGCTGCGACACAAAAATAGCACCAACTCAAAGGACAGATTCATGCTTTCAGACCATAATATGGGGCAATAATGGCGATTGCTTCAGCCAGGCACCTTCTACCATTTTGCAGTGCAGAATTTCTCAGGAATAACTTGACAATAATTAAGAAATGCAAAGTGTTACCAACAGACAAAACTTACTTAGGTGGTGAATTTCTGCTGTTTGCCTGATGGATTTAAAAAAAGCAAATAAGAACTACATGTGACCTGTTTAATACTAGTCAATAACAGGTGTGTTTTGAAGCACTGTTCCCACCCATGAGCAGGGTGCATCCCTGTCTCACTTCTTGAGCAGATACTAAAAAAAACAGCTGGTAAATCCAACATTCATTTGCACTGACTATTGTAGGGCAAAAAAGCATTAGCTCTGGCATCTTTAAGGTGGGTGTTTTTGATATGAAATCGTGGTTTGGAAGCTCATTCAGCTGCTTTACCTCCAGGATCTAAAATACATGTAATGCTTACAGTTGCCAGTGCTGAGGCTTTTGGTATGTACTGTAATATTCAACTGCAAAAGACTGATTTCCTGTGGAGACCACAGGAGCTGTCACTTGAAGTGGTATCAGTATTTTTGCCCTTGGACATTCACATTCTTATTTACAAAGAATGGCCAGTAGTCAAACAACTAGTATATCACCTGTAAAAAACCACACATTTCCTCATTTTCTGATGATGTAGCCATAGTAAATATGCTACTGTACATGGATTTTGCAAAGTCACTCCAAGGAGGTACTTGACTAGCAGGATATTGGGCTAAAGAAAGAAGTTCCACTGTGCTCCCTCCCATTCCACCAAATAAAAAGAAACTCACATAATTAACTCTTGAGCTATTCTCAGAACCATGGTTTATATCACTGAAGTCTCATCTTGAATGAAGAGATGCTTGTATTTCCCAGACCCTCTTGCTAACAGATTTGTGGAGTGCTTTCTCATGCTCAGGATGTGCTGGGTTATTGTCAAGTGATCACTCTTGTTCATACACCTGAGCCCTGCCTTGTTGAAAAGCCCATTTTAACTGTCTCAAACAGAAACACCATGCAACAAGAACAGCAAGGGACTGCCAAAACCTCTTTTTGTCTGACTGAATGAACCTTCATTTCTAGGAGCCAGCACTGAAGTGCCATTGGCAAAGGTGCCCCACAGCTCCCAGGCACATGGGGCTGCTTCCTCATCAGTGCATGGGGGTGGTTGAGCATTTTTGAGCCCCACAAGGCATGTAGAGCAAGAAGAGTGTGAATACAGAGCAAGCCTATGGCAAACTTGTCACCTCCCCAGACAGATCAGCATTACGGCAGAAACTGCAGGGATGTGCTGCAACATCAGCCACAGCTGAACGTCACTGTCTGTCACCTCCACATTGCTGGCTTTTCTTTAATCCTCAAACCACTGTCTTTTCCCTGAAATGCCAGTCAAATGAATGATTGAAAGAGACATGTTTAAGTTGTAGGCAAAACTCCTCGCTCTTCATTAGCTTCCCTGCGGCAAGTTTGACACACACATAATACACCCACACATCACCAAACAACTTCCATGCAACTCACACAATTTTTTTTTCTAAAGGAAGAAAAAAAGAAGTAAAAAGAGGCTATTATATGTTTTACTACTTTAAATACTTGTGAGACATGTAGCTACAAGAATTCTCCTGATGATCCCTGAAGGCAATAAGAAAAAGCAGACATTTTTTCTCTATATAAAAAAATAAAGAAAATTTTTTCATTGATTCCTAGAATACTGTAAGTCAGAGTACAGGCTACATCCCTGCCTCCCACATGCAATCAGACACTGGAACAATACACTTGATTTAATTGCAATTGAGGATATGAATGGGAAGAGATAAAGTTATCTGTCACATTGCAGTCCAAATGACATGCAGTCCCTTCAAGCTTTTCTTTCCTCTTAGCCTAAAGCTAAGGACCTTTCAAAAAGGTCCAGTGGTGCCCAGTGACAGGGTCAGAAGCAATGGGAACAAACAGAAACACAGGTGGTCCCCTCTGAACATCAGGAAACATATTTTGTTGAGGGTGCCCGAGCACTCGCACACATGGCACAGGGATGTTGTGGAGTCTTCATCCACGGATATACTCAGAAGTCATCTGGACATGGTCCTGGGCAACCAGCTCTTGGTGGCCCGGCTGCGATTCTGTGATCTCCTGCTCCCATTTCTCAGCTCTGCCTCTAGCAACCTCTGTCTATAACATAGAACAGCATAATAATCAATAAAAAATAGTGCTCACTCCTGAGTGATCAGAGTGATTTCCAAAACATTCCACTAATCTTCTCCAGAAAGGGATCTGGAAATGTTTTATCTCCTTAAATCACATATAATTGATGCCATAGAAAAATTCAACAAGCAATCAGAATTTTCCTCAGTGCAAATCAATTTGATTCACCTTTCCTTTTCTCCTTGATCAGAGAGAGGCTTCAGTAATTAACATTTTGCTGAGAGAGGATTTTCATCCTGCATACATTCATTCGTCTTTCTGGTCAAAAACAAAATAACTAAAAACCAGCTGAAATGGTAGATGCAGCATGACCCCTTCTCCATCCCTGGAGGTGACAAGGGTAGGCTGGATGGGGTGTAAAAAACCTGGTCTAGTGGGAGGTGTCCCTACCCATGGCAGGGGGCTTGAACCTAGATGATCTTTAAGGTCTCTTCCAACCCCAACCATCCCATGATTCTGTGATTCTAAAAACAAGTGCACGTGTGGTCATGTATATGTTTTGTAGGAAAAGTATTTATCTGTGATAAAACTGGAGGGTACTTGTTCAGCACCAGAGAGTGCATTTTTCCTTTCCTTCCACTGTCTGCACTAAGGTTTGGGTTATCCAGGTAATTTAGGTGCATCATTACCATTCAAATAAAAAGAAAACAGGCTAAACATCTTATCTTCTCTCAGGACTACATCTGGGAACAATAAAAGGGATATTGCTCCTTCCCCTTCCTGCATGGCAGCTGGCAGAAGAAAATGAGTAGTAATCAGTCTCTTTCTGCCCTGTGCTGCCACCCTCGAGCAGATACGAGCTCACTCAGCCCTTGACCTCACGTCTTGCCAAACAGGCCGATCTTGCCACAGAGGAGCAGGAAAGTGAGTGGGTCAGATGGTGCTTTTTACCTCACCTCCCTCCTGTGAGTGAGCATTCCCTCGCTGTCCTCCTGCTGCCCAGAGCCACGGCAGTGGGGTGGCCGGAGTGTGCTGTCTGTCGCCTGCAGCCCCCGCTGCCCTGGCAGCCCTTGGCTCCTGTGTCCATGGGGAGACAGCCCCTCTCTCCTCACCCTTCTGCCATGCCTCCAGAGCCAGCTCTGACCTTTCCAGCTGGCTCTGGGCTGTGTGCAGGTACATATTGTCAGGTATGAGCTGGGGTGAAAGCACAAGGCTCTTCATCTCCCTGGTGACACTGATGCTGGGTGCCTGCAAAGGACAGGGGTCCTGCTGCATTGCACAGGGTGTCAGCAAGTAAGAAAGAGTCCCAAAAGTGTCAAATGCCTCTCCCAGCAACAGCAGTGGAGAGACTGAGGCTGAGACTATTTCCTCTTTCCCAGAAGAATGTCCCCTTTAGTGAGGATCATGTTTACTTTATGGTTTTGAAGTGCTTAATCCCATTGAAATCAGGCATTTCCAAGGGATACCAGTAAAACCCACCGGCTTTTTATCACCCTGTTTGATCTGGAGCTTCATGGCTCATTCTGTTTATGAGGTAATTACCTTCACTGTGAGCCCTTGAGTGAAGAAGCAGCACGGACTCTGGGAGAACCACCATGGCTGTACAGAGGGAAACAGGCTCCACCAAGCCATTGGAGACCTCCACAGGGCACCTTGGAGAGTGGGAAGGGAGCCAGGAGAAGACGGGTAGGGTAGGAGCTCTTCTGAACTGGGGCTGCCAGACAGAAGGATGAGGAGTAGCAGGGTGAGAAACAGCCCAGCTGCTCCACACCCAGGCATACCATGTCCACATCCAGTAAACCCTGAAGGCCAGGTCACCAGGGACAGGAGGTGCTGCCTTGCTCTTAACAATCCAGGAAACCAGGACACAGTCCCCTGCAGGACAATCACATGGTGTTGATTCAGGAATCATGGGGAGAAAGTTCTGTAGTGCACATGTAAGGACTTAAGAGAGTACTGTTGCCTGTCTCAAACACTGTCAAGGCCACAGAAGGAACTTTCCATAAGATACGCCACTGCAGTGGGAACTTGAGAAAAGCACAGAAGACACAGTGGGTGGGTATGTGCTGTCTTGGAGACACGTGTGAGTAACACTGGTGGAGAAGCTGATCCGAGGAGCAGCAGCAGATTTCCTGTCAAATGCATTTCATTTAGAAGTTATTTGCTTTGTTCTGCATGCAAGCACTGGCCACGTCAACAATTTTGGAAGGAATTTATAGGGTTTATGCTACTTACAGTGTTCCCCAGGTGCCTTAAATGCTCATTATAATAAGAGACAGCCCTGACACTCATTTTGGTTGGCAAGTATTAACAGCTTATATAGTAGCCTGAGGGCTTTAGTCAGGATAATGTGCTCTGAAATCTCCACTAAGGCTGAGGTTTGTGCTGCAAAGCTGTGGGAAGCACAGGAGCACGGCTGTGTGCCGCATCATCTTGCCTCAGCATCTACCTGCTTTGCTTTGAAAAGTCTCAGAAAAGCTTAATTACTTAATACCATGGGCTCGCAGTTTTCTTTTCCAATCAAATTCCAGATACTGAGTAGCCCCTTGTGCCAGCAAGTGTACTTGCACTTCTCATCTGCTGTCTGTTTAATATTCACCCTGATGCCGTAATGGGCAGGTGGAAGGTCCAAGATGTGCAGTGGGAGCATCCTGCCTTAATGCACCTGAAAACTTTGGCATCAGGTGAGCAGCTGAGGAGAGAAAAAGCATCACAGACCTGCAGCTCCCAGGCAATTGTGAGAGAGGATCCATATGCTCCAGTGCCCACTGAAAGAGTCATTTGGCATTGCACCAAAATTATTTCTCCCCCTTCCTCAAAAGCAGGTCTCCATTGAAACCACAAATCTGCGTGACCATGGGTTCTGCTCTCCCATATAAAGTCTGCCTGACAGAAGCACAGATAACCTGTGGGGCAGGATATCAGGCTGTTAGCAGACCTAGAAGGGGCTTGCAAGGTAGTCCTATTAATTGCCACCACAGTCCATGTGACACAGGCTGTTTTGGGTTGAAAACAGCCCAGTTTATTCCAGCTGTGCCGTGCCAGGGAGATGTTGCAGAGGCAGCACCCTGATCAATGTGTGAGCAGCCTCCTGATGTCCAGAGCTCCAGAAGAGCATCACAGGAGAGCAGTAAAATGGTGGACATGTGAGGGACCTTAGCAAGATGAACCAGACCAGGCATTGTTTAAGCTTTGGGACTGCCCAAGCAGTTGTCTTGTGAAAAGCCAGGGGATACAAACACTGAATCACAGTAGCTCAGGCAAGAAGCAGCAGATCTTGGGCTTTTGTGGCACTTCAGCTATTGGCTTGGCACCTTCATCCCAGAAAGAAGGGGGTTTTCTTAACAAACAAAGATGCTAATTTTGAAAGGCTGCTCTCCTCTGTACCGGCAGCCAAGACTGGTGAGACCTGTGTGTAACCACCATTTGGGAATAGAAAGGCACAAGCATGATTAGGAACTGTTTTGTTGGGGATGGCAGAAAAACAGGGTGAGGGTATAGCTCCTGTTTGTTCTTTGCCCATCCTAGTTCCTGTCAGAGAGCAGTGGTGAGGCAGTGCCTGCTCCATAGACCAACCTCTGGAGCTGCACTCAGCCCTGTTTGGTCCCATCCAACAGCAGCAGTGGGGATTTGGCATCGCAGAAGCTGTTGTTCCCGCTGCTGAAACTGATAGACAGAGGAACAACAACAATGCACTGGAGGATCCAGGGAAAAGGCCCATCTGTCTTGCTTTTGAGGATGATTAGGCAGAGTATTTGATCTGGACAGCATGGGAAATTACACTGAATGGCAATTCTGAGGCTGACTGCCTGGCAGTGGCATGGAGCAGGGGAAGAGCAAAAAAGTGACAAACTGAAATCGCAGCCTCTTCTCCAGTGATCAGGATAGGATCCACATCTGGGAACAGCCCATGCACAGGTAAGAAATAAGCATACTTGTTGCTGAAATGGTGAAAAGTCATGTATGTTCAGCTCCTGATGCAGTCTGCTACAGCTGTGCCTGCAACCAGGGCCCCACCCCACGGCTCCTGGACATGTGCCTTTCCCTCACACCAGGCTGAAATGTTCAGCTGGTTTACATCCTCATTTTTCTGAACAAGTGAGCTCATTTTCTGTATTTACACCTTTCCCAGTCCATAAGTCATTAGCAATTATTGCATAGTTTGAACCTCATATTGGTTTCTTCTTCAATTTTTCATGGAAGTGTTGAGTGTTGTCAAGTCAGATTCATTACTGAGTGAATACTTTATATCACCATCAGCAATGAACCATGCACTGCAATCAAAGAAAGACATCAATGTGATTTATTTTAATTATATTTATTTCCTGTAATTTTTTATTCATTGAGTCTTTTCTCAGCTCTTCCACTTTTTTGCCAAGGATCAATTTCAAGCTGTAAATCAGTAACAGTATTAGCATTAGAAATACTTGGCTCTCCAAATTTGCCTTTTTAAAATACTGGCACAGCTTCAGCTCTCTCCCAGCCTTCTGCAACTTCCTCAGCACATCGGTGTAACTGAAAGTAATGGTGATTTAAAGAGCTCTTTGTCCACATCTTAAATTTGATGCATATGCTGGCAGTGTCATGATGTTCAGCCAGGGTGTATCACAGTGGGGATGCAAATTTTGCCATGGATGTTTCACCCCACAGTTCCTACATGGAGTATTAATGATGCCTATATCATGTTCACCATGAATTCTCTGGTGTCCTAGGGGGATGCTGTACCAATGAAGGTAAAATAAGGGATCCAAGAGCAAAACATGATGAACCCCTCAAGAACAAAGTAGCTCCAATCACTGCACTGCAAAAATCACTTTGACACTTTGTCAGTCGCACCTCACAGCACCAGTCGCTGGAACGAATAGTCAGTAATTACCTTTGTCAGGTGAAGTTCCTTTAATTACCTGCAACTTCACTTTCAGGAAACTCCCACTTTCAGCTGCTGCTGACAGTTTAAAGGACACGTCTTCTAGCAGTAATTTTTATGAAAAGTCCAGGAAAATTACCAGGGGATGGAGTCATGTGGGGCTCACCTCTTGCTGCACAGGACTGGTAGGTGTCCTGGAGTCACCTGTCTGACCTGCCTACATTGAGAAGAAAGGTCAATGGGCTGGGGGTGAAGGAGGAAGTTGGTTAGCCAACCTGTCATGTAATCCATGGGTATTCTTCAATGACCTTTTCTTCTCCTCCCTAAAAAATAAAAGAAACACGGAGTAGACTGCCTGGAGAGCTGCTGCTCCTTGAACCTTGACAATACACGTTCAGCATCACAAGGAGACATTCAGAAGCCAGCATTCAGCACACGCTGCCCTCACTATCGAGCTCCCATACAGATGTTCATTGAACTGTCAGAGTACCGAGAGGAAAAGAAACTAATTGTAAGTGGGAGCAGGTTAGTTAAATCTTTTCTGGAAGTATTATATAGTTATTAAATCACATACAAAACTCAATAATAATGGGAATAATGTTCTTCCGAGGAGTTAAACAGAAGCTCAATTTATAATGCTGCTCGGCATTCAAACCAGAGTGTTCTACCTTCCTGGTACATGATAAACATTTAGTAATTAATCCTCACAAAGCCTCGGTGAGGCAGATCTCTTCACACCACTGATTCTGTGTATAAATGGGAACAAGATGGTACAAGATGCCTCCTTTGAAGCT
>JAWWEV010000083.1:6851948-6908215 GCA_035583235.1 Hafferia zeledoni | reverse complement strand
GTGTTTAGAAGGAAAGCCCATGGTCTTAGGTCTTAAGTAGAACCTGTAGGATTTGGCCCATAACAAAGTTGCTAATTATGTCGAGATCCTAAAGAACAAAACTTATAACCAACTATAAGCTGCTATTTGCAGAAGATAGATTATAGAAAGGTATAAGATCAATGGGATGTGGGCTGTCAAATAAGAACAAAAGTAAATTACATCAGGATGTTGAACTATTCGTGACTACAGAGAAATTACCTAGTGTCATTTTAAAACTATCTCCTTTCTCTTTGTCACTGCTTAAGGCATAGCATGAATAAACACAGGGCATAATGAAAGGGAGTTTCCACCCAGCACCAAAAGTGCAGCAAAAGTGGAGGACTTTCCCACTGGTTTTAGTTTCATTTTTGTCTGCTTACACTGCCACTAATTTAAGTTTGCAGCTGATTCCACAGCCTGCACAAGGACCCCACACAACACAGAGAATCCTCAATACTCATCAACAAGCAAATGAAACTGGCACAGACAGAGCTGGGACTGACACAAGGTTGTGCAGACATGGTGTTACGTGTGAAAACAGGGAACTAAAGTCTCTGGTAATCCATGCTTTAAAGTGTTTGAACTGTCATTGTGTGGCCAAAAAAGTAGCCTCTTACTTCCAGGCACCACCAAGCTTAACTGAAGTTCTGGCTTGCATAAGGAAGCATTTTTTCCAACTCATTTTTGGTTAAAGAACCCTTGGCACAACAAAAGTAGTAATTCCCAAAGAGAACAACTCAGCATTGGTGATTGACCGTCCAGAGAAAGCAGCATGTTTTTTATATCCTCAGTAAAAAAAAGCAGCTCAACAGTTTATTACAATTTTTGATATATCAGAGATGTCACTGATAATACTTTAAAATACAAAGAAAGAAAATGCTCTTTATTAGCTGTAGAGAGCTTGGCCCATGATTAGTGCAGGTTAGAGTCCCTTTCAGGGGAGCTAGAAGATTACTCCCATCCCACCCATTTTCTCCTTGAATTAATTAACATTAAAACTATGCTCTTACAAGACCAGACATGCTAGATAAAACTGATTCCCTTGAAATCATCAAAAATTTGCCCATTGCTTTCAATGAGGGCAGCATTTTACCTAATCCTTCTAATAGACTTTTTTTAAAATAGCGTTGAAAAAAGACTCAAGGGCCATCCTATTTCTCCTCTTGCCGCAAGGCAGGATCAGCTACATCCATGTCAGTGCTGATGGATATTTGTCTAACTGGTTCTGAAAGAGCTGCATCCCTTAATAGCACCTTGAGCTCTGCTTCCATTTTCACTGGTCCCAAGACAGGAAAAGAAAAAGGGCTTTTATCACCAATTCTGCCAGGATTTTTGGCTGGTTTAAAGGGCCAGTGACAATTTTCACATCTGATGTCTCACGATCTGCTAAAGATAGAAACTAATACTACCCACTCCCAGGGCACTTTCCCATGATTTATTGACATTCTTCCCTTTTATCTCTTCCTCTTGAAGTATCTGACATGAAATCATGTCATTTTGTTTCCCACCTTCTCTTTTTCTCCACCATTTCAGTTCTGGTCTCATTTCAGTGGCTGTCCTATCAGAACCAATAGTTAAAACTCATGCTTTCCTTTATCTTCAGGCCTGTCAGTCTTCCAGGTGGGCAGTATAAAGTGTGCAGCTCTAATTCTAGGAGTGAATTGTCAACTCTTGTAATTATGCTGACAACGTGTAAAGGTAGGGAGGCAACAGAGCAATAACAGCCATGCGGGATGGAGCCTTGGGGTGAGGCAGGAAGAGAAGAGCAGCTGGGCAAAACAATATTCAAGTCTGGTCATTGCAGAAAAGAACCTCTATGGTTTGGTTATGCTTCCAGAAAGAAGCATCACGAGTTATTAACTGCCCTTTGCTTGCAACCCAGTGCTCATGGAAACAAAGTGGAGGTCTTTGCTTTGGTTTCAAGAAGACCTGGATTGCACTCAGAAATAGTAAAACATAGCTCCTCATTGACAGGCAACTCAAAATACACTGCTTGCATCCCCTGGAACTACAGGAAACCTGCCCACAGCTGCTCAAAATACATTTATAATTTAGAATGAATGGGAAACACAGGCACAAAGATTAACATTTACAGCTGGTATTTTTGAACATAAAGGTCTGAGGCAGATGTTTACACACAGCAGTCAGGGAATGAGAGGGGAGTTTCCCATGCATTCTTTCTCATCTCAGAATACACCATGCATTAAGATTTACAATAAGTATTTTTTAAAAAAAGTTGCTACATAGAATCCAATAGCAAACAGCACAATTTGTTGTTCATAAAGTATGCGAGAAGAAGTTTGGTGCTCAGAGCCTGCCCTTAACCCTTACCAAGGGTTTTATTCCCCACATACAAACACTTGGCAGTGTTTACTGGTAAAAGATAAGACAAGCCATGTTTTCAACCAAGCCATAAAATGTGTAGATTCACTTGTAATCACAAAACCTCCTGATCTTAAAGGGTCCTGGCTCTGCACTTGGGACAAAGTTGGTTAATGCTGTGAGAGACCAGCAGTGGCCAAACAAGCATTTCAGATATGACTGATTGCCAGAGGCTTCCTCTGCACCACTGCTGCCACCAAACAGAGCGCGGGAGGAGCACAGAGGGGCACTGGACTGAGGACGCTGTGTTGCTGGCAGGAGAAACCCTTACATGCTGCTTGCAGGAAAAATAGCAACTAACTTAGAGGCTGGGATGGAGAGCCTGCCTAGGAACCAGGACCATTGCTGGGACATACAACCCATGGAGATGCATTTTCAGCATCGCCTCAGTATCTGTGGCTTTGAACTTCCTCAGGAATTTGGTAGGAATCATCAACACTTGAAATCAGCTTCCTGGGGCAACAGGAAAGCTTTTTCTGTGAACTACTGTCTAAAGAACAGGTTCTTGAAGGCATTGTTGTAGTTTTTGTTGAAAGCAGTGTAGATGAGTGGATTAAAAAAGGAATTTGAATAGCCCAGCCATAGAAAAATGCTCTTCCAAATGGGTGGGATGTCACATGAGCAGAGTGGGTTGATGAGCTCTGTGATGAAGAAGGGGATCCAGCAGAGCACGAAGACCCCGATAAGGATGCCCACCATAAGGGCAGCTTTCTTTTCCTTCTGCTCTCTCCACGTGTCTCCGTCCGTCTGGAATGTAACAGTGGCATGACGGACAGTGAAGACCATCTGTGGCTGCTGGGTAGCTTCTTTTACCTGCCAAACACAAACACAAGTTGCACTATGTGTATCTCAGGCAGCTGATCCCATACAGCAACTACAATGCAAGCAGTGGCCAGGGCTCCCAGGGAAACACAGGCCATCTACGTCACGCTCTAATTGAGAGGACAGTGGCTGTATGACCCTCTCCTGGGTAATGGAGACTACTTTAAGTGAGGCTAGAAACTAGAAAGAGTAGTGATCTCTGGGTACATGGGATTGCTCACACGAGATCGCAATAACACTATTTCCCCTCTTGCAATCTGATCAGCAGAACAGGCACACACCCACATGCAGTACACAGAGGTCTCCCTGCTTTCTCTGAACCCATTGAGTTAAGAGTTCTTGGTAGGAGAGGCAAGAAAATGAGCACACATTTGCTTTCTCCCTGCAAGAAATCTTTACAGTGCACAGTCACTGTGCCAGGGATGAACCAACACAATACAGGCACAATTAGGAAGGATTTACAAGGACATTCTGCACGTGTGTCTTCTGTCAGGGTAAATTCACAGTCTATCCAAAGCCACAGCTAGTTGCCAAGTTATAGCCCCCAGCAGAGACAGGACCACATCCATCCACCCTCCACTCACCCCACAGGAGGGACAGTGACCCCCTTACTCATGCTGGTGAGCACTCATACAGCACTCCATGGGGGGACATCTGTGAGTCACCACTCGCCCACGTGGACCTCAGACTTGCAATCTGGCCCGAAGCTGCTTTAGCTACACCTGGCATACTCACAACTGAGGGCTCAGAAGGAGTCAAAAGACTGTGCTCACAAGCTTTGAAGTCAGCTTTCCCTTGGAAGCCTCCAGGATTTGGAGGGCTTTGATGGGATGCTTTTTGGTTGCACAATTGAGCTCCAAGTTTCCCCACTTTGGCAAGGGCTTGGCTGCTGCCAGTGCTTGACCTGAGCAAAATACAACCAAGCTGACCTACCTCCAGGGTTTCTGGTGTAATGGGGGTGATGGAGTTACTCTTCCGAGATCCAATTCGAAACTTGGCAGCCTTGTAGATCTTCCAGTACACAAAGAGCACCACGCAGAGTGGTAGGTAGAAGGCCCCAAAAGTGGAGAAGATTGTGTAGGAAGGCTCCCGGCTGACTTGGCACTCTTCACTGTCCTCTGAGTAAGTCTCTCCCCAACCAAAGAGCAGCGGGGCAAGAGAGATGAAGGCAGAGAGTACCCAGGTGAGGGCAATCATGATGTTGGAGATGCGGCGCCGCGTGCGGAGCGTGTACTCCAGGTGCCGGGTGATGGACCAGTAGCGGTCGAGGGCAATGGCTGTGACATTCCAGATGCTGGCAGTGCAACACAACACATCGAAGGAGATCCACACCTGGCAGAGTGACCGGCCCAGACGCCACCGCCGCCCGGACAACTCATGGACCAAGCTGAGGGGCATGACGAGGGCTGCCACCATCACGTCGGAGATGGCCATAGAGGCCACCAGGTTGTGGGGCACCCGGTGGAAACTGCGCACGCGGAGGATGGTGGCCAGAACCATCCCGTTCCAGAGGAACGTGGCCACGACCAGCATGGCCAGCAGGGAGAGGACCAACACGCTGAAGATGGACAGATGAGCCTGACCGCCCTCGGGGCCAGCTGAGGACTCGCTCCTGTTGGCAATGACCGGCGTCGTATCGGCGAAGCAGCTGAGGTTGAGCGGGCGCTCCATGCCGAGGCTGCCGGGCTGCTCCGGGCTCCTCCGGGCGCGGTGGCGGCTGGAGCCGCTGCGCTCCGCGCGCCGGGAATGGGGGGGAAGCGCCGCCCTACCGAGGGCGCAGGGGGTCCCCAGTCACCCCGAGTGTGGCCGGGCGCGGGGGCTCCCGGCTGCCCGGCGCCGGGGGCTTCATCCCCGGCAGGAAGAGCCCTGCGTCAGCCGCGGCTGACGGCAGCCCCCGGCCCGCCCCGGCGGCGGGAGGCGGTGGCTCCGCGGGCGCGGGGGGTGCGCGGCGGGCGCGGGGCGGCTGCGGGCGGCGCGGAGCGGAGCGGAGCGGCGGGAACGGGGCGGCGCTGGCGGCGGCGGAGCGGCCGGAGCGGGGCGGACGAGCGGCGGCCCCCGCGGAGGAGCCGCGGGCTGGCAGGGCCGGGGCGGGCAGGTGAGTCCCCCGCCGTGCGCGGGTGCGGGGCGGGCAGCGCTGCGGGGAGCGGAGCGGCCGCGCCGGGCGAGGTCCTGCTTAGTCATGTCCGTGCGCGGGTCGGAACCGGCGCCGGGCCGAACGGGGAGGCAGAGCGGGCGGCCGCTGCCCCAGCCGGCTGTCTCTGTCCGCTTCTCATTGCCCTTTCCCGTCCCCTGCCCGCTTCCCGCTGTCCCTGCCCTGCCCGCTGCCCATCCCCTGCCCGCCCGCTCCCCACTGCCGCTGCCCGCGCCGTGCGGGAGTCAGCCCGGGCTTTGTCTCGGGGTGGCTTCTCTCCCTCGGGGTTTATTCCGTACCAGCCGCAGAAAGTTAGCAGCCCTGTGAAATCTTCCCTAGGCTCCTCTAGAAATGTGTTAGTGAGGCGCCACGGGAATTTCGTAGCTCCCAGTTATGCTATAGTCTGAGTCCAGCAAACCTGTCAGTAATCCTGGTTTTTCTGTGTAGGGTGAATGTGGCAGGGGATTATTTGAAAACTTCTGTGATGGCATTTCCTAACTTGTTAGCATTTATCGGGGCCTTTCATTAGAAATAATCATTCACTTGGCTGCTGTTATTAATTGTTCAATTAATAACATTAACCAATAATGAAACACTTGAGCATTTCCCCTGGTTTTTAGCATGTTGCTTGTGGTAAGCAGTGGGATTCTGGGCCTCATAGCAGAAGGCAGAATTTAACCCCACCGAGCAGGTTTCCCTGTGCCCCAGCTCCGTGAAAGGATGCCAGCCAGCTCCAGCCCGCAAGCCTTGGATGGTGTCCAGGCAGGGCTGTGCCAGTGCTGGCCCTCGGCTTCTCCAGGCAGTCCTGGGATAAAGTGTCCAAAGAGCTTTTGGGTCAGAGATGACATACGATGTGGAAGCTGGCAGGCACTGATGAGGGGTTCGCAGTCTGCATCTCTGGGAGGGGAAGGAAGGAAGGGAATCTGTGTTAAGATTTGGTGACAGTGACATTGCCAGTGAACTGCACTTTCTGAGAGTTGGGGAGAAGACACAAGCAGAGATGTTCCATGAGTACCCAATTCATTCCATCTTCACAGTATATGGAGGGTAGAACCAAGATGGTGCTTCCTGCTGCCTCCTCTGAATCTCTCTGGACTTTTTAATGAAAAACAGCAAAGGAACAGTAACAAGGGTTAATGAAACAACATGCTTTTTAGTGCTGCTACTTTTTTCTTCATGCTACCACCTAAAATTCAAGGCAGCGTATCCACAACAATTCCAGGATCTTGTTTTGGTGGGAGGGGATTTTCCCCTTATGGATTCATTCTGTGCTGTGCTACTCATTCTCAGAGCTGGGGATCTGGCCTATTGTAGTTACTGGAACAGATGTAGCCTTAGAGACTATAACATAATTTTGGAAATAAACTGCCATCTTTTTGGGGGAAAAATTATTATTTTGTGCTTTATACACGAGAATACTGACAATTTTGGAATTAGTAGTTGTTTTACTTACAGCTTAAAGGACAAATGTGGTTTTTAGACTTTCACAAAGCCTCTTGATTTAAAATTCCTGGTTAGCAAGGTGCAAAACATCTTTGACTGTCATTATATTGATCAAAACACTTAGCAACTGCCAGGACTGAGAGCTTTTTTGTTGTGTGGGCTCTTCCCAGAAAAACCTATGACCCAGAATTAGTAGAATCAGTCACAAATTACGGAATATGTGCTTCTGAAGATAAATTATTATTTTTTGCTTCAGAAAAAAATAGACGAAAATTACATTTAAAGGGAAATGAAAATAAAATATATTAAATCTAAAGATGTAAAACTCAATTATGTTCTCATGAAGGATTATAAGTATTTTTATTATCTTACTTACTTGGCATTAAAAAATATATATTGGCAGATTCTGGAGTTCAGTGCATCAGTTGTAGTATTAGGATGGAATCAGAGTAGTACTGGGAAATAGAGAATGTGGACAAATATCTATATCCATACATATAGATATGGAGATATATATGGAAATACAAAGGTCAGCACCAGGAATGAAAGATCCCTATACAAGAGTACAGACTGGGGACTGACTGGGTAGACAGCATTGTGCAAAGGAGGACCTGGTGGGTCTGTTGGGCAGAGACTGCAGTTTTCAATGTGCCACTGCACATCCTGGAACATCCTGGCCTTGCATGAGCAATTGTGCAGCCATCAGATTGAGGGATATAACTATTTCCCTCTGTTTAATAAACCTCGGAATTTTTTGTCTGATTTGGGGTTTCTCATTGGGGTAAATCCAGTGGAAGGTAGTCAGGTTAATGAGCAGACTGGCATATGATGTACAAAGAGAGGGAGGACTGAATTTATCAGTCCTAAAAAGAGGATATTAAGGGGGAAATCTAACTTCTGTCTTCAGCTGCCTCAAGGGTGAGTGTAGAGAGGGTGAAAACAAACTCTTCTTAGAGGTGCACAGTGATTGGATGAGATGCAATGAATGAAAGTCACAACATCAGATACTGACTTGGGGGTGTTGGTTAATGAGAAGCTCAGCACGACCTGGCAATGTGTGCTTACAGCCCAGAAACCCACTGTGGCCTGGACTGCATCAAAAGCACCCTGACCACCAGGTCAAGGGAGGTGGTTCTGCCTCTCTGCTCTGCTCTGCTGAGACCCCACCTGGAGTGCTGCATCCAGCTCTGGGGGCTCCCAACATAAGTACATGGAGCTGTTGGAGCAAGTCCAGAGGAGGGTCACAAAGATGTCTAGAGGGCTGGACCATCTCTTCTATGGAGCCAGGCTGTGAGAGTTGGGGTTGTTCAGCCTGGAGAGGAGAAGGCACTGGGAAGACCTTAGAGCACCTTCCAGTATCTAAAGGAGCTACAAGTGAGCTGGAGAGGGACTGTTTACAAGGTATGGAGTGATAGGACAAGGAGTAATGGCTTTAAGGTGAAGAAGGGTAGCTTTAGTTTGGATATTATTGCCCAGAGAAGTTGTGGATGCCCCATCCCTGGAAGTGTTCAAGGCCATGTTGGATGAGGCCCTGAGCAACCTGATCTAGTGGAAGGTGTCCCTGCCTATGGCAAGGAGTTGGAACTAGATGATCTTTCAGGTCCTTTCCAGCCCAAAACATTCTATGATGCTATATTCTAATTAGAAATTAGGAAATAAATGTTCACCTGGAGAGTAATCAAACACTGAAACCAGTTCAAAGAGGCTATGAAATCTCCATCCTTACTGATGTGCATTATTCAGCTAGAAAGCCCTCTGAGTTACCTAATCTGACTTTGAAGTTGGTCCCTCATTAATGCAGGTTGGATTACGTGATGTCCAGAGGTCCCTTCCAACCTAGATCATTCCACAATTCTAATTCTGCAATCTGTAGGCATGTTAGCTGAATGTACCAGCTTCTGGAGGTGACTGAATATTGTTATTTTGAGAACAAAATGCTGTTTACTTTACAGTTTAGTAAATGCAGTCATTTCCTCAGAACTGTTGATATTTATAAAGCAGGTGGAAGGCTGGGATCTGTAGCGAGTAAATAATGTTTGTGGAATGATCACATCTATGAAAGTCTCTGATAAAAGGTTCTACACTACAAAGTGAGGATTATCTCATATCCTCATTGATAGAGCCAGCAGAATTAAAAGAGACAGAACTTCCCTAGATTTAACAGAATTCCCTCCAGTAAAGACAACAAATACTGCTTGCTGCTAAATACCATTTACTGGAGGTATCTTCCAATTCAAAATATGTAGCTGGTGGTTGGAGTTTGCCTACATGCAAATCGCAGTAGTATCTGCTCTTGAGGACAGGGTGAGCAGACTTATATTGTTAATTTGTCTTTTGAAGCTCTGCCCTTGTAACAGGCAGAAAACAGAGGAGATGGCTCAGGAGGAGTTTTTGCTGGGCATGCTTAATGAGTGAATGAGAATTTCAGTCTACAGGGTAGGTGGAGCTGCTAGGTTAAACAAGGACTAAAGCAACACATATTCTCACTGTGCTTATACACCATCACTGAAAGCTCTGCTCAGTTGCCAGCCAGACTGCTCAGTAAGTGCATCCAGTCATGGCAATTTCTAAACCTCAGGTATTCAGCCCTTAAATTTCATTTAGTAATTCAACCAGCCTCAGTCCACCCTCAGACTACATCCAGCTATGCTTTGGAACACACTCGGAGATCACCTGCTCCTCTCCTATAACAAAATGTTCGAACATAAATACAGTTAAAATGCACAGACTGTGAGGTTGTTCTCACACCCTCAGGACCCATCCACAGTTCTGATGTTACTCTAGTCTTCTGAAACCAAGATCATGAATCATAGAATGGTTTGGGTTGGAAGTGACCTGAAAGATTATCTCGTTTCAACCCCACTTCCACCACTGGGGTAAGGACACCTTCCATTAGACCAGGTTGCTCACAGCCACATCCAACCTGGCCTTGAACACTTCCAGGGATGGGGAAATCCATAGCTTCTCTGGACAACCTGTTTCCATGTGTCACCCTACACATGGTACAGTGAGGAAGAAAACTTCCTTACTTCTGATCTAGACCTACCCTCTTTCAGTTTAAAGCCATTTCCCCTAGTTGTATCACTTTATGCCCTTGTCAGAAGTCCATCTCGAGCTCTCTTTTAGTCACTGGAAGGTGCTCTAAGGTCTCTCCAGAGCCTTTTCTTCTCCAGGCTGAATAACGCCAACTCTCTCCATAGGAGAGGTGCTCCAGCCCTCTGATCATCTTTGTGGCCTCCTCGGGACTTTCTTCAACAGGTCCATGTCCCTTTTATATTGGGGGCCCCAGAGATGGATGCAGCACTCCAGGTGGGATCTCACAAGGGCAGAACTGAGGGGCAGAATCACCTCCCTTGACCTGCTGCCCATGCTGCTTGTGATGCAGCCCAGGTTGTGGTTGGTTTTCTGGGCAGCAAGAGCATACTTCCAGCTCAAATTAAGCTTCTCATCCACCTCATCTTCAGTGATGGCCATTATCAGCACTGTGATAGACTCTCATGTCTCACCTCTGGCTTAAGTGTCCCATGGTGTTAGGACTGTCATTTTGGAAGTGGAGGTGGGGAACAGCTGAATCAGAGCTCTTCATGGGCTTTATCAGCTCTTATGAAACTCATCTCTTTGTCCAATTCATCCCATAAAAACTGTCTCAGGAGCAGGGTAGTAGCTGTAGTTGGGAGAAAGAATGGATGATTCCCTCCTTCTCCAGGTGTCCGTGGTAGCATATGCTTGGGGCATAGCAACCAAGGTTAAGAGCATCTCAACTCAGGCTGGAGCTTGGATCATGATGCTTTGTAGGTCAAGTAAGCATTTCCACTGACGAGCAGCTCCCTGCTCCGTGTAGCTATCTCTCAGGTTTCTCGTGTTGAAGTTGGTTAATAATTGCTTAATTAATGGATCATGGACTTACCTGAGGTTTTCTAACACCCCAGCCAAGAGCCAGAGCAACTAAAAGTTGGAGTCAGCCTTTCTCTCCTAGTAACATGTAATTACTGCAAAGTGGAGCAATTCCCACTGATTGAGAAGCAGAGATAAATCCTGTTGTGTATTAGTAGGAGACTCAGCAGGACTGTGGGAGTACATCAGATTAGGAGCAAGGAGGACCCGAGTGCCCCACATCCCCACAATGTCCCATTGACTGACGTGTTTGCCTAGTTGGGTTGTCTTACTTCAGATGCTTATAAAGAACTTTGAAAAGTTTCTCTGTCTTGGGACAGAAATTCAAACAATGTGTTGAAATCTTGTTGGCTTTTTATTTGTATGACTGGAAAACTATTCTGCAGGCAGGTCTAATCCAGTTTAGGTCATGCAACCTTTCCTTTAGGAAGGCAGCAACTGTATGACTGTTGTCCCAGCCAACAACTAAGTACCATGCCACTTGCTTCTCTCCATCCCTGGACAAAGAATGACTGGACGTGGCACTTAATGTCATGGTCTAGTTGACAAGGTGGTGATCAGTCATACTTTGGACTCAATGATCTTAGAGGTCTTTTCCAACCTTAATGAGTCTATGATTCTATGACTGTAATGATACCACTCTACTAATGAAAAAAAAGAGAGAAAAAGGAATGAAACCCAAGAGGGTTGTGATTGTAAAACACCATTGCTCAGCACTTGCTGACCGATATCCAACCCATCTTCAAGCAGTAATTGGTTCCCTCAACCAACTCCTACTGGTTTATATACTGGCATAATGTTCTGTGATATGAAATATACCCCTGGCCACTTCAGGTCAGCTGTCCTGGCCATGCTCCCTCCCAGTTTCTTGTGCACCTGCTTGCTGACAGTCTTTGACTTAGAGTAAGCACTACTTAGCAATAACTAAAACATCAGTGTGTTCCCAACATTATTCTCACACTAAATTCAAAACACAGCCCTGTACCAGATACTAAGAAGAAAATTAACTCTATCTCAGCTGAAACCAAGACAGTGGTTTAATGACATAACTAAAGTGTTCTTAAATTCCACAACAGGAACAAAGCAGAACAAGAACAGAAGTTGTTCAAGGCAGCAGCCTCTTTTTGTGTTTGTCTTGCCTAGAGCAGAGTTGTCTCTGATGTAAACTCAATGGTGTCTCAGTGCTTGTGTTTCCTGAACGTGGCCATGGGGATTGTGGCCTAAAGGGAGGATGGAAGCTCATACCTCACACTACTGTGTATGTCTCAGTAAATGGACTGCCAGGAGTGCTTATCTGTCTTCTGCCCAATGTGAATTAACTCCTGCTGGAATTAAACACTTTGTTCTTGTGTAGTGAAAAACATGTTCAGGGTCAGAGGACCAGCTGGACCGTAACTTAATAAAGTCTGAGAGCAACTCCCACATCATTCACAGCTGCAGTGAAAGTTGCACTCTCTGTAAAGAAATGAAATGTAAATAATTTTATCACCTCTTTCATACCTTAAGGGATGATATTAGTCTGTGTAATTTCAGAGGAGTCAGCAGAGTTACATTAGGCATCACATTGGCTTTTAGTCAAAGGTGCTTTGCAGTGAGCAGTTATGACAGTAACACAATAACTTGGAGGTCCTGCCCTCATAAGGTAATTTTCATTTATTACTCTGGTGGTAGCAAATGCTTCACACATATATACACTAGCACCTGTGATCTCCTTTACCTGTGGTCAGTCTCTAAGAAAGTCTTTTTCTGAACTCTGAAGGACCCAGTGTCTACAGGTGACTTACAAACTACAGTAGAAAATTATCTATAGTTCTGATTTTAAAAAAGCTTCAAAAATACTGAAATTCTTCTGGGAGTACGGTGTATCCTGCAGTTCTGGGAATCATCTAGAATAGCAGGGCCATAGAAAATTAAGAAATTGTGTGTGGGAAGACTAGGTAAATCTAAATCCACGAGCTTTGGCAATCAAAGCTGCCAATGCAAACCGTCAGGACTCTGCCAGGAAGACAGATGGCATGATGACAGCAAATGGATGTGTCCTTAAAACTCAATTACCATTTCAGTTCAGACCCTTTTTTTGTATGCCAAGTTGTGGAAGAGATTTGTTTATCTTGAGCTTTATGCATTGTGGCAGATAATTTGCATAGGTGTGAAACTATAGGGAAGTCTGTGATAGTGTGAGGCTGAACATGAGTTTTTATGTTGTGGTGTTTTACAGGTTATCTTCCTGCTTTCCTGCAAGTGGGAGGTTTCTGAACCTTTATTTATGTAATTCCATCCATAGTCTGGAAGTGTTTTTTTGAGCTCCAGAAGCAAAACATTTTAGGATCCATTTACCACAATAAGAACAGAAAACACTTTAAACAGTTTTCTGGGCCAGAAGTTCTTCAAGTTTTTTTCACATACCTCCTTTCATCCCCGTTACGCTCCATTTGGCTCCTTGCCCATTGGGCAACACATTTCCATTTCTTGGAGTACCTTATTCCCAAACCTCCACTAACTTTAGGAATCAAGACTTTTTTTTGTTATTGTAACTGCTTGGTAATATATGCAAAATTAAACCACTGATGCCATCATCAAGGGTTGTCTTTTCTTTTTTCCACTCCAACAGCCTGATTTCTTTACAGACATTTGGTTGCTTCCCTGAAGATCTATGAACAGCCACATTCCTACAGTACTGGCATAATTGTCCTGCCTTCTCAGCTTGGGTACTGAGTGTATGATGAGTGTCTTAGATTCATATTCCCAGGCTGCTTCCTTCTGGCTATGGAATATTCCTCTCCCTGATCTTTGGAGTAGCTGGATGTTTCTTTGCCTCTGCCTGCCCAGGTCATACAGATCAGCAGAACTGCTCTTAATTTAAGCAAGATGAATTCCCAGTATTTTCAAGCTGTGCAACCTGGCAAGTCACTAGAGAAAAGGGAAAGCTGTGGAATTTTGCTTATTTATATTTCATATCTGTGTTGCAATTTCAGTGCGTGAGAGGCTCATACAAATAAGAGGAATTATTTACAAGTTAGAAAAAGTCAAATGGTAAGATGTGACCGCGCACCTTCTGTCTGCAGATAAAATGAGTCTACTCCCAGGTCTGTGCCAGAAAAGTCTTTGTAGACATCTCCTGTAGGCTGATAAAGAGATTGCCTCTGGATCACAGGCATGACAGCAAACTTCTCCAGCTATTTGAACAAAGACAGCCATTTTTAACAGTCCCCAAACATAACTTCTCTTGTAGACTTTGACAGTATCATGTTAGAAATATTTTATTTTGGTTCCTTCTACCACAGCAGGCACCTGATCAAGCAGTCTTCTTACTACTGCTGTAAAATTCTCTGAACCCATGGGATGAAAGTGGTTGTATAAATGTGTCTAAATGTCTCTCTATTTTTTACAAGGGTTTTTATTAGTAGCATCATTATTTTTCACAACTAGTATTCACTGTTTTGACACCAAAATGTTGCCAGACTTTTCTTAATTGTCTGGCAATGCCTTTTATTGTAAGACAGCTGATGTTTTTTTCCTGTGTGCTGGTCTGTGAGTCAAGTTTGGCAGACTGCAGCTCAGAGGTGGTGGCCCAGTGGTGTGTTATCCTCAGCTCCCACACTGGAAACATGATGTGTGACACTGGGAATATGCTCATGCAAGAGCTGGTGATGGGGAGACCTATCTGGTAATAGGGCTTGAGCACCTCTGAGTCACCCTGCTGTGTGCCCACCCTGGCCTTGTCCCATGGTGGCTTGGAGGGAGCCCCTGGCATCTGACACCAAGGAGTTTCTCCTTTCTTTTCAGAGCCCTCCCTTCCCTTTCTTCAGGTGCCTCCAGATAAATGCAATGTATTGTGTAATTCTTGTCCCTGCAGAGATTTCAGGATATGACCTGAAAGCCAAGGGACCTGGCTGGACTTGGTCAGCTGGCAGCTCCTGAAAATTCATCTTCTGTAGTTACTTTTTCTGCCTGTTCTGTGGTTACTGTCTACTTTTAGGTTTCAACTGAAGGGTTTTTTTTCAATTTTATCAGAATTTCAGTGTAAAATTAGTAAAAAATCTTCCATTTTGATACCACTGAATTATTCAGGGTCTCTTATGGGTACACTTCTTGGGGTGTCTTCATTAAATTCATCTGCACAGAAGATGTCTCATGTATTCAAAATCTGAATATCATTTTGGAAACACAGAAATCACTGCTTTTTGAATGCACTCCTCATCTGGCCTGATACATCTTCAGAGCTTTCTGGGCAGACTGTCAGTGTCCTTCCCCCTCTACACATTTCTCCATCTTCACTGTATGCTCCTACCTCTCCTTTTTTCTATGTTTTACTGAGCACTGGAATAGTTAACATGGGCAGCTTTTACCATATCACCACTAGCAACTGACTTGGCAGTAGGGTTACATATGCAATTTTGTAATCATGACCAATAATTCAGTGGAAAACCTCCAACATTTCATGTTTTAAAGCCTTTTATCCAACATTCTGATATGCGACATCTCCTGTCCCTTGGCTTTGACTCCTAGCACTAGTCTCAGTCTAGCAGAGCTGCCCACACACACACACGTGCTTCCCATCCCTCCTGTTTTGGTATCACTCCAGCTAGTCTGGCTGCTAGTGCTCAGTCCTTCTCCTGCTATCATCCCTTCTGCAGCATGGCCACATCTTGATGGGAGACTGCAAGTGGAGTCCTGAGCTTGATGTGACATGAGAGAGATGCACAAGGACAAATGGTCTCTTCACAGTGTATGTTCTCCATTTCAAGGAGGTTTTCTGTCTTTATGACAGCTGTGACTGTAAGGAACCATAAATCCTGATGTCCTTGCCCCAGGTAGTCCCTCCTGCCCAGTGAGAGGCCTGCCCCATTAAACACAGCATTACAGCCTCAGATTAATGACAAGTGTTACAAAAGAGCACCACTGGTTGTGGAGAACCACAGAGGGTTCATTAAGGTGCATCTTGCAAATAAATACTGCTAAACACTCAGCTGGACTGTTTTACAGAGGTGAGGTTTGCTGCACAGGCTTGGGTTGTGCAAGCAGTTAGCCATCCATATGCCTAGATATGCATAAATAAAAATTTATGGCAGCTACTTTCTGTGGACAGTGAAATAGGTGAGAAAATAGATTTTCTGAAGCAATCTATGGCTCTGGATGCATCTCATCCATTCATTTCAAGGTGGATTATTATTTTGAAATGTAATAAGATTTTTTTATATAAAACTGAGATGTCTAAAATGTAGATATCTAAATCCTGTGGACTGCTCAGTCAATCTCAGAAAGACATATGAATCAAGCTTTCTTTTCTTTATCTGAATAGTAATATTCCTTTAGTATCTTTTACATCCTTTAGCCTTTCGAGCAAAGAGAGATATGTGTGAGCTTTTGCTGTACAAAAGCAAGACCAGTCTCCAGGGTGTGTTCAGTAAGCAATCAAGGCAGCCTGTTACAAGAAATTACCCTCTACAATATTTGGATACAGAAAATTATGTCATACATACTTCTGTTCTTGTCACCCTAAATCGTGAAGGGGGTTAGACCCACCTCCCTGTGTGTGTCTTTTCCTTCCCTTGCACTGAGCCAGAGCAAGAGTATGCACACAAAACCAGTGAGGGGATGTAACCTTATGATATTTACTAACTGGATTATTTATGAACATGTGAGTTGGCTCTCAGCATGTAGAAGAGCCATGTGGTATCTAGGCTCTTCTGCAGAGAGTAGATCTTCCTGTGTCCTGGGATGGACCTAAATATTTGCATTGATTAGATCTCACTTTGGTGCTGTTATCATTTAATCACGATGAGCACTGTAAGAATCATAAATTATGAGCATGTACCTATAATGCACAAAATATGTAGAGCACAACAGCTGGTGGTGGGTATGTCAGCCTCTGGAATGTGTCCAGTGGGTCATTTTTTAGCTGGACTTACCTCAGGAACACATCCTCATTCATGACTGTCTAATTTCAAGTATGTGCTTTAGTTGTGTCCAAATGACCAGGGTTTGATGATAAACTTGAAGGTAAGAATGGGATTTTGGGGCATCTCTGACTCTGACACAAAGCTTGGGAAGATTGTCACAAAATTTTGAGGCAAAAAGTTTAGACTGTACAGAAAAGTCCTTTCCGTTTTAGGGAAATAGTATAGAAATGTATTCAGTTATTTGAATGCAAACAACATTAAGGAAAATACTACATATTTAGGATGAGTTAAATCAATTGCTGGCTATCCAGCCACAGAGAAAAATAATGTAACTGTGAGCAGCAAAATGGTTCTGCCTAGTAGTTAAATATCAGCGAGCTCCACTGTGTCAAATAAAATGCAGATCTCATTATCTGTTTGTAATGTGCATCAAGAGATAACAGTTCAAGTTGAAAAGTATAAAAATTTCATTTAATTCAGTGACATTTTGGATACAAGAGGGTCAGGTTGGTCTTGTAACAACAGCTTGGGGCATGTGGAAAGGAGTGTAATTGAAGATAAGGCTCTAGCAAGATGAGTGGAAAATGGAATTGAGTTCAAGGATACATTAAACAAATGTACCCTGGCCCTTACACAGTAATCACCTATGTGTGCCATAAGGCAAACAGCAAATATAATTGACTCCCTGAAGGAAGATCATTACAGCTTTGGTGCTTGCTGCCTCATGCCACGATTTCTTCTTCCATTTGCAACACTGAGAATTCAGATGTGTCAAGCCCTGCGATCCTGAGGCTGCTCTACTTTATATAGGGGATGTAGCAACCTCTAAGTAAACCCAGAGACGTTTTAAGTGGCTTTTTCTAAGTTTAAACCTCTGAGTATCTAACACAGTGTCATAGATTAAAAATTACCAACATTGACATGAATATGGCGGAAGCTGCAGTGATGAGGGAGAAGGATGGTCTTTTAAGGAGGAAGATGGTCCTTTAGAGAGGAGAACAGTTCTTTAGGCACAAAGGAAAACTTACAGGTTTGGCTGTACTATGCCAAAATCAAAAGAAACAGCTGCTTTATAGTCTGGTGTCTTGAAGAGGTTTGATGTGATCACAGTTTCTTGTGTGTGGTATGGTACTTGTCCCTTTTCCCCAATTCCTGGGCAGTTTCAGCCATATCTGTCTGGGCTGTAGAGGTATGAGGGATGTGGTAGAAGTGAAAGACCTTACTAGACACTGAAGGAGCCACACTGTGAACTTAAACCTTACTTGACCCCAGCCAGTTCATGGAAAAGTACACCTTGAAACATAAATTAATTGTAGGATTTCAGACATCTCTGTACTCCTATTGAGGGAGCTCCACTATATTACAGAGCATATCTTTTAACTGACCAAAACATTTAGGGACTTACAGAGTCTTTATTTCCCTTGAAGCTTCCTGGAAGAAAACAAAAGAGAGCCAGGAGTAATCTGAGAGTATAAGCAGTATGCCTCCATTTGTCCTCAGTTTAGGTCTAATGAGAAAGTCTTGACAGTGACACCATTTGTTTGAATCCCAACTTCTGGCCATTACTGAATAGTTGAGATCATTTAAACAGACATACTTAGGATACCCAATCAATAACTTTTTTCTTTTTCTTTTTCTTTTTTTTTTTAATTGAAGACAATTAGGAACCTAAGTAACAAATGTGTTACTTCATAAGGTTTTCTGCTTGGCATACCAAAGAGGCAGAGTTCTAGATATCAATCTCCAGTTAATTAAGATGGCTCTGAGGTCTTGTTAAGACCTCTAATTAAGAGCAGCAGTGGATTCATCCCTTGATGTTGTCAGATCAAGACTCAATATTAGCTCAGCTCATAGAAGGAATATTTGGGGTGAAATTTAAGGGCAAATTATAAGAAAGGAACCAGACCTACTCATTTCTTCTGGCCTCGAGGCTGTGACCAGAATGCTGTCAGACCATATTTTTCAAGGATATAAGTGTAAGTTTTTAATTCCATTTGAAAATATGTGAGAAATAAAAGTCAGGTTCTTTCCACAGAAAAAGAAGGTGGTAATTCAACACGGCAAAAGTAACTACACGTCTGCATAGTGCAGTCACTTCCATCTGTAAGCACTGGGAGCCTCCCAAAACTGCAACTACAAATGTGTGACAAATACAATCAGCTTCTCTGTTTGTACCATATCACAGACAGATAACCATGTCTGCACATGTCTGCATTTTAAGGATGTGCAGGCACCTGTCCTTCAGCTACCCTGAAAGTGCTGCTCTAAGCTTCAGCATCTGGGAGGGCCATAAAGCAGAAATGTGCTCCCAGACTGCAGCTGTTTTTAGAGACAAACATCAGAATGATCAATTCTTCTCCCAGAGCTCCATGTTGAAGGTTAATCTAAGTGACCTTTTGGCCTTACACTCCGTAAGTTGAAGGAACTGCTCTGAGGATGATGCAGTTGTGTTTTTATGTCAGTTGGGGAAAGTTTCCTGGCAGAAATATTTTTCATTGGTTTTAGCAGTAAGACCCCATGGCTACATATGAGTTTCTCTGGTGGCACAGGTGGGTTTGTGTAGCTGCTGACCTCCACCTCCTATTCCAGAGTAGGAACCCTGAATCACTGCCTGCATTCAGCCAGCACTGGATTAACTGAGTCAGGAGAATGACCTGCAGAAAAACCTGCCATTTTTAATAGACTGTTCTCAACAAGGTCGGCACAGGTCACCCCTGAGACACTGAAATTTCTCTGTGAGCATAGTGATGCATCCTCAGGCAAGTGTCTTCTCTCCATTCTTCTTTCTGGATGAGTAAAACAAATATTTAACTTTCTGGACAACATACAGGATACAAATGTGATGCAAATGTTTTATCAGCACAAATTTAGGGTTTTCACTCTACTTATAAGTACAAGGCCAGAAATGAAAACTGGAGATGATCCAGAGCAGTACTCAGGCTTGGTCTTCATACTGTTCTGTAACATGCTATTCAATGCCACCAGCTTTAGTTGCCTTTTTCTGAGTGTATCCACTAACAATGTAAAAGTAAATCCAAGTGTTAGCATTTTTTGAGTCATGCAATATTCTGGGTTGGAAGGGACCACATAATAAGGATCTGGCACAAATAAGGCCAAGTTTGGTCCTTTCTGGAAAAACACATTTTAGTAATTCAAGATTTCGTTAACTTTTTTTCAAGGCTGCATGAATAACAGCCCAGGCTTAAAGGAAAATTTTCATTCTCCATATTTTTTCTAATACTAATTTACCCAAATGCAATGCCTGTAAATGAAGCAAATCTTGATGAGCTACAAAGAAGGGCTACAGGGATAATTACTCAACATGTTTTACAAACACTTTTTCTGAGATTCAGAAAATACACAGAAATTGATAGGTACCTTAATTGGAGCAGAAGCAAAGACTTCTCCTGAGATGCAAAGAATGGAGCCTATAAATTATAGTATCTCATTTTATTTGTGGCAAATTATTTGTTCTTTCCCAGAGCACTGGGAGGACTTGCATTCTTCTCTCCTGGTGCAATACAATGAGGTCCAGAACTCATGAAGAAAATACTATCATGTTTTTAATATCTATGTCTATATCCACATTTATATATGTATATATATAAAAGTATGTATGTATGTAATATAGAGATAGTTATTGGTAGTCTGAGGGGAAGACAGAATAATCTTCATTTACAGAACAGAAGATTTAGATCAGATATTGGGGGTTGGAACCAGATGGTCTTTAAAGTCCCTTCCAACTCAAAGCATTATATGACATCTATTCAAGGCAGCATTCAGGCTGGGCATCAGGAAGAATTTCTTCATGGAAAGGGTTTTTAAGCATTGGAACAGGCTGCCCAGGGAGGTGGTGGAGACACCATCCCTAGGAGTGTTCAAGAAACAACTCAACATGGCACTTAGTCCTCTGGTCTAGTTGAAAAGGTGGTGATCAGTCAAGGTTGGACTCAGTCATCTTGGAGGTCTTTTCCAACCTAAATAATTCTGTAATTCTGTGATTAGGGAAGAGTTTCTAGCCATAAGGAATTTTTACAACACTAGAACAAAGTATTGGGAAAGTTACTAGTGGAAATTTTGAAGGAGAAGGATTAACTGGGGGTTCCTCTGCTCTTCCTATCCATGCTGGCAGCTCCTTTCAGCTGTATGTGTGAAGACTGCAGTTTTGATGAGCCCTGCACCAGTCTGCATCTTTAATTCCTTTAATAGTTAAAAACATGCAGCCCTCCCAGTAGAGCTGTTTCAGCTAGGGCCTGTAACAATGTCATCCATGTCACACTTTCTGGAGAAGGTCTTGGAGCAGGAATGGCTTCAGGCAAGTGTAACTGGTGGCATTACCCCATGTACCTCCCTGACAGCCCTATTTTGATAAAGGCACATCAAGTGGCAACTTAGGGCTGTTTTTTATCCTTGCAATGTAATACACAGCATCTCATTCACCTTTCCCTGTGGGCTAATGTGCCAGAGACATTCCTTAGCACGTAACACAAAGGAGTAAATCTCCTTTAACGCTGTCTCACTTCTGATAAAAAATGTCCTTACTCTAAGATGTGGTAAGGAGAGTATTCTCCTCCACTGCTCATTCATGCACAGTTATTGTCAAGGTGTAACTTGGCACTTGCAAAAAAATTTTGTAACTATTATATTAAAAAAGAAAAGTGTCAGGCAAATGACAAGGGATTCTCAGTGCAGTTCTGGAACTAGAAGAGAATCGAAAATGAAACTATCAGTTCCAAGGGAGCCTTTTAGGATTCAATGTTGCTGTACAGATAAAAAGAAAGTTTTTAATTATAAATTATATTTACCATTGCAAGCAATCCCACTGAAGGACAGAGGGAAAATGCATAGGCAGCTCAGGCCAAAGCAGAGCCCTCTGTGTACCTGTTTTGCATATTTTGATTCAAATTAAAAAAACAGATTCTTACTCACATTAAGAAATGGGAATAGTGATAATGCAGGCAGAATGCCTTCTGGGATTCTCCACAACTTTCCAGGCACATTGAAACTAACATTAGCTTTCTGTAAAACACTGGGTACTTTGTGAAGATATATTTTATTGGAAAAGTAACATCTAGAGAGCCAGCTGCTACCAAACAAGTATGTATTATTAACAAAGGACTCGGAAAGCCTTCTGTTCACTGAAGTAAAACAAATATACAATTTAATCTAAGCTCTAAATTTAATTAACTGCAAGAAAAAAAAAGGCAAGCTGTTGTATTTTCACAAGTAATTATGCCTAAATATGATATTGTAGGTGCATATGAATTTTTCATATAATCATTTGTGCTCACAAATAAGGCATTTATGTAAGCAAAGACTAATTGTCTGCACAAATCTTGTCAGCTCAGTGGGCTTTCACTACGTGCAAGCAACACCCATTACAAAATTTAGATCACTTTACAGTTTTTCTGGAAACATGGTCATAAAGTTCTATGTACAGAGCTGTCACAGTTAAATTAGATACCATGCTTGGTGTGTTTACAGCACAGCTAATGTTCTGCTCAGATCATTGTGGACTATGGTGATGTGCACCATCTCCGTTCAGTCTATTCACCAAGGGAACGAAGTTCAGAAATAAACATATTAAGGCATAATTGACCCTTGCCAGTGGTTGCTCCCATGTAATTACACTGTGGCTGCATCAGAGCAGAGACTGTGCTTAAAGTAAGAGTCTGCTCTTGGATATTTCTTGGGGAGATTAAAGCTGTCTGGAAGAGGGTGAAATGAATGGGGAGAATGAACCGTTGAAAGAAAATGTATTCTCCCAGATCCCACAGAATTGAGAGGCAAGGCCATTGCTGCTCTGTGTCTCCAGGTCCAACCAGCAGTCAGGCTGAACATGCATTCCCAGCTGGCACACACACATATATACATGACATACACACATATGTACATAGCCACCCACAGACGTCACAGACACACTCAGAGCACTCACACCAACAGGGACAGCACCAATGGCCTTATCCTGCTCCCTCTTTGCCTGGACAGTATGGAGGTACTATGTGGTACCTTGGTTTGGGTTCCCACCCACTCTGTGTGCCCCTCTGCCTTGTGCAGGTGGGCCTGTGATGGGCTGGTGGTCCCTGGGATGGGCCTGGGAGCACCTTGCAGAGTATTATTTGGGCTCCTCCTTCTTCCATTGTTGCTCTGAGGTGGTGCAGATGAGCTTTATCTCATAACCTAACAAATCCATATTGAGGCCAGATATAGGACAGTGCTTTATTGTACACCTGGCTGTGACTAAGCAGTGAGACCAGACCCTGATTTGACTTAGTTCTGTGTGCTGACATGTGAGCAGAAGCCAGAATTTATTTCTGGCAATTACAGGGGATAGTTTTCTTGTTCAATAACATATTTTTCTTGTTCAATAGCATACTTTGTCAATCTAGTTTTCTGCTCTTTTGGTTTGTAAACGAGATCACACACGATACAGAAATTGAAGCTATTCATGCTCATTAGAAGTGGTCTAATTACTAGAATTTAAATACCTTTGTGACAGGTGACTCATGACATACATAAAGAAGTAAAAATATGTTCATTAATTTAATTCTACTGTTTATTTAGAAGGGGAAAAATTTATGACTTGTGAGTAGTCTTTTCTCCTGGGAATGGTCATCTTGAAGGCAACAGAATTGCAAATGAAGATACTTCCGTGTGAGAAGATTTAATATCACTGCTGATCATACAACAGCCCATAACTCAACACTGAGATTTAAAAGGTATTTCTCAGGGGCCACTAAAACTGACAGGTGCCTAAACTGCTACTAGACCAGTTTTCTGTAGATGTGTTGCTGCACATTGTTTCATGGCATATGCAGAAACATCTTGTTTTTCAGCTGTGCTGCACAGCTGGTCATCTGCCTGACATCAGCTCAGGCAAGATTTTCCAAGTCCCCCTTCCTTCACTAAGCACAGCTCCAGGGGTCTGTCCAGAAGTTCCTTTCAGAGCTTATTCATTTGGTGGAAGGAGGATGTGATGGTCTCATTATTCCCATTTCTATCAAAAGCTTTGTGGTTAAAGAACATCCTGAGAATTTAGCCATCCAGTGGCCGTCCCTACCTTGTGCCTCAGTGAAGTTGCTCTTAATTCATTCAGGAAGAGAAGGACAGACCCAAATGTTCATGTCCCACATCCCAAGTCAGGGCCACAACAACTTTATTCTTTCTATACAGTTCAAAATTTATAAAATAAATTTCTTTGGGTAAACATATTTTAGTTAATTCTTAACCACTCTTTTTCACATTTCATTACACTCCCATACTAGGGATGGAATGAAACTTTATTCTTGGATTGTTTTCATAATTAGTTAAAAAGAACAATTATTCTTAACTTCAGGTTAATTACAATTAACCTTATAAATGGGAAAATTTTTTGGTGGAAATCTGCTTTTTCAGTGAATTTCAATGTTTTACCACAGTAATCTGACATTGTATTGCCAGAAAATTTTCAAATTATTATGTTTAGAAATGCCAAATTCATCTCATATTCTTCTGATTTGACTGTCTGAACAAGTGGAAGATCCGAGGTGATCCCACCTGATGCTGCAATAGCACATGAATTCCAGATGAAGGTTTGGGAAGGGGCATCATAGTGAAAAATGTGTGCTAGTTGTTTGCATTCTGCTCTTTGTCAGTATTAACATAACGCCTGATTTGACATCCTTGTAATCTTAGAGTATTGTAAAGAACCAAAAATGATGTGACTATGGAAAATCCAAAGGATAGGAAAGCCAAGAGGAACTCATTAAAACTAACACAGGCTGAGGAGGAAAATCAAGAGGACAAGACCCTTGGAGGAAAAACTTTGGTTTTCTTTTTGTGAAGTGGGAACATGTGACAGTGTCTGGGATTAGATATAAGGAAAGTATTCCTGGGAGAAGGAGCAATTTAGGAATCACACTGAGAAAGATGAAGCCAAGTAATGAATGACATCATGAAGAGAAAAGAATTCAGAGAAAAATGTGGACCCAAAAATTGAAAGACAGTGATATTTATCACAGAAAAGAGGTGAAAATTACCAGTGCTGGAGGATGCAGATGATTACACAGGCAATGAATCCAAGAGGAAAGGAAACTTGGGAAGCAATGGTGTAAATCATATCTGATAGATCACGAAGAATAAAAAAAAAATATTTCACTGCAGGTGAATGAAGAATTTGGTCAAAGTAGTTCTAATTTAGTGTGAAGATTTGAAAATGGATAAAAAATGGAGTTGGAATGAGTTAAAATTATGGAACTGAGAAAGCAATGGCTGGACTTAGGGGCCTGGAGAGTGGCCATTAAGGAAAACAAGGCTCAGAGAAGTGTTTTTCAAGGACAGTCCAGGAAATACATGTGACAGAAGAAAATTACTCTAAACAAGGGTTATTAGAAAAGATAGAAAGTGAGATGTGATTATGAATTATTGGATGAAAGGGATAAATGGATGTAAAAGAAGATGGTTATTTTTACTCTTTTTCCTGCAGTACAAAAATAAAGTGCATCATATAAAAGTTTAAGGACTTTTTACTTTGATTTTAACTTAAAAAAGTAAATTGTAATTAGGAGGGTGGGCATGAACAATAAAACCTGCAACTAAAGGGTAAAATGACTTTCTGGAGTAGGAAAAGAGCAGGTGATAGGTTGGGTATTACGTAGGTGGAATAGAAAGGGGAAGATGTCATGTGGAGATCCAGGAGACCAAGAGAAAGGTGGGTAAAGCATCTGTTTTGAAAAAGGGCAACAAAGTTAGGAACTTGTACACTATACATTTCACTTCAACTCACCACGTACTACTGGATAAATAATTTTATCCAGTAAAATTTCATCCAGTAAGAGTAAATATTTTACTTGTAAACTGATTAATAATTTCTACCATAGTCTGAAGAATAACACAGGTTAAAGAAATCCAGTTTTCTCCTGGGAAAGTGAGACAGGCTTTGCAGGCAGGAGGCAAACAATAGTTGTTTTATATTTTTATTTTGTAAGCCTTTTGATGCCATCTGGTAACATTGGGCCTGAGTATGGCAAGGTAACATTGTCCACATAAAGGTATTATGAGAGGTCCAAAACTCCTTTGGAAAGCACAGTGTGGGGGCAAGATTTTTATTATAAATAATATTTGCAAAATATAAATATAACTAATTATATTGCATATTTGTTATAGACACCCCGGTCAATGCAGGGTTGTTTAATATATGCCAGATGAATCAGGCTGTGAAGGTGTTCATTTCTCCCTGTTGGCTATAACTTATATAAAGTGATGATTTCGGTTTTCTGTTATCTTGGGTAAGATACATCCCCCTCTGGGCGTGAATGGTTCTCTATGAACTTAGAAGGACGCTGAGTCAGCTTGCGAGGGAAAATGTTTCATTTCGGTCGGACCCGCTGGCCTTATAGATCTCTTTCCAACCCAAGTGACTATTCCATGATTTCGGGAGGAGTCAGTAAGTCCATTAGTGCGGTGGGTGCCGGAATAGACACCACAACAGCCAGACCCGCCGTCATCACTCCCGCCCCCGGCGGGAATGGGGCGGGGCCTGGAGGGGGCGTGGCTTAATGGGCGGGGCCTGTGCGCCCAGAGGGGCGGGGCTTGAGGCGCGCGCTGCCCTCCCCGCCGCCGGCCAATGGGCGGGGCTGGGCATCCCCCCTGCCCGCCTCTGTCGTTGGCGGCGAGTCCATTGCGTCCCGCGCGGGGGGAGCTCCCCACCCGGATGGTGTCTCCCGGTCCGGTTCGGAGAGGCAGGGAGGGGCAAGGATAGAACCCGTGGATCAGGAACGGGCCTTGTCCTGCGGCAGCCGTGGTGGCTGGTCGGGCGGGGGGAGCCGCTTAGTGCGGGCGGCTCTCCCCTGTCCTTTCCACCCCCCCTGCGTCCCGGCGGGGAATGGTGTGTGCCGCAGCGCGCGCCTTGCTCGCGCGGTTCGGCGGCTCGGCGGGGGGAGGGGGACGGGAGAGACCCGGGCCCGGCGGGTTCTGCACGCTGAGCGCGGCCCATCAGCGGGGACGGGGGGAGCGCCCGGCCCTGCCGCCCGGGACCATGCTGGCGGACGACGAGGAGGAGCTGAAAGTCCCGGAGGACATGTTCAAAGATGTCAAGTTCTTCGTGGTGGGAGACATCGACCCCAAGGTACTGGGTCATCCCTCGGCCCATTCCCGCCTTTCCCCTCTCCCGCCACCCTCGGGCCCCCCCCGCGGGGGGGGGGCACGGTGGGATCGTCCGGCTGCCACGCGCGGGCTCGGGGCTCGCGCCGCCTCACGGGGAAAGGGCGGGAGTTGCGGGGGGAGCGCGCGCTGAGGGGCCGTGCGGGAGGGCGGGGGGGGCGGAGCGGCCGGGCCCGATCCCGGTCCGGAGCCCGATCCTGATCCCGGTCCCGGTCCTGATCCCGGCAATGCCCCCGGAAAGCGCCGCCGCCGCCATGGGAGCCGCGGCCCCGCCGCGCAGGCCCCACCGCCGCCGCCTGAGTGGAGGAGGAGCGGGCGGAGGGACTTCCTGGGCCGGGCCGGGCCGGGCGGGCAGCGGGGACAGCGCCCGCCGCTCCTCCGGCCCGTCCGCAGGTCCCCCGCAGGCCCGGCCCGTCCCTGCGCCCGCGTTCGGGACGGGACACGGGGATAGGCCGTGGGGAGGGTTCTGCCGGGGGGGCTGGACTGTCTCTTCCCTCCCATTCGGACCTTCCCGCCTCGGCGCGGCCCCGAGCACAGCCCTGGTGCCGGCCCAGGACTGCCCGGGGCGGTGCTGGTGTGGCTGAAGCGCAGCTCAGAGCTCCTGCCCGGCTCTCCCGAGCACCAGGGGCAGGAGGTGCTGCCTGGTGTCCGCCCAGCCCTGCCCTGGCCCGTGCAGGTGTCCCTGCAGTGAAAAACACCCAGTCGTGCTGGGCGGAGGTGGTTACAACGAAGTTTCTTTGACGTGTCCAATTAGACAGGTGTTCGAAGTGTGCCGTATCGAGCATTAGGACAGCAGCTTCGTGCAAGCAGGTTACTGCATGCGCTTCACACTGAAGTTAAAGAGTCTTTGCTTCTCTGGTATTGGCTGTAGTAAAGCCTTAGGTCAGGGCTGGGTTCTGTGAGTGTCGTGCCCTGGCCCTCACTGAGCCTTGCAGGCCTGGGAGTGACCTGGAGACACAGGCACTGACCTCTTGGGATGGTATTGATTCCTGTTATGCTAAAAGAAATACAGTCTAGGAAGAATACAGTTAAAGAACAGAATGAAGACTTAGACAGGTATTTAGATATAAGATTTGGATCATTAGACGTGCAATTTTTGACAAAGGCTTACAGCTTGAATAACAATATCTGTACTTAGAAAAAACCCTACAGCAGAGAGATTATGTGTAGGAGAATGAGTACAAAAATCCAGTAGGACTCTTGTACATCATTTATTATATAAATAGTGCCTCAAAAGGCCAGTACTTAGTTCTGTGTTGACATAGGAGGACAATGAGAAGATTTCCCATAGAGCGAGTACAGAAACATTCACTTAAACTGGTTTTCTTTCTCATATTAAGTTTTATTCTCCATTTATGGTTCACTGTCGTAGGGCTTTGATTTGCTCTAAGTTAGGTGCACTGAATTCTCTGCCTGGATTGGGTGGCAGAGCCAGGTCAGGCTGAGCTGAGCTGGACTGGGCTGAGCTGGACTGGGCTGAGCTGGGCTGGGCTGGGCTGAGCTGGGCTGAGCTGAGCTGAGCTGAACTGAGCTTGGTACCAGCTTTTGGGGTAGTCTGTGTCCTGGTCTAAGCCCAGCTGGCAACTAAGCATGGTGCAGTGCTCACTCATCCCCTACCCAGTGGAATAGGGAGGAGAATCAAAAGTGCAACTTGTAGTTTGAGATAACAACAGTTTAATAATTGAAAACCAGGTAAGATATAATGATAATAGTAAATAATAGTCACAATAAAAAGGGAAGGAAAAAGAAGCAAACAAGTGATGCACTGTACAATTGTTCACCACCGATGCCAGACTCCTCTTCCTGACCCCAGACTGGCCCCTTTCCAGGTAACTCCCCCAGTTTATATTTTACTGGGAATGACATTCGGTGGTGTGGAGTGTCCCCCTGGCCAGTTCAGGTCACCTGTCCCAGCCACACTCCCTCCCTGTTTCTTTTCTGTACCTCCTCACTGGCAGAGCCCGAGAGACAAAAAAAAAAAAAAAAAGTCCTTGCCTTAGGATGAACAGAACTTGGCAAAACCCAAACCCTCAATGTGTTACCAGCATTATTCCTGTTCTGAATCTAAAACACAGAACTGTACCAGCTACTGAGAAGAAATTAACTCTATCCCAGCTGATCCCAGGACACCCCTTGTGGTACCCTGGGGACACTTGAACAAGAAGAGCATTTACTGGATGCGTTTTGGGCTGAGACAGAAATTCTAAATTGAACTCAAAACAGTTCTTAGACTGAAATTTGCTCCATTACTGATGTAAAAATTACAAATCTATTTAGCACTTTTTACTTCATATAAAAGCAGATGCCGGCTTGATTTTGAAAAGAAGTTTCCTCCTTCCTCTTTTGGGGAGGAGTACACTTTGATCAGCTTAGATTCCAAATGGTTTCATGGAAAACCAGTTATCTTAATAAATATTAAAACAGGCCCAGCACAAGTGAGCACAAGAATCAAGACAAATCCAAGAGTAAGGAAAACCCCTTTTTTATTCAGGTGAATGATTGCATACCCACTGTCCGTTACAGTGTATGCAGCAAAAATTGGAAGAGAGGAAACAAAAGTCTGGAATTGTGCCTAGATATTCTTTGGCAAATGAGGGAGAAGTAGGCTGCTGGCTCTCAACTTTAAATCCATTTCATTGGCATGGGCACTTTGCTGCTCACACCTTATGGGGAGTGATGAGTAGATGTCAGCTACTTTTTCCTCTTTTTTTTTTTTTTAATAAGGGCATTTCCTTATTTCCTAAAAGATGTGAACCCAAACCATCATGGTTTGGGAACACCAGTTAAAAATCATTATTTCCTTCAGAAAGAGATAAAAGTAATGTAATACAGCACAAGGACTTTGAACAGGATATTTGGGTTCTGGTTATCTCTTATTCTATTTATTTTTTGATGCCCATTTTCTTACTTCTTAGTTTTGAACAATTCTCTTGTTTCATCCAACACATTTTTTAGTGGGAGAGAACAAGATAAAATGTGTATGCTCCCCCCCCAAAAAAGAAATTTCATTTAGTGGGTATAAACTAACACATAAAGGGCATGATTTTTACAAAGTTCATATTAGACTTTTCAACATTCTGTTTTCTGCTTACAGGTATGGGATTGATACCAGTATAAGTGAAGCTCTTTAATTGTGCCAGTATAACTTTTCAGTCCAGGCACTACGTAATCTAAGAAGTCACTTGTTCTGAGAGGAGATTTGAAATGAGCTGAATTAGAAAAATTCTTCATGAAATAATCATATGAATTATTATCTGTCATATTTGTAGGGTTTAAACTTATTACCTGAAACTAGTGTAACTTTTTGTATAAGCAGACTCTGCACAATCTCTTTAATGCAACATAGTTTTGATATTAAAAAAAGTCTTACTTCTAACCCATAATTACAGCTTCTTTCTGACACTGTCAGATTTGGGTGCTCAGTTTTCATGATGTTCACTCCTGTTTTTAGCCTTCCCTTAAATAAAGAGTTGAATGGGATTGTAACTCAGCTGTGTGAGACAAGGAGCTCATGTGCTGGGGCTGTTCATAAGTATCTACTAGTTTTAAAATGCTTTATTTTTATTTAACTTTTCCCATTGGGATAATAGTGTCCTGTGTTACCTTGCGATTAACTGAATTTCATGTGCAAAGGTGTCTCCTGATTCAGGAGATTGGTGTGTAAAATGGAAACATTGTCTCCTGTTCCAGGCTGTGATGGCTAGAACAGAAAGCTCATGAATCAACTATCTTGGTTATTTTAGAGTATTTATTTTGTAATTTGGTAATAGCACATATTCATCCACTGCAGAAAAAAGTTGCTTTTTTTTTAATGAAATTTTAAAGTCAGGTACTTCAGTCAGGAAGTGCCAAAATTGTCTCCTGATGGGGTGGTGATTTTTCCATCTTTGTTTTACTCCTTGGCACAGATGCTTTATAAAACAGTCCAATGCTATGTTTTGAGAGAGTCTCTTTTTCAGTGCTTTTCTGTCCTGTTGAGTGTACAAGATAGGGAGTAATTGCTTAAGGACCAATTAATTAATATTTTGTTTGATGAATGCAGTGCCTTGCTCTCTGCTGTTCCCTGCTGTGGGGAGAGCATCCTGTTATGAAGGGAATGTCCCCAGCAGGTTTTCAGGGATAGGCATCTGTCCCTGGCAGGTTTTGGAGGATGGGCATCGTACTGGTTTGTTTCTGCTAAATCATTATTTCTGAATAATAAGAGGAAAATGAAACAGTAATCTTAATTCACATTTCTTTTCCTCCCCTCTACTCCCTACTACCTCCTCTGTTACTTTTGCTCAAATGAAGGTCTTGTTTTTGGGGGGCAGGATGAGATTCATCAAGCAAATCTCAACAACAGAGCTGAGAGAGAGATTGCTGAACTATTAAACCAGCCTTGCTCTATGGGCTTTGCAAAACCAGGAGTGAGATGTGCTTTGTTATTGTGAGGCGTTTTGCATTTTCTGAGGACAGAGTGGTGTCTTTTGTTTTATTTCTGTGAATCACTTAGTCCTTAAAATTTAACTTCTTATTTTAAAGAGTATTCAAACACTTCCAGAGCTGAGAAGGGTTTTCTTACCCTGCCTGAGAGAAAAATGTTTTCAGTTGATTTTTGAGGAATAAATGTTTTGGTAAAGTGTTGACATTTTCCAGATTTCTACCACAGCCTCACTTATTTTGGAAAGTAAATCTTTAAACTGAATGATGAAAATATGGCAGAGGTGTAAACCTTTGGCAATCAGATTTTAAATGGGATGTGTTTGGAACTTTAAAAAAGGTGCTGGCCACCTACTGGGGGTCAACCAAGAGAGAAGGTCATGTTCATCCTTCCAGTGTTAGTGTCTTCTTGCAATAATGTTTTCCTTAAATAAAATGTGCTAAAATTGTTGACTTCTCCCTGTTCTCTTTTGGGTTTAGGTTATTCAACTTCTGAAAGCTGGGAAGGCAAAGGAAGTTTCTTACAATGCACTGGCTTCACATATTATTGCAGAAGATGGAGACAATCCGGAAGTTGGAGAATCTCGTGAAGTTTTTGATCTCCCTGTGGTAAAGGTGAATCACTTATCCATGATATTGTCAAAGCACTGACGTGGGTACTCCTTGTTATAACAAAATATTCATGTTTGGGTGATGACCACGTGAAGATTACATTTAAAAATCTTTTATTCTTGTTACACAAACTTTTATCCTGACTGATACACTACTTTTACAATTCTGTTCTCTGCTTTCTCTTGTTCCTCTGTATCTATCAGTGATTTGGGTAATTTTTTGTTTTCTGTTTTGGTTTTTGTTGGTTTTTTGTTTTTGTTTTTGTTTTTTTTCCAGAGTCTTCCTTCAGTCATCTGTGAGATGGTGTCCTTATTAGCTGTACTTTAGAAATGTTTGTCATAGGAAGGTTCTTACAAGGTTCTGGCAATGGAAAACCTTGATTTAGAATAAGTAGTAGATTACTGAGGGGTTTCTTTAAACATATGTAATTGATATGGTGCAAAATGATTTTGTTGATTCTGCATATGTATGCTATGCTAATTTTAAAGTATAGGAACTTGTAGAAAAATACAGGTTTTTCCTCTTAATTTTAGTTTTTAAAAAGTTTTCCTTTTTTTGTCCTTTCTTCCTCATACTGGAATTACCAATATTTTGTTACTCCCTTGCAAAAGTGGAGAATTTTTCCAGTGCAAAATTATGGGCTTCATGTTTGAAAATGTGAATTTGTCACTCTGGAAGTTATGAGAGAGATTAGAAAAAAAATAACAGTAGAATTTCACTGCTAATACCTTTGGGTATGTGATTTTGGGGTTATTTTTTCAATAGGGTTACAGGTGGCAGTAGAGCATTTTGACACGTTATGTCATGAGGGCTCCCCTAACAGTGTAGAACTGTGAATTAATTCTGAAAAGCAAAAGGTGCTTGGCTGGGGACTTTATGGTTATAGTGGATGTGCTGATTATTTTTTAATTCCTTTTTCTGAAGTGTTTTTTGGCATAGCTTTAACCTTACAAACAAGATTGCTGCCATTCTCGTGTGAAGGAAGGATATTGGTGTTACAAGAACACTTCCTGCTCTCTAATGCCATTTACTTAAATAATTCTATTTTCTTCAGAACTGCTACTAACTGCTAACTCATTTGGCAAATGAGAGCAAGTCTTTCACTAATGTCACTTAGTTTGACCTGAAAGCATCACAGCATGATCTGTAATCAAGAAGATTAGACTGAGTGTTAAGGGAGTGGAAGCCACAGGCTGGTTATAAGGAATAAGGAAAAGAATTTCTTGAGGATTGAGGAGTTAAGAATAAAATGATTTTAGCTCATTTTTTTGTATGCTGCCTTACAAGGGAAAGAGAACAGCAAGATCTGTGACACCATGAACAGCTGCCACAGAATTTTTTTTACTTCTGCAAAAAAGTAGTTTCATACTGAACATGATGTCACTCTTTGCCCACCCTTCCTTATCTGCTGCATTGGGACCACTGTCCTACATCTCCTCCATTCGCTGCCACCTCCCTCTCTCCCTTTGAGCCCTTTTGCCCCAGAATACTTTAGGGCAGGGTCCTTCACTCTGCTCACAGCCAGCATTGCTCTGTCTTTAGAAACTTGCTGTGTAAGATTATGGTTCCTGACTCCTTGAAGTAAGGTAGGATTTCATATACATGTGGATTGTTTAATTATTTTTTCTTAAGAGCAGGGAGAACTGAAAAAAGAGAGGATAAATAAATACTGTAAATGGCACAAGAGAAGGGAATCTTGCTCCCATTTTGCTGCATGACCTTTGAGCTGTCTTTATATCAACTCTTACAAATAAGTGGGAACTTATTAGACTAAGTACAATATCTGTGTAACACTTAAGACTTCCAAAGTTGAAAGACACATATTGAAATTAGCTGTAGTATGAACTTGGAAGGTAATTCATATTTTGTACATGCAGACCAAGATTTTTAATGTCTTGTGGTTTTTGTTTTTTTCAGCCTTCCTGGGTGATCTTGTCTGTTCGCTGTGGAGCTCTTCTGCCGTATCCTTTTCCATTCAAAATTGAATGAATTCTATAGGAAACATGTTAAAATAGATACCATCAAGGGATTAAACACTGTTTCAAGTAGGTACCACTTAAATTTTTAAAATGATAGGGTGTGTTTTGCCTGCTGATATTGCAGTGTGCTTGGAACTTTTTTGTCTTACTTCAGTTTGCCTGTCCCTGTGGCTGTTTTGTGCTTCATAGGCACTTGCAGGAAAACCATTATCAAATATACTCTGAACATTTTAACTGGAAGGTGATACATTATTTACCTGAGGGGCCAGGAAAATCACTGGAGTGCAACTAAGAGAGTGAAGGATGGCTCAGAGTAGAATGGCCTGTTCTGCCTTTTCTAGCAGAATTAAGTAAGGAATAAATGTGGACTAACTCCTAACACTGTATTATAAATAATACTTTATTAAACAGATATTGTTAGTAGTCCCCTTCTTGGGATAGTCTGTCTTTGCCTTTGGTAGACCCTTATTTGTGTTTGGCTAGATCTGTGTTTCTTAACTTGTTTGGAGCATGTATTCTTGCATGTGGATGGCTCATTCCTTCCTCTTCTTATCTGTTACTACTGTTCCATCTTTCTTTATGTTCCTGGCAGGTTTGTTTGTGGTTTGTTTTTTGTTTTTTTTTAATTACAGCAGTGGTGACAATGGCTATTTTTATAATAAAAGAAAATGCGCGTATTTTTTCTCAGGCCATTCAGGATAAATATTCTGTATATGGACAAGCAGAGCGATACATTTCAGTACAGATACAAAGCAGGTGATAGCAACAAACTGTGCCAGGATTAGAGAAGACTTGTCAGGCATGAGATCTCATTTTGGAATGAGGTAACAGGTGGTCATGTCTGTAATGAAAAATGAAAGGTAGTAGATGCAAAAATCCAGATGTTTGTATTAAGAATTCAGCTCTTAATGTGCTTCAGTGACTCATAATTCCTGTTTTATACTTGGTATTTTAAGGTGTGTGACTTTGCATCTTGCTGTGCTCTGTTGTGTGATCTAGGCTAGTGATTTTTGTCTTTTGTGACTGGACATAAAAAACACGTTCATTGTCCTTTCATCATGAGGATGGGAGTGTACAGTTGCTTTTGCCATGTGTCTGTAAACCTTCCCTCCCTGTTACATGGACTGTGACAAAAAAATTGGGATTAGCTACATTTTCAGGCTTAAGTAGCCAAACATTTCATTATTGATGTTGTTCTTTCCCATGGAGAAGTTGCACTATTAGCAAATTTGTCTTCCATCTGAAATAGAGCTTTTAAAAGAGAATTCTAAGAGCTGACATTATTAGATATACCCAAAAGAGAAGGAAACAAATAAAACAGCAGAGTGATGCAGTCCATAATTAAATTGTAGCAATAAATGTGGGAATGTAGCCCTCAATGGCTATTGCTCAGGAAGTCTTTATTGTGGGTGTATGGGAATGACCAAATGAAAAGACCAGGTCTCAGTAGTGTCATGTTCCTGAGCTGCTTGGAGGAAGGAAGTTTTGTACACCTGGCAGCAATAAATGTGTTCCTTGGATCTTTGACTTTCTCTTTTCTAGCACTTCATGTCCTTGGAACATGGTGGGTTTAGATTTTATTCTGAGCCTTATTGTGCTCACTAAAATGGGTCGTTAACTCTTAACTTTGTTTTGTTCTGTGTCAGTGTCTTTATGACTTGTAGTGCAGTGACATCCGGCCTTTCATTCGGGATTTAGGTACTACCATAATGCAACATAAGCTGTTAATAGGAACAGCTTAGTTTTCCAGTTGGTTAGTTTTGGACCCAGTTTAGGCAGAAGTTTGAGATTCTGCATTTTTGTCATTTGTTTGTGTTGTCATTTGGAGATGTAATGGTCAAAGTGGTCATTGAATTTCTGAAGAAACAAGTCCTGAAAACATCTTTTGTCACTTAGGCATAGGGATCTAATAAGAACTGTAAGGATTTTGCCTTGGCTTACCAATGCTGAGACTTACTTGATGGGCATTTGCCTGTCAGTTGTTAAAGGTGAAATTTATCATAGAAATTAATAGAACATAAAAACAGAGTAATTTTGTCTCTTAGTGGAAGTTGTTTTCACCAGAGAGGACTTCAGAAGGCAGCGTTCTCCTGCTAGCTGACATTCACAGTCTAACTGACGTGCAGCTGAAGGTTTGACTCCTTTAAGCAAAGCATTCTGAGCTGGGCTGAGGGAGATGTTCTGGGAAGAGACAAGTTTATGATGTTACCAGAATTGATCATAATGCTGGAGGTGTCCTGATTCACTTTGTGTAACAGATTTTCTTGATGCATACAATTTGAATTGTAAACCAACAACATACTTTTCTAGATAAAAGTTTTTGAATGGTCAGATATTTGATAATATCTAGGAAGTACTATGCACACTGTTTAATTTCCTTCTAATGTCCCTCAGGAATCTCTAAATTAATTATTTTGCATCCTTGACACCTGCTTTCCAGTGTAAATGGCTTTTCTCCAGAATCATGTCAGATCTTTTTTGGAGTCACTGCTTGTCTCTCTCAGGTAAGAAGTGAACCATATTTCAGTCTACTCCAACATACTGGATGTTTGTGATGTTTTGGGGGTTTTTTGAGGAGAGATACCTGTTTTTATGTTGCACTTTGACTTCTTTTCTGTATGCTGGGTGCCTTTTTTCACTGAAAAAGTCCACGAACATTTCAAACTGAATATTCATTCAGTAATTTATCTTAATTCAGCTGTATGGTGATTCTTAAAATGCAGAGTATACTGGACTACGAAGTCTTTACTCCTATTCTGCATTCTCTTTGTGCATTAATGCAATATTCAGTCAACATGTTTTACTGTTGATGCACTGAAACCTTAACAAGGGTGCCAGTGAGTAAAGTAAGTGGAAGGTGGTGCTTCCATGTCTTGTGTTCATCGACAGCTCTGTAGATCTGTGACCAATGTGCATGTGCAGACACAGGATCAGGGCCCAGGCCTGATCTAATGGGATAGATGTGTGTGTGTGCTTTAGACTTTTTAGTCAGTTATTCCTGTGATACTGTCACTAACTCTGGTTGGTAATGGCTTCAATATACATGGCTATCTTGGCAAGGGAGGGGGACATTGCTGTGGCATAAATTGTTAGAAAGAAACACTTCAATTCTTTATACAGGCAATTAATTTGGTCTACTTGTTAAAATTCTGTTTAATGAATTTATACAGGTTGTCCAAGATTAACTCCTGTTTGCTTGATCACTAACTTTTTTGTCTTAGTGGAAGATGATATATTAGTGTTGAGTTTTACAGGAGTGTAGAGTGTTTTTTCTTTCTCTGTGCAGATTAAAAGTTATTATTAAGGTTTTTTTTCTTGTTGTGCATCTTTGTCACCATTTTCTCTGTAACTTTCATGCTTATTTGGTATTTAAAAGTGGTAGGCAATACATTAGCCAGACTTGTAAATGGTATGTCATGGATTATACTAAAATTCTTCCTGCTGGGTGTGTAGAACTAAAAGTCTTTTTTGCCTTCCTTTTAGGTTTCATCTGAAGACCGAAGTACGCTGTGGGCTTTGATTACCTTTTATGGAGGGAATTGCCAGCTGAGCCTCAATAAGAAGTGTACTCATTTGATTGTGCCTGAGCCAAAGGGGGTAAGACTTTATTACATGTACAGTTCTTCTTATTGTAGCTCTCATTTGCTTTCAAATAATCAGAAATTTTCCAGCTCCCTCAAGTTACAGTTCTTAAGACTGTTCATTAACAACTAAATTCAGCACAATTATGCATTGCAGCAATTTTGTTGGTACTTACTTTCTGCATGGCTTTAGGGGTGATTAATTCAAAAGTTGTTCAATTTCATACCAGTATTCGAATTCCTATTTGAATGAAGAATTTTATTCTTTATTCTCTTTGTCATAGCTTAATTTTGGCATGTCATAGTCATGTTTTTAATCTGTTAATGTGTAGATGCAGAAGCAATGAAGAAAAACGAAGGACAAAATTGAAAAATTGCATAGAATGCCCTCAGTATTAGAGAGAGAAAGAATAAAGAGAGCACAGCGAGGAATGGATTTTTTCTTGTGTTTGTTGTTGTGTGCTGCACCACCACAGTGCAGAGCAGGATGATACCTCCCTCTACCAGCTGCAGGACTGTGCATGATTCACCAGGACATGGTTGCCCTACTGGCTTCCAGGGCACACTTCTGACTCATTAACCACCAACCCAGCCCCCAGATGCCTTTCTACAGGACTATTCTCTAGTCCCTCATCACCCACTTCGTACCTGAAACCAGGATTACCCCATCCCAGGTGCAGGATCTGGGTCTTGCTCCTGTTAAATTCCATGTGGTTGGTGATTGCCCAGCTCTCTGGTCTGTCCAGACCTCTGTAAGGCCCCTCTACCCTTAAAGGGTCCACAGCTCCATCTAGTTTATCATTTGACTTCATATTCCCAGGTAGGAAGTCAAATGCTGCTGTCTTTGTGCAGATGGAGAAGCTGAGTCAGAAATACCAGCCAGGCTAAAGGGCAGCATTATTGAGCACGTCAGAACAGCCTCCTGTGCTACAATGCCAGTAGTGCTTTGGTTATAAGTAGTTCACTGAAACTTCATTAAGTGTTCACATATTCCTCTTCCTGAGGAACAAATATATTTGTAACTGATTTAGTGTGTTAGTTCAGAGACTGAAAATACTGTAAACAAATTGAAGCTCACTTAAAAATTATTCCGTGGATGCTTTCAGTTCATCTGGTGCATGGAGCAAGATTTGAGGTTTGTGTTTTACTTTTTGTCCCTTAAGTACATGAGCACATTTCCATCACCTTTTTATTTCAAGTCAGTGGAAATGACACAGTTCAGTTCAGTTACTTGAATGAGTAACGCTAAGATCAGGTTCTGTACCTCCTTACCTAAAACTGTAAAACTTTCTCAAGTTCCTCATCTTGTTCTATACAAATTGAGTATATCATTGTCCCACCAATGACCCTTTTAATATTTTGGAATTAATGTAAACTATCTAATAGTAAGAGAAAAACGTGTGGCTACCAGGATTACAGTAAATTTCTATATGCAATACACAGGAAAATGCTTTAGACTAAAACTTAGGCTGACACTGGTAAAAGAGAAAGTGTGAACATGGGAAATTCTTGCTTTTACTTTAAGAATCTTGTAGGTTTGGGGGTTTTGTGGTGAATGTGTGAGTTTCTTGGTTTTGATTTTTGTTTTTTTAAGTGCACGATCTTTCTTTTGTGGACTGTTTAGAAAGGTGTATTGAACACCACCCTAGTTATCTCTGTCAGCTAATTAGGAATCAGCATTTCCTATTTGTAGGATTGAAATACTTTAATTCACATAATCATTGACTGGGAACAATTATGCTTCCAGTCCTGCTGCTTTGATACACGACTACAAGGGAATCTGCAGCAGTTTGTAAAGAGAACAGTTTTGTCACCAGGAAAACTTAAATGACTACTTTGACTTAGACAACAAGATGATAAAACAAGACTGTTAATTCTCACCACGAAGAAAGAATAAAAATATGTGTTGGCAAGTAAACTTGATTTCATCTCTAATATCTTTATTATGTATGAACGACAGTTTCATTGTAGGAAATAACTCTAGAGAATCATTAAATTAAATTAATTTCCTCTGAATGTGCTTGTTGTTAATTTATATTGTTTGGCATACAAAGAAAATCCCAGTTCAATCACTTCTAAATATTTGATCCAGAAATTAGTTTCTAATTTCTAAAGGAAGTTTTCTTTTTTTTCCCCCTCACTGTGTGAGGAGTTTCCATCAGAGGATGTTTGAATAAGTACAACACTGATTCTGTAAGATTTGTATGTATCGATGAAATGACAAAGAAGGAGGGAGGGATAAAATTTTCTATTTTGTCAACATTGTAACCTTGCATTGAAATGGCTTTAGGTAATACTTGGACAAAGGTGTAACTTTGTAGGCAACATTATGGTCTGTAGCTTCTGAGAAGGTGTATGGGAAGTATCTGTATGGTTTCTGATTTGTATTCCTGCTGAAATGCGTTTTTTTTTAGTGATCACCTTGTAAATATTTGTCTCTTCTTTATTATGAAATTCTGACTTTTTCCCTGAATGCTTTTTAATGGTGTTTTTTTAATGTCTTTTTAAATTTTTTTTTTACCTTTTTTTTAAACTTTGTTTTGTAGTAGGCAAAATGTAAGTATAAACTGCATTTAAACTCACCTTAATGTGCACTTAAAATCACCTGCATTTTAGTAGTGGCTGTTGGTGTTCCTGACTGCTGGAGTTCTGAAGGGTTTTTCAGAACCAAATTTCATTCTTTTGAAGTCTTTTCATGACTAGGTTAGAGAAGAATTTTGCAAGTGAAGACAGCACTTTCTGCAGTTGTGCCTTCTAAGTTCTTTACACTATAAACATGGAGAATTTTGTGTTGATCTCTTGGAATTTGTGGTTCTGCACAGTAGTGTAGTGTCCTGTTGGATCTGGGATAGACCATTCTCTGGTTTTGGACAGCCTCTTGTGATCTCCCTCTCCATGCTCTAGCCCTGCACTCAAAAAAGCTTTTCGGGATTGTTTTGTCTTTATTAAAATATTTTCTTTTTTTCCCCTCAGGAAAAATATGAATGTGCTTATAAACGGGACAGCATTAAAATTGTGACCCCAGACTGGGTACTGGATTGTATAGCTGATAAGGCTAAAAAAGAAGAGACTCCTTATCATCCTCGTTTGATTATATACGAAGAGGAAGAAGAGGAGGAGGAGGAAGAGGAGGAAGAAGCAGAAAATGAAGAACAAGACTCACAAAATGAAGCTAGTACTGATGAAAAATTGTCAAGCCCTGCGTCTTCTCGAGAAGGATCACCTTTGGGTGATCAAGTTTTTTCACCAAAATCTACTACTGCCGATAAGGCAAAAGGGGAACTGATGTTTGATGATTCCTCAGATTCCTCTCCAGAAAAGCAAGAAAGGAATTTGAATTGGACACCGGCTGAAGTCCCACAGGCATCTGCAGCAAAGCGTAGGTTGCCTCAAGGGAAAGACTCTGGGTTAATTAATTTGTGTGCCAATGTCCCACCAGTGCCAGGTAACATTTTGCCTCCGGATATGAGGGGCAACCTCATGGCTTCGGTACAAGGTGCCCAAAGTTCTGACCGGCAGGAAATGATGGCCACGTGGAGTCCAGCGGTGCGGACGTTAAGGAATATTACTAATAGTGCTGATATTCAGCAGATTAATAGACCATCAAATGTAGCACATGTAAGTGTTGGATTTTTAATTTATAAGCTATTGGACTTTTTCTTAGGAACTATTGTATCCAAGAACTTCAGTTTCCTTTTACTCTTTTTAAAAAGGTCCACAGTGAAACCTTAGAGTCCAAAGTGTTAAAAGTTATGGCCAAATTCATAACCTCCCTGTAATAAGTAACTTAATTCCTAGCAGGTTCACAGAAGTAAGAATGCAGTTGGAGAAAAATGTTTGGAAGAGTAAAGCTGTGTTTAACTACAATATGGTTTAGACTAAAGTTACGATTTCCTGGTAAAAGCAAAAAGAAAAGAGTGTTAGTTTAGAATTATTTTGCTAGTTCAGGAAGACTGGTTTCATACCCTTCAAGCTTTTCCATCAGTGCAAGGAATTTTTTCTGCTATAAACACATAAAACTGAGAAATTGTTCCCACAGTAGATTCAGTTCAAAACTCTTGTTCTGCTGGGCATCATTAAGTTGTCAGATAGTATAGCCAGGATTATGATGCAGAAGTCCTACTTACACCTTCTTATGCCACTTGTGTATTGAAGTAACTGCAGCTCTTGTACTGAATTTATTTCTAGAAGAAAATAAAAAGCAAGTGAGCATGCTGCACTTGCAGCATTGAAATTCTTAGATGTTTATGGGAAGGGAGCATGAGAAAAGTAAGTGCTGGTAAATGTTAGACATTCAGTAATTGCATTGGTGCCTTTCTTTGCATGGTAAAACTTTGAAAGGTGCCTGAGTAGTACAGAGGCTTCCAGCCAGCACTGAAACAGAATGTGGAATCACTCAGAAATGTTGATCCTTTGCTGTCTTTATGGCTTCTGAATATGAAACAGAAATACAGGTTTCATTTTAAACCTGAGCCTTGGTTCCCTCTTCTCAGTGCCTTGAATTGTTTAAGGGCTGAGACTGCTGGGTAAGGACTGAGCAGAACCACCAGCGTTGAGCGCTGCATCTACAGCCCAGTCACTGTGGTGTCAAACACACTTTGGGGGCGTTTCTGTGCAAGTGTTTCTCTGTTAGTGATATTTGCAAAGCTCTGGGAAGGTTGATGGTGCTGTGCTTTGGCTACAGTGTTCTCCCAAAGTCTGCTGGAGTAGCAGATGGACTGTGGTGTGCAAGGCCTTTGTAGCAAGTCCTGTATCAGTCTGCTCTGTAGGTCACTGTGCCAGCTCCAGCATGGGGAGAAAGGCTTTGTGCCTTGTAGTTGTGAGTCTGCTTCCTAGAGGGAAAAGTACCAGCTCTACCTTTTTGCCCTGTAACTTCCCTTGTACTTCATGTCCTGCATGAGTGCAAGTCGTGGTGCACATTCTTGGAAAGTTAGTGTTTAATTTAAGCCTCAGATATCTGCCGAATGGCAAGAGCTGTAATAATAAGGCATAAAGTAACAAAGTTACTTTCTGAATAGAGCCCTAGAATGGTGGTCCTGTGGTATAAAGGAGAGCACTCTGGACTCTAAATCCCAAGGACCTGAGTTCAAATCCATCCCCTGGCAGTTAAAGCCTCCCTCCCTGCCATCCAATCCCATCAGATCTCGGATGCTCAGCAGGGTCAGCCCCGGTTAGTACCGGATGCTGTGACAGTCCGGAGGACTTCCCTGTCACTGTCCAAGCTCACTTGGCTGTGGCAAATGGACCTTAGGACCTAAACGGTGGGGCCAGTTCTGCACACGCTGTGCCTCACCTAAAAAATCCACTGCACAGGCTGGAAGGGCTCACCCACGTGGGGAGAGCCCTTCCCAAATCTTCTCTCGCGAAGTCTGGCCATACATACATACATACAGCCCTAGGATACTTTTCGAAGTTTTATCCCTTTATTTTGAAATATGTGTCCTGAAGCTTCTGTAATTTTGACTTTGGGGACTTCTAGTGGAGAAGTAGCTCCTCATACCATGCCACAGAAACATTATTTTTGTGTATGTCATTTTGTTAATGAATGTTTATCCTGTGGTGCAATGGACAGTGCATTGATAATCATGGTTGTACATGTGTGCTGTACCAATCAGATCAGAATTACTCTGGACGATGCCTGAGATGGTTTGGTGTGCATTGCAAAAACACTTGAGCCACCTCTGATGGGGAGTTGATGGACATCTTGTTGAGAGGATACAGTTTTAATTGGGTTTGTGTTTTAGTGATGAGCTTTGATTCCTCTCTTGCACATTGCTAAAGGTGACACTGTATGTTGAAATAACAAGGGTGAAGGAAACAAGCTTTTCAGGATTCTCCAAAGCTGATTTTATATTTAAAAGACTTTATGAATGGCAAGTCTAGAATTTCCTATTACTCCTTCTTATTTATACTAGGTAGTTTATAATTTGTAGTTAGTATTTTATTAAATACTTAGCACTCATACTAATCTAGTAGAACTTCGTCTAACTTTCCCTTATCTGATTCTTTAAACATTCACTTGCTAATTGTGTCTGCTTAGTATGAAACAATTCTTCTACCAGTCAGTTGTGCATTTAAAAATTATATTAAGTTCCAGATTACTTGAGCACTCTGTATGAACTTAAAATCTATTATTCCTAAGCATGGGTAGGTTAGGTTGTTTTTTTTCCCAAGAAACCATTAGTGCTCAGCAGATCGATGTGTTTGGTTTTTTTGGAATTCTGAATGAAAACAAGCCATATATTCCTGAATTAGTTCAAAAGAAAACAAGATTGCCATCTTTTAAACAGCACTCATTAATGGAGGCATTATTAGCAATTTTCAAGTAAAAATATGACTATGGGACTAAATTCTGAACTTAATGGACCAGTAAGTTTTTTAAATTAGTATTACAGTTGATCGGTGTAATTATTCATACAGTGTTATGAGTCACAATGCTGTTGAAGAAATCAATAATACAGGAATGGGTTTTAATCTTACATTGAGCTGAAATGTGCATTGCCTTTTATTAGGAGCCACTTGCAGCTCCACACTTTTCTTTGTGTAAATCCTGTCTTTTAATTTTGCTATTAGCAATTAAAGGTTTATGTTTAACTCACAAGGTATTTAAGCATAGGGTTTGTTTCTTTTAGGAATTGTATTTTCCCAGTAGTTCTTTAAATATTTTTAAAACTGAATGACAACCAAAAGGTCACAAAACTAATCTTTGTTTTCTAGATATTACAATCACTTTCAGCACCTACAAAAAGTTTAGAACAACAAGTAAATCATAGCCAACAGGGACATCCAAATGTGGTGCTGTTTAGTCAAGTGAAACTAACACCAGAGACACATTTATTGCAGCAGTCACATCAAGCACAGCAGCAACAGCACCATCCTCTTTTACACCTTCAACCTCAACAACTGATGCAGCTCCAGCAGCAGCAGCAGCAGCAACCCCAGATCTCCCAGCAGTCTTTCCAACAGCAGCAGCCTCACCAGTTTCCCCAGCAGCAGCAGCAGCAAGTCCATCAGCAGCACCAGTTCTCCCAGCAGCAGCTCCAGTTCCCGCAGCAGCCGCTCCACGCGCAGCAGCAGCTGCATCGCCCTCCGCAGCAGCTCCAGTTCCAGCAGCAGCACGTGCTGCAACAGCAGCTGCAACAGCTGCAGCAGCAGCAGCAACAGCTGCAACAGCTGCAGCAGCAGAACCTGCAACAGCTGCAGCAGCAGCAACTGCAACATCAGCAGCAGCAATTGCAGCAGCAGCACTTGCAGCGACTACACCAACAGCATCAGCAACAGCAGCTGCAGAACCAGCAGCACTTAACTCAGACAGCTCCAGCACTACAGCATCAGCTTCCAGCCCAGCAGCCACAACACCACCAGCAGCAACAGCAACAACTGCAGCAGCAGCCGCTTTTTGGGCACGATCCAGCAGCGGAGAGTTAGTAATTATTGCCTTCTGATCCTGGGAAACATGTGGCTAATGACGTGATGTGGGTTAGAATATCAAAAAGTCATTCTGTGTTTATGGGATGGGATTGTAAGAAATGCCATTCATGGCTTAGAAACAGTTTTACTAATATTTAATACTTAAATGATGATCCAGCAGTCTGAAAAGGATGAGAGTGCTGAGAACACTCTCTTTTAAAATATATACTTGATGCCACAAGCACATGAAACACAGAATAGTGTTAGTCCATGCACACCATCATAATTTTAAATTTTTTTTTTCCATTGAAAGAGGGGAGGCAAGGAGCTTTCAAACAGTATATAAAAACTGGAAAGATGGGTAAAATTGTGGAAACGCTAGTAAATTAATGAAGATTCGTTATTGAAGAGTTGTCACACCTTGCTTTGAATTCTGTCTGTGCTAGTAGAGCTGAAATATTTTTGATTGTTTTGGCTATTCATAGCTGATCTTTGTAAATGAGGAAGTTACCTTATGTTTTCCTTTTAGTGACCCTTCTGCCCTTTTAGGGCCCCCTCAGGGAAAAATCCCACCCAGAGCAAAATCAACCCATGGGCTGAACTGTGCCTTTAAGGCTTTCAGCTTCAAGATTTTGGATCCTAATTTTTCAAGGAAATGCACTTCAAAATTGAATGAAGTTTGTAACCTGGTACTAGGAAAAACTTAATGTAGCAGACAGACTTGTAAGTATTTAATTGTTTGTTCTTTTGTGTGGCAAACTATTCCAGTTCCAGAAGAGTATTTCCTACTGGGCTGTGTCTTTGCAATTGCTGATTACCCAGAACAGATGTCTGACAAACAGCTGTTAGCAACCTGGAAACGGGTAAGATGCTGCTCTATTTTTAAAAAACTACAACGTAATGTCATAGTACCTAAATTCTAAAAGAAATCGTGGGAACTGTTTCAGCACTGTTCATTTTTCTGTAGACATCCTTTTGTGTAATTCTTCTGTTACAACCTAAAAACCTTTATTCAACTGCTGCTGACCAGAAAAAGTAATAAAAATGCTTTAGATGTGCAGCCTGGTTGAATTAAGTCTTCAGTCAGAACATAGATAAATAAGTTTCAGCCTTAACTATTTCCCAGTTATTTATGCTTTTAATCAGGCAGCTGTAATACAGCAAATGTAATATAGCATCTCTATCTGTCTTTAACTTGATTGTATAAAAAGACTCTTTTTTTACATATAATTTTGGCATTTATTAGCCTGTGAGGTATCCACCTGAGTGAATACGATGGAAGAGTAGAGTGTTTCTATTTTTTGCCAACTTCTATTTTTCAGAAAAATCTGATTGTATCCTTTCCTAAATAAGAGGACTTTGATGTTCTTCAGAAACTTCTGATGGATTTTGTAGTTGAATTTTCCCTACAATTTTGCATAATCAAGTAAGCTGTTGACATTTTTAACAGCACTTGTGTTTATTGCTGAGATAGAATTAAATAGTTCATGAAAAAATTGTTTAATAGTTATACTGCAAAAAATAAATAAAGTGAGAAGGGTTATTTTTGTTTATATATATTTATTTTTATTTTTTCCCATTTATTCTAAAAGGTAGACTTTTTGTTCAGTGAAAAGCTGCATATTTAATTTTGTTTTTTGTTTCCAAAAATGTTCTTAAGCTAGATAACAAACCTGCTTTTGGGGGGTAACTCTTCAGTGAAATGGTGCTAATGGTGGCAGTGTCCTAAAGAGTAGACTTTCATTTCAGACTTTTTGTCTCTTAAGGTAATTTAAAAATTGTTATATATTAGGAGTTCTGGGTTTGTTCTCTTGCCAGATCATCCAAGCACATGGTGGGACAGTGGACCCCACTCTCACAAGCAGATGTACCCACCTTCTCTGTGAGAGCCAAGTCAGTAACATGTATGCTCAGGTAAGCAAACTGGTAACCTCTATTGCTGCATGCCTTCATTTTATTGCTGAAAAGTAATAAAATTCACTCTGTGCTTCAAGATTAGATTGCAAGTACAAATTTAAAGTTTTTGTTTATGTGCTTTTTTGTGGGTTTTGGTGTACAAACTTTGGTAGTGCCTGTAACAGACTTATTCCAAGAGAGCACTAAGAAAGATGCTGTGAGAAGGACGATCCTGAAAAAGTAGAGAAAATCAAACAAACAGAATCAAAGCTTTGATTTGTAAAATAGTGTAAAATAAAATGAATGTGTGTTTTGTGTTTAAAATCTGTTTGTGCATGTATTATTAGGCTGTAAGGGAAAGGAAGAGATGTATTACAGCACACTGGCTGAATGCAATCTTGAAGAAGAAGAAAATGGTCCCACCTCATCGAGCCCTTCATTTTCCCGTGGCATTTCCACCGGGAGGAAAGCCATGCTCTCAACACGTAAGAAGGAAAAGCTTACTTGTAAAGAATGCTTGCTCCATTGCCTGCCTCATTACATGAGCAGTATTAAAATAGAGCTAGAAAGCACTTACTCAAAATACACATTTCTTTTGCCTCAGAAGAAAAGCTTCTGTTAACCTCTGGCTTCTGTGTTGGTGTGGTTTGTGCTGTCAGGTTATCTGAGTGCTTTGCAAGTCCTGCTGAGCTCAGAGTGGTGAGGGCAACACCTGCCTTTGTGAGTTACTGTCTTAGACACTGAGGGGCAAAGATTGCACTGAGTGAGACATAGCAAGATGGCAGGAATCCAAGCTACACAGTGTTTTACTAACACATCTAACAGTATGTACTGCCTTTACAATAACCAAGTATTTTGAGAGAGTTTTTTGAGCATTTTTCTGGGTCAATGCTTAGTAAATAGCAAAAAAGGAAGCCCATCCTGCTAATCAGAGAATAGGAGGCCACAATTCATTAGGCTGTGCAGTGAGGAGCAGTGGGGAAGAGGAATTTTGTGGGTTTGAAAAGCTTTAGTTTATTCAGATGCATCTTGAAATGCACTGTGCTTTATAAACAAGGTGCCAAAGTATGTCTTGGCATTGGATTTCTTTGTGCTGGATGCAGAGGTAAAGGTGGAAAACCTGTTCAGAAAGACATGAAAAGAAATAACAGATTTGGAAAAACTGAAATACAACAACACGCATGTGAGCACAATGGTTAGTAGTAAATGTAGTATGTAATGTAATAAACATAATTTAGACAAAATTACTCTTGCCTTTTCCTAAAGAAAAGGAGAGGATGGCAAAAATGAAAATCAGACAAGATTAGAGATAGTGAAGGATGTGGAATTAACAGTTCACCTATGATAAGATGGCTCAGTTCATTTGGCTTCATGGCAGAGTGGAGTACAGCTTTCAGGAGATTTTAAAAGTAGAGTGGAACAAGTAGGTGCAAGTGTTTGTCTGTCTGCCTGAATGTAAGCAGCAACAGAAGGAAGAGGTGAGACACGTGAGAAGTGGATTAGCTCTGAGCTCTTTCATAATAAAACCCTAGTCTGTGTAAATGAGAAAAAGCTGACCAGAAGAATGAAAAACCTTCTTCCTGAGTCAGAACTAGTGGTAGAAACCTGAAATTTTTAAGTACAAACATCACTTTTAAATTATACTGTTTGTGTCCTACAAGCCATGCTTTAATGAAGTGCTTATATGCTATACTTATGACACTGTGGATTTCATTGTAATGTGAAAAAGTTGGTAATGTAAAAGTATTTTTCCACAGGAGAGTTTTGTAAGTACCATCTATGTTCTGGTATTTATAACTGTCTCTTTCTGTCTGCAGATAATCTCTGTGACAGGATTTGTTGATAGTGACAGAGATGACCTCAAGCTAATGGCCTACCTGGCAGGTGCCAAATACACGGGCTACCTGTGTCGCAGCAATACAGTTCTCATCTGTAAAGAGTAAGTGCCTTACTCCACAGTGCTCAGCCTCTCAGCAGCCTGGTGACAGGTAGTACTTTCCTGGATGTGAGGTGATACAGGTACAGCTCACTGTACAAGCGTTAATTTTAATCAATTCTGCAATTTGATAGCAATAAACTTAGTGACGTTGTTTATTGAAATAAATTGCAGCACATTATCTGATAAATTCGGCTTTCTGAAGACAGGCAAAAGTAAAAGTAATTTCTAATTTTGCTACTTTATACTATTTTATAAGGGATACTCTTGCATCAACTATAAGTAAAATATGATTTTTGAAATATAATTGTTATAAAATGTTGGACAAGTGAAAATGTAAATCCAGGTCTTACTTGATTCCATTTAGGGCAGTAATTCTCCTCAATTAATTGACTTGTTCTGGTGCATAGGACAAAAGTATTTTTTCAGACTACCTACTCTGTCACAGTTAAAACAGATAACAGGCCAGCAAGGAAGTACTGATATTTTAGGTTTATTATTAAGAATTGCTCTTTCACCTGTTTCCTTGCAATACAATGCTTTTTCTTCATCTCTGAACAATAAGGCCCAACGGGTTGAAGTACGAGAAAGCCAAGGAGTGGAGGATCCCATGTGTGAACGCACAGTGGCTCTGTGACATCCTGCTGGGGAATTTTGAGGCCTTACGGCAGATCCAACACAGCCGGTACACAGTGTTCAACCTCCAGGATCCACTTTCTCCCAGTCAGCATCTAGTGCTAAACCTTCTGGGTAAGAGTTTCAGTCACAGAATCCTGTGCTCTGTAGCATTTGTAAGAGCCTGTTTAATAAATTGAAGTGTGTGTCCTCTGTTACAAATAACTTGGCAATGGTTTCATCTTTGTTCTGTTCCCCATTCCACAGATGCTTGGAGAGTCCCATTAAAGGTGTCACCAGAACTTCTAATGGTATGTTGACTTACTGTGTATATACAGCTGTTTTGATAAGATCACTCCTTAGTGCTTTTAATGTGGGAACACTTGTATGTGGTGTGAGCAACATGTCAGAGACTCTTACACACACCTGTCCTGAAGCTCCTAGTTGTACTTTCTGCTAATGTTCTCTGTTTTGTTTTCAGAAATATAAGAAATAATCTTTTGCAGAACTAAGAAATTGTAGTGTGATTTACAAAAACAGAGTTGCTGTTGAGACATCTTGGACTAGAGCTTCAGTGTTCAATTTCTACACCAGACTGCTAGAAAGGGCTTAGTATTTTTTGAGTTGATACCTAACACTGTGAAAATGAGACTACTTGAGGGTTTTTAAGACAGAACAACCCAAATCAGTAAGAATCATGTTAGAATATTGACTAAATTTTAAATAAAATATATAATGTAAATTGAGAGTGGAGCTACTTTATATTGTCTCTTTATATATACTAAGAACCGTGGGTATATATACCATATATTTTAGAATTTTAAAATATACCATACATTAAAAAGTGTGGTTGATAATCCTGAAATAACAGCAGTGGAAATAAAAACCAAAGAGTTGGACCTTAAAAAAGATACAAGAATTTAATTTTTGTTATGTAGGGTATTCTGTGAAACATGCAAAACATGAGACAGGTTTAAGAGCTGAGGTGGAAACTGCAGTTTGTTCTGAATATGTAGAAAACTACTTCAGTTTTTGTATTGTAACTTTTCTTCCCATTTCTGGTTTATACTTCATAACTTTTCTCAGTGTGTCTTCATCTAGGTAGATCCCAATTTAGGCTGGTGAACTTTCAGTTCATTTGTACAACAGGTGACCATCAGATAACATTTTCTATTTGCCACACCTCTTCTGTTGTGGATCTCTTGTATCTCAGTCAGTTTGTAAAGTCTTCAGAAAAGAGCTGTAACTTAGTTTGTGTTAATGCTTTAAATGGGGATTCAGGGCACTGTTGCTGTAATACCTTTCAGGTTTAGAAATAGCCACTACTGTTTTCCTGACCATAAGTTTGAAACATTCTTAGAGACTCGTGTGGAATTGTTTTGTGGCCCTGTTGGAAACTAATTTGAGAATACTAAATGCTTTTAAAAATTTGTGTTCTTCATCTTTCCTGAAAAAGAATGCATTCTGCCCTTGAGGAGTTTCAGTATGCACTATTAGTATTTGAAATAGCCTTTAACTAACTCAGTTTTGGGTTCATTACCACTACATCTTGCATCGACCCTGCAGTTCAGCTCATCTTAAAATTGGACATGTGCCGTCTTTGTGGGGTCATTCAGACCATAGAGTGGTCAATGTTTTGTCTTATGTAGCCAATGGAGAGACCTTAGGGGTCAGATGCCTGTTTTAGTACCTCCTGTTCTGTATTTGCTATATGTGGACCTTTTTTGCTCATGTCAAGTGGGAATCCTGTAACTTAAATTGAAAGGGACTTCTGGAGACAATCCTGTCCAGCTGCTCTCAGTGCTCACACAGGAGGAGTATGGTTTGGTAATAGAACATGCTGGGCATGTGGAAGTGTCAGACAAGGTACTTCACTGCCTTCATAGTAGGCATTTCTATTTGTCTTGGGATTCAGGGTCCTCTTGTGAGGACAGCTGTCTTGTCAGACAGTGTTGATACCATCTACCTCTTGCATTTTCATAGTCGAAATGTCTATCATAAAAAAGTGAATGTGTGAACCTCTCTTTCCTGCTGCTCGTACTAGCAGTTGTCAGGCATAAAAGTGCCTGTTCCTGAGAGCAGGAAACAAACCCCTGTGGCCTGTTCCTCCCAAAGGAACATCCTCACAGTAAGGCTGGAACAATGCTGCCTGTCTTTTCTGGTCATGTGCCACTGGCATTCCTCATTAAATTTCAGGTGTCGATTTGAAGGTTAAAAAGGAATAGATGTCATACACTCCTGCACCTGAGAGCTGTGGTTTCAAGTTTCTCAGGCCAGGGAGAGCCTAAAAGCTGCATTTCTCTACCCCTGGGTATGTGCTCTGGAGGCTGATGTGGTACTGTGGAGGTGCGAATGTCTGTCCAGCTTCTGTTTATATAGTTGGGAAACTTGAGTTTAAAACAGTATTTTGTGGGATATTACCACTCAATGATATTTAGCACCAGGAAGAATATTGTAGTCTTCATGTATTTGACAAATAGACAGGCTTTTCAGTCTCCTCCTTTAATTCATTGGGTTTTCCATATATGATTATCAGTGTTATTTAAAAGAAAAAAAGTCCCACAACATTTTATTTGGTGTACACTTACATGGTTACATAAGTTTGTGGAGAGATCTGGTTAATGCCCAGCTTTGCTCTTGGGTAGGTTGTGAAAGCAGCAGATGCACCATGTGCTCCATAGTGTGTCATTTTCATTTGCTTAGTTGTCTTTAATACAGTCACAGCATATCATTGTACGGTTTTCCTCTTTCATAATAAAAATTGGTTTCCCTGCTTAATTCAGATATAAACATGTACATGATCTGATTTCAGGGTGTGAGGTTGCCTTTGAAACCAAAGCAAAATGAGTCCAGTCTTCAGCCGTCTTCCAAAAGAGCAAGGTAAGAACAGAGAGTAGTCAATGCCCATAGTCCTTCATTGACTGTTCCTTGGAAGTGTCAGCTGGCCATCAGCCTGCTTGCACCCTGTGCCCTGCTCATTGAAATAACTATCAGGGGGTTTGGTGTGTTGCCAGCTACTCAACTGGCAGGAATAAAACAATAACTAGAGTGGAGCAGTAAGAGAATTGGGAGAGAACAGAAACAGGAGAATATGCCCTGTTCTCAGCACAGTGATTTTTTTCTTCAGAAAAAATCCTGCCTAATTTTCATTCATCTGGGTCATTCTGTTGGTAAAAATTGCAAGAGTGTGCATGTCTAATTTCAAAATTATAGTTACGCAGCTTTGGGTCCAAACATCACATTCTGCTGTATTTCCTGTATTTTGTAGGATTGAAGACCTACCACCACCTACTAAAAAACTCACCCCCGAGCTGACACCAATGGTGCTTTTCACAGGATTTGAACCTATGCAAGTGCAACAGTACATTAAGGTGACTTTCCAGCTTATCTGTTGGGAACTGCATTGAAACATCTGATACCGGTTTTATTGATGTTGAATTTTTGCTAAGACTTGATTAGCATATACCTAGTGGATAAAAACCCACACCTACTGGGGCTGAGGTTAGAGTAGGTTTATGTGAAATGATTCATACTACTGTGCCATTTGGTTTTTTCTTTCTGTATGATTGCTTTAAAAAGCAAGAAAGCCCTTTCCAAGTTTGTTTTTAAATGAGCAAATTCATGACCAAATTCAGTTGAGAAAAGTAGTGATGGTTGTACTGGATAAGACCCAAGTTTCTTCTAGTGCAGTTGGTATCTGTAGTGCCTAATGCTTCCAAGAAAGCTGATGACAAAGCTTAGGGCACATGTGAGAGGAGTTCCTATTGAGGTTTTGTTCTGCTCCCCAATAAAGCTGTCCCAAAACTTAACTCTAAATAATATATAACATTCAGATAATGAGAAGTAAGTGAGGCCTAGTGTGACTCCACTACATTTCTTAGAAATATGCACCACTTTGGTGTGCTCAGAAATATCTAATATTCTCTTTATTACACATAAACTTGTTTTTAAAGTAGTTGGACTTTGGAGCTTTTTTCCCCTTGCAGTGTTTGCATTTAAAGCTTGATATTAAATATTTTAGAACAGAAAATATTTTTCAGTGTATCTCGTAATGTTCCAGTGTTGGCTCCTCATTTTCTGTCATGTTGGTACCTGATTGATTACATAGAGAATCTGTTTTGGTGACAGCAATAACTCACAAATATAGAAAATTAACTTCAGCCTCAAGGCTTGTGAAGTTGAATGCAAACCTGGCAGTGCTGATGCCATCAAGATTTTCAGAGTTTGGATACCTAACTGAGGTTGGATAATTCTCATCCTCTTGAGGTGGAGGGGAAATCTTTTTACCCAAAGAGTTCCCTGCACATCAGAATGGAAATCTTGCAAGAGCTGCACTCACAGGTGTTTGAGGTGAACATAAATAACAGCCTTTGCCTTTTACAGAGGTACAAGTGTACTGTTCACAGGGTGTTTATACATGCCCTGGAGGAAATAAATAGTGAAGATGTTGTGTCATTGAATAGTACTTTTTGTGTGTCACCCTTATGCAAACCATCAAAGTAAGTATGGTAAAAAGGAGCTTAAAGCATGTCCCAGTCTGTCCTGTGTGTTACCATTATGAGAGCAGGAGAGTACACAGGGATGCCAAAGACCTTGAATATACCCCTTGGGCTTTCTTGCTTGGGGGACTCTGAATCACTGATGTAATAGAATCACCCTGGAGTGTTAAGTATTTATATTTAAACATATTGGTGGGGGGTTTATTTATTTGTGCAAAAGGTTTGTCACGGAAAATTAGAAATCCACACTGCATAGTTACTCAAGCAGTCCAAATATTTCTTAATTTTTGAAATTTTTAAGAGGGGAGCATTCTGTCTGTAACACCTGTGGTAATCTGATGTGCCTCACCAGCTGATTTGTTTTACTGCCAATCCCTGCAGATGATGACTATCTTAACTGACAGGATAGCAACTATGATGTGTTAGTTTGGGTTTGGTAGTTTAAACCAAGGAAAAAGGAATAGTGGCTCAATATCATCAAAAATACATAGGCAAGTGATGATTTAAAGAATATGTGTCTTGCATGAGATGCTTTCCAAAGAAAAGACTAGGAAATTGAATTTTGCTGTAGCTGCAGTGTTTATTACACCTTCCACAGAAAAGAGCAACATTATTAATTACTTCAATATCTTGTTTCACTTAAAAAAAGATTTTAATTTGTATCTTACAATTATTTCCTTGCTTAAAAAAAAGCAGAACCCAAAATCAGATAACTGCAGAAGTAGGAGGAAGTAGCTTTCAGTCTTGCTGGGTGATATTTATATCTGGAAATACCTGGATTTTCAATGGCTGTATTTTCTGTAAAAATTTATCAGCTTTAGTAAAGCAGTGACTGTAATGCAGAAATCTGTATTTACTGTTTTATTAGGAGCTTAGTTTTATTTTGATGGTGATGTTGTGATTTTTCATTTATGTTTTTCCTCCAGTTATTTAACAACTTTCATTTTAATTTCTGTTTTGTACAACTTTCAGAAATTATATATACTTGGAGGCGAAGTAGCAGACTCTGCCCAGAAATGTACCCATCTAATTGCCAGTAAAGTGACCCGAACTGTCAAGTTCCTGACAGCAATTTCTGTAGTCAAGCACATAGTAACTCCAGAGTGGTTAGAAGAGTGTTTCAAATGCCAGAAATTCGTTGGTAAGTTAAATCAGTATCAATTCCTATAGTAAACTTAAGATTCAGTAACGTATTTAAATATACTTTGTTGTTTTGACTTCTGACTTCAGTGTTTCTCCAGTTTTCTAAAGAGTTCAGTTTTGGAAAGCAGAGATTTAGTTCTGCAGCAGGTCTGACTAATCCTTCACATCTCTTGAAGAATGATGTACAAATTTTTTAAATAATTATATTACTAGCTGGCTTGTATTCCACTTGAGTTACAAGGTTATGTTAGTGAAGGTTATGGTGTTATGGTTGGGTAAAGCCGTCACAAGAACTAGAGGTTGTTTTGATTATTTTTTTAAACAAGTTCTCTTTCATAAGAACATTTTGTTTCATTTAGTTTTGATTTGATTTGTTACCATTTCTTTCCTTTAAATGAATGAAAAACATACTTAAAAAGTTTGTTTTACAATGATTAGATCTTGGATGATGTTGTTAAACATTATATTTTCTTGTGTGGCTGTTTTGTAGACTTTTACTTGTGGTTGCATTATGTTTAGCTTCCTTAAATGCTCTGATCATTTGGTGTATGATTGTTTTGTGCTTTTTATATAATTTGTTTGTAAGAAGAAAATATATAACATCACTGCCTAACATCATGAAGACTTAAATCTATGGATAATTAACTAATAAAACCAGTAAACATTTTTATAAATCTCAAGAAGGCAATTTACTTACTTCAGCATCAGTGAACTGAGAAATCAATTCATTTGAAAGGTATTAGAAGAGGAAGAAAGTTGGGCAATTTGGGATGAGTTGTTTTGATCTAGTATTTGAAGTACTTTACTTGTCTATTGAATTTAGTTGATTTGTAGCTAATGAGCTGCCTCCAGTTTTGTACCTACTACAATGACAGAAAATATGGCAATTGTTTACGAAAACTGTCCTACTGGTTTCTTTTGCCTTTTGGAAGAGTATGAACTTCATCTCTTGCAGGTTGTCAGAATTGCCCTTGGAAAGACCAATTTGTTCTCCATATAATATCTTCTTTTCTTTATTCTTTATGCTTAGAGATTTTGAATTAAATTTGATTTAGAAATATGTTTGGCATAGATTTTTGTGGAAAGAAAAAGACTGAAATTCTATCCCTAATAAAAAGTGAACAATTGGCTGAATAAGAGGACAAGTGAAAAAGATGGAAAGTTTTTTCTGTTAAGACTGTGTGAGGACTTGAAGACAGTTTGTGGATACTTTTAGGTTGTCACAGTAATTTTAACTTAAACTTAATCATTCTACTCCTTTGTTTGCAGAGACTCAACAAATAAAAGTTTGCAAGTTTCTCCAAAGTTAGAAAAAGAGACTTGATAGCACAGTGGTTGTTACTAGGTATGCAAGTGTAAAACATATTAATTCTCCAAGTAATTGGGGATCATCATTGTAAGAAGCCTAATAAGAGGGGATATTGTAATTATGTTAAAATTA